>CM073769.1:92609358-93228317 GCA_037158775.1 Hetaerina titia | reverse complement strand
ACATTTCAAGCTGTCTTTGTTAACTGTTCATATACTTCTGCTTTCTGATCACATTGCTTTCGCCATCGTAGTTTCTTGTCATAGTTCATCATCTCTTTGTACTGTCTTCTTCCTAATTCTGTATTTACATTCTTCCATTTCCTTCTCTCATCTATCTTCCCCAATATGCTTCTGTAAACCATGACTTCTTCTCTCTAATAGCTTATTCTTCTATTTACATCTCTATTGTTTCATTATTGTCTTTCACTATCTCATTTTAAATGTTCCCACTTCTTCTACTGTGCTGATCTCTCTGCCTTCAAATAAATAATTACTCTGGAGTTAATTGAAAATTATTTTTTATTTGCACACAGAGCTGAACTGGTCAGTTGAGCGGCTGTCTAGATGGCTGGATACACATGTGTCAGAGAGGGAACAGCTGGAAATTGCTCGTGGGTCCCTCGAGCGCTATGAGAGTGAAGTGCGTCAACGTGGGGAGAAACAGTTTCATCCTGTCTATCCCATAATGGTGGCTGTTTTGCAAGAAGGGGTGGCAAAAGTAATGTATAGTGAATGAACATGTAAAATATTAAGAGACATTGTACAAATCAGTTTTCAAGCATGTATGAATGCTTGAAGTGTAAATAAAAATAAAAATAATTTCATTTAAAATTTATTCTTATTATTTTACTTTTTATCACTACATTATTATTCACCACATTATATATACTTGGTTCAACATAACCTTACATTTACATGCTTTTTGTTGCATGATTTTGTAAGAAAGTTATTATATTTTATCAGTATTTACATGATGGTAAACACTTGGCATTACATTGTATTGCCTTATTTACAGCCTGCTTTTCCCATTTCAATAAGTGCAAGTTACCATACACCAAAGTCCAATAATATAGTTTTAAAAATAAATTTGCAAAGGATTTCAGTTAAATTTAATGTTATTTAAGGGAAATGAAAATCCACAAGATGAATAACAAGATGAAAAGTCTTATCTTGCATAGAAACATATACACTTGGGAGGAATCCGTTTTAAAATTATGTAGAAAGTTAAGTGCCCTATGCTTCCTCGTAAGAAATATTAGACATTCTGTAAATTTAGAGTTCTATTTAGTCTTTCTATACATTTAGTATGGTGAATTTTATTCTCGTGTTACTTTTAGTATCCTCTTCTGGGGTTCTTCTCCCCATGTGGGCATAATCTTCAAAATCCAGTAGAGGATTATACGTATTATGAACAATGTTCCTTGTGTTGCACCATGTAAACCTTTTTTCAAAAGACTTAGTTTATTACCAGTATCCTTCATGTACATTTTAAGCATACAAATCGCTTGGATTTGTCTTCTAATACTGTAAAAACTTTAATCATATAGAGCTATTTAAAGTTCTCTTCATCTCATTAGTTAGGTGACTTTGTGAATGCTGCTATACTGTTTGGTCTCCTTATTACAAACTCCATATTCATACGATTGAACATGTTCAAAGAAAATTTGTGTGCAAAATTGCATTGAAATTCAATTTTTACAGAGATCTTTATAGTTAACATGAAAATTTAACTTTACTAAATCTTTCCTCCTTGTATAAAAGTAGAAAATCAGTAACATAAGGTTTCTTTATGAATTACTGCATAACAAGATTGATTTCTTAGATCTCCTAAGTGCATTTCTTTCAGAGTGCCTTCACATAACACAAGGTATGAAGCACTCTTTGAAATTAAGTATCGTGCACAAAATTACATTTACTACACCTATTAGCCGGATTATGCGAGATGCCTACATTTGTGATTATTTTGACCTATTTTCTATCTCACCAGGATCCCTTTAAAAAATGTTATTTAAAGTATCTGAAGAGTTTTGGAATGCTAATTATTGCTGTGTGGATATCTGTACATGTCAATCAACTGTTCTTAATGCCCATTGGGTAAATTTTCTTAACTGATGCCTCAAGGTCTATTTTATGACCACTACTAACATTTATCATTTTTTACCATCATCTGGCTCAAAACAAATACTTAATTTCTAATGTTCTTTTTCCATTTTTCAATTTGAAATATTACACAGGCCAACAGTGGTTTTGGTGCCGGAGCTTTTAATGCTGATTTAAAGAACAATTGGGGTGCTGAATCCAATTATGACACTAGTTTTTTCCTATCAGCTATAGTTTTCAAGATATAGATATGTTGTTACTTACGTGAAAAAATCTTCTACATGATGATATGGGAATATTATATTAATAATAAAACCCACTAAATATAAAGACTTGATTTATTTCTAGGGCTGTTAAATCACCCACAAACACAACAGAATTTTACAATAAAATTGAACACAAATACTAAAATTTTTTACTGTAATAAAACAAATTGAAAAGAAAAAAATACATAAAAACATCACTCAACACATCGAAAGCTTCTTTTGCGCGATTTTCTTGAGTGCACTTTGTTCAAACAGCCTCGTTTTAAGCACCAGCAGTAATCTGCCATCATATGGTTATCCCATCTTCTTTATTCCTTCCTTCCTTGAAATATTGGGATCGGTATTTCTTCTGAATGGGGTACCGGGAGTCTAGCTGAAGGCAAATCTGGATATGTCCACTTGTGGTGATTTTTTCGATTAATTCCCGAAACATTTACTATGCAAAAATAACAGTCGTCAATATGGTTCACAGGTTCTCTCCACACCATTGGCACACCAAATTTTAGACTTTTCCTTTGTCCTGTTGTCCATTGCCGCAGATGTTCAGTACATGTTTTACACACAAAATGCGGTGCCCATGTTTTATCTTGGTCACCAAGCTTAACACCAAAATATCCCAAGTATGCACGTTTCACAAAGTCTGTAATATTTTTCCTATTTTCTTTTACCATATATTCCCCACAAACGTAACAAAACACATCAGGATCATTAACACAGCATCTTCGACTTGAGCTCATTTTTAGATGATGTTTTACAAAAAGTTACACTTTGAAGTAAAGTCCGTCCACGTGCTCTGAATAGCCAAGGGCAACTAATGAAACAAAAATGACTGTCAAGAGAACAGAAAACGTGGATGCCATCTAACGGATACCTTATGAACTAATTTCGCCATCTTTTACCAAAGTCGATGCAAACGATTTTTGTTTTTTAATCTCATTGGCTTACAATATAGAAATATACATAAAACTTATTGACAGTTTATTGAAAATAAAAGGAACACCCCAGAGTGGTTATAAATTAGTATACTTATAGATTTATTAAACTTTGAAAATTATTTTCCGGAATATGTCAAAGATTAAAACAACTAATCATAAGATGTGCCATATCTAAAAAAGTAGAGCTGTTAAATAAAAACGGATTTCATATATGGATTCAGCTCTACAAATATAGTTAAAATCAGCACAAAGATTCCCGGCACCAAAAAAAAATTCTTTTTTGTAGGCCTGTGTTATTTAACATTGACATTTTGTCTATATTAATTAATCTATCTAAGTATGTATGTATGTATCTGGACACCATCTGAAAATGTCTTACATACATTGCAAAGCAAGATTATTCTTAAATTCTAAATTAAATTTTAATTCTAAATAACAAGTATGTATCTTTAAGTAATTTGTACCCGAAAAAATATTTTTTATACTTGTTGAACTAATCTATGTTTTGCCCTTCTTTTTGTAAAAGGGCTATTCCCATCAATAAATTAATGAACATTAATTCAGACTTAACCAAATGATATATAAATATAGTGGTTTTTATTGGTATGCATATATATTTTATATTTTTAAGTTCTGATGTTTATATCCGTGTGTCCTATATCTGTGTATGTGTTAATATGCACCAAATCTCCCAACAAATAAATGCATTATTATTGTAATCCAAGGAAATCTGGAAGAAATAGGTAAATAAACTTACATTTAGGGAAATGCAGAGGTACAACATGATGCACTAAAATTTTTCCTATCATCACTTTTACTTGAAAAACGGAGATTGGAAATTTCTAACGATTGAGACCTGACTAAATGACCTAGGTTTGATTCTGGATAACCCTTCTATGCACCCGTAGCTTCACCAAGGCTGTGTGATTTTTCTGGGAAATCACAGGAAGTGGAACCAGCCCCTCTACCCTGATGTGTGAAATTCAAATGCTATTGGGCCCAATACCAGGTGACCTCTACCCTAACCTATCAAATAAAAATCCAGGTTATTACCTGTTTTTTCCCTACGTGCAATTATTTGTAAAAAAGAAAAATCTGTGCCCTACACATGTCACTTTCATAGAAGATTGCTTCAAGTTTTTGAGAAATTTTTCTAAGCATTCAAAAAATTTCATTTAATCATTTATAATTTTCTAAATATTAAATTTTTTGTTTTTATGTTTCTAATAGAATTCCTCCCTCCCATGGACTACAACCTTGAAGTGGTGGAAGGGCTTGTGTGTTCTGATGACCCCTAGAGCTGTGCTGGCAGGAGTGATAATAATTGTTCCTGGTAGGGTCACCCATGCCAGATAGGTCAAAGCTTAGGTGCCAGACAAAAGGTAGTCCACGCAGCATCTGTTCCTCAGTGAAGCGGCTGCAAAGGCATCTGACCCCAGTGGGGTGGCAATTGGGTGATGGTGTCACGTTAAAAACACTATTGAGAAAGGCAATGGGAAACCACCACAATTATCATTCCCAAGAGCAAAATGATGGACACAATGGAGGATATGAGTCCTGGCAACTGCAGGACTTGTCTAATCTGATGTATGTCGTGCCCGGCAGCGGGGGATCAGGTTTGCTGATGACCAAGCATTAGTTTGTCAGTCAGCCAAGGAGTTGCAAGCATTGCTAAGTGGATTGAAAATTCAGTGCAATAGATATGGGATGAGAATCAATATTAATAAAACAAAGGTTATGCAATTTTTCAGAAAGAAAAAGGCTAAGTTAAACATTAAAATAGGAGGGGAAAATATAGAGCAGGTAGAACAGTTTACATATCTCGGAAGTATTTTGGACCAATACGGTCAAAGTGGTAGGGACGTTGGTCATTGAAGCAGGAAGATAGACGTAGATTGGAGGCTTTTGAAATGTGGGTTTGGAGAAGAATGGAGAAGGTGAAATGGACCGAAAGGAAAACAAATGAGGAAGTACTAGGGATGGTGGGCGATGAGAGAGGTTTGTTGGGAGAAATCCTATGGAGGCAGGAAATATGGATGAAAGGCGTATTGAGCGGTAGTGGAATGTTGAAGAAGGTAATAGAGGGGAGAATGTTGGGCAAGAGAGGTAAGGGCAGGAACAGGATAGGGATGTTGGATGGGATGAAGGGAGGAAAGAAGTACACAGAGATGAAGAGGGACCTGATGTAGAGTAGGTTTTCTTAGGAGTCACAAAATATTTATTTGATAGTTGTGTCCATCCAAAAACCTACCTTAGCCGGTAGATTACCTAATAATAATAATAATAGAATTCCTTTAATTTTTCCTTAAATGTTGTGATTATTTTTTATTTAAAGAAATTGTTTGTGTATTGCAAGCAATAACTTGTGCAATTGTTGTTATTTTCCCCTAACGTTGGTTATGTTTGAAATAAATTGGAGATTTCACATACATACTACATGACTCGCTAAAATATCTAGTGATTAAATGTTCACAAATTGACACCATTTGTCTAACAAATGTATAAAATAGCAAGTGACAATGGAAGTTGATTGTTTAGAAAAATAATTTAAACCGTTTCTAAAGCTAGAAACCAATTATGCTATTAAGTCTTCATGTTTATGACAATAAACCCTTAGCCACTGACAGTGAAACTAAGTGAAGGACTGTATAATTAAAGATGTGATTCTCAATAATGGCCATTAGAAATGATATGTATGGTTAGAACACCTCTGCATGGAACGACCTACATATTCCACGAGTTAATTAAATAACGATGAAAAAATCACTATTTTTAGGTGTTGTGCCCTATGCATAGGTATTATGGGAAATGTTAAAAAATGCGGTTGGAAGACATTACTAATGTAATGAATTCCAGAATTTTAATACTTGCATGCACTTATATGTGTGTGTGGTCTCAAATATAAAATGTTTTGTTGCATTCAATGTTTACATACAAACTTACTGAGTACAAATATGGCACTTGAGTGCTTTTTTTAATTGCATGAATAGCCTGGCTAAATAAAGGCATTATTATTATTCTCTCGATGGCTTTCAAATAATTCAGTTGCGCATATATCAGTTTTAAAATCAAATTAGAATGTTAAATGGACTATTGATATTCCGATTCGCAATCAGGTCATTCCATAAGTACGATCACCTTAATTGCCATTTCGACCTCGCGCTATTTCCGGCTGCAGGATATCGTTTGTGACTTGTTATTTCACTAAACAACAAAACGCTGTGTGATGTCCTGTAGTATTTGAAAGCTTCAAGCAACAATGAATTTATGGGAAAGCAGTTGCAATGGAGCTGGTTGAAATTATTTGGGATCTTTTATCAGATTTAATAAATGATTTCTTATTTGAATTAAATAGCGGATTGTTTAGTTTAGTAATGCATGGAATATCAGTAAGGGTGAGTTGATATTGTTTTGGATTTTACCTAAAAGGTCTTCATGTCATACAAATTGTTGGTATGTGAATGTATTGAAAGTATCTAGTTTGGAATTAGTGTGAGAAAGATCTTGCTTGTAGTATTTGGAACTACTTTGCAGTTATTAGCCGTAATATATTATTATATGTTTATCCTTAGATATGCTCGACTCCTAATTCGACGTCTCTCTCTTCGTGTATAATTTTAGCGCATAAGTTGTTGTGTCCTATCATTTGTAAGTAGCCATATTATTTGTGTTATAATTCTCAACGAATGTCTGTTTTGAGTAGCCTACGAAGAAGTATGGACGTCATAGAAGCCTAGTACGGTGGATAGGAACCTTATTGCCATTGAGACCATGTCGAAGAACATACTCTTCAATATTTTACTCGGAAAATAAGTATGGAGCATATCCAACACATGGTTTTACTGGCCTCAATCCTAATGATCCCCCTTGTGATTTTGAGACTTGGAGGTAAGTTTGACTAGTATCATGTAAATTCATTGGCTACCGGTTGCGCAATTTTACTGTAATGAAACAATTTTATCTGAGAAATTTCAATTTAATGTACAAGATGGTATTTAATGTAATGTACTCGGTAGATGATTGGCATGAAGTTATTTGGCATTGGGGTAAAAATAGTTGAATAATGTGGATAATCTGGATGGAATGATATTAATATTTGATTTACCACATTTTTCCGAAGTATTTGCTTTTCTGGGGTGTTTCATGTGTAACTGTAACGTTTCAAAATCATTCAATGTAATAAATTACTAAATTATGCTTCCTAATCAACGCATGGCTGCGTTGGATTAATGAGGTAATCCTGGTTAAGGATTAGAGTGGGTAAAGGAACGTGTTGACGGAAGAAAGTTTTTTTATCTGAGCGATTTGGGATGTAAATGGTATGTGTGTTGCTTTAGCCAATGTCTTTGTGGCAATGAACCTAAGTGACGATCTTAGTTGTAATATATTGATGTTTTATATGTAGGGTTAAGGAAATTGTGCTTTCTCCAATGGAGGGTGACCTGAAGTTGAATTGAAGGAGGAACATTACCTTTTTTATATAAAACTCTTGGTGTTAATGTAGCATGAATTGGAAGTAAAATTACATGAATTCATTTAAAGAACAAAAGCGGATGGAGAGTGATTATAAACTGCAATGTCAGGTTTTAGTGAATGCTGAATACGTGACATTGAAGCATCAGTCATGGGTAATCAGGCATTGGATATGAAGTGGATTTGTTACTGGAAATGTTAGGATATAAATATAAGATTTTTTTTATGCCTTCTGCTTTTGGGAAGTGTTGCATAAATTGGTGCTCATTGTAGAACTCTTTTTGACATGGGAGAAACAGAAAGAAGCTAGCAAAATGGGTCAATTGAAGAGCATATGTAACTTAAAGCAATAATTACAATTTATGAGACAATTAAAACATTATGAAGTAATTTTTAGCATGCAAAAATAGGTAAAATATTTCATATTAAACTAATTGTAAGTAAGTTAATTGTAAAATTGTGTATGCCTACTCATGATTTCATTAAGGGATTAATAGGCTAAATTAGCGGAAGATATTTGGAGTTAATTCATTTACAAGGAGAGCTATCATCTCCTAACCCTTTTATTTCTTTGTGGGTTACTTCTTGAATCAAATCAGATTTGGTCAGCTGGTACTGAAATGAGGAATTCACAGTTGACATCTCTCCCACAAAAATTCCCGAGGGACATACACAATTGACAAAATTAGGGCCTTCCTAATGTGGAGGTGTGATTTTATTGGAAACAAACATTGTGTCATACTCCCACTTCATCACCATAACGCAAGGCAGTGGATCCCTCAATGTGGACCTTTAGTAACTTGAGTAAGAATATGTCACTATTCATGCATTAATTGTCTCCAAACCTGGCAAGAGGTGTTTCTAAATGACCCAGATTATGGAGCAGTTGCTAGAAGTGACTGGCACATATTCTGAGGAGTTGGTTTTAATTTGTGGGAACATGCACAGTCAGACCCAATTAAAATTTCAAATCGCTTTCAACATAATTTAAAAACTAGTAAAAATATTTTGTGCTACTCATTCTTCTCAGTTTCTTGTCATATTATTTGCAGCCAGGATCTTGCTAGCAATGCACCAGATGTAATTAGTTCTATCAAATTCAGTACACCTAAGGAAGGAATATTAGGGAGAAACACCCATAGTGAAGTGTCAGCAGAAAAATTTGCTGCATTAGAAGAGCAAGTTTTGCAGCTGCAGGCAGAAATATCAAAAATATTAAGTGCTCAATTAATACATCCATTACAAGGTATGTAGTATTTAAATTATTACCATATTTCTGGCTTTTAATATTAGGTTAAAATATTAATCTTCTGAACAAAGTTTGGATGCTGGGTTGCATTGTGTGACTATTTTTAAAACATTGTTTTGTGTAATTTTTGTAAGTTCAAACTCAGACCTTAATAAGAATTGTGAAGGTGTTTTCTTCTAATACAATACTGATCTTTATAAAAATATTTTCTGTAAGAGGTGGTTTCAAAGGCAATAATTTAAAGTATATATATTTTTAATTCCTCTATGTCATATATATGTAGCATTCATTTTCATCAAATAATTAGGATGAAATCACTTCTTATCAACTGTTGTAAACCTTTCTATTTTATCGTGTGTGACAAATGATCATTTGTGCTTCCATATGTGGTATTGGAGAAGTATTATTTTATTTACTGGCAGTGTCAATTCACTCGAAGCACCTTCCATCATAAACAAAATAATGTAACCATTTTGTTTTACATTGTCTGTCAGAAGTAGTAACTACTCATAGCAGAAAGGAGGTGCTGATATAATTCCCTTAAAAATATGAAATTAATATTCCCTTGATGTTTCCATTCTGTAAGCATAAACTAAGAGTTAAAGATAACTCATTTTGAAGAATGTAAAGAAATTTAAAATATAGTTTACTAGAAACACATTATTAGGGTTTATATAACAATTGTCAATACAGTGGAAACCTGGCTTATCCCTCTCTTAAGAAACTAGAGTCATTAGACAGGAACTATAGACATGTGGATGAAATGATGATTTTTGTTCCAGTTGACCATAAGGGAAATTGGGAGAGCAACTCAATGGTTCAAATATAGCTGTGGCTGTTTCAGTGTTTACCTATTGGTAGAAGTTCAGAACTTAATGGTATGACTAAAATGAGGTCACTTTAAACCAAAATTATCCTTAGTGCAAAATGTGAATTAGTTTTGGAATTGCTTTCATTCTGAAGTCCTTGCAAATCATGCTTTGAGCATTAGAATATTAGCATATTATAGAAAGGTCAATGTATCACGCATATTGAATGGGATCACATGCAAGCTTTTTCCAATCTTTTTTTCAGCTACTTGGCATCTTCAAACAATAAGGCTTATTTTATTTGTTTTATAACAATGAATTTTATTATATTTAGTTGCTGGGTAGGAATATCTCAAACACTCATAAGTACCGTACATAATTGGTAGTCAATGTTATGAGTCCGAAGATTGCCTATTAATAATGTAAATGAGTGGACAGAAATTTTATTTGTCAGCCTGTCATGTAGGATCAGTGACCAGTGGAAAAAGTATATTCATGTAAATTCAATGAAAATATGGTCACCTTTTAATGCACATGTACATGTATATAAAATTGGTGGGCTAATTTCATTTGGAAATTTGATGTCATTGCATTAAAAAATTGATTTATCAAAACATACTTCCCTATTGTAATCGACAATGTTAAGCTAACCATTTTTTTATGACATACATAAGGTATTTATGGCACGTAAATTATCTGTGAATGCATAAGTAACTCTACTCTTGCTTGTAGATTTTTGGATGAAAATTGTTTTTGTGGCTTTTCTTCCTTTCCTATGTAATATAAAAAATTTACATTTTTTCATGATTAACATTAACATGATTTCCTTTTTCATTGTTTTAACATTCTTATTTGTGACCTTTTTGAACTTTATAAGTAATTATAGTGTAAAAATGATGTAGTCTTATTTTTCAAATTGAGACATATGATCTCCACACAAGCCTGTGTTAGAGCGGCAAATAAGGAAGAAAGCCCATTGATAAAATAAATTTTCTTTTATCATAAATTATTTCGATAGGAAATACAATTAATCCATAAAAACAAAAAGTGAAAAGTGTGTTAGAGACCTATTTTCCAAAAATATGTCAGGTAAATTGAATGCTTCTGTACATAAAATTAACCTATGCAAAAATGCATCAGATCGATTGCATACTTTTGATGCAGGGCTACAAAGTAGGTATTCTATAATTACATGAAAATTGGCTTCACCCTGGAAAGACTTTTTAAATTGAAATTATTATTGCATATTAAGTAATACAAGGGGCTGTAGAATAATAAAGTTAACACCTTTCCACATGAAAGTAATTTCTTTGCCTTTTACAATTACAAGTTATTGATCAATGCCTATAAATGTTAGGAAATTTTGCTTACTTTCATGGATTTTTGGGATAACTTTCTCTTGTATTTTTTATTTAAAAATATATATGCATTCTTTTATCCTTAACTTCATCAGATAACCATTATATTGAGAATACACATGAGAAAACTAGGGCTAGAGGTGATGAATTCAGTAAAATGTAGCCATCATAATCACATTGACTCCTTGAACAATGATTACCCAATTCTGCGTGTTAATGACAGTCTGTGGGCCAATTGGATGTTTATGCTACCAAAGTAATACAAAGGATTCCTGTACTTAACTAAACATTTCTCAACCTTTTTGTTATGTATAAGGACTGTTCAACAAAGAGTGATCATCAAAATTTTTATATTTTTTGTATGAAATATAATATTCCATTAAATTGTTAGTTTAACAAACATCAATTTACAAATGGCATAATTTTCATTGGTTTGATTCCAGTATTGTTTCCAGCTGAAACATGTTAGGTTCAGCTAGATGGTAGTTTTAAATGCTTACAGAGGAAAGAAAATCAGTTGAACCTAGAGCTCCCTTCATTGCTCATATTGAAGTAAACATTAACCCATCTGCTGCCATTCAAGCCTTAAACATTACAAGCATTACTGCAAGCACTGCAATATTACAAGCATTATCAGAATTATTGTAAATTTCATTCAGTGCTATCCATAAAGACAGAAAGTCACAGAAAAATTGCATGAGACATGTTTTTTTGGTGCTGGTTCTGCAAAAATGGTGATTATCTCACAAAAATCAGTGATAAGTGTGTTCATTTTCCTTCATGTAGTCATTACCTAACCCCTTATGACTTTTTCCTGTTCCACAACATGTGGAAACACCTTAATGGGGAGCATTTTCCATCATTAAAGGCAGACATTGGTGAACTGAAAGATGTTTCAACTTTCAAAGCCTGCCAATGATACAAAGCCAAATCAATGAAACTTGTAACATTACAACGTGAAACGTTACACATTGAGCTAACAATTAAATATGACATTAAATTTTTAGACAATAAATAATGGGAATAAAAAATTAGGAAATGATAAAGTCATTCCATTCTAAATCCTCTTCAAACTGTGAGTTGTAATTTGTTATCTGCAATTACTTATGTCACCATTTTTCTCCAAAATATATTCTGCATAATTCCTCCACTCAAATATTAAATATTAAGCCCTGATTTGAGTTAGGAATTTTATAGGACTTGGTAAGTGAAACAAAGGAAATCAACTTAGGCACATCTTTATTCCTTACAATACACCAATTCTTGCTCTTCCATCCTACTCTTCATTCCAATCCCAGGCCCATCACTGTGTTCTCCCACCTCTTAGACTCCCTCTTTTCTTGTTGCATTGGCAGAATACTTGCTGAACATGTGTCATGGGTGGAAAGGTACTAAATTGCAGGTGGGGAGGTATGAGGTGGAAATGGGGTGAAATTGGAAGGAGTGAATTGGAATGTGCAAAGCATGAGAGGAAGAGGGGAGTACAAAAGATAAGGAAGGAGATGTGCGACCAGGACACAGGAAGTTGAACGTAGTCCATTGTTATTCTTTTCGTTGTGTCTTGAGGATTTAATTTCTTTTTTGTGGTTACTTCATATTTTTTCACATTTTTTGTATAAAGAGTTCACTAACAACTGCAATCTAAAGGCCAGTTGATTAGCTAAATCCTTGTAATTATGAAAAGTTGGATTTTATCTCATTTTGAGAATTTTACTTTATTCCCCTTACCATTCTTCCTTTACCATTTCTTCTGAATGTGCAGACATTTTAAAAGAACAGGTGGTAATGGTGATGGTCAACCCTGTTCTACCTGTGTACTTATCTGCTCATGCTGATTCTTCACCTCCTACCCTTAGTGGATTAGTCAGATTCATGTTGATATTTTTACTAATAGACACTTTTAATTCTGGCAGTCTACTCCTATACTCTTAATATGCCAACTTAGGCTATGGTAACTTTGTTCGCTTTGCACCATATGAACCTTTTTAAAATCTACATATCAAATCATGAAATCCTAATTATAATAATTGCATATACAGGGTGCGTTCCGAAAGTAATACAACTATTTTTTTAAGTAATTTATTGAACAAATTTGCACAAACACTTACAATTCTTCAAAGTACTGTCCTTGGGCCTCTACAAATTTTTTCCAGCGACTCTGGTACATGTCCTGGAAGGCATCTTAGGGAACCCCTCGCAAGGTCTTTGTCACGGCTGATTGTATCTCTTCTATGGATGAAAAACAGGTTCATCAAAGCTGTATTAATCCGAGGGAACAAAAAGAAATCTGCTGGGGAGACATGAGAACTAGAGGGGAGGGGGGCGTTAGCACCTAGTGGTTGGCCAGGAACTGGCAGACTTGTAGCATGTTGGGGCAAGGCCTGTTGTTGTGATGGAGTTCCTAGGTAGCAGAGATGTCTTTTCTTGTCCTGATATTCTTTTTGAGAGTCTTTCCAGCACATCCACGCAGTAGACAGTGTTGACTGCCTGTCCTTGATGAACAAACTCCTCATGGACCACTCCTTTACAGTTGAAAATGACATTGAGCATTGTTTTCACTTTTGATTTTCTCATTCTTGCCTTTTTGGGCTTGGGTCGGTGTGCCACTCAAAGCTTTGGCATTTTGTTTCTGGGTCATATACAAAGACCCAGGTTTCATCACCAGTGATGACCTTGTCCAAATAATCAGGTTCATTTCCAATACGTTTCAAAAGTTCCCTTGAAATTTCCGCTCAGTTGGTCTTTTGGTCGTCTGAAAACACCTTTGGCACGAGCTTGGCACACACTTTCCTCATCGCTAAATCATCGTTAACATTGCAAAATAACAGTAGACGACAAGTTCAGTGCATTGCCAACAATCTTGATACTCACTTGATGGTCAGAGTCCAACAATTGTTGAACACGACCCCCTTAGTTGTCGGTTTTGCTGGTTGACAGTCACCTGGAGCATTGTTTGTTGTGAATCTCTCCCCGACCCTCCTTAAAGGCCTTTAACCACCTCAAAACTTGTGAGTAGGTGAGAGCAGAGTCCCCATAAGCCTCACAAATCATTTTGTTAGTCTCCTCAAGAGAGCCCAACAAAACCACATGCAAAATCAACACATCCATGCAAACCTATACCCAAAATGGTATATGCGTTCATGCAAAAATCATTTACATGCTCATTGTAATCGTGTAACATTGCTTGATTGTTGATTCCATTTTTTTTTGCGACACAGTCAGCGTGCAGAGGTTTACAATAATTGATGTCCTGCCACTTCCACAGCTTGGAGAGCACTGAGATTGGTTTTGTGGCAAATCTTAGCGTCCCCCCACCTTCATCAAGTGGTTTGATCTCACTCTGACCAATAAGAGTGGCACAGGAAATTCCATTGCATTACTTTCAGAACCTACCCTGTACATTTATTAATAATGTTCTCATTAGTGTAATTGAATTCTATTTTCCTATCCCTGGACTTAACCCAAAATGCTTATTGCTGTAAAGTTACTAGGTTACTAGTTAAGGTATTACGTGATCCTTTGTGCTAATTTTCCTTGATACAAAAGCAAACCTATGAGAAATTATACCCACTATTGTGTTGTTTTCACATTCATTCCTCTTTGAGATGACATTAAATATGACCTTATGCAAAGTAAAAGCTTCTCTTGATTCATTTATTTATTCCAACTACCATGTTCACTTTCGTTAAACATATGAAACAAATGATACGTAATATCAGTGTTAGGATACTATTTAGAGTAAAAATATGTGGAATATGTCCTAAGGACAATGCGAATCATTTTCCACCAAGCCATTTTTTTCAAGTTTGGAAATAAAAAAAGTCATTGGGGTCCAAATCTAGGAAATATTGGGGATGTTGATCATTCAAACTTAAATTCCGTAATATTCACCATCGAAACTGTCAAGGACCAATGCATTGTCATGGTATAAGAGAATTTTTTTCTTTGCTAAATGAGAATGATTTTCTTGGATGAAGTTTTCTCGGGTCTTCCACCGGGTCAGGGGTTCCATGTTGGCCAACGTTTCGATGCCCGACTCGTGCATCGTCCTCAGGGTTAATGATTGCCACTCTGTTTTTGGCCGTCTTATATACCTGCGCTCTCGGGTTCAGGTGACTTCTGATTGGTCGCCGGGTCGTTGTGCTCTGTGCCTTTCTCTTTTTACCTCCATTAGCACGGGTTTCCATGTGTTGTTGAGAGAATAACCGGAATCCCTATAGAAATTCCGCTCTGCCATTTTAATTTCGATGGATTATTTAATGATGCGGTCCCAGTAACCACCGGCGCGGGCAAGTAGCTTGGTCTCGTTGAAATTAGTTGAGTGATCCATCTCGACGCTGTGTTCGGCGATGGCAGATTTTTCCAGCTGCCCTAGGCGTAGGTGTCTTTTATGCTCCTTTAACCTGGTCTCGATGGTCCGACCCGTCTCTCCAATGTAGACATCTCCGCAGGAACACGGGACTTGGTATATCCCTGGTGTCTTTAGGCCGATTGGGTCCTTTGCTCTGTCAAGTAAATTTCTAATTTTCCCCGGTGGTTTATGGATTGCCTCGATTTTATGCCTCGCTAGTATCCTGGATATTTTTCCGGAGATCGAGGCGACGTACGGCAAGCATACCCTGGCTAATGGTTTTTCTTTTTCCTCCACCGTGCGTGCTTGCGGGTCGAAGGACCTTTTAAGGGCCAGGGAGATTTCGCGTCCACTATATCTGTTCTTGAGGAAGGTGGTTTTCAGGTGGTTGATCTCCTCCTGCAAACTATTCTTGTCGGCGATGACCTTGGCTCGTTGGAAGAGTGTGTTCAGCACTGCTCGCCTTTGGGCTGGGTGGTGGTGGCTGTTTCCATTAAGATACAGCCCTGTGTGCGTCGGCTTTCGATACACACTATGTCCGAGTGTGCAATTGCTCTTACGTTGGACCAGGATATCGAGGAAAGGGAGTTTGCCGTTGATTTCCAATTCCATGGTGAAGGATATATTGGGGTGCTGGCGATTCATGTGCACAAGGAATTCGTCAAGTGCATCCTTCCCATGTGGCCAAATCACGAAGGTGTCGTCGACATACCGAAAGAAATGTTTCGGGCGAAGCGGGGTTGATTTTAGTGCCTTTTCTTCAAAGTCTTCCATGAAGAAGTTTGCTATGGCGGGGGAGAGTGGAGATCCCATTGCCACTCCATCTGCTTGCTCGTAGTATTCGCCATTATACAGGAAGTATGTCGATGTCAAGACATGGCGGAAAATCATCACCGTGGCAGCGTCAAACTTGGCGTCCAGGAGGCGTAAGGTGTCAGACAGGGGGACCCGTGTGAAAAGGGATACCACGTCCAAACTCACCAAGATATCCCCTTCTTCTAGATGGATTTCATGGATGGAACCCCTGACCCGGTGGAAGACCCGAGAAAACTTCATCCAGCAAATACGCCGGGAAAGCACCAGATCTTAATGATTTTCTTGATTTCTTTGCTCTAGTGGTGCAATAGTAATGCATAATACTTTTGTATTTCGATGTCTTTTTTTGCAAATGATCAATATTTGATTTCATACCTGTATGCATCCCAAACAACCATGGCCATCACCTTGTCGACTGATTTCACCCCCCTCACCTTCTCTGGAACCAAATTGCCAAAATATCCACTGTTTCAAATGTTCCTTTGTCTCTGGAGTGTTGTAGTGTATCCAAGTTTCTTCTACAGTTAGGTAGTGATGCGGAAACTTGTTGGGATTACGACAATGGACAACATGATTGTATTTATTCTCCACTTAGAGATTACTTGGCACCCATCTTGCCGAGATTTTTTTCACACCCATTTTTTGGTGCACAATTGAAAACACTTGCCTTGTGATATTCGTGTGGTCTCAACTATTTAGTTACCGTTGATTCATCGATCAATCAACATCATATCATGGATTTTGTCAATAATATTTTGAGGAAATCACTTTCACTGGATACCCTGAACGAAGTTTGTTGTTTGTGGAGATAAAACTACATTTGAACTCATTAACCTATGAACAGTCATAAACACAGGAGCAGATGTGCCATGAACTTCATCCAACTCAGCTTTGATCTCTTTTGGTGTTCTGCCCTCTAAATAAAAGTGTTTAATCACAATATGAAACTAATTTTTTTCCCTTTTTCTAAATAATCAAAAGTTGGTTGCCTCAGTTGACTATGAAAATCAAACCACATGATGGATATAATTGAAACTTTAACAGCAGTCTAGTGAGAGATTGGGCTTACTAAAAGTAAGATTTCCGATACAATGAGCACTGTCTTGGATTTTCTAAGGGATTATTCAATTACCTACGTAGCTCAAACTTGAACGTGAAAACAAATGATGAAGGACTTACTGTATATGAAACCTAGAGGAGTGGAAGAATCTATCAATTCCCTTAAACTCTTCAACATATAATGCTTTTTATTGTAAAAGTTGCTAAAATAAGATGTTGCATAATATATGTAATGTAAGGATGACTATAACTTTTTAAGCAGTGTGTGTTAAAATGTAAGCATTTAACTATGCCCTAGTTACTAAATAAATACAATTTTAGGATGGACTTCTTTCAAAATATAGAAGGAATGGGTAATCTTCTTCAAATATTCATTGAATTATTGATTTGTATTTTTATATCACCACACGTGGAACCTCTCACCTCAGGCATGCATATTTTGTGAACTGAAATGGTTTGGTCAGTGATTACATAACCAAGGGTAAACTGTCCGGATCTAGGGAGTACCTGGTCTGCTGAAACCAGCTGCAATAAAAAAAATGCAAACTCCATTTCAGAAACATTTTGCTAACCACCTAATTTGAAGATTCAATTTTTTATTATTGAATTTTAAAAAGACATCCAGGACAAACTGATAAAATGTATTTCCTGTAATTCAGGCTGACTGACATCTTTCCTGAGCACATTAAAAATTCAGTGTGATAGGTATGGGATGAGAATAAATGTAAATAAAAGAAAAGTTATGCTCTTTTCTAGGAAGAGAACAGCTAAGCTAAATTTTAAAATAGGAGGGCAAAAACTAGAGGCACCCTATCCCATGAACATGAATAAACAAGATGCACAAGAAAATTGTGGAAGATAACATAATTTTCCACTGCTTCCCTTTTATTTGCATTAATTTAAAATACTTTTGCTATATTTAAGTAAAACATTCTTTCTGTATATCGCCAACTGTACCAAGGTGATCTGTAAGTGCTAAAAAATAGTCATACTTTTATGGTCTTGTGCTTCCCATATTTTCATTATTGGTGGAAATCGATTTTAGTCGGTTTGTTTTCCAGGAGGAGAAATGCTAAGTTTAACATTAAAATAGGAGGGCAAAGACTAGAGCAGGTGGCTAAATTTACCATCTCGGAAGAGTTTAAGACCAAAATGGTCAAAGTAGTAGGGACATGTGGAGAAGAATTGTATTATGCAAAGAAGCTTTCATAAGGAGGAAATTGATGACAGGAACTTTGAGTAAGTAAAGGCTCATCAAAACCTTGTTATGGAGTATGGTTTTGTGTGCTGCGAAAACATAGTAATTGAAGCAGGTTGATTGGCATAGATTGCAGGCTTTGAAATTTGGGTGTAGTGAAGTGGACTGAAAGGAAAACAAACCAGAAAGTATAGTGGGGGAGGATAGAAGGTTGTTGGGATAAATCAAAAAGAGACAGGAAATATAGATGCATCAAAACCTTGTTATGGAGTATGGTTTTGTGTGCTGCGAAAACATAGTAATTGAAGCAGGTTGATTGGCATAGATTGCAGGCTTTGAAATTTGGGTGTAGTGAAGTGGACTGAAAGGAAAACAAACCAGAAAGTATAGTGGGGGAGGATAGAAGGTTGTTGGGATAAATCAAAAAGAGACAGGAAATATAGATGCAAAGAATTTTGATGGGCAATGGGATGTTGAAGACTGTGATAGAGGGCTGAATGTTAGGCAAGCAAGGAAGCAGTAGGACTAGGATAGGGATGTTGGATGGAATGAAGGAGGTATGGAGAATGGAAGAGGGGTGAGATGTAGGGTTGTGTTCTGTTGTGTACCGTTTGGTTGCTTATGTCCCTCAAACTAACCAGTAGATTACCGATAATAATAATAATGGCCAAAGTCCTATGAGAGAGCAAGAAGGTCAATGAAGATTGGTTGGAAACCTGCTGTGAAGAAGTGAATGGCACCATAAAGAAGGGAAACAATAAAACTGCTTATAAACCGGTGAAGATAAAATTTGGATGGAAAAAACAAAATCTAACAACATCTAAGATGCTAATGGAATGATATTAATAGCAAATGAAGATGTTAGGAAGAGATGAAAAGTATACATTGCTGGGAAAGACCTGAAGGAAAACAAGGCACCAGGAGTTGACTAAATAAACATAAAAATTATCAAGGCACTTAGGGCAAAGCTGAGCACATCTTCTTTGAAACAATCAAAGATGAACTTTACAGTGTAAAACTACCAGATAACATTGAGAATTGTGTGATGATTGCAGTACCAAAGAAATGAAGGACAATTAATTGCAAAGAACAACATTGAGGCTTATGTCTCACACATGAAAAGTATGTAATGGGATATTTAGCAGAAGAATATGAGGAAAGATTGAAGAAAGCCTTTTGGAAAACCAATGGGCACTGACTGGAAAAAATATTCACAAAAGCAAATCATTATATGTGGCATTTGTGGACTCAGGAAAGACCTTTGGCAATGTCAAAAGGAACGAGATGCTCAAGGCACTAAACGTGCTTGGAAGGAACTATAACAAATCAGACATGCCAACTCTCCCGATTTAAGCGGGAGACTCCCGATTTTTCCTTCTTACGTTCTTGATGAACTGTTCAAATTGTGTACTTAGTTTAACATGTTAATAAAGTGTGACATTCATTAAAAATTGGCAAAGTGTCATAAAGGGATTAAGGTGCCATGCAAATATTGTGGTAATTAAAAGTGATTACTTCGTGATACACTTCTAAAAATCTCCCGATTTTTCATTTTTGAAAGTTGGCATGTCCTCCCGATTTTTCATTTTTGAAAGTTGGCATGTCTGACAAATGATGAATTACCCATCGCTTCTACAAGAATTAGGTAACCATGAAAATACAAAAATGGTAGGTAAATAGAAGCCTAAATAAAAAAAAGGAGTTAAGCAATGATGCAACCTCTTGTAAGTAATATTCAATGTATATCTAAAAAGAGACAAGAATCATGCGTTGAAGGAGTGGAGGTGAATGGTGAAAAAAATAACATGCTCCAGTTTGCAGATGATATCTAAATTGTTGCCGGAACATAAGAGGACCTGCAAGAAATCTGAATACTATGGATCAGTTACTTTGGGTATATAGTATGAGTAGCAAGAAGAAAACTAATATCCTGGTGTGTAGAAGAGAGAAGCTGAAGGCAGATATCAAAATTTGAAGGGTGACACTAGAGCAAGTGAAATCCTTTATATACCTGGGCAGCTGTATAACCTGGAATAAATAAAATTTGACCAAACATCAAGAGAAGATTATCTTGAACTGAAAAAGTATCCATGAAGAAGGGGCAACTACTACATTTACAGAAAAAGAGGTTGCAAAGAAGGAAGCTACCTCCAAATATTAATATGGAGCTTGGAATGTATCAGGGACCATATGGAGAACTCTACTGCCAAGAACTTGGACTGACCTTGAGGTAAAAATTTTTTGTAAAAATCACAATAGAAGTGAAAATTGAAGGGGAGATACTGCAAGAAAATCCAAGGGACATGCACAGGTTAAATTAAGGAGGATGTAAAACAAAAGCTATCAGGGAATGAGGGCTTACCACTTGATAGGGAAGAATGAAGGGCCTTGATAAATCAATCTTAGTATTTAAATATTGATGAAATGCCCAAACCTCCTGCCTCTCCTTTTCTTTTGTTTCTAAATGGCTTGTGCTATTTAATGGAACAGAATCTACAAAGAAGTGGATAGTTTCAAACATGTTTATGTATCACCAAATTTGGAAATGCTTTAGAATATAATTAGGTGTGTTTTATTTGAATTAGTCAAAATTGACTACAAGGAATTGTTTTTTTGAGAATTTATTTTATTGTAAAATTAGATAGGTTGAAATTTGCATTTGTACAAAAGTTATATTTATGAATGTATATAATGTAATGCAGAAATAATTATGCAGCAAGAATAAAGAGTAATGAATACAAAAATTAGACTATGAAACTGCTATATTGAAAGTGTTGGCTGTGCTGTGGTCAAGGCCGATTTGAAATCGGTTCATTTGGTGATAGAATTCTTAACCTACATTCCCAATTATTAGAAGTCCTATGGATTGCTTTTTACATTGAATATGACGAATTGAATGACTGGTGTTAGTTTCCTGAAAAAGTGAGCCCTGCAATTGCATTGGCAGGAGGGCTTAATCCCGTCTGTGGTTTTATGTATAATATTCATTTGTAATGCCTCTTATAAGTAAAATTTATATAGATATCGAGCATATTTTTCATTTTAGTCAGTGGTGGGTAGTCAGCTACCTTTGCACCTAGAGCTATCTTATGGTTCCACATGTACAGCTACATCTTAACAGTGAATAAAGTTGGAAATTTCCTTTTAAATAAAACTTCTATTTTCTTTGAAAATCTGGAAAAAAATATTTGCTGTCATCAGAACTAATCTAAAATCTGGTCACTCTGTTTAAGTTCAAATTGGTCATTTTCTTGTTCTTTATTGATTAGCATTTGTTGCTGTTGGATTGGTGGTGATTAAAATGCACTTGGAAATGAGTATTCTCTTAACATTTGGTGTGTATACATGGTATGCCTGATATAATTGATGTTGTGAATCTGTGATTCTCATGTAATGCATAACTAGACATCATTATTTCATATCTGATTAGTGCTTGTGTAACATATTGTAACTGCAATTCAAATGGCTGATTTTTTAAAATAACTTAATTCATTAGAGCTGGTACTAATGTAGAATTACATGAATGGTGAATGAATCGTTTGCATGTGTTAAACTTATAGCCATCCATGTTGAATGGTGAATTATTGGAGTGGATTCCAAGATGCTGGAATGATTGGTCTGTTTTAATAATACTATACTTTGTGTTACTGTTGTAATCAATGGCATGTTCTAAAGATAGTGCTAAAGGAATTGTTCAAAGTTGAGCATTCTTTATTGATGGGATAACAGGTGCGAATGATTTAACTGGATTCATGAGATGGTATCAGAAATTGCCAAGAATGTTCATTCAAATAAATGTATTATTAGCTTTCAAAACTCCTTTAAGTACTATCTTCTTTAAAGTATATTGTTTCTGTTGTCTGTTTCTCTGATGTGTTTGTACCAATAGCTTTGCCATGGTTGGAAATATTGGCAAGATCACTTTATGGATTATTACTTAAATGTCTAGATATCAATGCTGGTTGACATTTATGTAAGCAAATGTTTACCCTTTTACCACTCTTTCCTTTTTCAAGTCTAAAAATATTTTTAAAAATACAAGGAGCTGAATCTGGATTATTTAGAACCTGTAGAGTGATAATCATTGTATATTCAGTTAAGAATTCATTGGAAGGGATTATTGAATTAGCTGGTACATAGCCAGTATGGATGAACCTTTCTCTAGCTGAAATCCTGTAAAGTTAGCTCCACAGATCTTCTGACAGAGAGGCACCTCTGCTTGCATTGGTAGAAGTGCTGTTTGGCTGTGCGGTTACAGATTCAACATAGACCTTTCCTTGTGTTCTCGTGTGTGAATATAAATTTAAAGACCATTTGTTTCACATTTGATTTATCTTGTTCAGCATCTATGTATCATGGTGAATTAGTAATTTTCCATTACATAAGCCATAGTGTCTATCATAAATGGACTATGGATTTAAACCTCTCATTAATGTCTTTCTATGACCTTTTTATGGAAGTTATTATGTGAATCATTTTCTAGTTTCTTTTCAAGATTCCAGTTGCTATTTATCCATGATTCTTTCCTCTTGTGAACCAAAATGCTCAGCTTAAATTTTACGGTGACACATGTTGACTCAAGAGTGCTGCCTACACTGGTCTAGGAAATATCTTTCACTTTAACACACTATTCATTGTTCCTTGAGAGAAATGATAAACCTGAAAATGCTTCATACATCTCATAAGTCACCAGAGCACACAATTGCTGCAAAAGCCAATGATTCATGATGACTTCATATTTGGCAATTTTCTAAAGCCCCATCATCAATGTTGTCTTTCCATACTTGAAGTCCAGTTTGAAAGAAGAATGTTTTTCAGAATGATGACATACATTCAGCAAATCAAGTAATTCCAGCTAAAATGTGCAAAGTATTAAATAGAATAAATGTTTCCAGAAACTTAACTAGCATGATCATGAATATCACATACTCAAATGCCATCTTCCAGTCAGCCCTGTAAATTTTTGATACCATCTTGTATTTATTTGACATTTATTTTCATATAAAGTCCAGTGTAAGGAATCAGTGCAATTCCTTGATGATGATTTCAGTCAAGAAAATTGTTTTCTCTGTGAAAACTTTAACTTCATTATGTAACTCTTAGCAGATACATTCATTAAATGTTTCTGTATGTTACATGGTTATTTATTTGGTCACTCTAATTAGCAGCAATGGAAAATTAGCATCTCTAGTTGAAAGTAAATATTGTTCCTTTGAGAATCAACCATATTTTACTCCCTTTGTAATAGTATTTATAGTTTTGAAAAAGTATCTGCTAGGAGTTACCGAACATTTAACTATATTCATACATGTTGGGAAAATAGGGTAGAGTACATTTTTAGTTGTGGAAAGAGCCTGTGCCTGCATTTTGTCAAAAATCTGATTTGATTGGATTCACCTGCTCATTGATGTTGTGAAAATTGTACATGCTCAATTTTAAAATACTTTCTGCTAATTTTAAGTCAAGGCATACTTTATTGCATCATGAGACCTATGTACTCTAGATGGATGTTTATGCTTTTATAATATATTTTTCTACAGTATTTCAATTCTCGTGTGTTCACATCTAAAATATGCCCAATTTCAGAAACCAAGGAGAATGAGAGGTGTAATGGCCTACAACTAGGAGTAGCTATTCAGAAAAGTCCACGTAGAAACTCAAACCCATCTGTCACCACTGCCATCGGGTCCTTAGTGCCCCCCCCTCCTCCTCCACCTCCAATGCCTACATTTTCTTTCCCTTCAAAGCCTTTAATTCGCAGTCAATCACTCACTGATCAGATAAGTCAGCATGCAAAGATGCACGTTAAGAGTGAGCGCAACCAAAACTGCAATTCAGCAATGACTCCCAGTATGGGTGATATCCTGAAGGATTTAGGAACTGTTAAATTACGCCATGTGGAGCGGTAAGTTATGTCATATTTTTGTGATTGTTGTGCCATTATAAAATTTGCATGTAACTTTCAGTTTTATTTGATACAGATGTAGTGGTTTTCAATATGTGAGATTTTTTAATTTCCTTTATTTTGTCACACTTTCATTAACCCTTTCGCTGAGGTTCACTCTCTAGAGTCCTACTCCTCACATCCAGCAAATATGGATGGCATCATGTTTTCAAAACCTTTACCATTAAATAATAAAAACATGGAATAACAATCTAGATTCACTGTTTATTTAATGGAAAATTTTATTAACTAATTATGATGAACATAATTTTTGTGTGTAGCATATGTAAGTATGTATGATAACACTCCACATAGAGGGTGAAAAGGCACATTCACAGCAGCCTACCATGCGAACATACTAGGTACGTGCATAGCAGTGAAAGAGTTAAACTGTATATTTTGTAAAGGTACATAACATATCTCAATTTAAAAATATTCTTTCTGGCCTCTTAATTTTCACAGGGAAAAATATATGTAGTATTTCTTATATGAATAGAGTGCATTTGAGATTGATATAAAGAGGATTTCAAATGGAAATTTGTCAATTAATGGTTTGGGTTGATGCACACCTTATCCCACATTCCCAGGGCCATTGACAGGATATGATGAAAGGAACTCTTCACAGCTCTCGTTTCTGTGAGAGCCGAGATGTTAAGTTTTACCCCCACAATTGCTGATGAGCTCAACACTGGTATTTCAATTTTTATAGATTAAAGAACTCAAGCAAGGGATGTGGTAGTTCAGTGGGTATAGTCCTGGTCTACTGAACAGTGGGCCTGGGTTCTATTCCTAGGGACCCCTATGGGCACACTTGGCTTCACTCAAGCTGAATGGTTTTTTGGGCATTGCATCTCTCTGGGAAACCATAAGTGGCACTGGGAAAGGAATAGACCTTCCTACTGTGATTTGAGAATTTCTGGACTTAATATTGGGTGAGCGCAACTCTAACTGATCAAACCAAACTTCCAGTTGCTTACTATGGTTTAAAGTATTCAGCCTGTAATTTTATATGATTCATTGATGGCACTACTGGTTTCAGTGCTTAGGTATCACCATCAGATACAAAATTATGATGTCATGTCTGAATCTGCTACCCAAGGGAAAGGAGGGGGCAGATAAGATTGAAGGTAATGTAATTGAGGTTGAGGGTACTTTTGAATCCCAACAACCCTCAATCTGCATGTAACTAGCTTTTGAACTTTTTAAAAGTTTTACTCTGTGAGAAGAACATATAAAGTTTGAATCGTAGTCCATTGTCTAATTTTTTAAAACAATTACTTGGTCATTATTAGTGTAAAGGATTGTTTTGTGGACTAATAATTTTGGAATGGAAAACCTAGTTATTTTATGTGTTTTCATATTCCATCTTTAATAGTTTTTAAGTATGGGTACATTATGTTGTTCACAGCTGCAGTTGGGCGGAGTTATTTACACATTTTTTTAATTTGATTATAACTTAGGTAATGAAAATGTGTATTATATTGCTGTACTTTATGTAAATTGGGACATCTATTGTTGACATTTTACATATTTTATTTTTTATCATCACATATACTATCAAAAAAGTAAGAAGGCAAGATCTGTGCTAACAGTTAAAGATAATTGGGGTAAGATAATAGTTGAACCAGAAAAATTCCAAGAGAGATGGAAGGAATATATAGAAACACTGTATGATAGAGAACTTAGGCCGACAAGGTTAGACATAGAAAAGGAACATGACGTAGAAAAAGATAGCTTAGGTCCAGGCATACTCGACGATGAAATAGAAAGGGCATTAAAGGAGATGAAAGCAAATAAGGCCGTGGGGGTGGACAACATCCCTGTAGAACTGTTGAAATGTCTAGGAAAATGTGGGAAGAAGACTCTATATGGACTGATTCGTAGTATCTATGAGGAAGGAATCTGGCCGGAAGATTTTGTGAGATCGGTGTTAGTTCCTATTCCAAAAAAGACAAAGGCTATATCATGTGAGGATTACAGAACAATAAGTTTGATATCCCACGCAGCTAAAGTTATTCTCAGGTTCATCAACACAAGGATAGAGAGTAAGGCAAACGATGCCATTACAGTAATGAGATCACTAATCGAGATGAATATGGAATACAATCAGGACGTATTTGTCTGTCTCATAGATTTCGAAAAAGCGTTTGATAGAGTGAATTGGGAAAAATTAATGCATGTATTACAGAAAATAGGAATAGATTGGAGGGACAGGAGACTGATCCGCAACCTGTACATGTCTCAGACTGCTCAGGTGCGAGTGGGGAATGGAGAGTCCGGATGGGCAGTGTTAGGAAGAGGTGTACGGCAGTGTTGCCCATTGTGACCGGTGCTGTTCAACGTATATATGGAGGAAATGATTAAAGAGGCATGGGAAGAACTGGAGGTAGGAATGAAAGTCGGAGGGGAATTTGTAAAATCGGTTAGGTTTGCTGATGACCAAGCATTAGTTGCTCAGTCAGCCAAGGGGTTGCAAGCATTGCTGAGTGAGTTGGAGGTTCAGTGTGATAAATATGGGATGAGAATCAATGTTAATAAAACAAAGGTTATGCGATTTTCCAGAAAGAAAAAGGCTAAGTTAAACATTAAAATAGGCGGGGAAAAAATAGAGCAGGCAGAACAGTTTACATATCTCGGAAGTATTTTGGACCAATACGGTCAAAGTAGTAGGAACGTAAGGAGAAGAATTGCGCTAGGCAAGGAGGCTTTCTCAAGGAGGAGGGAGTTGATGATAGGGACATTGAGTACCAAGGTTAAGAAAAGACTTGTCAAAACTTTGATATGGAGCGTAGCTATGTACGGCCCGGAAATGTGGTCGTTGAAGCAGGAGGATAGACGTAGATTGGAGGCTTTTGAAATGTGGGTATGGAGAAGGTGAAATGGACCGAAGGGAAAACAAATGAAGTACTGGAGATGGTGGGTAAGGAGAGAGGTTTGTTGAGAGAAATCCTATGGAGGCAGGAAAAATGGATGAAAGGCGTATTGAGCGGTAGTGGAATGTTGAAGATGGTAATAGAGGGGAAAATGCTGGGCAAGCGAGGAAAGGGCAGGAACAGGATAGGGATGTTGGATGGGATGAAGGGAGGAAAGAAGTACACAGAGATGAAGAGGGACCTGAGGGAGATTAGGTTGCTAGATTGGGTTTTGTTTGGAGTTACAAAATGTTTATTTGATAGTTGTGTCCATCCAAAAACCTACCTTAACCGGTAGATTACTTAAAAAATTACTATCAACAATCGTTATAAAACAATTGATTTTAATTTTCCAGCTGAAATAATACGATAAAATTTGCAATGCAACAATTTCAGAGTGTAAAAATCATTCACCTTGACCGGTATTCGAATCCAGATCCCTTGATGTCTGGCTGAGTGCTTTAGTCAGTTATGCTACCAAAGTTAAGCTCTTAACACTTCAAAATTTTCTTCTTACATTCTGAAATGTTGCATTATAATGCAGATTTAGCGGATGACTCCATGAAAAGTTACTGTCTTGGCATCTCTCGCAGTTTCTTCAAATGATCAAATTTATTGCTTCCTATGTTTTTGTAAAAAAAGCTGTTAGATTGAGATCTATTTGTTATGGTATCAAGATCTTTCTTAATGAAAATAAGCTCTTATTTTGATATTTTGTCATTTCTTGTTAGCTTTTTCAGATGTTCTTAGTGTTTAATAGTTTATGCATTAATCATTTTCAGCTCACCAGGTGGCACACCCTTGCGTCGTCGTCCTCTTACTCCCCCTAGAAATGACCCTGCTGCTCTCTTGGCTGCTGCACTCCGCCGCCGTTTTGCACACATGAGGCCGGATGATTCCAGTCCAGATCGTACCCAAGTCATCAATACAAGCTCACAGCCATCGTTTGAAAGCATGGAGCAAACTTCTTACTCTCTTTCTCCTCAAGCAGTAAATAATGTAAGCTATGTGGGATTTGAAAATAAGTTAGACAGCAAAAGTCATAATTTTTGTGAAGGTTTTCCAAGGCAAAAAGCATATGTAGCTCTTCAGTTCTAGTTAGTAAGATCTGCAGTAAGTTTATGTAAGTCTTCTCTTAGAATAATTTACCGTGTTCTTTATGATTGAATGTATTTTAGCTGAGAAACAGTCTTTAGTTGCTCTTAAAAACTGTTTTCATTTCATTTATATCCAGTAGGCAATCATGTTTATGGCCAGTGAAAATTTTTCTTAACTAATTAGTTGTTAAAAAAATAATTTAATTTTCTGTGATAACTGCTTCCAGGATTCTTGAGGTCATATGTGCACATTATTTCATTTAAAGTAGGAAGTTTTTCTAAAATGCACTAGTAATAGGAGAAGGATGTCCCCCAAACCATAGTAGTCAATGCATTGGTTGGATTTAAAGCATAGTAAATGGTCTTATTTTACCTAACTGTACCTGGTCTATGCAAAAAATGTGTGAACTGGTTGAATCTGGCGGCCATGATGCAAACTATAGCCCCGTCCACTAATGGTGCTGGTTGCCTGAGACCCAATGAGCAGCTGTGCATGATGGATCATCGAGCTGTGTATATGCTGCAAGTTATGTTAGTTTCTGTTATCCTTGTTTTTACTGTTTGTCGAAAATGGAAATTGACAAAATCACGGAGCAACGAATCAACATCGAGTTTTTTGGGGAAGTGCAGTAAAAGTTATCAAGAAATTACTGAAATGTTGACAGCTGTTTACGGTGATAATGCTCTGAAGAAAACATCAGCTTTTTTTAAGTGGATTAAGCATATGAAAGATGGGTGACAAGATGCAAGACTGGGACGGCCTTCAACAACCTGTGTTGATGACAACATTGATCATGTGCAGTCCCTTGTCCTTACCGATCATCGATAAACTGTCCAAATGATAGCTGATGAACTGAATTTAGGAAAATCAACAATGCACACTATTTTAACCGAAATGAAATTATTGACTTTGTAATTCCACACACTTTTTCGATTAAAAATTTTGTTGGCAAGTCCATCCTTGCAACGGACGAGTTTCAAAATTTCCAACTGCTCCAAAGCATTAAGCCTTTGACCTTTATTTTTAAAATGAAGAATTTTAGTCACAAAGTCACTTTTGATAAGGTGCTTTGCAAATAGGGATGTTATATTCTTATTTTTTACACATGTTTGGTGATCTTTAATCCTTTCTTTAAATTTGCTTCCTCTTTGCCCAATATACTTTGTGTTATATTCTGAGCATTTTAATTCATACACTCTACTCCTTTTGTTTTTGGGAATTTTGTCTTTAGTGTGAGAGATTAGGTTCTTAAGGCATGAACCACTGTCAAAGGCATATTTAATTTTTTCTTTAGGTAAAATTTTGATTGCTTTTTGACAAATAATCCCTAGATAGAGTATTTGTCGCCATTTGGCAGTGGGATTTTTTAAATATTCGGGGTTGTAAATGTGACTTAAGGCTATTTTAGTAAGTTTCTTCTGGTAAAGTTTATTAATTATATCTTCTGAATAGCCATTGTTTACTGCTAATGTTTTAATTATATTAAGTTCCTTTTTTGTACTGAATTTTGATATAGGCAGACATGCCAACTCTCCCGATTTAAGCGGGAGACTCCCGATTTTTCCTTCTTACGTTCTTGATGAACTGTTCAAATTGTGTACTTAGCTTAACATGTTAATAAAGTGTGACATTCATTAAAAATTGGCAAAGTGTCATAAAGGGATTAAGGTGTCATGCAAATATTGTGGTAATTAAAAGTGATTACTTCGTGATACACTTCTAAAAATCTCCCGATTTTTCATTTTTGAAAGTTGGCATGTCCTCCCGATTTTTCATTTTTGAAAGTTGGCATGTCTGTATAGGGATAGAGGCTCTCTTTCTCTCAGCTACATTTTAATCTAACCTAACCCATTTTAACCCCTCCACCCTCACTCTATATATATATATTATTATTAGGTAATCTACCGGTCAAGGTAGGTTTTTGGATGGACACAACTATCAAATAAACATTTTGTGACTCCCCACCTAGCAAACTAATCTATCCCTCTTCATCTCGGTGTACTTCTTTCCTCCCTTCATCCCATCCAACATCCCTATCCTGTTCCTACCCTTACCACGCTTGCCCAACATTCTCCCCTCTATTACCCTCTTCAACATTCCACTACCGCTCAATACGCCTTTCATCCATTTTTCCTGCCTCCATAGGATATATATATATATACTGTATACCAAGTTTGCTTCTATGAGGACCACCTGGTGATGACATTCAACATCGAATCCTGGTTCATGTTTTTCAAATAAAGTGTGTGGAATTACAAAGTCAGTATAATGAAGAGACAAGGAATTATACAAAGTCAGTAATTTAATTTCAATATGTTATGCAAATTCCATAAAGTTGCACCAGAGATAAAATATTTTAACCGAATATTTGGGTTTAAAAAAAAAGTGCAAAAATCAAAAGTTGAAAAGAGTTGAATGTGTTACTGAGTGGAACAATTCACTTGAAAACAATGCTGTATTTCTCAATAGGGTAATCACTGGTGACAAATCGTTGTTTTGTGAGTATGAAATTGAATGAAAATCGCAAAGCAAGGAGTGGAAAGCAAAAGATAAACCTCGAACCAAACAATCAAGAGAAAGTCGATCGAAAATCAAAGCCATGCTCCTGGTTTTCTTTGATGTTGAAGGTGTTGTTCATCATGAATTTCTTCCTGAAGGACAAATGGTAAATGCCGAGTTCTACCTTACAGTACTCAAGCATTTGAGAGATTGCTTACCTCATGTGCCACCAAATTTGACTCAAGGCAATGGATGGATCCTTCACTGTGACAATGCACCTGTGCATTCAGCATTGATTGTTTTCCAGTTTCTGGTAAAAAATTGAATCACCATCCTTGATCATCCTCCTTATTCACCAGATCTTACCCCCTGCGACTTCTTCCTATTCCCAAATTGCAAAAATTTGATAAGGGGACATCACTGGGAAGATGTGGACACAGTAAAGCAAGAAACAATGAGAAAACTAAAACGCCTAACTGCCAAGGACTTCCAAGGGTCCTTTGAACAGTGGAAAGAAGATAGAATAAGTGAATAGCAATGAATGGAGAGTACTTTGAAGGGGACAAAATCGATGTAGACTGAATTTTGCAAAATAAAGGTTTTATGGCCTCAGTTCGCATATTAATTGGAGAGACCACGTTTAATCCCACTAAATAATACCTAACTCATGACTTCACTGCAACACAAATATATGATGGTTTGTTCCTAATTAATGCACTGCATCCAGTCCTCATTCATCCCGTAACGCTTCATGGCCTGATACTACTGATTTATCAGTTATGACCTCAAGTTATTGAAATGATTTTTTCTGTGATTTTAAAGGAAGTAATCGAATGGAGTAAATCTGTAAACTGAAGTTCTCTCCACTAATATACGCCCACAAAATCAACATAACTAATGTTTTTGAAGCAGATATTGAGATGGTCTTGTTTACTGTCTTTTTCATCTGCTACTATTACTACAATGAAAGTGGCCCATATGGTTCATTCTGCTTCTGCAGTCAGTTTTTATTGCTTCACCATTTTCAGAAGGGAGCCGTACAATGAATGAGCACTATGCTTTTATATGTATGAGCATTTTCTTAGTTACTTTTAGAGATCTCAAAGATAGTGATATTGGGGATTTTGGTTTTATGTAAATTGAAAGGTACATGCATTTTTCTCTTTCCCTTGAATTATCAGTAGCAATGAGTTTTGTGATTTTACACTGAGAAACACTTTAAAGTGAAAATCTCAATAAATTGTTCAGAAATAACATTTTTGTTCTGTAATTCCATTCAATTTTAAAATGTTTTTGTTGAAACCATTCATCATAAAGTATTAGGAAGGAATTAGTTTATCATAATTGCAAATTAGTTACTAAAAATGGATTAAAGTGTGCAAGGGTGATCTGTTAAGTTCTCGGCCTGATGATGAAAATGACCCATGTTTTGATAAAAATTTTATTTTTTAACATAATCACCATTAATGTTAATACACTTGTGCTCCAGTGCCGTTATCCCATCTCTGTAGTGTCCTTCCAGAAGTGCCGCCAAGTACTCATCTACAGTCATAATAGCTTCTTGATTGGACAAAAATCTGTAACCAGCAACAAAACTTTAGTTTTCCGAAGATGTAGTAGCCCGAGGAATCAAGGAATCTAAAACTGGGGAATAGGATGGATATTCCAGCATTACATAGTGCAAATCTCTCAATTTTCACATCATTAAGACACTTTTGTGAGCAGCTGCATTGTCCGGATGGAAAATGTTTTTTTTTCTCTGAACCCAGCTCTGCTTTCACAAATTGTTGCACCCAGTTTCGTTGGAAGGTTAGAATAGTACTCCCCAGTTTTTGTGCTATCATGTCCAAGGTAGTCGATCAACAGAATTCTTTTGGCATCCCAGAAAAACCAATGACCTTTCCTGCCATTGGCACCGTCACCAGGGCTGAAGAACTGGCCTCTATCCACTGCATGGATTGTTGTTTTGATTCCGATGTGTACTGGTGAATTAATGTTTCATTCATTGTCATGTGTAGATGTAGAAAATCACTCTTGGTTTTAGTAAAGTGCACCAAGCACTGTTTGGAAAGTCTCATCTGATTGTTTTTGCAAAAGTGAGCACATGCAGTACCCATCTTGTGGCAATCTTTGCCATGTACAATTACTCGTGCAAAATGTAACCAACATGTTCTTTTGATATTCCTCCAGCATTAGCAATTTCACGCACCTTGGTTTGCTGATCTTCCAAAATCATATCATTCACCTTTCTGATGATTTCTGGTGGTGATTACTTTTTGGATGTTCTTCACTTGGATCATCTTGGAGGCTTTCACAACTGGGTTTAAACTCTGTCACCCATTTATTCACAGTGGATATTGAGGAGAAGGGTCCTTATATACATTTACAATCTTCAAATGAATTTTGTTTGGCATTTAACCTTCTTTTACAAAGAATTTTATCTCTGCATGATACCTGATTTTTCCCTTTTCTTACAACACACACCACAACTAATTCAAATGACTGCCTACAGCAAACTGCAGGATGGAATAGCTACCAATTTCACACAGCATCTACTCACAGTTGTGCCAACACGAGAGAAAAAATCATACTAGCAGTGATGTCATCTATGGGCAAGGCCGAGAACTATTCAGGCTACCCTAGTATAGCTTGCAACTTACGGATTCAGAGGAGTCCAAGGAATTAATGTGACAATAGATATATAGTATAGATAGTTATACATTCTTGGATGAAAATTCTTTCCATTTTCCTTATCACAATTACGTATTGCAATGACTGCTCAATATCTTTTTTGCATGGCCAGTAAGGGTGTCATGTCTAATTTGTTTGCTATTTGGTGGTAGGGTATTCAAAGGACATTTCATCTTTTATATTGTGACCCAAGAAACATATATTTTATACTTATTTTTGGTTAATGTGCACAGTTAATGCTCTTTGTTTTTCAGGCATTTGGGATTTTGAAGATCTAAAATTTAACATACTCTCTGTGGATCAAGATTTTGCTTCTTATGTACCATAGCATATTCGTTCATTGTTCCAGGGACAGAAGTGCAATTGCCTAATGACTTCTCTTGTAGAGGAAGATAAAATAAATGTTGAGTGATGACTTGTTGTACAATCAGTATAGTGCCTTTTTGGATTTAAGATTGTCACAATTTTGACTTGAGGTACAGTTTGTCCTTGAATATTTTTTAATCAAACTTTCAAATTCTGTGAAGCATTTGTCCCAGAATATCTGCAGTTTTGTAATGTTGCAAAATGGTGTTTGAAATTCTGATTCTAACGGCCAATATTTTTAAGTCTTGCTGTATTTTTGTTTGTGGAAATATATTGCATTGACCATATCAATCACTTGTATTGCTTTGTATTCAATTGATTACTTTTGTTTATATTAGAATATTTTCCAAATGTTTAATCCGTACAAATAAAAATCTAAATGATATTAACAGAAAATTAACTGCTATAAATAAGGGTTTAGAGATCCAATAACTGACAGGAAAAAGAGATGATTTATTAGTGGTCTATGGCCAAATTGACTAGCTAAAAAAAATGACTTTGGCCTGTGTTGAATTATAATAATTCCAAAACTTTATCTAGAACATTAAAATAAATGTTGTGAACAATTTTAAGAGTCTGTAGAGTAAATTACCACAGACGTCACCCACAATTACAGGAATAGTAGCATCATATAACATGTATTTACAATTTAAGAACTGTAGAATATAACAGTCTAGAGTTGCAGAAAAATTCTGCAATATATGTTATTTGATTACATGTATGTAGGATGTGAAATGCTGTGCATATCCCTCTGTGGAATCGGGATTACAAAATATACGAGTCGTTTGCATCTATTACCCATTCTGTTAGAAACTATTATGATCTCGAATTTATGAAATATATAATTGCAAATATTTTCCTTTAAAAAAAATTACAGCAAAAATTTACTTTCACCTGAAAAGGTTTTTCTTCTACCACTGAGACTTTTAAACCAAATTTATATAAAATTATATGTTTGATGAAATGATGTATATGATGAAATTTAAATGTTTCACTTCACCACTGAAATCATCGGCCAAGTTTTAGGATCCGGATAAATTAAATGGGCTCTAACTCTCAATAATTCATGGTGATATTTCATACATAAAATCAATTGAAATACTTAAATTTCCTTTGAAAGTGCAATGAATTCAATTTTTATTTGCATAACTTAGATATCCAATTTTATTCCTTCCACACAATGAAATCTAGTTCCTTTGTAGACTATCCTTGCCTTAAAGGGTTAACTGGTTTTGATGTGTGCTATTGGATGCACACTGATAAATTCTACTTCTATTGTAATGAATCAAATTAGTCGAATTAATTAAAAAATAATTACACCTTTGATTAATTTTCGTGAATTGAATTCTAAGTTATCCATCCCCTGGGAAAAAATGCTGTAATTTGGAACATAAAATGTGTTATTTCATTTATTAAGTGCACATAAGGATTACTGTTCTTATTGATTTTTCCAAAGATTTAATTACTTGTATTTTAAATAATTTTGATTATAAAAATGGTTTATTTGATGTAGTTTTTTCGAGATAAATGAAAATCTTTAAATCTCAGGATACATACCAATAGAACACAATTTAAAATACAAGCACATCAAATAAATAGCCATCAAACTGTACTTATTATTTTTAAAACTTAGCTATAGAGAGTAAGTACATAAAGTTTAATTTGTCTTAGATGGTCCATTCAATAAGTATTGGGACTGGTACCAAAAATCAAAATTTATTGTATTTATCATTACAATTACTTAAAAATCTTCAAAATACATTCCTCCTGCATCGATACACTTATTTCGGCACATCTACCACTTGTTGAAAGCCCATTGGAAGTTAGTTTTCGGAATACTGTTGAGTCTTTTGTCACCACTTGAACCACCTCGATTGAGTCAAACCAATATCCTTTGAGCTCCCTTTTTATTCGTGGAGACAAGAAAAGGTTAGGTGGAGCCTGGTTGGGGCTGTAGGGGGGTGAGGCAACATTGCAATGCCAAATTTCATCAGCAGCAAAATTTTCACCCACGACAGTTTTTGCTACTCACTCTTGACTTGACTCTCGGCACCAGCTTCGCGCACACTTTCTGCATCGCAAGATCCTCTGTTACAATGGTGTGGACCGTTCTGGCTGAAAGGCCGGTCTCCTCACTGATAAGGGGGATGGTTAAACGCCTGTCAGAGTCCAAAACTTTTTTCACTTTGATCACCTGAGCATCGGTTCGAGTGGTCGTCGGGCGTCTGATGCGGTGCTCGTCTTCGACGAGCTCCCGGCCTTCCTTAAACATTTTGTGCCACTCAAAAACTCTTATGCCGCTTAAGGCATCATCCCCATAAGTCTTTTTAATGAGTTCAAGGGTCTCCGACGTGGACATATCCAAGTTTAATGCCAAACTTTACAGCATAGCTTTGCTCGATAGTGCGCTGCATGCTGGGTCGACGACACCACAAACAATCACATGTCAGAAAAATCCACCTCCTGTGTCAATGCATTCCTAGAGGCGACTGAACTAAAGTGCGCGTGAGTGGTGCAGGACCCCTCTTCCAAGATGACCAGTTGGACCCCTCATCCACCTCTCAATTGAGGCTACGGCAAACCAGTCCTGATACTTATTGAATGGACCCTGTATGTCACACATTCATATTAAATTACAATTTGATGGAAGTTAGCTGATGAATATAATGTGAAAAAGAATTTTTTATGAGATGGTAGAGTAACCATAAAGTGAAAACTTTGTTAATACATAAAAACTTATATGAAAGTCCGTTAATGCCAGGAAACTTTAGATGAGAAAGAGATCATCTTATAATGTTCAAATGCATCCATTAAAAAGGTAAACAATGGACTTGAATTGCCTTTGTATTGAATCTTTCTAAATTTAAAAGTTATTGACTTGTACTGAACGTAAGAAAATGTACTAAGTGTATATGAGTACATGCATTAAATGATGTCCTTAATACCCAACTGGTGAAAAAATGTAACAAATGCAATGTTTGCTCTTAAATGCTTTCTGTATTACGTGACATTTTTTAAGCTCTCTTTATCGTACTTGAAAACCTAATGTGTTTTCTATTGTTTTAAGCTCAACTTTGTGGAAGTTCATGTTTAATATTTATTTTATTAAGAACACAATGTATACCTGTTCATCCACTGTTCTTTATTATCGTACAACTAGTTTCAATGAGTACGATAATAAAGAACAGTGGATGTACAGGTATACATTGTGTTCTTAGTAAAATAAATATTGACCAAATGTGTTGCCTAAATAAATGGCTGAACTGGTAAAATATAATATGTTGTTTTCTAACAAAAATTCTGGTTATTTAGTTGGTACTGTGTAAACAAGTAAAAACAGTAAAAGCAAGTTATGACCTAATCCGGGTAATCAAACAATCCATCCAATTTGGAAGATTTTATGTGCTCACCAAATTCTGTAACTACTCATTAAGTGGATATAATGGTTCATAAAAGAAGTTAATAAAGTTTTCATACATAATTAAATGGTAACAATGTTAATCTTTTATTGGAGATGTTCTATTCTATGGTATTTGAAGTAGGTACAAGTTTCTACGATTTTGTAGAGACACACCATGTATGTGTATACACACATGCATGAATATTAACTTTTGAGATTCACTTCTGAAGGTAGCTATTATAGTCAAGTGGTGGACAAAACCATTGAGAAAAATTGAACTAGACAAATAATAATGTTTAGGCAAGATGATTCTTTGAAACAAGAAGAGGAGTTTAATCGATGGTTTCAGGCGTTATTTTATGGAATCAGTTCATTCTTAAGCGGATAAAATAATACTTTGTAATTCCACAGATTTATTTCACAAACACGACTGAAGATGACATTGTACGTCGAAACCCAGGTCGTATGTTTGTGAAATAAATCTGTGGAATTACAAAGTATTATTTTATCCGCTTAAGAAGAGGAGTTAGTTTATAAAAATTATAATTCACTTGTCTATTGATTTCAAACATTATCACTCACAATATGTAGGCATGCCAAGCCAAAAAGAATTAAAATTTATGAATACTTACTGAAATATTCAGGTAACTGCATATTGGTTTCATGTATCACCACTCCAAAAAGGACCATTGAATTATGCAATTTCCATCTTAACCATCATAGTTCTCTCTCTTCATGAATCAAACAAAGAAAGATAAAAAAGATGGAATCCTAATAAATTGTTGACCGCAATAAATTTAATTTAATCAAAAGTAACGTGGAAATCATGAATTACTGGTGTAATTTAATATTTCAGAAAGATATTGGATATGGGTAGAAATAAATATGACTATTTGAATGAAATCTTTACAAAAATTACCAAAAATAAGGTCGGACAGGGAAATAAAATGGGAAGGAGTTTGGAGAGTTAGGTAATCTCATTGGAGACTTAGTGAGGCTACCATTAAATAAGTTGTACAATTTAATATGTAATCCAAATTGTCTAAGGTCTTTATGAATATCTACATTTGTGACTTAGTGGTAGCAACCATAAAGTTAACATACAAATGTGCAATAAAATATGTTGCTCCACATAACAGCACAGAGTACACTTTTCAATGTTAATTTAAGGTAGATAAAGAAATACTGAGCGTTTTAAAAGTCCAAATTAGAAATTTAATGGATATTTTTAAGTTAACATTTGTTAAATTCATTTTCTCTTGACAAGAATTTACATTACATTACCTATGAAAATGCATATTTTAATGTATTGAATGCATTGTGATTGTTTTGCAACAATTTGGTAATTGGGAGTGCCTAGGACAACAAGCATTTTGATAACTATTTCAAAGTATAAAATTGTAATTCCCTACTGCAAAAATTCTCCGTTGGATCCTATATAAGAGGAATTTAGTGAAAAGTAGTATGACGGACTGAAGCACCACCCAGGATATCGCTTTGAATAAAGGCAAGTGATAGTTTACTCTCAAATTTTATGGGAATTTTTGGAGTATGGTTAAGTTCTTTAGCTGCATTTTTCCTATTGAGAATGATGTACGACGTTAATGGAGAAAGTTATCAAATTTTCAAGTTTCAATTTTTTCTTTAACGAAAAAGAGACTTTTCTGTGTTAATGGTATTGGTGGTAAGTTTCACTAATATAGAATGAGTAATATTGACTGTACTGTTCTACTTTTACAAGTGCAGTTATCTGGGATTGAAAGGCTGGAATTGGCAAATGGCTATGGAGTGCATTTAAGGGTAATTTTTTCACTAGGTCTGAATATCTGGGAGTGGTCATAAAAAATATTGCTTAGGTTGGTGGGTCGTACATATGTACTAGGGGTAGTCAAATGGAAACTGAACACTGACTATAACACAGTCTGTCACAAGGTAGCTTTTTATGTATTTATGCTGCCATTGCTGTGATAGGAGAACTGGGCATACAGCTGTTGGGTAATGTCCTTTTTGGTATGCAGACTGGTTGTAGCGGGTGTTTGGTTTTCATTTGACAGCCCCTCATACAAAGATGACCATGGAAAAATTGATGACTGAGCAAGGAAATTGCTTTGCTACACAAACTTAAAAAAAAACAAGGAATTGTCATAGCTAATACTTGAGATTTGTGTGGTACATTGTCTTCACTCTTTATTAGAAATAAGATTAGTTTCTGGAGTAAATGGTGAAGTTGTTCATATGATGGATCCAATATAATGATTTAGAAAAGATGTGGCAGCAGTTGAAGCTTTTTTCCATGCTGGTTGTTAAGATATCCATGGGCATGGGTGGAGTGTGAGATGGCATGTTTGGTCAAAAAATTATTAAGCATGTGATGTCCAATTTTTTTTCTTCATCAATGATTAGGAATAACGCATCTTCTGATCAACCTTTTCATTCATTTTTAATTTCATAAAAGTGGCCATTTTTTGTGATATAAATAAATAGATATTTTCCCAACTACATCATCACCACCACAATACCCTAAGATTTACTTGAATTCAATAAAAGACAAGTATGCATTCACTCTATTAATAGCATTTATTTTAAAAAAACATTTACACTGCCATTGGCTAATCCTGAATTACAGGACATTATTACAGTAATGAAAATACAAAACCTAAATTCAGTGCATATGAAAAGTTTTCATATGCCTTTCGAAATGTCACACCTTCCATTCTATATCCTAGAATTATAAGACATACCACAAGAAGAATGGGGAATTATTGGAAAATAAGTTTTCTTCCACTTAAAGAAAAGTCTCAATAAAACATTTTTCCCTCAATGACAACTTCAAACCTTAAGTGGCCACACATCACTGAAATGTTCCAGTTTTCAAATATAATGCCAGAATGGCAAACTTTGAAGTATCTTCCATAGGAAACCATTTCCTGAACCACATTTGAGTTTGTCCCACAATACACAGTTGCACTATCGACGACCTCGGCCTCTTCCTCTGCCTCTACCCCTTCCTCTGCCTCTTCCACGACCTCGTCCAGCTCCTGAAAAAAATTATTTATTTCACATACTATGCTCAAACAACATAATTAACTGGTAAAGGTAGCCGTGGAGCAACATACTTGTCAGCCTACCCAAATGTATCAATTTTGATTTTGGTACAGGGGGGTTTTCCACACATCTCTTAAGATTAATTGGTTAACATCTCTTGTACTTGCTCGGGAGACATGAGAAATTCCATTAATTGCTTGGCTACTCTTGGTTAGGAAATACTCGCTGCACTTCTAAATCAGTGCCTATGACACATTATTTAAATGAAATAAAGGATATCACTTATTAAAATCTTATTACTCCACAAATCAAAAAGGTATTTTCCAATTAGCATGTTCTTCTTAAGTCATAAAACCCTAACACAAGATATACCACATATACAGAGTAAGTAGGACCTGATCTTGCTAAGGTGGAAAAAATGGTAATTTAAGAGGTCAATAAAATTTAATACAATAATATGATATTTTACCAATATATGAACTGCTCCAACTGGTGAGGGTAAAAAAGAAAAACTTTACACTTCCACACACTTGCTTTACACCTTTATACTTCCACACTACACTGCTCCAACTGGTTTAGTTCATTTCCTCCTACTTAAATGTTTAATTTAGCTTTTCTACTTCTTGAGAATCTCATTACTTTTGTTTTCTAGTGACTGGTTCTTCATCCTGCACCCCTGTAAATCATTCAATAATAACTGCAATCCCTTGGCCATCTGACTCACCATTGTTTGGCCATACGTAAACCTGACTTGATCATCTTGCCATCCAATTTAACAAGTTCAAACCCTTCTTATGCCACCCTCAAGCTCAGCAGGTGTTTTGAAATACCTGTAACAATGGTCAACCCTGTCTCACTATCTTTCTTATTATAGCCCATACCCATTATCCCTGCTATCTTTACTGGCATCATCTAATTCATATACAAGTTTGAGTAAGTCATCTACCCCTCCAGTTACCTCTGATATTCTATAAAATTTCCATTTACTTTGTCCACTCTACATGGTTGGCAACCTTTAAAAAACTTGAAGTACACACGTCCTGAATACACTCAATGTTCCTTCCTACTGTACCGTTCTCCGTTCTCATTACTCCAATGGGATCCTACATTCCTCTCCTCTTTCTAGAAGCAATAATCTTTGCCTTGACAGTTGCTGGTGTTGTAGCCTTCAACTGATGATTCTAAAAACTACTCCCACCATACCCATGTGTATAAATGTACACGGCAAAAATCCTGCATTTTGTTTTCATGATGTTGACTTTTCGACAAAACCGGTCACTTAAAATAAAGCACAGTAGAACTAACAGCTTTTACTTTTCAAATTTTACCATGAATTTTTAAAAAGTTGAACCAAGTACCATAGAACTCAAAATCAGCTTTAATCTTTGTAATTTAATTAATCAACTTTATTGCATGTGAAATTAAGGCCAACTAGAGATCAAATTGAGATAAATCTTCTGGCAAAATTCCTTCATTACATTCCTCCTAATCCTTTGGAATTTGAAATTGCATTTCATAAAAAGAAAATCAGGTCCTGAGCCGCCACTGGCCCACTGGAACTTCTGTGAGTAGAAGACACTGTTTCTACATCAATATTGAACCCTTTTGATGGAGTAAATTGGGTAGAATTGATGAATGGATTGCTGAAAATAGGAGCAGATTGGAGGGATAGCAGACTTACCTGCAACCTACACATGTCACCTACAACTGCTCAGGTGCCAGTGGGGGATCGAGTGTCAGAATGGTAGTGTTGGGAAGAGGAGTAAGACGGAGTTGTCCATTATCACCTGTGCTATTCAACATATATGTGGAGGAAATAGCTAAAGAGGCATGGGAAGAACTGGAGATCGATATGATTGGGCAGTGGGGAATTCTCCAAATCAGTTAGATTTAGGGATAATTAAGTTTTATTTTGCCAGTCACCCAAGATGTAGCAAACTCTTCTGAGTGCATTGGAAAATCAGTGTGATATGCATGGGATAAAATAAATGTAAACAAAAGTAATGTGAATTCCAAGAAACTGCAGGAGATGCCACAACAGTAACTTGTAATGGAGTCATCCACTATGTGTGCATTGTTTTCTCAAGATAATGTATAAGGTAAACTTTAAAATGGGAGGGTAAAAACAGTGGAAGTTACCAAACTCAGAAATGTTTTGGACCAACATGGTCAACATAGTAGGGATCTAAGATTCAGAATTGCATTATGCAAAGAAGCTTTCAAAATGAGAATGGAATTGGTGATAGAGACTTTGAGTAAGGAGATAAGGCTAGTCAAACCCTTTAAATGTGGGTGTGGAGAAAGATGGAAAAGATGAAGTGAACGAATGGAAAAGCAAACGAGAGTATGGTAGATATGACAGTGGAGGATAGAGGATTGCTGGTAGATACCCAACGGAGGCAAGAAAAATTGGATGCAGAGCATTTTGAATGGTGATGGAATGATGAAGACTCGATAGAGGGGATGATATTCAAGCGAGGAAGTATGCAGTATTAAATACGGACCTGATGAACGGTTGGACTAAACTAATTGATCCTCACAACTATATTAAAAATTTATGGCGTGTAATCCAGATTGCATTTTCATGGCGAATAAATTATTGTATTCTTCAACATCTAAGTGTGTGGATGAAATTGATTCCTCTAAACATTCATGCGCTGTGTCAAAGTAACATAAACTACAACAAAGAAGTTTCTCAACAAATAAGTTTTCCCCATAAGGAAACAAAATTTACGTCACATGGCAATTTCACTGTCACGAGTAACAACATAAGTGACGGATACCACATGTAATTATTTAGTTCAAGAAAACAGACAACTCATCGCCCGATTAGTATGCATAGCAAAAGACCATTATTCAATATACACGTTTCGCATAATTTAAGGGCTAACACCATTCATTATACAAATACTGTGCGTATGTGATAACAAAAATATAAACATTTGATTACCTCTGGCGGCTTCCTTTTTCTTTGCCTTAGCCTTCGGTGTATCGTCAATGAGAAGGGTTTCTAATGGTAATGAATCTGGGAGAATAAAGTATCTTATGTTGTTTCCACGAATACTCAATGTCTCCAACGGAACAGGATCCCTATTTTTAATCGTCATCTTCACTGCTTTCAGATGGGTATTCATGGCGACATCAACACCTAGACGTTCAACAAACAAATGTAGTTCAAATTGAAGAACTCTCAATAGCCCACATAGGACAATAAAAAGTTTACATTATGTACAACAACAAAAAATGTAATACAGACCCGTAATGGTCCCGTGGACTTGTGTTCCATTTTTCAGTTCGATCGTTACCGTTTCGTGGCTCAAACGCATAAGAAACCTATTGACAATGAGAAATTTCATTATAATGCTTATTGCTGGCATATTTTCTAATCTTAGTTTGTAACGAAAATATGAGCAACATTGTCATTTTCCCTAAGTATGCACAAACATTAATTACTAAAAGAAAAATTACTACGAAATTCACCAATTGACTAAGTGCGGCTCATCATTTAAATTAATGGCGAAGAAATTTGGCACTTTTGAAGGAATTATTATTTTCATTCAAGAACAAATTACAGCAAATACTTTGTGGAAACACTCACCTCACGAGTTTCATTTTGAATAAGAACTTAATTTACAATTTAACGATATCATTCACAGAATTATTCTTCAAAATGGAGAACCAGCCCAAGAAGCGGCATTTGCTACCGGAAGTATTTCATTTGTTTTCTCACCCGGAAGTTAATCGTGCTTTTCGTTCTTGTCGAATGAAATACGGGGGCCGTGATAGTTTGGTGCGGAGGAAAACTTTCTCCTAATATTTCAAACGAAGTTTCCGTTTAAAGGCGCTAGCTGTCTTAATGCAGTAGAATGGTAACCACGCTCTTCAATATGAAAATACCCTGCCTCTATCACCATGCTCCTTGTAAAGAGAAACATTAACGCAGGTTAAACGTTGTAAAGTAAGGACCTTAGGATTTACTTCCCCATTTGAAAACGACCTCAGTTTACGGCAAAATGGGAATTAGTTGATTTACTTGGAAGTCATTCTTTAATTAATTAATGGCAATTGAAAACCTGCCTACATAATATTTTTGTGAGTTAGGCTACTATAATCGAAGGGAACTGATTTTTCCTTTTCGCAATTCGCTTGATACCCAACCTTATCATAAATCCTGGAAAATATTGAGGAAACTAGGAATCTTGAAAGCTCCTCGTTGTGAGATTAGTGGCATAGTCTGTGTCAGAAGTATCATTGAAGTGGCAAGATGGGAACTTCTCACCTCGTAGGAAAGAGAAAATACCTCATGGGCCACATTTTACATCTCCCCTTTTTTCTTAACGCTAGTCTATTAAGTCCATTATTCAAACTAGTACTAGTTTTCCAGAGGACAACCGTGTTTTCATCACCATCCAGGATTATCAACTTACAATGATGTCGCCGTACCTAACTAGTTACCTATTGCAATCTGCTTTTTCATGTAACAGATTTTCCCGCGGAACTTTGAGCAAAAAAATGACCTTCATACCTTCGAGAGTAATTAAATTCCCAATGAGCTCACTACATATTTCCTCAGTCTAATCTGGGAAATAAATCTTGAAATTGATTTATGTGGTTTTGATTAAACTTTATAGTGTACTGAATCAGGTATCGTGGTCGTTGGATTAATCTAAACGGTGCTTGATATGGCTCCTCATATGTTGCCCCGGTTACCGAAATTTCGGATTAAATCCTATCTAATGAAATTAAACTTATCTTTATGTTATTCATGCTACTAAGATGCAGATTAAACCGATCAAATGTTAGCGCACAGCGCTAGTTATTTGTACGTGGCCGTTCGGTGAACATTGAAAAGCGGGCGAATCCTCACTCAGCGTTCTCGACAAGCTGTGTAATCACTGTCTACACTCCATGAGAACATTAGACCACATCGTGTGGCTGTCATAGCTCGGTGTTGTAAGTTGTAAAAGGTGTGACAATTTCATCATTTTTCCCAAGGTAATAGAGTTTTGGTGAATATGTTGTGGTATTCTTTTGCGTTATCGATTACTTCAAATGAATTAACGTAAATTAATATCAAGGATACCTAAAAACCACTTGTCGTCTGCAGAGATTGCATATGTACCAACCGTGTAGTATTTTCCTTGCAAGTCATCTCACATTTTTACTTTCAGCTCGAGTAGTATTATACGCACATCATGGCACAGTTCGCATCAAGTATGCCAAGCCGAGAATTCTTATGGGATATATTTCAACGGTACGTGGGTTGCCTACTCGTACTTTGTCAAAGTTGCCTTTGTGCCATCTCTTTTCGAACAATATTGTATTTGTCCATTACTTTATAGTGTTGATAAAGACCGCAGCGGGTATATTTCGGCAAATGAATTACAGCAAGCTCTTTCCAATGGTACCTGGACACCATTTAACCCAGAAACTGTGAGGTTAATGATAGGTAAATATGTTGTGACCTTGTTTAAGTTTTATAATTTCTATAACGTGATTCTTATGAACATAATTTGGAACTTTTTTCTAGGAATGTTCGATAAACAGAGCCGAGGAACCGTAAGTTTCGAAGACTTCGGTGCATTGTGGAAGTACGTGACCGACTGGCAAAACTGTTTTAAAAGCTTTGATCGTGATAATTCCGGAAACATAGATCAAAATGAACTAAAAATTGCACTTACAACATTCGGCTATCGCCTTTCCGATCAGTTGGTTAGTCTGCTGGTGAGAAAATATGATAGGGGAGGAAGAGGAACAATTTATTTTGACGATTTTATCCAGTGCTGTATTGTACTTCACGTAAGTCACTCTTTTTATATTTACCTATTTTATAGATGGTTGGATATTCATAAAAATTTGGGGACGTGGTATTAGAGAGCATCGAGCGCTTGGGCAATTCCGGGGATCCCAGTTTTGTTTCCGGGTACGCCTTTTGGAATCCTTAGCTTCGTTCAAGCTGTGTGAGAAGTCCCAGGCGTCTCGGAAGGGAACTGGCCTGCCCTGTTACCCTGGTGGTTGAAATTCACATGTCACATCGGGCTTAGTATTGATTGTGCTCCACCCTCGCATATCAGACTGACCTTCGGGTTCATAATTGGTGTTACGCTGCAATTAGATAAGTCATAGAGTTCGCTGTACTCCTCCTACCTTCATGTATGAGACAGCGATTTAGCCACTCACGTTGAAAATGCTTGTAGTTTACAGGGAGACGAAATCTCGATTTACAAGGTACTGTGGGTTTAGTACTAGGTGGCCTCTATCAAGCGAACCATCTGGTCGATTACTGTGATTGGTTTTGAGAGATATAAGGTGGTACTTTCGAAGATAGAGGAGATAGATGCATTAGAGAAATACTGCTATTGTAGGTAATTGACCAGTTAAGGTAGGTTTTGGATGGACACGGCACACGACGACAAATTATTCTCCTGTCTCTCCTAACAAAACACAATTAACATCCTATTCTACATTAAGCCCCTGTACAACTGTTTACTTGCTTCTTCCATTCTGTCCAACATCCCTATCCCTTTCTTGTCCATTTCCTACTGACTTAACATTCTCCCAGCTACCACAGTCTTCAATATCCCATTGCCAATGAATATAATTTGCAACCATTTTTCCTGTCTCTTTGATTTCTCCCATCATTTATCTCTCCTCCCTCACCATACCTAGCACTTCCTCTTTTGTTTTCCTTGCTGTCCACTTCACCTTCTCCATCCTTCTCCACTTACATTTCAAGTCAAGTCTCCAATCTATGCCTATCATCCTGCTTTAATGATCATGTTTCCATGGAGTACATTTGGCACACAACTTGGTCAAAGTTTTAATGAGCCTTTTCTTAACATCCTTACTTAGCATCCCTGCCATCAATTCTCTCCTCGAGTTTTGTGAAAAAATACCAAGTTTAATTATTCAGTGACCAATAATTTTCCTAAATAGCCTGAAACCATTGAATTAAATTCTCTCCTCATGAAAGCTTTGTTGCCTGATGCAGTTCTTCTCCTTAAATCCAAAACAATTCTGAGATATGTAAACTGTTCCATCTGCTCTAATTTTTGCCATCCTATGTATAAGAGATCTGTAAAAAAATGACCGAATTGTTTGTAAAACATCCATATAGGTTGGCATTGGGTGAAAGTGCTCTTCTAAGCATTGGCCAATTTTTTCCTACATTGACTTGGAATGCAAAGGTGACAGGATATGACAGGACTTGGTTGTGGCTGAGACATAGGTAACATTCTACAATGTAACTTTTAATAAATTCAAAACGCAACTCAAAAGTTGACCATTATATGAGAAAGCTGTTGTATTAAATAAATGATTGTATTTTATTGTGCCAGGCTATAAGTATATTGGTTCTTCAACATTAAAAGGCTGTATTGAAGTGGTGCCATACTTGTAAATGATTACATGCATAATTGATTTTCGTGATAATTGGAATTTGAGTTTCTAATATTGTTGTAATTTTACTGTACATACAAATATCTATTTGTAACATTATAATATATTCTTCCTTTTGTTCATAAATTATTTTAAAGTTTTGTATTTATATTTTAGTGATGTTAATTGCTCACTATTAATAAAACAAAGGTTATGCGATTTTCCAGAAAGAAAAAGGCTAAGCTAAATATTAAAATAGGCGGGGAAAAAATAGAGCAGGTAGAACAGTTTACATATCTCGGAAGTGTTTTGGACCAATACGGTCAAACTGGTAGGGACGTAAGGAGAAGAATTGCGCTAGGCAAGTAGGCTTTCTTAAGGAGGAGGGAGTTGATGACGGGGACGTTGAGTAGGGATGTTAAGACAAGACTCGTAAAAACTCTGATATGGAGCGTAGCTATGTACGGCGTGGAAACGTGGTCGCTGAAGCAGGAAGATAGACGTAGATTGGAGGCTTTTGAAATATGGGTGTGGAGAAGAATGGAGAAGGTGAAATGGACCGAAAGGAAAACAAATGAGGAAGGACTAGAAATGGTGGGGGAGGAGAGGGGTCTGTTGAGAGAAATCCTATGGAGGCAGGAAAAATGGATGAAAGGCGTATTGAGCGGTAGTGGAATGTTGAAGAGGGTAATAGAGGGGAGAATGTTGGGCCAGCGAGGTAAGGGTAGGAACAGGATAGGGTTGTTGGACGGGATGAAGGGAGGAAAGAAGTACACCGAGATGAAGAGGGACCTGATATAGATTAGTTTGCTAGGTGGGGAGTCACAAAATGTTTATTTGATAGTTGTGTCCATCCAAAAACCTACCTTAACCGGTAGATTACCTTAAAAAAAATTGCTCACTATGTTATGCATAATGAATTTCTTTGAATAAGTATTCATAAAATAAAAATAGTATTCATTTGAGTGTATAGACTGCATTGAGTTTAGACTGAGAGTGAGGTTTACACTGAGATTTTTACTATAGCCCAGGTTTATGAAACTTTTTCATCTGTAATCTGAAAACAGATTCTGAGTTGTAGTAGGTTAACTAACTAATTAAGCTGATGTGAGTTTGCAAGAGATGGACAATTAAGACAATTACTAAGTACATTGTGTACAGATATTTGAAGTCTACCATCTAGGCTTTGGAATTCATTCATTCATTAGGCATGAAACTATTTATTTCCTCTATGTACCTTTAGCACTTAGGCTAAGAGTGTTAAAAAAAAATATTGGCTAATAGGACATGGGAACATGATAATTTAAGTCAATGACCTTACATTAATGACTATATTTATCCATAAGTACTATCAGCAGAATGTTGTGCCATTTTGTACATTAAAGAAGTAGCACTTTTCTAGTTCAATTGTAAAATGTACATATGTCTGTGGTCTGAAAAGTTTCAGACTCAGAAAATTTCAGAAAAAATGTCTTTTATCTTTGTTAAGCCGGAAACTTTTTAGACCACCCTTGTATGCAGACCTGCTCTTAACATATTGACTTAAATCCCACAATTGCATGTGTGCATAGGCATTCATCATATGATGATTTGACTAAAGACTTTTTTTAATGAAAACTTTATTTCATTTACACTCTACCTATTGCAATGAGATCTTCACTGTGCCTCAATGGCAAATGGGATTGAAGTAGTGGAGAGTCACCATTATCTTCCTTACAACTCATTCAAATTTTGTTGTATGTTTGAAGCAACATATTCCACAGCCAAAATCAGAACACACCCCAGTTTGAAAAATAAAATCCTACAGTCTTTTCAGAGTATCTGATGGTGATTTGTGTTGTTTTAACTTCCATGTTAGAATTACATAAAATATTGAAAATATCTTTATTGTAGATGAACAAATAATGAATTACCTGCTTTGCGTTGATGGTAAAAAAGTGATTGCAGTGTTATTATGAGTAGTTAATTCATAATCAAATTACAGAGGATTAAAATTGGGGAGGACTAATCCTTCATTCTAGACTGCAACATCTGATGGAATGAGTTTGATGTACTCCTGGTGGAATAGTTTTTAATATATATGTGTATAAAAGTATGCTATTCTTCTCATTCCATCCCATAGAGATATTTAATTTAGTAGCACAGCTAATGCTGTTGTTGAAATCAAATCGTGTGTAATGATTAATTTACAGTGAAAATACCTGTTTCCTTCCCTTATGGTGTTTTTATTATGACACAATCACTTAAATGGCTGACCTACTGGGGTCTAATGCCTTTTAAGGTGATTCAATGAGGAACCATAACTGCACAAACTAATATTCGGCTGGCTCGTACTGTTGGCCTATCTGACACAAGTGAGCCTACTGAGAGCCGTTATCATTGCTCCTGCCAGTAGAGCTCTAGGGGTCATCAGAATGTACAAGCCATTCAATCCATGTTTAGGTTTAAGTCCATGAGGAGAGCTTTGGAGAAGTTCAATTTTATATGGTGGTCCTTTATAAGTGAGATCTCTGATAGTTGTAATGGAGAGTAGCTAAGAAATTATGAAAAACAAATTGAAAAAATATTGTTTCATTAGGCTTTTTTTTAAATTGATAAGGTATTGCGATGACCCCCCTAGGCATTCTCTTCAGTTACTCAAATTTAATGGATTCATTTTGGATGACAGCATACAGATGGATTTGTAGTTTAATGTAATTTTTTAGCTATTATTCAACTTTTAAGCATTAATGTTCAATGCATATTATGATGAATGTGACATTAATTCATCACAATTCTCATGATGATTTTTTTATCTTTTCAGACATTGACAGCATCATTTCGTCAGTATGATACTGATCAAGATGGATTTATAACAATTCATTATGAACAGTTCCTATCAATGGTATTCAGTTTAAAAATGTGAATTCTAATATAACATTGCAGTGGATTTGTGTCTCAGGTTTTGTCCTTTAAACATTTTTGAATTTTTACATCATAAATACTAGTTTTCATTGGTTAGCTACCACCTGCCATAAAAGGAGTTGAAAGGTGGTGTGAGAAAGATGATACATTTACATTTTTACAATGTGGACTTTTATCGTGGTGCTGAGGCCTCATTTTCATATTTTAAGAAATGCATATGTAAGCAAATATTTTTAAAATATTGGCACAAGTAATTTTTGATATTGACCATTAATATTACATGTCACTGAATAGTGGGCAAAAATAAATTCAAGTGGCATTATATTTCTATGAAATCACTTGTTGATCAGTATTTATAAGTTTCACTTATAGCTGCACTGGTATCTCCACTTGAGTATTGCAAATAGGAAAATATTTTTGACCTTAAATTCAGTTTATGTATGAATTGGACATTGGTTGAATAAGGTGTGTCTGTAAGCAAAGACTTGGCAAACTGAAATGAGACTATTTCCTCTTATGAGGAATGAAATACCTTCCTGTGAAACCTTTAGATGGAGGTTCCACTGTTGCTTATCATAATTTCCATTACTCTTGCACTTTGTTATCTAGCATGAAGGAATTGATGTATGTATTACATGTTTAAGAAGTTACTACCTATAAATATTTGAAGTTAAATAATTCTAATGGCTTTTATTGAACATTGAATAATTAAAACTTCATGTGTAACATTATTTCTTCATTCAGTAGTTGAGAGTTTACTGTGACACTTGTCACGATATCATTCATGTCATCCATTTTCTTCTATTTCTGTTAACTAAAACACTCTTGGGTGGAAGTGTGTGCTTTCAAGTCATATGAACTTATTTCTCTATAAATGTCATTCTCGGCTACTATTGTATGGATTTTATTACTGACCACTCTTAGTAGCAAGTTAATAATGTTCTTTTTAGAAATAATTATGCCATTGTTATGTATGTATGAGCTCATTGCAAATTCTTACACTTTTATACCTCTCTTAGAGTACCATATTATCTATTTATAGGTATTCATTAAGTCTGCAACAGTGTACAAACCTTAAGAGATTGGGTGACTGTATTTATAGTTTGCATTGAAGTATGAGATTTTGTCAATTTGGGCTTCCTCAATAAAAACCACCATAGGTATTGCCTTTGCTAACTCCTACCAAATTCCAATTATCTAGTAGTAGTAATTTCATCAAAATACATATTTATTATAGTGTATGTTATTCTGGAAGGTCATTGATATTTGGGTACTTGAGATCCAAAGAACTTGAACCATTTTTTTATTATATTTTACGTTATCTTGTGATTTTACTTAACCTACCAGTCCCTTGGGATGGAAGTTTTTGATTTCCAGCATATATTGCTAAAAGATTCATTTCATTTATGCATTCCATATTGTTGTACATTTTTTGTTTTTTTTTCATATTGGTGCTTTGCTATCATTATCAATACAACTCTAAAACCTTTCAATTACATGGAAGATTTATCATATTTTCTAATCTATTGCATACACTCATTCTACTGAGATGCTTATATTTAAACTGAATTCATATCATTCTGCTTGTCTTTGAATTCAAGGTGGTTTGTGTGTAAAAGTTAAAAATTTCTCAGGCCAAAGTTTCACCAGTATTTTCAGCTTGAGTATGAATGGAAGGAAAAGGGATTGATGAATACTCAGCGAGTTACAGTGGAAATAAATTATTAAAGATTCATACAAGTTTTTAAATATATCATGAAAAATGTTTAGATTTATTAATTTTATGGAATATTAATTCTTTACAAAAAAATGCTCATTAGTTTGTGAGTGAAACATAACCATGTTAAGTCAAATATAGATTTTCATCAAACAACAATGCTAATGATGAAATAAATAAAAAGCTATACATGTATAAAATGATTCTTTAGGCGAGACAGCAAGCCACATTCAAGCTGGGATTTTTTTCCCAATTGCATAATTATTACATCTTGGGTCTTAACTTTGTGGTGCATAAGAAGTTCTTGGGTAATGTATTCTTCTGTACACCAATGAAAGTATTAATTCATTACAAATCAGTTTCATTTTGAAGGTGTCAAAAGCAAGAAATTTTGGTGCAGAAATTACAAAATTACCTGCTGAATATTAGATTGCTTGTTGCATACAAGAATTCATTGAATACAAAGTCACACATTTGGTGTGATATCTGAAATTAAATCATATCAATTTAATGTTCAACAACAGAAACATCAGGAGAGATGTTCATACGTAATCCTTGGTTTATTTTCAATAAAAGTAGTTGTGATAGTTGAAATTAATGTGTGTTGGCAGTTGTGATTGATGAAAAATTTCTATTATTAGATTATTTTCAATTAAAAGTAATAATTTAAATATATATTTTTGAGTTATTTCCATGCATGCTACTTTACATAGGATTAAATATTACATAAGATTTAAAGCATAACACATGTAACAATTGTAAAAATCATTAGCTTTGGCAGGTGTTTTATTTAGTTATTAAGAGAGTGTGGTGGCTAAGACATCTTGGATGTCTTTTATACCTTTACAAGATAATTAATGTTTCAATATAATTTCAGGGTGAAATGCAATGGAAGCAAATTTGTTTTTATCTGGATTTATATTTAGGGGGAAGCAAATCATTCATTTACTTCCTAAAATATTATGAAATATTACTTACTTATGAATCATGGGACCATTACATGCTCTCTTAGTTAACTCATCTAGGACCATTCTGATGGGAATAAACGTATTCCCATGCTTCACACTTTTTTGAAAAGGTATAGTTCAAAAATTTTGTAGAGTTTTTGAAAATACTCTAAATTAATTTTACAATTTTTTTAAACGACTTACAAATTGATTAATAGTTCTTAGAAATTAAACCCTTTGATTGTGATCACTGTTCTTTTTAACGTCCTTATTATATTTATTAATATAATAGGAATTGAAAAAAAATTGAAGTGTTGTTCACTTTATATTATAGAATCCCACCATTAGCCTCACTCATAGGAGAGGGTCACAATTAATGGAAAAACTGCATTAAATTGATGTCCCTAATAATGACACTTATTAGCAAAAAACGTTTAATAGCCTAAATTCTGCTTGTTCACAGTGGAAATATCATTTATTTTGCATCGTTAAGAGTATAACGTGTAAGCTACATTACATTTGTATTGGGAAAGTTTTTACGCAAGTAATTCAATGCCCTATTTATATTTCAATTATTAATTGATGCTGTACATTATTTTATTATGAAACATGAGAATATTTCAAATATGAGGATGTGGGCTTTCATGAAATTCTAGGATGCAAATATGTATGAACTAAGAATAAGACCTTTCAGATGCTCTTTTGACTCTGCGCTACCTGGATTTAATTTATGTTTGAGACTCTTTAAATACACAGTACCCAGTTTCTAAAGGGACAGGTGACAGTAATTATACACGATGAGATAGGGGTTGTTGTGGTAAGATATTGAGTTCTAATGAGAAATCATTTAAAATTGTCTACTTTTTTGTGGGCAGGAAGATAGTCATCAAGCTTTATTTTATGAACCATTTTAAATATTCCTACATAGTATTGAAATAAAGCCTTAACATACCTAAGCAGAATATTCTAAATGCTGGATGTTAATCTGAAAATTACCTGTATATAGAGTTCCCAGGGTTATTCTGATTTTAGTCTTCACATTCTGAATACCATAGCAATAAGAAAACAATACAGGCAATCTAATGGGATTTCAAAGTTACCTATCGGAACCTGTCCACACAGATCAGTAGATCACTTTCTAGCACATTTAAATTCCGTCAATCCTAATGTGCAAAAGAGGAAAAAGGTTTCTTGAATTTCCTAGACCTATCCATTTGTCAAGACAAAAACTGGTTACAGTACTCAATTTTTTGGAAAGAGATGATTACGGACCAAGTAATAATTCCTCTTCAAGGCATTGCCCAAAAGTTTTCAGCTTTTCATGAAATGATCCACCGATTAGCCTTAATCCCTATTTCCAAGAAACTGCAGGAGATGATGCAACAGTAACTTTTAACGAAGTCATTGGTTTATATGCATTTATACAATAATTTTAGTGTAAAAATAATTTACTATCCCTTTGTCAAAATTCAATATAAATAAGGAACAATGTAATTAAAATATTAGCAGTAAACAAGGACTATTCAGATCTAATTAATAAAATTTACTGGAAGAAACTTAGGAAAATAGTCTTAAGCCACATTTACAACCCCGAACATTTAAAAGATCCCCCTGCCAAATGGTGACAAGTACTCTATCTAGGGATTATTTCTCAAAAAGAAATCAAAATTTTACCTAAAAAAATTAAATATGCCTTCTACAGTGGTTCATGCCTTAAGAACCTAATCTTTTACACTTAGAACAAAGTTCCCAAAAATGAGAGAAGTGGAGTATATGAATTAAAATGCTCGGAACGCAACACAAAGTATAATGGGCAAACAGGAAGCAAATTTATAGATCACCAAAAATGTGTAGAAAAATAAGATCATAACATCCTTATTTGCAAAGCACCTCATCGATCATGACTTTGTGACTCAAATTCATTTTAAAAATCAAGGTCAAAGGCTCAATGCTTTGGAGCAGTTGGAAATTTTGCAATGCGTCCATTGTAAGGATGAACTTGCCAACTAATTTTTGTATCCCTCCCAACTCCTAGACCTACCACTCTTCCAAGTCAGCGATTGACACCAAAAGATGTAATTCTCTTTTTCTCCCAGCTACATTTTAACCTTTTTACCCCTCCCTCGAGCAGAAGGTATATATATTAAGTTTGCTTCTATGTGGACTAACTGATAATGACCATCAACGTTGAAACCCGAGTTGTGATTTGAAATAAATTTTATGGAATAACAAAGTCAATGATTTAATTTCATTTCAATATGGATTGAAACTTTGGTATTTTATGACCCATGGGAACATAAGGTTAAGCTTAGTAACAGGTTTCCTAATATGCACCTAGAGATGTTTTATAATTACCAGTTATCCTAAATCATAACATTTGAACTTTAACCTCTGGGTAGACTTTTAGGGTTTAATGATATCATGAGCAATTGTCACATTCGAAGTAAATTGTGAAGGATGGAATTGCAACTGGCATTTAAGGTATCAAAAACATCCACCTTAATGCTGGTAGGAGGAACTTTGATACATATTAAATTGTCAAAAATGACCAAGCTAATGTTTTAAGGGAGAACTATTGATTGGGGCATCATGCGTTACAGCAACACAATGCTACATAAGCAGGACATCTTTTAAGTACCTTAACTTGCATGCTCAAGTTGTAAACCTATTGATTATTTCTCCCTGCAATTGTGTCTGACTAGGGCATATGGCAGGTGTGTTGGCACACACGCCTTTTTTTATGTGAATGTAAAATGTTAACAATGGGAAAGATGATATTTTTAAGATCTACTGGTGGGATACTTAACCCAAGCTATGCTCTGATTGAAAATTGTGTAACAATTAAAAAAAAATATTTAAATACATAAGTTTAAGTGTCTCATTTGGTCTCCTAATGTATGAAATGACTTATCACACACTTTCCAAATACTTTCTCAAACTTATACAGACATGCCAACTTTCAAAAATGAAAAATCGGGAGGACATGCCAACTTTCAAAAATGAAAAATCGGGAGATTTTTAGAAGTGTATCACGAAGTAATCACTTTTAATTACCACAATATTTGCATGGCACCTTAATCCCTTTATGACACTTTGCCAATTTTTAATGAATGTCACACTTTATTAACATGTTAAGCTAAGTACACAATTTGAACAGTTCATCAAGAACGTAAGAAGGAAAAATCGGGAGTCTCCCGCTTAAATCGGGAGAGTTGGCATGTCTGCTTATATAACATTTTTCATAAATCTGGTGGATTTTCTTTGAACCAAATTCCAAATTGAAGCAAAATCCAAATTATGAGTAAATCACAGTCATTCAACCAACTGATGAGATTTTCAGAAAACAATGTCAATTATGTGTTTTTTGTCGTATTAATTGCCAACGATTCCTTCAAGTAATATGGGGAACATTAAATATAAAATGTTGAAGTTTATGAAAAAGTCAGCTGTCTTGCATAGTATTGGACTCCTAGACACAAACCGGGAAACCTCAAAATGCCCCATCAAGACCTCTTTTCCACGAATTAAATCTGCTACCCAATCTAGGACCCAATGAAATGGGCATTAGATTATATAACAAACTACACAAAAGTATAAAGGAAACCAAGGTAACTGCTGCATTAAGGCATAAATTAAAAAGATATCTACAACATAATGTGTTCTACTCAGTTGACGAATATCTAAACAATATTCCTGACCAGAAGGTTCATACTCTTTGTTTATAGCAATGGTCATGGCCTGTTTCACGTTGGTGATCAATCATTTTTCTTAATTGGTTTGCCATGTGCATGTTACAGCCAATGTTCATGGGTTTGTGCCAAATGTTAACTGTGAGTACCATTTCCTTTTTTTGTATCCTAATTTGAGCCTGTCTTTGCTCCTTTTTGACGTGCCTTACATCATGTACTTATGTTATCCACCTGGTATTTTTGTATTGCGATCTCTGGGCAAATAAAAGTAATAATAATTTAAAATATTAAGACTAAAGGTTCAGAAGCTTGGAATATTTTTAAGAACTATGTGAAAACATATTTTCAAATCCACCCTCCAATCTTAGAATAGTATTTATGGCTTAAACATTCACAGTGTTTCTTCTTTTGTAATGACTGGTTATATATATGCCATGTCGCAATAACAAGTAGGTAAAATTTTTCCGTGTGTCATCCAGGTTGCATTATTAGGGTTGTGCTCTAGGGACACTGGAATAATTTCCTCAAGTTATGTATACAGTTTACTTCTTCTTCTCATGATTTCCTGTCTCCATGTAAACCTGAATGACCAGTTTGTTGGTTGTGATTTTTTCTTGATTAAATCTATGCTACTGCTAGTCTGCACTAATCATCTTTTTGTTAAATATCACTGTTAACCCCACTCTGGCTCTCTTCCCCTCCAATGAATATTACTACGTAAATGTTATTCCAATAATCCCCAATGTGTCTTCATTTTCTCTCACTCAGTCTTAATCTAGCCTTATTTTCCCTTTTCATATCCTGTTTTATATTCTAAATTACCTATTCTTCTAACATTACTAATACCTCTAGTAACAGCTATGGTTCTCTTCTATCTTTACTCCTGCCGTTAATTTGGTTACTAAGTTAGGTAAATTCCTCTAGCCAAAGAAAAGAAGTTGGGAGACTCCTATAAGATTATTTCTGTCAGCCAGTGACCATCAACGGGGGAGCTGGAGGAAAGAGCTTGAAAACAAGATGATGTCAGTGCCTATATAGAACTATTCCATCTCAAGTGAGTGATCACGTTAGTGGGGGAAGGGAGAGAAAGGGAAGGTGTAGCAATGTGGGATTGAGAGGTGCATTATTAGGCTGACTGAAATAATTTTATAGGAGACTTATTTTTATTGGCTATAGGAATTCACCTAACTTAGCATTCACAGCCAATAGCTCACATGTCTTCTTCCTACTAATTTGGCTGCTAGGATTTTGTGCGATGATACTGCGGTGACCTTGCCTTCTGCATTACCAGGCATTATGGCAGGTTAAGTTTGACAATCGCCAGGATTTATTGTTCTCATGTTTACATCCATCATTGTCCGGGAGAAATAGTTAAGGTTTCTTGTCGTCTTTCACAATAGTATTTCCTATGTTACACCATCACTGGAATGCCACCCTCAAATTGGTGCCATATTTCCTTTACATCTGTTTCCCTGATGAATAGATGTTGCTTGGACTATCTTTCATCTTGATCTGTGCTTTCAACGTAACTGATATGGATGACCTTACCAGGAGCAATTGTCATCTCATCTGCCAATGTAGCAATAGGGGTCAACAGGACCAGGAAACCCCTCACTGAGGTGGTTGTCATGGGGAAGGGGTTACAAGTGTGAGGAATGAGTAAAAAAGTTTTTTGAAGGCAATGATAATGGCACAGCCGAAAAGTGTACCCCTCCCATTGGTATTTATTATATGGAGGCAAAAAGGTATGCCTGGATAAGAATTTATGCATTAGAAATGGGGTATTTTATGCTTGTGCTCTTAATGTAGGGTGAGGAATTAATATAGATTGGATGCACCAATAACAGAAGTATGAAGTGTTCTTTGCTGGTTTGGTCATTACCAAATAATATCAATGACTAACTCCATAGTTTCAGCCTCAACTTTGTGGAAGTTCATTTATTAATATCAATGACTATTAAGGAACAGGATGAGAGTTGAACCTTGAAACAGATACATGAGAGAAGAGCAAATGATTTGAGAGGAAGGAGTACACCAAGTTGACGGAATAATATTAGTGGACGGTTTTTCATTGTGCCCACTCCAAAAGGGAGTGACATGAAAGTTGTGAATGTCAGCATATATATATTTTGGGACATGGCTTAAAAAGATTGAAAATGTTAACTCTAATTTTTTATTATTTTCTTGTGTGTTGTCAATGTGGTGTCCCACGTAGTGACTTGGGGATGGTACACTTGTATCTAGAACAAAATCAATTGAAACAATTCATCAAATCAAAAAATGGCATTATTACCTAAATGAAAACTACCCGTTTCAAGTAAGGTGATCAGAGAATTTTTTTGGGTTCTCTCTCAACATTCAAAGGCGGCTCCGTAGAAATCAAATGTTCGCTCATAGAGCACTTTAAAAAGGTATTTCCTTATTGAATATGTTGACCAGTTCCAGGCAAATGCTAAAACTTCATTAAAAGAATGCAGATTGCGTTAGAACTTATTTAAGACCACACTCCCTCTTTGTTTACCATAAATAAAATTATGCCGTGATATACAGCTGAATTGATGATAAAAAGGTTAAAATTGTAGTACGTGATGACCAAATCTACATGGTTATTTATCAACAGAAATGCCCAGTTTCCATTTGAACTCACATTTGCCAGCCTATAAGTTTTCCCGTGAAATAATTGGGTGCCTAGAATTGTATATTTAATCATGAATATTTAGCTTTCTCACAATATTACTAACCTACAGTAGGTCTCAGAAGCATACGTCATCTTTCACACCATTTGGGCATAAGAACCATAAAAAAAAATCACCATCTCGCCGACATGTAACTCTCTTTGTAACTTACAATCGATATCAGAAAGACCAACCCCTCATACCTAAAAATATCACCTTTATATCCGTCGACTTGAGTTATAAGATCAGAATTAGTCAAGTGTAAGACTTTTTGTTCATAACTCTCTGTATTGAACTATAAAAATATTATAAATATCTAAATATTATTTCTATATTTCAAATTTGTTTATTTAATTATCACTCCTTGCAATTATGTAATCTCTCAACTGTGGAGTTGTGTTCGTTTGCATTTATGTATATCCTGCTGCTGTAATGACGTCACGTTAAATTTTACGGGCGTCATACTCTCAGATTGGGTAGGTCTATCAATAAAAAAACAAGGCAACTCAAGTAAATAGAAGGTATCGTTGCATATTCAACAACGTCGTCCGGATGCAGCATTGATAGTTCCAGTGTACGTTTGGATTCACAGCCATTTACAGGCATTTCGGAGCGTGTATAATATCAGTTTATAATGGCGGTTTTTTAGTAAAAACTGAAAGTTAACCAAGTTGCCAAGGAGTACCCTATCTCCGTGTTGATTTCAGTGCTGTGTCGTGGAGGTCAACTTTAGTTATGAATGTCCAGCAATTTTGCTTGCGGTGGAACAATCATCAGCCGAATTTTGTATCAGTATTTACAAATTTGTTGAATAACGAGTCGTTGGTGGATGTGACATTGGCAGCTGAAGGAAGACAACTTCGTGCCCATAGGGTTGTCCTCTCAGCATGCAGCTCGTATTTTCAGGTAATTTCAGAAAAGACGCAACTGGATGAATTTCTATTACGCCAGTTCATATTGATTTTATATTTAATAACGTTGGTATCCATTCTTGACAGATATCGATTAATTAGTTTTTGTGAAATATGTAAATTTGATGACAGTTGTTTTGCCTGAGCTTGGACATGTGTGTGCAAGTAAAGTTTTGACATTCCTGCGATTAAATGCGCCGTAAAACTATAGTTAGATCTATATTGACCTAAAATGAATCCTCTTTTATATGTATATATGCATATGCGTACATTATATATATAATGTACATACATTATACATAATGCCATTATTGGTGTGACATTTACCTCTTCCTTTAGATGTGTGGAAGAACTAACCCAGTAAATGGCGATGAATATGATGTAGCATAATAAATTAAAAACATTAATTGTTACAATTTCAAAGAATTTTTTATTCGGTCATTATTTTAGTACACGAGGAAATTTTGTTTCCGCCCCCAGAACCCGAATGCACAAATATATATATTGGCGCAATTTATTATTATTTTAGAAATATAGCAGTATTTATTTTCATTATTGATAAGATGTGAAGTTCAAATGTACCGGCATGGTTTTGACGCACATGCAATCATAGAGATGGCTGACTATTTTCTACATTGTGCTAATATTCCTTTGCATTGCATGTAAATAATGAATTTAGTGGTTATTGCCTCGTCGTATAAAATGACCTCTATCCCTAAGAAGTGTTTTTCTTTTTTATCATGTCTACACTTATGAATAAGAATGCAACTACTAGTCACTTAAATTCTTACTGTAAAGTAATCGGTAGATCTCAAGGGTTCCCCCTCATTGATATGATAGGTCAGTGTACCTTAGTGAATTACCAGTAGTGATGTATGCCACATGCTTCTAAACTTTCTGCATAAACATATGTAGGTAGTTGGAGGAAGGCTTTCTTTCTGTACTTTCTTATTTGGCTATTTTGTCAATAGTCAACCATGCGCTCCAAGACGACCTAAATGTTTCATTTTTCTGTTGTTATTATTTCATTAACTCGCTATCTCTTTTACAGAACTTATTTGCAGCCAATCCTTGTCAACACCCTATTGTCATTCTGAAAGATGTAAAGTTTTCAGACTTGAAAACAATGGTGGACTTCATGTACTATGGAGAAGTCAATGTGTCCCAAGACCAATTACCATCAATTTTAAAGGTTAAAATGTGGAAATATGGTTAACAAAGTTTTCATAGATGGCTTTATTTCACATATTTTTTATATGTCTATGGCATTGATTTTCCAGACGGCAGAGATGCTCATGATAAAAGGCTTAGCAGATTTACCTAATATCCACAAAGGTGGAGGGGTGATTGAGACGGCTGCTATGCTTGTGAAGCATGAAGCCAGTGCAGCAAACATTGGGGGAGATACACAAACATGGATATCAACTGCCGATCCTCATAATAGGAGTGGTTCTCCATCTCGTACTTCATCTCTGACCCCATCAATTCTTCGGCGGAAACGACTTAGAAAAAATTCTACTGGGTCTGGCTCTACCGGTAAATATAAATTATTTCAAAAGAGATTGACATTTCTTTTTTCAAAAATGTTGTCCTTAAAATTTGTTAGAGTCATTGAATTCAACATTAATTTTTAATGAAATCCACTGGTCTCTAGTGGCAGAATAAAATTTACTCTCTTGATATTTTTAGTCACAAAATCGGAAGGTTTGAAATGTTGTTCTGTTATCCAGACATTAAAGAAATATGATAGGTCGTAAAGAATTGAAAAAGTTTTATGTTTTGAATGATTCATAACTGATTCCAGTGTTTCTACTTATGACTGTAGGCCTCTTGAACATATTTAAAATTACTTACATTGAGCTGTCGACGTTTATGATTCAGAACTTCCTAAATTGTGTTCAATTTAAATGTTCTTTTTAAGCAACGTTATATGCAATGGTATGACTTGGTGGAGCTTCTTCGTGGTACTAAAGGAGAAAAACTCGTAGAAAAAAGTTGTTCCTCGTAATGCATGTAAATTTTCTTCCATGTACCACCTCCTGGTTGCTGTATTGATACTTGGGGTAGATAAAATATGTATATTGGAATCTGTGGAACAGCAAAGTTTTCTTCTTTTGTCATCAAGCAAGGTAAAATTCTCCAGCAAAAATTTTATTGCTATCGGGGTGTGTATTTAATGAGTAGCCAAGCCTGTACATCTAAATAGACACCATACATTGAAGAGTATAGAATACTATAATGTCTATCAAATGAGATAATCCTGTCTTTTGAGATGTAGGAAGGGCATTGGCCAAGTTAGTCTAAAACTTTGGATTATAATAGTAAAACGTTTACACTCAACTATAGCTTTGGTCAGCTCATTGTTATCAATTGCTTCTGTGAACTAGAAAAAATTATTCCACCAAGATACACCAAAAGGGTTATGAATTGCCCTTTTCACGGCCTTCATTTTATCCATTGGACTTACCGACTGAGACAGCAAGACCATTGTACCGTGAAACTCATTATTTAATTTAATTTTGAGGAGATCCAGATATAATGTTTATTTTACTGTATGAACCCATGGCAAAGTGATCTACTGATGGTTATTAATCCATCTGATTTAGATATGTTTAGTTTGATTCATTTAGAGTATTCGTTATATTTTACTGATTGGTGATATCTATGGTAGTATACAGTGCATCACTGGTGTTGGAGTCAAACATTGCAACAGCATGTAGTGTGTAATGGCTATGCTTTAATTTCTTTCTCTATCTACTATCGTAATATGACTATCAAGTGATAACACCAATCAGGATGTCTATGGTGCTCTAGTTTTGATGGGCTAGGGAATCACTGTGTGCCCCAGGTGGCAATCTTGGTTTACTGGTGTGTTAAATTTTGACCAACTGAAAAACCGTTTGCCAAAAACTGGCGAACAGTCAATGATGAATGTGTAGGTACATTGTCATGGAGAAGGATCCATCCATCATACTTGGTTAAAATAGTGTGCACTGTTGATTTTCTTAAATTCAGTTCATTAGCTATCACTCAGGCATTTTTCCAAGATTGGTAAGGACAAGGGACCACACACAATCAATGTTGTCATCAACACAGGTGGTTGAAGGTCGTCCTGGCCTTGCATCATCCATGGCATCTTGTCAGTCATCTTTTGAACTCTTTTAGTCCACTTAAAAACTGATGTTTTCTTTAGAGCCTTATCGCCATATACAGTCAGACATGCCAACTCTCCCGATTTAAGCGGGAGACTCCCGATTTTTCCTTCTTACGTTCTTGATGAACTGTTCAAATTGTGTACTTAGCTTAACATGTTAATAAAGTGTGACATTCATTAAAAATTGGCAAAGTGTCATAAAGGGATTAAGGTGCCATGCAAATATTGTGGTAATTAAAAGTGATTACTTCGTGATACACTTCTAAAAATCTCCCGATTTTTAATTTTTGAAAGTTGGCATGTCCTCCCGATTTTTCATTTTTGAAAGTTGGCATGTCTGTACAGTAGTCAACATTTCATTAATTTCATGATAACTTTTATCACACTTCACCAATAACTTGAAGTTGATTCGTTGCTCTGTGATTTCATCAATTTCCATTTTTGACAGACAGTAAAAATGAGGACAGCAAAAACTAACATAACTGGCACCATACGTACAGCTTGACGATCCACCCAGCACAGACAGCTCATTGGGTCTCAGGCAACGAGGACTGCTAGTGGGTGGGGTCTGCATCATGGCCATCAGATTGCACCAGTTCACTTATATTTTAGGCAGACCACATATTGGGGGTGATACCTTTAATGAAAGTTAAGAGATATAATGAAATATATTATCAAACATGTATTAGATGGAATATAAGATGAACCTTTCTTCTAAAATTGTAGTTAAAAAACATCCCATGTTATATGGGAAGGTTTGAACTCCATGGGTTCATATCCAATACTGAATGTTTTTTTTATCCCAGATGGTCAGTGCTACCTTTTTTTATCTCCATTATATTTTGATCATTAAATTTACTTATCCCATCTTTTGCATAACAACCTTGACAAGGTGGAAGGGCTAGTATGCTCTGATGACCCCTAGAGTTTTGCTGGCGGGAGCAATAATATTTGCTCCTGGTAGGGCTCACCCATGTCAGACAGGCCAAAGGTTAGGAGCCAAAGGAAAGGTAATCCATGCAGCATCTGCTCCTCAGTGAGGTGGCTGCAAAGTCATCTGACCCTAATGGGGCAGCCATTGAGTAATGGTGTCTTGTTAAAAACACTATTGAGGAAGACAGTGGGAAACCACTTCAAATTTAATCCCAAGATTTTTATGATGGACAATATAAGGAAAATGAATCCTGGCCACTACGGCACTCAGCCCAATCGGCTGAGTGTTCTGCCAAGCAGCAGGAAAGGCAAGGCTTCCACGGTTGTCAGCTCACGAAAGCCTTGCATCAAAATCCACAGCAGCTACATGGAAGAAGACTAAATTAGTTGTAATATTAGAACAATGATAAGAGCGGGAAAGTTAGAGAATATGAAGCTAGAGATGGAGAAAGGAAATAAAGACATTTTAGGGCTGTGCAAGGTGAGATAGAAGGATAGCGGGGAATACTGGATTGGTAGTTAGTAGTAGTAGTTTTAGGGGAGGAAATGAATAGCTAAGGTCATTTATGTCATTAGGGATGACTAGGAAAGAAGGAAGGGTGGAGTGAAATCCGGCGATGGCAGAGTCAGCCTTCGAAAAATCGGTGCACTTCATCAACCTGACCCGGTGGGAAACCCGAGAAAACTTCTTGAATACCATACGCCGGGAAAACTTGAGTCGGGTGAGATCCTTCGAAGAGATAGTAGTTAGGTAGAGGACTAATGTTAAGCAACAAGGAATGACCACGGGGAGAAACTAATAGATTTTTGCAGGAGACCAGGGTTTGTCATCACCGATATTTAGTTTAGAATCCACAAATGGGTAGATATAATTTGGAAGTGCCGGGGGATTCAGGAAGGCATCAGCTAGGCTATATTATGGTTGGCCACAGATTTAGGTACAGCGTGATCAACTTGCAGTTCCTTGGATATAGGATGCAGACTCGGATTACAAATAATTATGAATTAGTGTTCATTCAAAAAGATGAAACAGAGAAGACAGTTAGGAAATGGAACATAGAAGGATTAACTGTATTGACAAGGAAGGAGTATCAGCAGGATGTAGAAAAAACAATGACTGGGGAAGGAGTTGGGCTCCACAGGGAAAAAATGGTAATTTATGAAAAAAGAGATATTGAAATTCGCAAAATAAACTAGTTAATAGGAAAAGGACAAGGAAGCCATGGATTATGGACGAAATGTTTAAAAAGATGGGTGAGCAAAGAAAATGGAAGAGTATAAACAAAGAGTTAAATAACAAACAGATGCTGGTATTAAAAATAGTAAAAAATGTGGTGGATAACACCATGCAAGGGTATGGAAAGTCTACTGAAAAAGGGTGAAATTGATGTGTTTACATGAAGGTTAAAACTCTGTCAGGAAATAAGAAGGGAAAATCATTACAAACAATCAAAAATAACTCGGGAAAAATATTAGTTAAACCAGAAAAAAGAAAGGCTGAAAGTTTTTACCCTTCCCTCCAACAATCATTGCTGACTTCCCTCCCCCACTCACCTTCTCAAGCCTTCTCACCTCCCAGCCCCTTTCTGGGTGTAGTATACATGTATGGGTGTCTGTAAGAGTTGGTAACTGAGGATGACGTTAAATGTTGAAACCGGGTCGTATTGAAATAAATTTTCTATGGAATCACAAAGTTATTATTTTTTCATTTCTAAGGAGTAGACTTGTAGGATAGGAGGCTTACCCACAACCTGAACATGTCATAAACTATGCAGGTGTGAGTGGCGAATGGAAGGTCCGGTTGGGCGGTGTTAGGAAGAGGAGTAAGAGAGGGATGTCCATTATCACATGTACTTTTTCACGTGTATGTGGAGGAAATGGTAAAAGAGGCCTGGGAAGAACCAAAAGTAGGATTGAAAATAGCTGAGGCAGTCATAAAAACAGATTTGTAGATTCCCAAGCTTTAGTTTGCCTGTCAGCCAATGGGTTGCAAACTCTGCTGACTGCATTGGAAGATCAGTGAGATAGGTATGGGATGAGAATAAATGAAATAATGTTATGCTGTTTTCTAGGAAGTTATGTTGCTGCACCCTGTATTTTCAGTTTCACTCAAATATGGGTTCAGGCTTCCTAGAAAAGGTTGAGTTTATATGGTCTCATGTACAATTCTTTTGGTTGCTTGATGGGACAAGTATGGAAAATATGTCACCTCATATTATATCAATGGTACCATAATCCTTGATCATCCATGGTGGTTGTTCAATCAGAAATGTTGGGAATTACTAAATATCTTCAATTATTTGTGGAAATAGGCAAAATTGCTAACTTTAAAAAAATAAGAATTTGATGTGTAACTAAAGAATATAAGGTGTGTCTTTATAGTAATGCAATTAGATCTGTAAAAAATTTTATTCAAGGTATCATTATAAATATATAAAATTCTTTGAATTTTAAATGTTTTTATTAACCTTCAGCATCAAAAATTTTGCCAGTGACTCAGCAATTCATTCTATGCATCCTGGAAGGCATTGACAGGATTTGGCATTTGGATATCCTATCTCTTGAGCACATCTATGTAGTAGGCAGTGTTCACTGTCTGCCCTTGGGGTACAAATTCTTAGCGAACCATGCCCTTGGCATTGAAAAAGACAATTAGCATACTAGGTGTGAAAAGACTGGACTGATTTCATTCTGCGCAAACCGTTCAACAGATCGAAATGAGAGACAGTGTGCCATCTAGCGACACATCTGACGACTAAAACGAGAGGTGTTGTGTTTGTTTACATCGAGTCGTTACACCGCAGCAGCAGTACGTGTCTTAACCTGTTCATCGATGCGTGCAATGGCAGCAGTGAAGGAGTTAGAGGAACACCGTGTGTGCGTGAAATTTTGTTTCAAACTTGGCAAAAGTGCTACAGAGACATTTGGAATGATTCAGCTAGCCTTTGTTAATGAAGCATAAGTCAAAGCCAGTGTTTTGAGTGGTACAGTCATTTTAAATCGGGCAGAACCTCAACAGATGAAGATTCGTGAACGGGGCAGCCTTCCACATCGGCAGACCCAACCATGTCAAATTGATGAATGATTTGGTGTGGGAAAATCACCGATTAACTGCTAAGGAGATAGCCTAGGAAGTGAACATTAGTTTTGGATTCTGTCAGACAATTTTGACAGACATTTTGGGCATGATGCACGTCACATCAAAACTCATCCCGCGGGTGCTGACTGATGAATATGAATTTTTCCCCAGAGCCGAAACTTCCATGATCCCACAGCCACCCTACTCTCCAGGTGTGGCTCCATCAGACATTTTTTTTGTTTCCAAAGTTAAAATCAACCTTAGAAGGGTGCTGATTTGACTATATTTTGACTACATTAAAACTAATTGTATTGCGGACCTGAAGAGGATCCCTAAGGCAGGGTTCGAGAGCTGGAAGAAATGTTGGCAAAGGTGTGTCGTCGGCCAAAGCCTGTACTTTGAGGGCGACAGGTTCGATTTAATTATCCATCATAATAAACAAGTTATTCAATCAGTCCTGTCTTTTTTTGATCACACCTTGGAAATTTGATGCTTGATTTAGGCACCGAAACTAGTTGTAACAAATAAAATTGAGTGGAAAGGTACATTGTTGTTTTTACTTCAGTGACAGAATGTTTCTTACTTTTGACTTGCTCATTCTTGCCTTCTTGAGGTGATAGGAAATTGGGTTATACCTTTTGGAACTTTGGTGCTTTGTCTCAGGGTCATGCTCAAAATACCTATGTCTCATCACCAGTAATGACATTTGAATGCCCAATGTTAATGATGAACTTGACAAGTGATTTTGTCCTTGATTAATGCTGGTGGTTTTGCCTTCATTGGTGAAATTTAATCAATGAAGTCATCCATCAAGTAAAAAAATTATCTCTGGTTATATGAGAATTGTTGTTGGTGAAACCAATCCATAATCTTGATTTTGCCATGGGTGGCCTAAAGTTTCACCTGGAAATTTATCATTTGACCATATAATAGCAGTTAGTTCATCAGGAAAATACTTTCTTTTGTGATATCATGACATCCACATCACGAGGAAGTTACTTGGAATGTCCATATAATACAAGGTCAAAACAATTCCACATGTGATTGTTCTGCGTACTTAATAATTGTGATTATCAGTTCACAAACCAATCTCTTACAAAACACTCTTGATCATATGGTGATTTTGTATTTTTTCAGTCTCAAACCAGTTTTTTTTATTCAGTGCATAATTCGATTATGAAATTCAACCTAGAAGATAAGGAAATGATAAGGGGATTTGATTATGTAAACATAGAATTTATTAGCTTAGGCTGTCATGAATTGGTTACTTGACACCTATTGAAGGCTTGTAGAGTTTCTGAGTGGTAAACAAGTAGGGGTTAGCTTTCAAATTGCCTCTTGCATTGACCCAAAAAAGCAGCGATTTTGACTTGATTTGATTGACTTGTGCTCGGGCAATGCATTTTACTCTGGTGTTAGATAATTTTGCTTTGGCATCTTTTTCTTGAAGAGACCCATTTCCTCACAATTAAAAACATCTTGTGGCAGGTAAACTCCAAAATCTAAGAGCTTCTTGAAGTGGCTGATAAAAAATTCTGTCACTTTGTGCCGTAGCTCATTGCTTCACTGTACTATACAGTGCTGTTGATGTTGGTTCTTCATTTAAATCACTTGAACTACCAATGGATTCCCTCAAATACTTCTTCTTAGGCTGTTGATGATCATAGCGTCTTCTTAACAAGGTTGGAGAAAATCCTTTTTGCCATCTCACAAATAATATCATATAATAGTTTCACATAATTGCTTTTCGTGTATCCATATGAGAAGCAACCTTTGAATATCATTGAGATTAGGTAACTATTGTGTAGATATTCTTGTCACTCTCTTTGAAGAATCTCTTAAATTAATTTTGTCTTCATTCTTAAGGGTAGTGCAAATCGTGGATGTCAACCAATTGTATGTGTGCGCTAGATCAGCCACTCTCACACCTAGTTTTTTTTCAATTATTTTACAATTCATTACTATGTTTATTGTTATTCTCTTATGGGTGTCTTCTTCAGGGACTTGTTTAAAACTATCCACAATATATTATTAAACTTTCCACACAAAAATCACAAATAATATGTTTGAACACAAGTTTGGAAAATTTTGTGATCCCTAGCGACATTAAGTTACTAGCAGAACGAGTGCAAACTGAAGCAGCAGTTGCACAGTCATACCAAGACTTCCCCTCTCCTCATCAATAATTATGCAAAAAGTTACTTTTTAAATGAGTCATCTTTCAAATAGTATTTTTTTGAGATAAACATCCTAATAGTATTTGAAATCATTGTTCTCATGGTTTTCCTAGTTGTGTAAGGGCAAAATATTTATTGAAAAAGGAGCTGAATTCTAATTTTTAAAGCCTTTTGAGATATATTTCTCATGCAAGTGTTTTTGGCTAATTAGTAAAATTTATCAACATGTTGCGGTTGGCAGTACTATATATAGTATTTATTTTCCCGATTTACAATCTAACACGGGGAAGTATTAATCGGGATTACCTTGACATTTATAACTCAACATGCGTGTAAACTTTCTCAGAACTTTTTCAAATGCAATGTGTGAAAAAATGTCAAATTACTGTCGTAGAAAATAAATAGATTGAAGTAACAGAATAAGCCACAATGTATTTTGTTCTCCATGAAAAATTATTTCCTGCTGACCAGGTTTGTGCAGTTACATTCTCCTGGTCGAATTGTGGCTCCTCAATAAATAAATAAGCAAGAACCAATTTTTATTAAATATGTCATCCAGACAATTCACTAGGAAGTTAAAATTTCCTGTGAAACACAAAACCCAAGGTCGACTATTTGATTGCATAGATAACCTGAAAAATGAGGAAATTCATGTGACATCTTCAATTGCAGAAAGCAGATATCTTCCAGCTTGAAAGAAAAAGAGTATTGCTCAAGATTTGTACCAGATCCCATGCATGTGTGTCACTCAGGATTGAAGTCTTAAAACTGATGGTTTCTTCTTCTCATTTTGTAGTGTGTCATGGACACACTCCTTTATCATTGCCTGATCTTTTGTATGGATGTTATGGGCATGAGATGTAGTTTCTGGTGACACTGAGTCTTCAAATTTCCTTCTGACCTACATTAGCTACTACACCTAATCTGTGTATGACTACCAGCATAATTTAATTCTTATGTGCTCTACAATCACCTATTTGCCCAGTATGGCTTCAGTAAATTACCTTGCTTCCCCATATTCCTGAGGGTACTGCTTGATTGGGGAGAGCAACAAATGTCAGATCTGATGGAAGTATTCTTACACCCATTGCAACTCAACCTGATATTATTCTCCTTAACCATGCCATGTCTGTCCATGAGCTTTGTTTTTGGCAAAAATGAGCAATTAGGCAGAGGAAATGGGAAAATGGGTCAAATATTCAAGTGTATAGACCAAGATAAATGTACCCTGGCCCCTATATGAAATTAATAATTGTTCTAATCATTGATATGCTAAAATTCAAAGGCTCACTGGTAACAAGTAGCATGTGTACGTCAGCCTAAGCAGTTGTATTAATGGATCAGGTTGGTGTGCTGGCTAGAGTACCTATTGAGGCATGCTTAGATGGAATCAGAATACACACAGAGTAGTGACTTAGGTTTGCTTTGGTAATATAATGTAAAATTTTACTTTCACCATCCCTCATCACCACTTCAGCCAAAGGTCATAGCTCTTAATACCATACAGGTATATTTTGGAAGGGTGCTTTTCTGAACCACATCTGGTCAACATGTGGGTAGGTTATTAACTGGATGATTTAATTATATTTTAGATCGGACATCCGAAGATGCTGGTACAGATCTTCATGGAGAGTCATCACCCACTTCTTGCAAAGCTCCTTTATGTACTGAAAGAAGTGGAAGTTTTGGACCGGGAGAAACAGAAACCACAGGAGGCCTAAGTAGTGGTGGTGGCTCATTACGAAATAGCATTCAAGGAACTAGTACTGATTCTGAAAGTGGACCACCAAGAAATTCATCCCAGGAAGGAGACACAATGAATCTTGTAAGTAAAAAGTGTTTTATCACTTTAATGACATATGTGAGACTGGCATCAAATGGACAGGCAATTAAAAGTGTAATAGTAGGTAGATAGGTTGTAAGTGGATGGCCATTGACAACTGACCTACCTAATCATCTAGTAAGTTAAACATGTAGTTATCATTTATAGTCAGGGTATGGGGGGCGATTCCTTTCTCTGACCCGACTGTGATTTCCCAGGCAGATGTGACCTCAGAATATCATGCAGCTTTGGTGAACTTGGGGAGAACAACAACTCAGTAGCCCTGGGCTCCTACCACTGGACTACCATGTCTTTGTGTGTGTAGATACAATTCAGCATAAAATCCTGGATTATAAATTCTCCATTGGTAATAAAGTCATCTCAAGAAACTTAAAGTAATATTAAGATTGTCCTGGCACAGTCTTTGAGGGAAGAGCTACAGAGAATATGACAATTAAAAATTCTTCAATGTGATTTAAGCATTGTAAGAAAGCAAATTTAGCATAATATCTAATATTTCATATTTCCATGGATATGATGCTGATGCTGATCAAAAGAGAACTGATCAGTGCATGATGAATTTTGTTTAAACATGCCCACCAAACTTCCTTTAATTCATTATCACTATAATGCAGCGTAAGAAAAATTAATAAAATAACTTTTCTGTATAAATTACTGCATAACAAGATTGATTCCTTAGAACTCCTAAGGGCAATATCTTTCCGAGTATCTTCACATAACACATGGTGTGAAGCACTCTTTGAAAGTAGATATCATGCACAAAACTACACTAACTACTGGCCTATAAGCCAGATTATGAGAGATGCCAACAGTTGTGACAATGAAATAAAGAAACCCAATGTATACATCCACTGTTCTTTATTATTGTACAACTAGTTTCAATGCTTAGGTGTCATCATAGTATTGATGCCACAAGGTCTAGTTAATAACTACAACTAACATTTATTATTTTGTGCCATCATCTGGCTTGTAACAAATACTATATTTCTAATATTCTGTTCCCATTTTTTAATTTGAATATTATTTAATAATGATATTTTGTCCACATTAATTATCCCAATTGGGTATGTTTGCGTACCTGTATACCATCTGAAAATGTCTTTCATGTATTGCAAATCAAAATTCTTCTTTAATTTTAAATTATGTTTTAATTCTCAATAATGAGTATGTAACTTTTTGTAATTTGTACGCATTTGTAAATATATTTTTAATAATTGTGGAACCAATATATGTTTTTTGGCTTTCTTTGCGTAAAAGTGTCATTCCTGTTAAATAAATAAAATAAAATGCACCATATCAAGAGAAACATTATGCAACAAATCAACGGAATACGTGGTGTGGCAATTAAATAACCAGACTTGTGCTACAAAACATTTTATTGATCATCAATTACATTAGAAATTTTATTGCTTTTAGTATATTCTCCTTTATGTTCCATAGAGTGCCCCATACCAATTTTTCATTGTTCAAAGCAGTGCTGGAAATCCACTTCTGTCAGCTTGTTGTGAGCCTCCATTGCTTTTGCTTTCACAGATTCCACATTGTTAAATTGTCTCTTTAAGCTGTGATTTGACCTTAGGAAGTAAAAAAAGTCAAAAGGGGCTAGGTCGTGTAACTGCAGAGGGTGGTCCAACATGGTGATGCCGTATTTTGCAAAGAATGCCTTCACAGACAAGGTGGATTGGGCTGGTGCATTGTCTTGATAAAAGTTCAAAAATGTGACTCCTAGATGTTGTGCAACATCTGGCTCAGATATGTACTCTTGATTATCAACTTCTCCCAAGTGAAAAAACACCAATTTAAGCCTATGTGGTATTTTCAGAGATACCCATTCCTGCCCCCTCCATGCTCGCCTAACATTATCCCATCTATCAGTCTTCAACATCCCATTGTCAATCAAAATACTCTGCATTCATCTTTCCTGTCTCCTTTAGATTTCTCCAAACATTTCCCTCTCCTCCTCCACCATTCCTAATGGTTCCTTGTTTGTTTTCCTTTCTTTCTAAAAGAAGAAACTTTTTAATAAAAAATAGATTTAAAAATGCTATGTTATTATAATTAATTTTACTTGGTAAGAAACCTTAGCAGTTGTGTAGATGTGCAAAACATTACCAATATTATGATATTTTGAATAGGCATAATGCAAAAGTCATCCAAAGTTATAAAAATGTTTGCTGGATCACTATTAATAGTTTCTCGGCTGATATCCTTATGCAGGGTGTCCAGTGATTCTGATTGTTGCTTTTACCTGTCCCAACTCTCCAGGTAAATTGTTATATTCTTCCAGGGTAATGCACATGGTTTGCATAAAAAGTATCGGTAAAAGTTTTGGAAAAATAGATTTATTTCACATGTTACTACAATTCCTCAAAATTCTTCAAAGTACATCCCTTGAGTGTCGACTCACTTTTGTGGCTTTTCCACGACTTGAAGGTGGATTCTAGAAAGTCCTTGAGGGTATGCATGCAAGCTTCTTTGACGTCACCTAAGGTCCCATGGTAGTGCCCTTTTGGGGAGGATTTCACTTTTGGTAATGGGAAGTAGTCTGATGGTGCCAAGTCGGGACTGTAAAGGGGTTGGGAAATCATCGCAACGCTGTCGCAGGTCTTTGCCAGCAGACACTCCACTCTATTTGTGGTTGTCTGTCAAGACCTTGGGTTGAGGTGAGTGCAGATTTTTTCCATGGCCAAATTTTAAGTGATAATGGTGTTCACTCTCATCTTATAATGCCAATACGATCTGCGATCATGCGCATACTTCCGATGGTCTGAATTCAGCAATTCACGCACATCTGAGGAAAAAATTGTTAGTGATACTTTTTACTCAAACCTTGTATGTAAGAAATGCAAGTATTCTTGAGTCAAGTTGTCGAGGGAAAAGTTGATTTCTGTAAGCAGTATTCAATGAGGAAGAGGGTAAGGAAGTAAAGTGTTGATATTTCTGGATACTAGCAACATTTATAAGCATAAGAATATCAGCCGAGAAACTATTAATATTGATCCAGCAAACATATTTATACAAAGAAGATACAGATGAGGACCTCTAATGTTGTTAGAATGAGAAATTAAGAATTTTAGGATAACTTTTGAGGACAGTGAAGGAATGTTGAAGACTGATAGATGGGATAATGTTAGGCAAGCATGGAGGGGGCAGGAATGGGTATCTCGAAAATACCACATATGCTTAAATTGATGTTTTTCCACTTGAGAGAAGTTGATAATCAAGAGTACATATCTTAGTCAGATATTGCTCAACACCTAGGAGTCACATTCTTGAACTTTTATCATGAGTAATGAGCTGCCTCTGGATATCCCACTTCACCTATCACCACCCTAATGCTTGTGTAGCCATGAAAGGTGATATTATTCACCAAAAGTATGAGAATAGAGAATAAGTACATTATGATCCCTTCTAGAGTTCATGGCCCTGGAAAATTAGTACTTAGGGTACTACCAAGGGACCTTAAGTTCCATCAAAGAAGCTTGTATGCATACCCTCAAGGATCTTCTGGAATCCAACTACAAGGGAGCCTTTGAATTGTGGAAAAACCACTGGCAAAAGTGTGTCAACTCTCAAGGGATGCACCTAGAAGAATTATGAAGCATTTTAGCAATATGTGAAATAAATCTATTTTTCCTGAAAACCTTCCCGATACTTTTTTTACAAACCATGTATGCTAAGTGGAAAGCAAAGTGTCTTATTTCATCATGAAAGGTTTTGACCATGTTACGCCTGGAACTGTGTTATTTACTTCCAGTGTATATTCATGATATGCAATTCTATGGAAATCAGAGAACGCAGCATCACCTTGATTTTGCTTCAGAGCTGTCATGCTTTTTTCGGCACTGGGGACTTGGGATCCTTCCATTGCGACGACTGTGCCTTTGTTTCTGGGTTGTACGCATACACTCATGACTTATCTCCAGTCATAGTATTCTGAAACTCAGGATCAGTGGTAGTGTCCAGCAGGTCCTGTTTAACCTCTAGATGGAGTACTTTTTGTTCTGCTGACAGTATCTTCGATTGAATGAACGACTGAATACAATGAATATTGCAGGACTTGTACAGACATATTTTGAATGGGGGTGAAAAGTGTTAGATAAACCACCCACTCTGCTCATTCAAATCTTCATGCAAAATTGCATGTGCGAAATCTTTACTTACTCAAGTCTTCTTGGGAATCTCTTGTACAGTCAAATGTTTGGCCATGTGAGTTATGTACAAAAGTGTGTATGTGTAATTTTCTGTAGAAATATATCAATTTCTATAATAATGTGTAATGGGTTTGTGACACAAGAGAGGGGTGGAAAGTGTGGGATAAAGAGTAGATAGATGAAGGATATTTCTCTCTGAAAGGATCCTGTCTGTGTTTTCATGATAAGTATGGGTTGAAACCAAAAACTAAGTAACCTTCATTCTTCACGTGAAAAGATAAAAGTATTAGTGCAAAACCATCAATCTGAAGATCAGTTTTATAGGTGATTGTAGATTTCACCAGGAAAAAAGTTGAAGAGCATGAAAAATTAATGCATTCTGAGTCTGATGCCCAGTTCCTTTCATTTTGGTATTATCTGCAGTTCCCAGGAAGGTATCAGAGTGGTTTTAGTTTGGGGTAGTCCAGAAGTATCTTCTGACATTAAGCCTTATATCATCCTCTCCACACTCATTGCTCTATCAGACATAATATTTTAATATGAAATGGGAGCAGAAGTACGATAAAGGGAAAAACTATTGACTGACGTGCTATTCCTCTGTTAGGTTTAAATGAGAACAGTTTTTTCTCTTCCTGGTATAGATATTTTATGTATTCTTTTCATTTAATTTTGATGAATGCACAAATACCAGAGTGACAACATATATTCTTGACAATGAATATTGCAAACAGCATTTCTAATCACTTTTTATTATTAAGTGGCATTGGCTGTTTTCCTAAGTTTTAATTTTTTGTCCTTTTATTGTGCAGACACCTACACATGGCAGTAGTAGTGATGTTGGTGATGGAGGAGGAAATAGCATGATGGAGGAGCCTGGAGTATCAGGAGCTTCAAGTAGTGGTCTGGGAGTACAAGGTAAAAATTCTTAACATTGAACATTCTCTATTTGTTGTCAATGAATCAAATGAGAGGTTTGGATATGAGTTTCATCTCTGCATGAAGGTAGTCAAATTTTTAACGAGAAGCTATTGTCGTATGTTTGCTGCTGATGTTAAATACATAGTCACCAAAACAGGTTTTTAACTATGGAAAAATGGTGGAATATTTATATTTGTGAGCTTAGAATAATTTTTAGTTATTGACATAGTTGAGAAGTTGATAAAACTTCTGTTGTAGTGTTTACATACCACAGAAACACTGAGTGAATATTATGGGGTTTCCAGCAGTTTTTTTCATAGGATAACATTAGAAAACACATTTCTTCGCATATCAGGTAAACACAATTCTTTTGGGTGATTGTACTTAATCCTATGGTAATGAATGTGTATTATATTTGAATTGTTTGAAGTCTTTTATTTAGAAAATTTCCTATCAGTATTAAGAGATATAGTAAAAGTATGAGCCTACTTTGATCAAGTATTACATTTATTTTCATGATTTATGCTGCATATGAATCAGGATATTGAATGATAAATGTAATTTAGATTATGATTTACAAATTTAGTTAGAGGAAGAAATCCATTCTGCCAATCATTAGGGATGAATTTTATATGTGATATTAAAACACAATTGAGTTAATCACGTGAGATATAATTTTCTGATTATACTAAAAATCATTGAAATTGAAAATATTTTTAGAAACTGTTGAAGTGATGCAAATGAATGAATGAGCAAAAAAACAAGCTGGAAAATTATTTTAATTTCATTATGTTAAAATTCCCTAGGATAGGTTTTTCACCCCTGTGAATTGGCATAGTTTAAAATAATCAATATGATATGATTATGAAAAATTTCTTTCCTGCGTAAGTTCCCATTGATAAAATTGAAGGAACCAAATGGTGTTAATATTATCTGATTGAGAGTTTGTTACACAAGAGATAAGAATGGGGTTGTTTCCCTTAAGATTGTATTTGGTTGCTTCAAGGCTAAAAAGTGTAGAAAAAATCTGAGAAGTTCATTGAAGATACTGGAAGGTATAAAATTTTTTTTGGAGTGATATCTTTAAATTAGCATCAATAATGTGATGTACTAAACATTTTTGTAAGCTAAATAGTTGTAAAACTGAAGTTATAAAAAGCAGCCTGTCATAAGTATTTCAGAACATATATTTAGAAATCTTTACTTTGTGATTTCACTGCAACAGTGCACACACTAATAATTTATTACCATGGTCATTGAAATGCTAATTTTCCGACATGGTAAATCACTATCCCTGAAATTTAATCTGAAAATATGTGCAATTTTTGCTAGGAAATCTGGAAAAGTTAGGGGAGTTGTAACACTGCTAAGTGTTGCTAATAAATAGGAGCAGAATTAGTACCTCAATGAATGTCACACGGGTTATGCAAGTGGGCACTCACTGGCAAGTTGGCATACCAATTTTAAATATTTAAGATATTACATATATTATCTCATGTTAAGATTTTCTTTTTATCAACAAACCATACATGCCCTCAGGCATCCAACTATTGTTAAAACTGGTAATTTCACATTCAACCTGGAGATTTTAGTGTGCCTTCAGTTTCTCTTGTCTAATTAGGCAGCGGCACAAAATTAATTTAATTTATTCCTGCTTGTACACTGTACAGTGAGGCATATGTAACTTATATGCATTTATACGAATGTTTCAGTTTGCTTGAAGTTCCCAAAACTGTTTTAGATATTTGGTTTAATATATTGATAGAGATAGAATTCAACAATATTGTGAAGTAAGTGAAAAGCATACATAATATAATGATAGAAGAGAGGACTGTGTATCCAAAATTCTAAAAAACTGGAATATTTCAAATAAGAATTTTTTATACACAGGTTTCTTATGTGAACCACGGTTTTATCAATGACTCTTGCTCATTTGGGGCCAAATTTTTTAACTTCTAGATTAATCAATTGTGGAGAAATCTTCTCCACAATTGATTGTGACAATTGTGAAATGTATACACATTTTTGCACATAAAATAATATTGAGAATTTTTTTCGAATTGAGAAGAATTACATGACTGGAATTCATTTCACTAAATGATGCCTTATTGCATTTTTTTTTAAATTTCATAGTTACATTAAATAGTATCAAATTCATTTGAACAAATATTAAGGAAAATTTATTTGGCATATTTCTATTTTGCCTATGAGTAATATGCACATTGGAATCTTTGGCTGAACAAGTATAAATTCCTCAGTTGATGATGATTAGCTTGGGGCTAATAGTTTAAAATTATCAATATGATATGGTAATGAAATAATTTTGTTACTTAATCCGTGAAAAATCTCTGCTGGTGGTTGAACATACCCCTTAGCTAAGCAATTACATGAAAGCTGTGTTTTGGAAGACTGACACTTCATTGTTTGAATGAAGTTTTAGTTTCCTGCAGAGGATAAAAAAACTAAAAGTTTGAGTGAAAAAAGAATGAACTATAGTAACATTGCATAAAAATGTAAAAGTGATAGAAAAGATTGATCATCAGTAATTCTGTATGCCTGTGATAAGGTTGATGGGAAAGAATGAGCAATGTAAATAAAAGTATGTAAATTTTTTATCAGACCAAATGCTGAGAGTAGTGCGAGTGTAAAAGTGTTGTATATTCCAAAAACAATGGTGGCATTAAATATTTCAAGCAAACTTGTAATCAATTTGACAGTCTGAGAAAAGCTGGTGTAATTATGCAAGTGTTTCATGTCATTAAGTTAGCACTTTGGTGAGGAGAGAATTTAAGCAAGTGTAGGCATTCAAGCTTTTGGAAGGGAAACTTAGCTTCATAGGTTAGAGCTTTTTGGCAACCTTTTTTACCTTTGATCTTTGGTACATCCAGTCATTTCAGTTAAATTCAGATGTCAGTTGGTGATAAGTGCATATTTAAGGGGAAATAGTCATCACTACACTGAGATGCCCCAACATCTGTGTAATTCAAATATATGGTTTCTACCTTCTCTATTGGTAGTTAACATTTGTATGTCCTATTATACAGTTCTGGTATCACTGAGCTGGAAAAAGTCTGACGAGATGGATAAGGTATCGCTCAAAAATGTGATAAGAACCAAATAAACCTCTGATAAACAATGAGAATAAATAGTTATTAGCAATTGTGTTTGTTGAATGGACTAAATAAATATGTAAAAATATCCATGTAGCCACCATAATCTTTGTATTGGTATCACAGATTGTTTTACTTTCTCTATTTTAGCATGTAGTTATTTATTGTTATTTTATCATACTTGGTATTTCCCTGGTAATTGATATTACCATATGAATTGTAAAAAACTCTAGGAGGTGAGCAATAATTAATGAAAAAGATATTTCTGTACATTTTTAGTAAATTTATTTTTAATCATCCATGTATCAGTAAGCAATATTTTAACTTTTCCATTAGGAGCGAAAATGCAGTTATAGATACAATAGAATCTTCATTAGTTGTATTGTGACTTTCTGAAAAATATTACTTTGCTCTGGTGAATGAGCAGTCCCAACTTATTTATCATGTACTCATGGATTTATCATTTGAGGTGACATCAATTTGACATTACAGTTTTACATCAAACTATTTTTCTCTCTGGAGGAAGCATCATATTATTTTGACGTTAGAAAATAACAGTGAAATATTAGGAGCAATTAGAAGTTCGTGCATATTCTGAATGTACTATTTTTTGATGCCATAATATCATTCCATTCATTTGGTGCTAATTATGGCATGCTCTTTTAAAATTCATAAATTCAATATTTTTATTTATATCTTCACATTTCTGCAGGAAATAACTTGATAAAGCAATGCTACCATTGTTCACACAGGAAACATTTATGGGAAAAGTGATTCACTTTGAGAATACATTAATTTGCGTTTTCTGTCTTAACCAAATGCTTAAAACAAATGCACTCTTTAAATCAACTACCCTATTCCAACTAAACTGCTCAAATGCATGCATAATTCATGACAGCAAAAGGTTTTTTAATATCATGTCTCTAAGGGTCATCATTATATACTGTATATTTTGAACTACCTACCTTTATGGCTAGGAAAGTAGCCTGAATTATCTTTGAACACTTTCTTGGTTAAATTTAGGAAGAGAATGTATTTTTTCTCAGCTGTACGGGATAATAATTAGTGGTTTGCTTGGTACCAGAAAAATTCTAAACTGATAAAATTGTAAATGTTAAGTCACTCTTCAGCCATGGGCTGGGTAAAATTAGAGATACCAAAACTTTATGTATTTGATGGTATATCAGATGCACTTTTTCTAAAATAATGGCTTAACAATTACTAGGCGCAAACTGTAAAAACCCTCTTTGTGGAATGTCTACTTATTTTGCATATTTTGAAGAATACTGTTTCCTTCTTATTTAATAAGTTTTGAGACTTGGAAAGCTGAAATTACTGTGTATTTTTACATGAGATAGAATTTGTGTTTATTTGCAATTTAATTAGTTTCAATTTGTTGTGATTGCAGATATGATTTTATAATTACTTTTGTGGTGAAATTCATAATGATAAATAATTATTGTCAATGGATGCCTCTAGTTGATATTAGAAAAGTTACGGTTAATACTTTTGAGAGCTTAGGTAGATAACTCAAATGCTATTTTGGGCACTTTTTCTCTCTGATAAATGCATCCAAAACACTATGGAGTTGTTGCAAATCAAAAATTGAATGAAAAAGTTTGTTAGGCCCAGAAAAGTTGCATCATTGTCTCCTCACTCATCATAATTATTAGTATTAATCTTTTAATGTTCTCTAAGTCAACTCATGTCTTCAATGAAATGTAATCCTTTGCCTGGGGTGGCCCAAATATTTTGAGGCAGAAGCTGAAATTCTCTGAAATATTTTGATCAAAGTTATTTTTCCATAATTTCATTTTTAATTTGTGAGATGAAAAAGATTTTTGCTGAAAAATGTCTAGAAAATTAAATTTCTCTTCCAATGATACCACTGTTCTAATAGCATGAATATTTTACAAGGAAAAGATGTCTCTGATGGATCTAGATTTGCACTCTTCCTGGTTTAGACTAGCGCACTGTAGTGGTTATATTCATGAACTAAATTTTAATTCGAAAAAATTCATGAAATAAATTTTTCTGTAATTATCAATTATGTAATTAATTTTAAGATTGAATCTTAATTACATGAAAATGAAGTTTTACGAGAACTATTTTTGGTGAACGAATATTTACACCCTATTAAGTATATTTTAACAGATTAAATTTAAAAAATAAAATTGTTAGTAATTATCATAAATTTGTTCCATCACTGAATAAATAAACGTAGTATTTTTTCATGGGAAAAACTGTGTGAAACTACTACTGGTTTCTCAATGCATAGCATGCATCATTTTATATCTGATCATGCAACATCATCAGGTATAAAATCTCATTCATGGCCAGGAAATATATATACTTTTACTAGGAAAGCAGGTGGGCTATGGAAGGGAATTTGGCATGGGAAGGTGGGATAACAAAGAGTTTATGAATGCACTTTGTTGATAGACAATAAAATTTCCAAAAGAGGTGAGTGAGTATCTTACAAAGATGTCTTCATTAACCAAATGCCCAGTAATACAATCTCTTTTTATTTCTGACTGTTCCATTATTTCCATTATTTGTCCCAATTCCTCTAGGTGAATATGTCCGGAACAAAGTCACAATTTTGGTCCATGTCCTGTAGGTGCTTGGCCGGAGATTTCGCTTGTATTCCTCCGTATAAATTCCATTATTTGTGAATTTTAATTAATTAAACCATTAAATTGTGCTCCAACTGTTAAGTGTTGGTTCTAAAAGATTTATGAATATTATTTTGTATTAATGTTATGCCATGCATGTTATACAGGCCTGTACCTGTAACTACACGATCGGTATCATTGGAAAGAAAATATAAATTTATACCAATATTCTTAGGAAAAACCTTTTTGTGTCTCTGGAAAAAAAAAGAAAAATGATTTTTGATCTAAGGAATATCTAAGAAGTGCAGGTTTTATCTCAAAGTAAATGGGCCATATCCAGCAAAAGTTGACCTCTTATTGATGATGTATATTGATTTAATGGGCATTAAAAGTTTAAAATCTTTAATCATGATGCATATGGGAGAGCAATTAAGCCATTTTTTTCTTGACAAATGTTTTTGTTTGATTTTTATGTTCCATAGCTCCATAGGAGTTTTGGACACATGAACCAGAATAAAAAATGCTTAAAATTGCATTATCTACCAATCCTCAAAGTATTTACCAATACTTTTCTAACTGTGTATATGTTTGAAAGATACAGCTAATTTAAAATGTGAAATATGTGCTATTATGTGAAATATAAATGCTACTGTATTTAGGATTATTTACCCTAAGCTGGCAACATTGAGTAGTCCTTGTGAAAAATGATGTTCCTTCAAAAATCAATGTCAGTGAAAGCCATTAACTGGCCATTCCATTTTTGATGGATATGTGAGAGCCCAGACAAAGCAGGAGCTGAAGATGCTTGGAAGTCCAAAGGCATATCTGCTGAAATCATCAGAATGAAAATGTCTTCTCTTTTCACACAGCTAATGAGGATAGTTGTTTTAATGACTGGTGTGAACAAATTCTTGATGCAAACTCTGGTTTTATTGAGAAGTTTTGGTGGATCTAACAAGTTATTTGGCAGCATATTAGGGGCCTCATATTCTGGGGAAAATTGTGGAGGGGCATTGATTGATACTTTTGTCTCTCCTGGCTACAATATGTCAAACAGAGTTTGGCTCCAGCGTTTCTAAGGAGATTAAGTTGATGCTTTGGCTAATGTATTGTCTTCCTACCCTGGGGGGTCAGGTTCAAATTCCAGTGGTGGCATAATTTTTTTGAAGTACTATAGTTTCTACTCCAGTGTCATGCAGAGAGCACTTCAAAGTGGAATAAGCTGAACAACATCCATCTGACAATGAAATTAGATAGACGACAGACTCCACTTCAATGTCAATGGATTAACATGTGGATTCCTTTGTTCTTTTGTTAAGAGTAGGCTGATGCCATAAGTTTCTCTCAACTCTTCTCCCATTCTCTGATAAACCTATGCCTATCACCTGCTACTATACCACTGCCAAACCTGCTTGTGTTATCTGACTAAGCATTCTACGATCTTTTTCATGTGCTTTGATGTCCATGTATTTGGATTCTTTGCTTCTCAGAAATTTTGCTTATCTTCTTTTGATCTTTCATTTCCATCAAATATTCATTTCTCAATTTCCTTGTGTCATATTGCAATAATTTAACAAAATCTCTTGCTTTGACATTTAATTATAACGTAGTGCCCATTTCCAAAAGTTCACCAATTACATTTTCTTCTTCAAATCCACTCTAGTTCTGTATTCAAATATGATTCACCAGCAACATGTCTGAATACTGTCATTTGTTATGGACATCATCATCTTGTCATGAAAGTTTTTTAGTGTAGCTGGATTTCCCTACTGTTCTTCCAGGATTTTCTGAAGTCATGCTTTTCTGTTAACACATTAGGGATAAATAGTAGGTATTGTGTGTAAGGCCTCCCATTCTTTAGTACTGCCCAAAATCGAAAGAATATTGAGAGTTATCCAATAGTTCTACATCCTAAGACCTGGAAGTTGATACTGGAGACTGTTGTGAAAACAGATCAAGGATAGAATTAATAGCTTGGCAGTCCTCCATGGCCTTTTGAATGAAAATTCCAGATTTCTTAAATCGATTATGAAATACAATGGAACTACTGTTTCCATGAGGTACTAGAGTCCCTGTATTTAGTTGGTACCTAACCAGTGTCTAGTGATTCTTTTTAAAATGTTTCTAAATTTTTGAATAATTTTATTTTCTTTTGGGCGAAACAGTATGATCTTCAGGTATTTTGAAAATCAATGATTAACTTTTCCATTTACATTTTAAAGTCATACATCAATGCTTCTCACCTTGTAATACTGTCAAATCATCACAAAGGTTTCAGGTGCGCACATATTGTTTTGCTAGCAATAACTGGCCCTTAGGTACAAAAGGTAGCCAAAGCCAGCGAAATGTTAGAGTCACCTTTCTCTCAATTTCAATAGGTTTCATTTTATAATGGTATTATTGTTTGCGCCAATTCTTCAGGGAGAATTTTTCCATGAGCTTGCATAAAAAGTATTTTTGGAAACACATTAGCAATAAAGTGTGAATAATTACTTGAATATTTTGATTAGTCCTTGGATATGAGTATAATAACCACCACTATTATTGCAACATATGCCATGATTATTACATTTTTCTTCTCTTGATAGCATCTAATTATATCGTGTACTTTTTGATAGAATTTACCTACTGTTGATGCATAATTTTGATAAATGAGTAAAAATGCAAAGTATCCAATGTTTTTGTGCATCATTTGATATTTCTTTGTTACCATTGTTAAATCTGAGTGCTCGATTCGATAACCAGAGTCCACACCCCTATTTTGACCGATCATATGGCTTCATATGTTGTTTTTAAAAATCAGGGTCTTTCCCAAAAATAAGTAGAATGATTTTTTGCCACCAATGCAGATAGCTGAAGTGGGGTGATTTTTGGTGAGAAAGGTAATGAGAGATCTTGGGAAAGTAAAATGACACATGTCAGTTAGTTGGGCATTTACAGTTTGCAGATTGCTGCTAGACTGGACCCCTGTTTGCTGGTTATGTCATGAAGCCACTTTCCATGGAGCAATGATATGCGATCAAAAAATTGTACATTAAGCTTGAAATATTGAGTTCGGAGACCATGACCATGGTTAGGGATGCTTATGGAGATGAAGAAATGTCCCGAGTGATGGTTTTCTGCTTGCACAGGATGTTTTGAGAGGATAATCAAAAGGTTGACGATGAGGAATACCCTGGACATCCATCAACAACACAATGTGATGAAAATATACAAAAAGTGAGATACATGCTCAATTCTGATTGACCCCCAAGTATCAGGATGTTTGCAGAAGAGTGCAATATTCAGAAAACTACAGTGCATTGCATTCTTACAGACAACAATTTAGCCATGAGAAAGATGCTGTCAGAAGACTGCTTGTACTTGCCTTGGACCACTGTGCAAGACACCCAAATTTTTCAGAATAGGTGGTTGCTAGTGATAAGACATGGGCCTCCAAGTACCATTGTGGACCACTTGATTATTTCAAAGAAGTCATGACAAGATGCCTGAACAAGGATCTTGTTGATGCCTTACAGGAAGCATACCACAACTGGCAGAGGCACAGGCATTGGTGTGGATACATAAGGGTGCTCTTATGAAGAATTTAAAAATTAATACTTTGATCAGCAAAGTTTTTTCAAGTCATGTTTAAGTTTCAGTAGGTTGAAAGTTGGTAGAGGATGTCAAATGGTGCACTACATTTTTTTGGAAAATATTGGTAAGGCATGGATCATGAAGTTATATTTTAAGTACATCAATTATTTTGTTTGTTTTGCACACAAAGATCTTATTAGGTACTCTTATTAAACAGTAACCTTAGAAAATTATATTATTAATATTAATAATGAAAATAATAAACATTGTTCGTGATCTGATGAAATAGCTGTCAATTTTAGATGTAAACAGTCTATGCTGAAAAAATAATGAACCAAGGATAACTGACTGCTGAATTATGAGGGTAGCTATTTATATTACCAGCCTAATAATGAAAGGAGAGTAATTTATTGTTGAAAATGGCGTTGTTGTTTCGCAAAGTAGTCTCCATGATAATCAATACACTTTTGCATTCGCTTGAACCAATTTTTGTTACGCTTTTTCCACCCCAATTGAGGTACATCAAAAACATGGTTTTTGAATTCATCAATGACTTCTTCAGGTGCTGAAAAGCATTGGCCACGCAATTTTTTCTTGTTGAACGGGAATAAAAAACAAAGTCATTTGGTGCTAAATCAGGGCTGTACAGAGGATGACCCATCAATTCGAGGTTTTGGCCGGTCAAATAGGTAGTTGTTTCAGCCAATTTGTGAGATCTTGCATTGTCATGATGAAGAATGATCCTTTGTTGCTGCTTCTTCATCCGTATTTCACCAAGTACTTCTGGCAAACAAATGCTCGTGTACCATTCAGAATTCACGGTTCTATGTTGCTCTAATGGTACAGTTGCCACATGTCCAGTTATTCCAAAGAAACAGGTGATCATTTGCTTTGATCTGCTTCGTGCACAAATCATTTTTGTCGGATTTGGCTCGTTTTAGAAGACCCATACAGTGGATTTCTGTTTTGTTTCAGGCTCATATGCATAGGTCCAAGATTCGTCACCAGTGTAGATGTTATACACAGCTTTTGATGCACTGCCATTATATTTCTCGAGCATTTCTTTGCACCAATTGGCACGAGCATCTTTTTGAGCTTGGTTCAAGTTATGTGAGATCCAATGCAAACAAATTTTTTTCACGGCTAAATTTTCATGCAATATCTTATTGATGCTCATCATACTAATCCCCAAGGATGCCTCAATCTCACGATAAGTCACATGACGATCTTCCTTTACTAGTTCTTGCACAGTGTCAATATTTTCTGGCACAACTGATTTGGAATGACCTTCACGACTTTCGTCACAGAGCGAATGGTGGCCATGATGAAATTCACTATGGGTTAAATGGAAGAAGGGACCTTTAGGTCTTGATTTCGCCCAAACAAAGACCCCTAGCTATCTATCTACCATTCTACCAGCATTTCACAGTGGCAAAGGATGGGGTTTCATCGCCAAGAGTGGAAGTAAGTTGATTAATGCACTCCTGTCTTGATAATCCTTATCAAAAGTCATAAAAAATCATCACATGGTAGTGTTCACGAGTTAACTCCATTTTTTTGCCGAGACAAAAGTTTCGAGTCAAAGTAAACACAAGCTATGATCAAACGACAAAATGTTCTGTAGAAAGTTCGCGTTAAAATGGTCAAACTTTCAGTTGGAAATGTCAGATGGCGCCTAAAGCATTTGGTGTTGTCAAGGCTCAGCATATAAATAGCAACCCTCGTACTAGTAAAGAAGAAAATATAAAGCCAAAATCATTTTTGCCAAATATTATCTTGGTACTAGATGTACCTTCAGACAGGTTGTCAGTGTAATCTAAGAAAGGGAAAACTAAAATAAAGGCCAGGGAAACACTTATGAAGTGTTTTGGTATTGTTTTTTTCTCTTATTTTAGTGGTCTACTGTACTAAGCAAGTTAAAAATTTATAAATGTCATAATTTCATCATTGTCATGAAAAAGCTGCCCATATGGTGGACTACCTAATCATAATTATTAATGCCTTAGGGAGTTTTGATCAGTCATATAATACTGTAGGGAGTTCTGGTCAGTCATATAATACTGTATTTTAAATGTAAAAATGGTGTGTTGGATTTCCCTTTGTATGTGGGACTAGAAAATCATCAGATGAAAGATGGAAAAGTACATAAATTAATATTTTTATATACGAGGAAAGAGATGGTGATTTAGGTTAAAGACATGCAGAAAGAGGAATTCTGAAATCTTAGCAAACAGAAGAGGATTAAAGATAGATTAGTCGGAATGGCACAGCATAATTAAGAAGCTGCAGCTGTTAGGGAAAAATGCACCATGAAAGTTCCTCTTATGTAGTTATCATTTTACTTTATTTAAATTTGTAGCTCCAAATTGCACACCCTGCTTTAGTCAACATTTTAATATCTTAAAATGATATTATAAAAATACTCCTGAAGCAACTGTGTATGCAATATATGTTGAGGAAAGAGCAAAGAACTCAATTGGTTAGATAAATGTAATTAAAGTACATTATGATACACAATTATGTATTTTAATGCCTCTCCAAATTTTGTGACTTTCATTAATCGCATATTAAGTCTTTTGTACTTTGATAATAATATAACTTCATTGAAACTAGTCGGTGCTAGTAGATTGATATGAAATATTATATTATTTTTCATACCTTTCTCTCAACTTTCTTAATCTCACTTAGTGTCATTGCCTACAATTAATGTTTAATTTAATAATTCCCCTTGCATCAGTCAACCTTTTACTTTACTGGGATTTATAATATATTTGGAATTGGTATATTAAATAGTGGATATGGATGAAAGGATTCAGGTAGGAGAAGACCCAAGGAAGTTAAGAAAAAAGAAGAATGAAGATAAAGGAAAAGCCATATGGAGAAGTTTTTGCAGATAATCAGAGTATAGAATTTGCCATTGTTATGAGTTGGTCCACTACCTGAGAACAACATTCTTTGGATAGAACACCCAAGGATATTGGGACTGGCTAGCCACAGACATATTGGAAGCATGATGCATATTTTCCATGTTTTGTGACCCTCAGTGTCCCGGAAAAAAGTGAGAAAAGGAGGTCTGTGGTTGCAATAATTAGTCTATTTGTATCGTAATTGACTTTACTGCTCCAGGCATTTATATATCCAATGTGGAATCTATAGATTATAGGATCAAAGGAACTGTAGTGAATGAGAATGTATAATCATCACTTTCTAGTTCATGTGACGCCATGTCTCATTTTAGGATGTTAATTGTCCATGGTAAACTGAATAACCATACTTCGTTTGTTTTCAGTTGAAAATTAAAATTATTATGGAAAAAGAATTGTAAAGCAAAAAATCATTTAATTTTAGAGAATGTTTGATTTTCTACTATTTTTTTGTGAGGTGTAATTAATTGATTTTAGCTGTCATTGTATTCTATTATAGTGTGGGCTAACATTGGAAAATTGAGAATAGATGCGTTATTAGAAATTTTATGGGTTCATTTATCACTAAAAATGGAATGAATCCAATTTTTTCTGAATCTATTTTTCTAATTTTTATTGCATATTAGAGTATTTTTTTTCAATTAAAAACCCTTATCATTGTTATGGCATTGCAATTTATATAATACTATGGGTGCTTAATCATATATTAATTCATAGAAGTTGTTGATTTAATATCCCATTTGTCATTTTTTGACACTTGAAAAATTTGTGAACATTTGGATGAACTCCCAGTAATTGTGAATGAGATGTTCCACTGATGTGGGGAGAATCAACATGTTACCAAAGGAGAGAATTTCTGACATAAGTTATATTAATTTGATTGGAAATTATAAATAAACATTTTGGTTGTGGAATTAAGGAATGATAGAAGTTTTGCTAATGCTGAACAATTAAAATTACCGTCAAATTGAGGTATTTTGGGATTTGTGGATTTTATTATAGAATTCTAGTAAATCACATAGTTAGAACTTCTTTTCTGTTTTCGAAACCCTTAAACACAATTTTAATAACTTTCACCTTAAATGATATAATTGCAAATTGAAATACAAAAAGTCAATGGCCCTCTCTATTCATTATATTGTGTGAGTAGCCTTCATCAATAGTATGCATTGCTATAATAAGTTAAATGGATATTTAATGCTCTTGTCTCATTATTTTGTTTATAATTTCACATGCACATTAAATTTCTCCTAACTTCAGCAGATAATTCAATTTTGTATTATCAATTTTTAGGGTTTGCTAAATGAAGAAAGTAAAAAGGATATTATAATATGGGATTCCTGGAATTAGATTAGAATGTTAAAAGTTATGTGGCATTCTGCTTGCTAGAAAATTTTTTAGTTAAAAAATGGTGGTCCTCCTCCACAAAAAGAAATGTTGCCTACAAATTAAGTTTTCTCTCTTAATTCTCATGCACAATTTTCGATGATTTCCCTTTGCTCATAAGTGAATGAAAATTTATTTTGCGAATTCATGTTTTGTGATTCCATTTGCTATGAATATCTGCAATATTTCGTGGAATCTTTTATTTAGAACATTTATGATTAACCATAGAACAATTTGAATCTAGGACCATTTTTACCAAATGCAGGCACCTTCAGATTCATTATGGAATGGGGTATTTTGTGCTCTGGTTTTCACACAAAAGTTAGCATCACAATGTAACTCCTCGGATTTAGAGTTTATGTAGATTTTTAATGAAATGACAAACATAAAAGTAAAAAACGTCTCTATAGTATATTATTATTCTGAATGAACAACTTCAGTTTTTGTTGCACAGCCACACAAACACATTTCTTTTCAGGTCATGAGAAATATGAAATGCTAAATAAGTTGATGTAACTGTGTATGAGTGTGATTATTCACATACATGCCCATGTCAATTTATATTCTTCACTCACATATCATAATATAATTTCAGATAAGCCATGTGTTGTCATATTCCCCTTTATCCAAGAATTGGCTCCTCAAATCAGCAGTTCTAGCAGTTTTTCGCTGTTTTCATCATCATTCCTAATTCAGAGAATCATTACATATTACCACACTTTACATTAGTTGTGACACACTACTACTATAATTAGTAATCACAGAATTTATTCAACTGTTGTTTAGTTAATCTTAATTGTGAATCCTTGTAAGGCATGTACATGATTGGAAATGTTTAGTTTGTTCACCCATCATCAAATCAATTAATTTTGTAGAAGTTTCATATTATCACTTATCTATGTCATAGCTTTCATGTGACTTACTTATTCAATTTTTTTTGGTAGTAATGATAAACAGTGGAATTAATAGGCATTAGAAAAATTGAGATGTCTGTATGCCTGAAATATCTTCCTTGGGGCGTCTTGACTGAATGACTGCAGCTGCAACTAGACTTTACCACTCCCTTTTGTTAACTTCTGCATTGCACGTGCATGAATGATTTTCTGTGTTATCTTTGGAAGTGTTGATTCAATCCCTTCTGTTGTGTTAAATTTTTTTTATTGTTACAAATGAATAATAGAATGCAGTATAATGGCAAGGTAATTGTATTTTGATATTTATACTTTACATTTCCATTCTTTTAGAAAACATTAAATTTAACATTCACATTGCATGTATATTCCCTTATTACTTTTAATTATCATAGTTAATGGTCTTGGTTTAGGTAAAGAATCGCATTGGCTGTTGAATTTTGTTTTAATATCAATTGAAGTAACATTCATATCTTTGCAAATTGTTCTGAATTAATGTGTATTCATTATTATTAAAAACATATTTTTTACAGTCTGATTTTAAATATCACAACTCTACACTTTATCCATGATTTTGGATGACATTGGTTTATTATGAAATATTATTTATTAGTATCCTCTTCTGCACTTAAAAAGGGTGTTATTTAGATAGTTAAACAATAATGGCAGGCTTCCCATTCAAAGCCGTAACTCTTTCATGGTGTCTTAGATGCTGGAGAAATTAATGTTAGCTCTGTGTAGTAAAACATCATTGAGAATTTATTTATATAACTTCAGTTTTTCAGTTTTCAATGAACTAATAATCATGAAGAAGTGTAAGCGAAAGTAGAGGTCTCCCCATTAACTTTTGTAGCCAGCTGTGTTTATTGGGTTGGCAACATGTTGCCTGCTACCCCAAAAGTCATAGGTTCATGTACCTTCGGTAATGGGTATTGTGAACTCTAGTGGTTCAGCCCTTATGATGTCTGTGGACTAGATAGGAATGGTTTATTGGGATCCCAGGGGCAAACAGGCCACCAGATATGCCCTTAAGACTTTTAAAAAATTGAAGAGTTCTATTTTAGGTCCTTAACCACCATATGCACAGATACACCCATTGCAGGTGCCATGATTGTATCATAGTTGTTTTGGTGGAACTGTGAGGGGACCTATACTTGGAAAATAAATTAATATCGTTAGATTTTGAGTGTTTTTCTGTATTATTTGAAAAATAAACCACTAATGGGCATATTCTTTTGTGAGACAAAGTTCATTCAATGCATGTATTTATGTTGGAATATTAGTGCAACTATGTTGAGGAAATGTTTATCCTAGGATCAACAAAGTACCTGAAAGTCTCATGAGTCAGAACCTAAATGGGCTTTTAGTCTCCTTTTTTTCAGGTCATTTGCCTGAAATTTTTAAGGAACAGTTCTTAAAAATGTATTTTTTGTGCTTTTATTTTACTACTGGCTCATTCAAACAATGAATTGTTTTTAAAAACAAATATACTACGGAACTGATAGTTCAAATTCTTTTCTGCTACATTGGATTCCCCCTTTTATGTCTTGTTTTTCATTCATCACCCAACTTAACCAACTGAATAGGTAAAATAATGGTTAGGGTAGAACCATTCTTTTTACAACTGAATTCTGGGACATAAAACTACCCATAAAGGATGAAGTAAACAAGTCTTGTGAGGAATTAGGATGCAAAATTTGTGCAAGGGATTCTTGGTGTCACCAATTAGAAGAGTGATAAAATGTCAAATCAGAGATAAAAATTAGTATTATCTGGAGTGGAAAATTGGAGAAAAAGAATAATTGGATTAAAAGAGAATTCTGGAGTACTGCTAATGGGGAAATAGGAATGAAGTCCGTGTGTTCATTGAATTGTCATTAGAAACATGCTACTGTAATGTGGTATGGTCCATGAATTTGTCCTTTGGTATAGGAATATCTTATTTTTTTATTCTTAGTCCGGAAACAGCACTTTTTGGCCTTTTACATCAGACTGTTAATAGTGATTACAATGGACATGATGATTACGAACACCCAAGCCATAGGTGGAGGAAAATCCACCTTGGCGAGAATTGAACCCACAACCCTAGGGCTGGCAAACAGGGACGTTACCCCGCTGCCACCGGGGCCTGTTAATTCAAGACAGCGTAATTCAAAATATCTCATAATTCAGAGCTGAGAGTGATCCCTAGCAATAACTTAGAACTTTGCATCCTTTTTAGCGTGGATAAATCAAAGTATGTCTTAGGTGAAATTCAAAGTAAAGATCTGATCCCATAACCCACAGGATTAACATTTATTTTGAAAATTTCCCCAATGTATTGCATGCGATTAAGTGTTTGCATACTGCAAAGTTACTGGTATACATTACATAGGGAACAGGTTTCTTTTATGTTATTTCTCACAAAAAACTCCACTCTTTCCAAAACGAACTTCTTTTTTCTAGGTGAGTAGTATATGTGAAGTAATATCTGATTTCACAAAAATTGGGGAAGCACCTCAACCTAGCATTGCTAGAGCTATTAAGCATTTTGTTTTTGCTTTTGATATTATGTGCTGTTGCTCAACAAACTTAAAGCAGGGTTCCCCACTCAAGGTGAGTATAAGAGAGCTCATTGCAGACCTGTGCCAATCACATAATTTACTATCTGAGTACAAGCATTTCATTCTCATCTTAATTTTTTACTGGTCAGTGGGTTAGATCTATAGAAGTCAAGGTCACACTGCCATCAAAGTTCAGGTCTCAGAGGGAAGAGGGAGGGTGGGTGGTAGAGGAAGAATTGGTAGCCTCTTGAGGTAGGGGAGGTGGTAGGAAGAGGTTTCAATCTCCCACAGAAGAGGAGTAAAGAACAAAAATTGTTTACGATCTCAAGTGCCCACTTGCTAATCAAATCCTTTTGAGTCACCACCTGAAATGCTTCCAAGCATTGATACGGAATGCTAGGTACATTAAATCTCATTGCTTCTCTGTGGATTCAGAGACTGTAAGTATTTACAAATTTTTTCCCTGGGTTCTCTTGGTGCTCTCCCCTGAAGATACAAGATGGAAGGAAGAAAAGCAAAGTAATGATGTTCATTTGAAATTTGATACCAAGCCATCTCGTGTGTCTGAAAAAGAAGGCTAAAATATGTCCCCTTATCGTAACTGCCTTGATGGGAATGTGCAAGGCATACTCTGTGGCACAAAATAAATACTGCACGTGATTTGAACATTCTTTGCTGGAGGTAGTAACTTTTTCATTTTGGGGGGACTTGAAAGTCCGAAGTCATATTGCATATTGATACTCATCCTATAAAAATTCATATCATTTCATCTTCCTTACTCTTGTATGAAGCCCAACCGATAAACAACTTGTGATGAAATGGTTGTAAATAATTTTATGACAGGATAAAATGTACGAGGCTAGCTTAATATGGAAGTGATGAAAAAATGAGTTTTAATGGACTTATTATTTATTTTGTTTACCAGTTTTCTTTACTTTTTTGACATGCTAGTACATTAGTTGTAAAATATTTCATTGTTCTTTTATAAATGCATTGCAATCACGGTATAATTCACTGCAACCATAACACATTAACATAAATCACTGATGCTTATCAAAAAAACTTTAATCATAATTTGGACTGATATAAGATGCATGGACTACCTTGAAGAACACTAAAAGGAAGTACAATAGCTCTAGTGTAGCGCTAACTAAATTGAGGGTTTCTCTTATGTAAGTGTTAAGAATCTCACCAAAGCTTAAGAAGCAGAACAATCTACTTTGCCCACTTTAACAGAATCAAGAGCAAAAGAAGAAAATAACAACTGAAAGGAGACACTGTTTCAATAGCTACCACAAAAACATAAGTTGTGATTTTGTGGACGTAAACCATTGGACAGAAGTCCACAGTTCACCAATTCCTGCCTGTGGTTAGGCATTCATTATCATGTTTTTTTTCCTGAATTCTTCAGCTAGTGCTCATTAAGAATCATAGAATAAGAATTACGTGTGAAAATATTTTGGTCTTTTAAAGATTCTTGTTTTCTTTCTAAAAACTCTGGTAACTAAATTTTATGATTAAAAATTTTCTAGGAGTGTAATAATAAAAGATAATGAGGTACTTGGGAATGTTCAAATAATATTGTGTATTGACAATAAGGAGATTTTGAAATGACAGACAGACAATGGGGATTGAGAAGGATTTAGAAGTGTATAAACTTAGTAAACCAGTACTCCAGAATTCTCTGAATTGATCTTTCCCTCTCCTCTGAAAGGTAAAATTTAAAGAGCAATATCCACATGTAATGCCATAGAGGATCAATCCTCATGAGTTTTTCATAAAATAAATTCATGAAATTCATTAATAACCTGTGAAATGGCTAACCTGTACTTGAAATAACTAGAAGACCGCTAAAATTAGACAGAAAATTTCATTCTTTCACCAAGAACTTTGTTAAGAATTTTCAAATTCAGGCTAAACACTTTAGTCCCTCATCCATATTAGTCCGTCGATAATGATGCAAAACCCTTTTTTAGTTTTTTATTCATGCAGCATACAAGTCTTTTTCTCTTTACATTTTGTATGAAACTCATTCTTGAAGCAATTTGTTAAGATAATGGGTAAGATTAAATTATCCTTGCAGAATCTACACAGTAGCATTTTTCAATAATAGATTTTACTGTTGTATGCATTGGAACTTAATTGCTATAATATGAAGCTACATTAGGATATCAAACTATGGAGAAATGTTACACATGAATACTATACGGTATCCATTTGAGACAAAATGAGTGAACATAATATCTCAGTGGAAAGGGCAACTTTTAAGAGTCCATTTAAAGACTTCTGTAATATGCATGTATATGGATTGTGATAGTCAGGTGTAGAGAGCCTCTCTGGGCACTCTCAGCTCCACCCAAGCTGTGTGATTTTTCGGGTACCAGATCTTCCTGGGAAACCATAACCGGCACAGGGAAAGGAACTTGAATTTCACATGCCATCGGGCGTAGTACTGGGTGAACTCTACCATCACCTACCAAACTGACCTTCGGGTTGATGACTGTATTTATGGTTTAATATACATGTAATAACATCTTCAGTTTACTGGTTGGTTGTCTGATTTCATCGATACAGCTGTTTACAATTTTTCAATTTAAAGTTGATATTTTTATTTAATTTTTACAGATATGATTGACTTTCATCAGTATTCATTTGTACTTAAACTGTACTGCTATCTTTAATGAGTAAAAGTTGTTATGAACCAATATTAGCCATTATAAAGTGAGCAAATGAATGATAATCGACAAACTGCCTATGTGTACATTTCATAAATACACATAACTCTGGTTATCTAAAAGCTTTGGTCTAATGATTATTCTGGTGTCTTGCCTCCAATAACTTGTGTCATATTTCAGTTCACGTGTGATTGACAAATGGTACCTTAGGGCAAAGAAGGCACTTATAAATCTCCTGTTTTGTACCTTCTTTCTTTAGTAAATAGTATTGTGTGTATTAAAATCAAATTTTCACTTAGTATTGCATTGAAAACATCCAGAAAAAAGGCATACTGTGTTCCTCAATGGACTTTGAAGTAAAATTTGGTTGATTCAATTCAACTTTATTTTAAATTTCATAAGTTTTTGAGGAATTTTTTGACATTTGCACGTACCTAATTTCTTTTCTGTATGATCCTTGATGCTTAAAGACTATTTTTGGCCTGTATCAATAGAATCAAAAATTCAAAGAAAAACTTTTGGTGCTTTCCTGTGATTAATTTTATCATAATACATGTGCTAGTTGTGCTAAAATTATTTTAGTACACCTTAACCAGTTATCTTCATTTTGGTGATCAAGTCCTTTGCCTAGGATTGACTCATCATAACTGGTAGCTTCTCATTCTTGTTGTCCTTCGGCAATGCTCAGTTGCTCCCTGATACCACCTTGTAGAGGTTTCTTCGTAATGGAGAAAGTTCATCATTGGTTACCTAAATGTCTTTCACAATAGGATGACACCCTAATGGGAGATATTTTTAAAGCCAAACAGTTATTCCTCTTCACCCTTAAACACATATTGCTCTGTTATTGTATTTCTGACTTAAGCAATTGACCTTAGAAGTTAAAGTGTCTTTAACACAATATGTACTACAATTACAAGATATTGCATAATGGGAAAATGGTATCATATATTTTTTCTGTTGTTTCCAAACCGAATATTTATATTGTATTTATGTATTTGACTGATAACATTTGCATGAGAGAAACTAGTAACTTATTAAATTTCCTTTTTAGCAAAATTTTTTATCTCTAATGAAACTCTGTATCGGTACATATGTTTTTTTCGATCATTGATTGTCAAAACCATTTTACTGTTCCAAATGGAACCAGATGGCTTGCTCTGCCTGTATTTATTTAGCATTAATGGTACTAAGGTGTTACTCATAGTGACTAGTTATACACCAGGTAAGAGGATATTTGAGCATCATTTTTGGAGACGTCAGTCTTTTCCAAATTTCGATTTCGAGTGCTGTCAAACCTTAATTGAAAATTATTATCAAATTGGTTGGAAATCATGCTGCAAGAATGAACCTGCAAAGAATTCCTGTTATTTTTTCATAAAGACACTATTCTCTTAAACTAAGTTTACCAGTGTGGTGACTTCAATTTATCTTTTTATTCTTTTTAGATATGTGTAAGTTACCAGAAGAAAGAAAGGCCAAAATTTTGGCTTTATTGCAAAAAACATCGGTTCATAATCACGAGAGTCTGCAAGAAACCTGTGCTTTGGTGACGGATGCAATAGCATTGGATACCCAGGCTACTGATTCTAAGGAGCATCAGGATATCCCGGAAGAGCAAAATGATCAAGGTACAAACCTTCCCAAAGCCTTGCAGCTCAGGAAGTCAGAGCATGCCCTTCTGAACCTGATTTTTTGCTCTATCAGGCCGTTAATACGCTGAGGGCAAGATAATTTTTATCAGTGGTTAATGTAAATCAACCTATTCACCTTTAAACATTTCATGATTTTGAAGAAATGCACATATGGTAAATATGTGGAGTGAATTATTGAAGAAATTTTGAACTTCTCGTGCAGTGAAAGTTGACATTTCAAAGAAGAAAATGGCAAGAAAACTTCATTGATTTCAGCTTATAAGAAATTGAAGGCTAATGTTAGCATCGTTCAGTGCCAGGAGAACAAATTTGCACTACATTTTTTGTCAGAAGCTCCAGAAAGAGAAAGCAAATTACAGAAAAAGGAGAGAGCTATGCAGTTGTGTACCACACTTGGATGGAATTAAGAGAAGTTGGTGCTCACAACACTTAACACATCTGATTCATGTTATTGCTGTGCTCAAACTGTTGGTGTTGCTACATGAGTCTTTGAACAACTTGTCTTCCGATAAGGCTTTATTTCTCTGATGAGGACTGATTTTAAGGCCGCTGCATGGTACAATTGACATAACAAGAGTGTTTTTGGGGACCACCAGTATTAATTGAAATAAGTACTGGTACTCAAAATTAAGTACAGGTTCTATTCCAATTACTTGATGGAAAATGCCTGAAGGTGGAGAGTTGCATTTTGTGCCAAGGAATTTTCAAGGGCATAACTGGGTAATTAAATATAGTTGGACATGGCCAAAATACCATCATGTAATTCCAACTCCTTCAAGGAAATCAATCAACTGACTTGCCCCTCAGCCGCAAGTTCATAATATTTTTCTCCATTGAAGAGACAAATGATTCATTCAGACTGAAGAAAATTGATATGAAATTATTCTTAATCCATCAATTGAAGTCCTCACTTATGACAGAACATAGCCTTTGGTGAGTCAATCTTAAAATAACCTCATAGGAAAAGGAAAATGAATGCCCTTTTTGGTTGACTGAATACTTGTGTATACCAGAGGGTTTTGGCTAGTATTGACAAAGAGTGAGAGTGTATGACATAAATGGGAAGAAAAATATTCTTTCGACATACATGGCAGTATTGCTTGAAGAGTATATAGAAATAGATCTTGAAAAATGAAATGCATCCCTTCAGACAAAACATATAAAGCCAGCAATAGTGCTAAATATATTTGTCTTGTAAAGGACCGGCAGCATAATGCCAACGGTACTATGTATTGTGAGAAAATTACATATCTTGAGTGCATGTGAAAAATAATGAAATGAAGCAGTATCTAGTGGCACAGTAATAACTTTAAAAATATTAAGTACCATGAAGCATATGAGTCAACTGGGACATTCAAATCTGTTTCAAAAGACATCTAATCCAATTTATTTGTTTACAATCAGATGGACATCAAGGAATCATTTATGTGTGCTTACTTTTTTGTTTCAGAGTTGCAGGGCACATTTTTTGCTGCTTGACAGATGTAAGCACTCCAAGAAATAATGCTAATTGATCTATGTATGTATTATCAGTATCCAAAGAAATAACAGGAAAAAGATTTGTTTTCTTCAAACATATGATAAATAAATTATGCTATTTAAATCTGAGGGATTAATTTAAATGAGGAGTGGTTGGACAATGAAAGATGCCTGTGTACCCTGAGGGTATTTGTAAAGGATAAACATATTGTTTAAAGAAAAGGCAACCACACCTATCTGAATCATCCTATGGAAGTTTTGAGTTGCCTGACCTCACACAGAACATTATTAAGGAGTTCTATTATTCCTAGTGAACTAAATTTATGTGATGTTGTAAGTGATGCTTCTTTCTGTCAAGAATTGGAAATATTTAGAGGAAAGACAGAAGATAAATTTCTCCGGAACTAGTTTTATTTTGGGTCATGATAATGCCAAGATATGAGGATTGAAGCTTTTGTCGTAAATTTTGTCACAATTAGGCATTTTATCAATCATCAATCAGTAAGGATAATGTACATTATGTACAGTAGGATTTAATTGTTACAAAATATTTAACCAAATATGCTCTCATTGATTATGTTAAAAAAGAGATTGGCTGGGAAACTTATTTGAAACATATCCATATTGATGTCTAAAAATGCTCAGATTCATTCTTAATCCTTTACATTCAACCCTAATCAAAGGAAATTATCATATTCTCTTCCCCCTAATTTTGAACTACCTTGGCAGTAGTTTGTTGCCACACTTAACTAGAAGTATTTTCCTTAATAGATTTTGCAAGTCCTAAGTTATTTAAGCTTGAAACTATTGCATTTGAATTAAGTATTAGCATAGATTTTATTATCTTTTGTATTCTGTGTTCTTCTCTCGTGTACTAGCCAACAAAAAATTTCATTTGGTGTTTGTAAGTCATATCTTTCATTTACTGCTGTGTTTATAATACATGTTTATCTCTTATTAATTTTCTGTTTAACTCTCATGCAGTGTCTAGCATAGGAAACTAACCTTTGGACAAATTTTTAAATTGTTTTTCTTTTGTTAAAAATGGCCAAGAATCAGTATTTAAGTGTACAGGAATAGAATTTGATGATAATTCCATATTTGCTCAAGTGAATGTTTAATATCATCCTAGAAAGCTGTTGTTTTCCTAAACAGTGGATTTTGTAATATACAACCTTATCATGAAAAGAGTAAAATGGCCATTGCTTTTATGGGTGTGATAATTAATCAAATTTAAAGAGTTTAGATTTTCGTAACTAATATTCAAAAGCTGAAAATACTTTATAATGTTATAAAAGTGCATTTGGCGTTGCAAGTACAAGGACCAATATCAGTTTATCCAATTGGAAGAAGGGTCTAGCTTTCAATTATCTTATCTGAAGGATAATTTTCCAGTCATTCAAAGTATCATTTGCAAGGACAATTCCCCTTGTCTCATTCCAAATTGATCTAATGGGAACATAGCCTCTCATTTTGTCACGTTATGGAAATTGAGGTGTTGATTTTTATTTATTATCAAGAAGAATTTTATAAGTTCCTGGAAACTATTACAATAAAATGTCTAGGTATGAGGGTTAATACTGAATGTTTATACTCATGAATCAATCTTTTTTTCTATTTCTATTCTGCACAGCTCTGCCAAGGAGCATTTAAAAATCATTACTGTTGGTAGTCTTTGGAAGCACTCTGTATTTACTGTTTCATTAAATATTGGCTGTGTCCTACCTTGAGCTGGTTAAATATCTTATGAGTTGCACAATAGGTCTGTAGGGAGTTTTCCTGATAGGTACCCTTAATGGGTATTCTTAACCATTTGCGTTTCATAAAAATGGTTTATAATTTATCCAATTTTCATGTGGATTGCTTTGATAATTTTTATGGGTAAATGTTTATGACAATCCATTTAACTAATTAACATATATGGCATATGCTTTCTAGTTAATTGTGACAGCAGAGTACTATTAAATTGTCTGGAAATTATTTGGTATGTCATAGTTTGGTATCTTCAGTAATTAAGGTAGATGACAGGACAGAAATGAGGATTGTAAAGTCTAACTAAATATTACTAAATACATCAGTGGTTAAGTATAGATCAATTTTGTGTAAAAGTATGTTTGTGAGTACATATTTTATATTTCTACTGTAAACCAGCCCATGTACAAGTTATGGTCATTGGAAAGACAATAGGGAGAAATCAGTCTTGAATCTGGGAAAATTGTTCCAAAAATGAAACAAAGTCATTATTCTGCTTGAATGGAATGTTAAGCATGTGTTTTCTGTTCACTCATTGTTTCCTTTTCCTAAAATATCACTTGAAGCGTTTTTTTTTATTTTTTGTCATAAATACAGCTACTAATGTTTCGGATAAAATATGAATAGTTGTACAGTTCATTCCATAGTATAAAAATAATTCAGTTTAACATGCCATTTAATCGTAACTCAATTAGAAAGAAGTATTTATAGCTATGAATCAGGTTTCAATAAGAAATCTATCATGGTGAGAATATACATAATATCTAATCACAGTAGGCAGTGGAGGTTATTGGTTATGTCTGCATTCAATTGTTTTTATTTCTTAAAAATTTCAAAATAGCGTCGTAATCATCTTTAGAGAAATTTGGCTAACCTACCTTTTGATCAATGCCAAGTATACCAGGGAAGTTGTGATTTAGTTATGTGTACCAGGCATGCCCAGCTATGTTGTCTACATTTTGTTGGCATTAGGTTTTATTGGCTTGCTCTATTTATTGTCTTGTGCAAGTACTTGCTTTCTCTTCTTTTGCTGTGGGTATGTGTTGAATGTTATAAGTGTAAAATAAGTGTGATAATATATGTCGATTGCAATTCAAAAATTAATTTTCATTAATATTCACATCATTAATCTCATAAGGCTTTTTAAAAAGCATAATTATTGGAGGAAAAAATGGTGACATAGCTCTTCTTGTAAAAAGTAATTGACATAAGAATGGATAAGATGCACCATAATATTGTTTGATAATTTTTGAGCCCCAATTATTATTTTATAGATTGCAATGTTGTATAAAGCAATTCAATAGGTGTTTCCCAATCCAAAACTAATACCTTAGTTTTCCAAGATTTTCACTTTTTTTCTACTTGAGTAATTTCTTATACTGTAAAATACTGTGAATGACGCATTTAGTAAAACATAATGCAATGAGTTAAAGGATAACTAAAGGAGAAATGATGCTGATAAGTTGAAATGGATGCACTGATTTGTCTCGAAAATTCTTTACTTCATGGGAAAGTTAAGCAGTTTAGTGTGTGTATTTCCAATTTTTCATTCTCTTTATAGAAATCTGATACATGTGACAATTAGCTGAATTGAAGTAGTGAATTTAAATGATTCTGTGCTCATAATTCTTCAGCTGAAAAAGCTTGTCAAATCTTTCTCTCATTTCTTTTACTGTTTTTTTTGTGTTATTTTCTCAAGTCTTCTGTTCTCGTAAAGCGTTGAAATCATGGAGTGGAGACATGGGAATTGTGGTATAAGTTTGCTATTTTGATGGGTTTGCATAAAAGTAGTGAGTGAAAAATAGAAATGGGGAAAAATTATAGGGTGTAACTGACTTATGATGTCAGTCAGCTATGATAAAAATTGATCATTTGTAAATAAAATCACCTTTTAATTGTTTTGAGGCATAGTCCATCATCTGAAGCATGGTTTCAACTTATTATCTGTCTTCTAAATTGTTAGTTCTATTGAATGTAATGTCAAGGCATATAGTTGAGTGTAGCAGGTGAAGAATTTTCATGGTCAGTGTGGGATCCTAGGCGTGATCTAATTGAGTTCTCCCTTCTCCAGGATTTCAATGGACTTTGGAGCACGTAGTGTGTCCCAGAATATCACTGTCTGGAGCTTCCTCCCACGCCTTCTCAGCTCACCACCACCACTTACCTCCGGCATTTGACTCCAACCCATCGGCTTCCATCTCTTCCACCATGTCCCCCGCCTCTTCTTCCAATCCAGTCTCATCTCACATCTCTACATATCCCACCCCCGCATTCCCTCGGATCAAGTCAGGAGGGGTAGGAAATAATGGTAGTGGTGGGGCAAGGGGACTGGGCGGCGGCTCGTCTTTCACACACCCTTACGCTCCTCATTACTACCATCACTCTCACCCCTCAAACAATCCCATGGCAATATCTTCCCAAGTCTCAGTCACCCCCAATCAGTCCTCTCTTGCTGGAACCACCTGCCGTCGTAAGAGAACTAACACTCAGACTGATGAAAATTTCCTCAGTGCGTTGGAGGCAGTGAGAGCTGGAGGTGTAGGCTTTTGCAAGGCTGCTCGCATGTATGGTGTCAACAACAGAACATTGTGGTTGGAGTACAAGAAGAGGGGTTATCCCATTACACGCCCGAGTGTCAAGGCTAGGGTCTCTGAGTTTGCACTCCCAAATCCACCGCCGCCACCTCCCCCACCCCCTCCCCCACCCACTTCACCTCACCATGGGCCAGACAGATCACGACCCGTTTCAGCCCACCCTAGCTGCTCAACAGCAGTTATGTGTTCTGGTGAAGGGACTGGTGGGGGCGGTGGGGGTTCTGGTGATGCGAGTGGAGGAGGAGGTGGAGGTAATGGTGGTGGTAATGGTAACGGTGGTGGTGGTGGTAATAGCAGTGGGAACACAGGGGTGGAGTCCAGAGGGAGAGATGAACAAGGGCCGATGGGCTACATTAATCCAGTGGTATCCGCCCCTCATCACTTAAGCCCCAGGGGATTTGAACAAAGGACTAATTTGGATTCGATGGAAGCGAGAAGGTTTCAAACTGGTGGCAGTGTTGAGTCCATGTTTATAGGGTAGTGTAGCAAGGGAAAATTTGTGTGCTCTAACATTTTTTATGATGATTTATTTTTCATAGAAAGCATCAGTGTTTACATGTATGTGATTTATACATATATATGTATGTATATGTGTACGTGTACGTATACATGTATGTATGTATAAAATTTTTGTCGTTCATTGGTTCAGTACTTTCATACATATAAATATACTATTGTGATTAAATGTATAAAAAATAAATTTTGGCTGCTCATAAGTTATTCTTGAAAAGTAGTTTTATAGATGTGTGCATATTCCTAGCTTATGAAAGTCACAGCAAGTGCACAAATGCTTTGATTTTTGTAGGTAATTGAGGAGGACAAAAATTACTTTAGTTTTTGGAATTATAACTGACAATTATACTTGCTAAAGTTTTGATTTGGCATCTCCTATAACTCAAGCCAAACTAACAAGTATATATGATTATGAATTACTTGGTTGAATTTGTATGTTCTATGATAAACCTCCATGATGGGATTCAAATGTTTAAGCATGTGTGCTAATAATCCCATGTATATGATGTAATGAAGGAGATATAAGAAAAGTCATACAGATTACAGAAATGAATTGCAATGAGCCTTTAAAATGTACCCTTCTATTTAGCTTTAGAAATTGAATGTTATGTAGGCATTTTTAATTAGGGTAAATTGTATTGGCCATAGTTTTGGAGTATGAAAGTATATTTGAACTTGTGAGTGAAGGTTTAAATAAGGAACCCCTCTGCATTATAAAATGTAATTTAACTATGGCTTTGATGGAAAGATTAAGTTGTTATGAATTTGGTAATTATGAGTCTCTTTGTGAACTGTGAAATGTGGGAAAAATTTAGTTGTGTAAAAATCATACTAGTGAAAATTTAATCACAAACAATAATCATTGGGTCAATAAAACATTTAATGAGTAAAAATTCCATTTCATGTCAAATATAGTCTCACAAATTTAAGTTTCAATGTGGTAAGTATGTATTTAAAAGAAAACTAATTGAATCGCTTAACACAGACTCTTATACTGGAATAAACACTGCCATAGCACATAAGTTACTATTGTTTTTCTTTTGTCATACAATCAATCTGTATTGGTGCTGTAATTTTAATCATTATTTAATCATACAATTTGTGTGTAATGACTTACAAATATATATATACATATTTGTTTATCACATTTTTAACTTTCTTATGGATGTTTTAGCATGAAAGAATTTTAAAGAAGTGCTTGAATTGATGTAAGCATAATTAAAACATCTCTAACCAGTGTTAAATAGAGTATAATTTGGTTCCCATTGCTCTTTTTATTGTTTATTGAGTAGCAGTCAATTAGTTCCAAGTGTAAGATATTAAACCATATTCAAGCATTCAAAGAAGCTTGAATAAATGTCATGTTAATTATTGAAAATTAAAAATGATCTCACTTTCAAAGGTAATGAGCAATTTTTCTCTTCAGTAATACTTATAAAGATTTATAATTGTAATTTTTTAAATTTTTTTGCAAAATGAATACTTGATGTGCCATAGCAAAGTGTTAGAACTTTTATGAGGCTGCTTTCTTTTTCTTTTATATTTGTGTTGAAATAAATAAATGATGATTATAATAATTGTCGTGATTTATACATTTTTAATTCATACTCAGTTAAGTCACCAAAACGATCCTCACAACGATAAAACCAAAGATAACTGGAAGAGTTAATAAGTATGGAAATTCAATAATTATCTCGATTTTGTTGTTCAATATATGGAAATGTAGTTACGGTGCAAACACATTCCAATCTAGTGTGATATTAGTCGTTATTTTACCTGTAAATAATTTAGAAATCAAGTGTAGTGATCAAATATACATCATGTTGGCTAAGGTGGTAAAAGTACTAACTTACTTGTTTGTGTAAAAATGTGTTTAAGTTGAGGGTTGGATGGAAAATCTTAATTATCTAGTTCCTTGATTGCATGTCACATAAAGGATATTTGTTCCTTACAATCAGTTTTGGATATAATTTATATTTTCTGTCTAATGGTTCAATAACCAAAAAATGCAGCTGACCATCACAAAATTTTAAAATTAAATTCTCATTTGTTCAATCAGCTATTATTTACTCCAACTAAAAATCAAATGTATGCATGTTACTAATTTTTTATGACATGCACTTTATAATTGTGATTATTTGTGGACTGAATAGAATTAAGAGGATGATGTTGTCCCATATGAGTTTTTGGCTAATATTGTTATGACAATTTTTCAACTTCATCTCTTTGTGTTGATGGACACCAACCAAATAACCATTCATTAAGCTCTTCCTCTAATTTTTCATCAGTGCCTATTTCGATTTTCTTGATCCCTTTCTAAACCTGCCTAACTTTTCTTCCAAAATAGTTGAGGAATTAAAGTTGTTCTTTTGCCAGATTTTGCACGTGCATGAATTTTTCTCATAATTTCATTACCATATGCATATCCACATGACACACAGTCTTATTCTTAGCCATTGACTTCCTGCTAATACTTTTTATTATTAATAAATGCAAGCTGAATGACGAGTGCCTAAATCCAGGTTTTGACATGGATTGTCTTCTCTCAAAAGTGTAGCGACGATGCTCAGTGGTGTGTGCTTTTCTGCATAGTAATCAAATTTTCATGAAGAAAATAGGGTGAAAATTAGAACCACAGTGTGGGTACATGATTAATTAATGAAATAGTCGTTAGTTTTTTCAATCCTCACCACTTTGGGGTTCATTAGGATGGTCATCCATTCTGTATTTTCTGGGGATCTCCCATGTTTCATCTTATAATTTTCTGGCTCCCATATTTATCTGCTTCTAGAATATTTTTGCTCTATATTTTTACTGCATGTAAAAATATATTTGCCATAAATCTTTCTGCAAAGATTGGTTCTGCAAGGTCATGCATCAAAAATCTTGCCATTGAAGCTTAAGCATTAACAACAAGTCTTAATGTGTAAATAATCCTAAATGCACATGTATATTTTGTAGCCAAGTTGTATCAGACATAATAAAATTTGTATTTTCAAATTAATGTCTTCCTTACTATACACTATAAATTTGCTTCTATAAGTAAAAATTTGTTGATACCTCAGTCCTTTTTATTTTTATTAAAAATAGTTTGCATCCTCCTAGGCAATGAACTAAGTATGTCAAGAAAAAAATCATACAATCAACAAATGTGTGAAGTTGGTTTCCGATTTGTGGTATGTTAAGAATGTTGCCCATTGGATATCTGGGTCACGTCCAAACCATCTACTAATTTCTCTCAAATGGCATTAAGAAAATGGAAGTTTTCATGGATAATTTAGATAATCATTGTTTGATGAATAATTTTTTATGAAGACAATTGCCAAGGTTTACTTTGCTCTACTTTTGAAATAAAGTTTTGAATTTCAGAGAACTATTTTCTTCCCTGGAATGAGGTAAATTTTCATGATCAAAATGCCAATTGGTGTGAGGAAAATGTTTCTTTGAAGCCATGACAATTATGCTATCAAGTTCAATTGAAGATAGATTCATAACAGCTCAGTTTTTGATAGGGTTTTATATATTAATGGAGGTAGTAAGATAGCAAGACGATTTTGTGTAGTGCATAATTCATTGAATAAAATAATTTTACGTAAATTTTGTGAGGCATTACATTCTTAAAGAGAGCTATGTTGTACAATTTAAATAGGATTACTTAAGACTGGGATTTTATATTCTTACCAAAGTTGAAATGCAAAATTTAGGTTTGGAAAGTTATTTTTTAGTTAGTTGCTTTATTTATGAAGAAACTTAAAGTTGAGCAGTGAAGCATTTTTTTACAAAGTGAACAGCTTTTTTTGCAGTCAAGTGTAACCATTAGACTGGTGAGTATGGAATCAGTAATCCTTGATATGTATTAGGCTTCCTGTATCCTAAAGGAACTAGTTCATTCTTGCACATTGATCTTTGATTTTTACTGCAGTGGGAAAAATATTTGTTAATGATAAACTCTATGTTTGGCGCTTAATGGATTTTTCTTATGTCCATTTTTAGTTTAAATTTTGTATATTCTAATAGTGACTACTCATTATGATGCATTAACTTCATGTATTCAAGATCTAATTTTGTGCTTTAAATAGATTTTATTTATTATTAAATTAATTTCTGTTATGAAATTTCATCCATTTAGGTGTTTTGGTTATGTTTAGATTCAAAAACTTCTCGAAATATTTTTATAAGTGAAGGATGATCTTTTCCATGCTATTGTATGATAAAATTTTCCAGCTACAATCTCAATTTGGGAATTGGAAGGAACTCTGTTGGATATTACTCAATTACTTCTAAAACCTTATTATCCTTGGTTACAAAAAACTAGACTATAACCTATGCTCAGAAACATTCACAAAGTAAATTATTCATTACCATATTTTATTATTCAGCAAAAACTTATTTCCGAGTGGCAACTTAACACCTGTCACAAGTTAGAGTTAAACAGAAAGACAAACTGTAGGATGGGAGGCAAGAATAATCTGATGCTTTCCCGTTGGGTTTTTAGGTTACTCTAAGAACCCCAGTGCCCTAATCATGTGAACTCATTGTTACTTTCTGTTTGATGGTAGTACCATTTGACTACTATCGGAAATCTCATATTAGATGAAATTGAAAGTATAATAACCCTGGTAAATATAATGATAATTATAATATAACAACTGATGTTATTGTGAGAAATTCCTCTTGTTATTTTAATGGATTATTGTGATCAATTCTTTTAATTGATGGGAAATGTCCTTGGTTGTATGTTTATGCAAAGTAGTATGTTAGTCAATTATATAGAAATTTTGCCTAGGGTATTGGTATAAAAGAGTTAATGTGGAAAAGAGAAATTCCATTGTAAAACATGATACTGATAGGACATTATATTACTTTATAAAAAAAAGGTATTGGTGAACTATGTATTGAAATTTATTGGTAATAACTTAGAAGTTGTGGGAGTTAATTTTTTATTATGACTCCTGCCTTTTATTTTTGCATTTTTTAAAGTCCCCACATTGCATTTTTATGATGATAAATATATCTACTGATACAAATTGTAAAGTTTTGGTTTTTAGCTCATGGGTACTTGGAATGATTTCCTTCTCATATTTGTCCATGACATCATTTGAATTGATCAACCATAATAAATTAGGGGTAAAGTTTAAAGGCATAGGTGCTATTAAAACACCATGCAGCATATTTTTTTGTCTCCCTTCAAGTGATTATATTACATTCTTTTTATTGCAACCAAAAAGTTGAGTTCTTGGTTTTGTCATTTGGGTGGTCATGCCTTTTTTCAGTTATCGTAATGAAATAGCAAAAAAAAGCATCACTAGTTTAACCATGCAATAATGCTGTGTGCATCTAATGTACACAAGAAAGCAAGCACAATTCATTCTGGGATTGATTATTGTGTGACGGTTTGCAGCTGGTGATTTCTTGTATGAATGAAGTAATCAAATAGTTGCAATAAACCATTCTTTGCTGCTTAATAGGGATTTTACACAAAGTTGAATCGTTTTATGAAACAGTTCTTTGTCTGGAAATCTTGATTGAATTTCTCAATGTATTTGTTATGTTAATCTGTATACGCATAATTATTCCTTCCTTGAGTTGCTGCTATTATTCTCAATGATTTTTGTTCACTTATTTACAAATCAAAGCTTATGGCACTGGTGCAGTCGGTCAAAATTGGAAGGAAGATCTTAACTCCCTGAAAGGGTGCTATATGTGGTCAGATCCCTCCTTAAAAAAGAACCTCTTTCGTCAACATTTGAGTGGGCATGGTCTCATGTGATATGCCATTCAAAGACTGTAAAAATGTGGTTTGTCTTATAATCTCAGCTCCATGTTCAATTACCATTCATACTTAAATATTACACACATATTTCATGCATCAATGCCAAAAAATGCAAGAAGGATGCATACAAAATGATTGTATTAGTAACCCTGCCACCTGCTTGTCCCCCTCTTTCATAAGCCCCTACTTGCTGCCCCTTCCATGCCTGTTCTTTACTCATTTTACCCATTTCCTCATGCATCTCAGTGCCATGAGCTCTGTCTTTGTCTGTAAGTATATACATGACATTTATTTAACACTTTATTAAATTTTGGAGAAAATGATGGATTGTTGACACATTTTTCATCAATCGTATCAACTCTAAAAAATTCATTGGGAATGACTAATCCTAACGAAAAATTAACCTCGGAAATTTTAAATCATAAATTATATATTTTGCATCAAAAGTGGTTTAAATTTGAAGGAAATATTCTCAGTGAACTTAAAAATAGTGTGTATGAATTAGATATATCATATCGATAGATTATCATAAGCACAGTCTAGGTAGTATCAAGAATGTCTGCAGGATTCATTAGTGCCAATTAGTTTAAAATATGTCAAAGAGATGCTATAATTTGGCTTTAATTTCTTAGCATCATCACCTCCCCCTCTTCTGAAACCAAGACGGGGACGTCTTTTGATCCGGCAACCAAGGATCAAGAAAGAAACTGATCCATTGACTTATCAGCCATCCTCATCCCCAGACAGTGATTCTCCATCTTCTCCTCATTACTCAAGCAACAGCCCCATGACGCAATTACTGCAGGTAAGGTTCAATGTCAGTAGTTGATAAATTCTTATGTTTCATTAAAAATATCCTTATGATACAATTTGTCAACTTGCCCATCCGTTTTTAATGCATGATTATTTTTGGTTCCATTATCATGAAGATACCGCCAAGAATTGAACGCCAGCACTCAGAGCCACTTCCGTCATCATCATTGCACATGTCCAGCCTTAAGTCAGCCGCATACTTCTCATCATCAGCTCCCTCATCTTCATCTCAAAACCTGTTGCAAGTACCTCAACCAGTTTTCCTCCAGAAACAGCATTCACAACCACTCTTACCAAGCCAGTACACCCAAATGCGTTCAGTTTCTCCTCCAAAGTCTTCATTGCAGCCAAGTGATAATTTTTCCATCAGTCCTTCGACAACTCTTTTGCTTCAGAGGCAAATTTCCAACCCAAATACATCAGGAGCCTCTGCATGTAGTGCATACCAACCAAACCCTCCACCAATACAACTCCAACTCCTTCCGGCATCATCTGCTGAGACAAGTGAGACGATTCATCGCCGTCCATGCAGCCCTTCAATAATTGTAGAGCAACAGCAGCAACTACCACTTGTTAGGGTAATAGCAGAATCACCCTCCCCAGAATCTGGCATGACTTCAGTCATTGGAGGCTCAACACCCAAGATAAGAGTGAAGCAGGAAGTCAAGAGAGCTGTATCATCTCCCCAAACTTCATCCCATGAAAAAAAAGATGATGACTCTGTGGGAACAGAGTTTAGATTGAAATCTCTTCAGGAGCATCAGTCCCATTCTGGGGAAGACCAGCAACTTTTGCTAAGATCTGTACATTGTCCAGCTCTTCGTCCAGGCCCGGCATTGGGTTGTAATTTTTGTTGGAATACTGTGGATGACCATGGTCGAATTCTTAGACGAAAGACAAAATATCATTGCCCTGAATGCCAGACCAATCTTTGTATTGTACCATGTTTTCAAGAATACCATAAGAAATATGAAAAACCAGGAACTATACAGGTGACATCAGTGACCAGCCTTTGTGTGAAGCCTTTACCTAAGACAAGCTCAATTTAATTTGAGGGTTAGAAGGAAATATTGGCAACATCCACTGGTAAGTTATGCTTTTATTTCAAATAATAGATGTATGAGAGACCTATTTTAATATTTATAATCATTCTGAAGGTGCATGGTAATCCAGAAGGTGGAATGCTGGGCTATTGACTGAGGGCCTGGGTTCAATTCCAGGGGATGCCTCTGGGCACCCCAGCTTCAACCAGCCTATGATTCTTTGGTAATCAGATTTTCCTGAGAAACCACAGGTGGCATAGTGAAAGTAACTGCCCCCCATACTTGTGAATTCCATATGCCTTTAAGGGTTCAATGCAGGTTTAGCTTTACGCTCACCTATCACACCAACCTTCTGGTTGATTACTATGTTTTTTTATTCTCTTAGATGGTCAAATTATGTTACTTAATGCTTAATTAGTAGTAGATGGGTGGATTTGAAAAGTAACTGGATACATATTCCTATTTTTCCCTACTACCCTTAATTTCTTTAAGCTATAGAAGGAAACTATATGAACTATAGGAAGAGGAACTAGCTTAAGAATCCTATGTAGGATTCATTAAATCTTGCATAAATATAATGGTAATCCTACATGAAACATTCAGTAGGATAAGCATTTTATTATCATGTTTGAAAATAAAAATAGTTAAACCTTGCTTGTGTTCATGGACATTTGAAGATACAAGTCGTAAGTGATAAAGTATAGTCCTGGCTGCTAAGGGAACTCCCTTAAGTAAAAGCCTTTATGTTTAGCATGTTCTAGAAAATTTCTTGGATTTAAACTACATGTGAACTCAAATCATTCAAATACTTTCCAAAGTAAAAGTCATGTGCAATTTTAATAATTGAAACCTCTTAGATTTAGATTCCATGGTGTTGTGTAATAATAGTGGGAAAGCCTCTAGGTTACTTATAATGTGGTTTGAGCATGCTTGGACTAATTTCATGCCATTGATATCTGAAAATGTTAACCCCTATCATGGTAAACTCTAATCTCAAGAGTGCCTATTTGGACATTGTAGAGTTAATTTTGTGTTAGATGGTCAAAATTCTTTATATCCTCCAACAATTTTCTGTAAAAAATTGCCTCGTGTAGTCTCTGAAATCATATATATTGAAATCTTAAGATCACGAAGATGCATGGTAAAATTCTGCAGTGCAATACTGTGTGTAGTTTGTCACTCATGCTGAAAGGATTTTTACTTTCCTACTTAATTTCATTGGGTATTTGAACTAGTCAAAATTGAATATTATATTTAGATTTTCTTTAATATCTGCAAGCAACCTTTCTTGACTTCCGTAATGCAGTATGTCCACAATCCACCTTTTCTCTCGTTTTAATTTATATTAATCTACTGGCAGCCAATTTTATCCGTTTTCTTCTCCCCCAATCCATTTTTTCTAAATTGGTTAAGTCTTAGATGAGACAATTGGCACAGGTTCATATAGATATGAATGTCCATGTGATTTGTTTTGTACGGGGTGCGGCAGCATAACTTTCTTTTTTCAAACACAAAACACTTTCAAAAAAGGAAGATATGTTGTCGCACCCTGTATAATGAAATGCATGTGTAATAATTATTAAAAGGTTTTTAGCAAAAATATGGAATTTTAATTTCAAGAAAAATGTTCAAAATCATATATAACTGCTTTTATTATCATATTTAAAGTCTAAGCATTAAGTCTCAGCATTAATATGAGTCATGATTCATTGTTTTAAATTAATTAGTTGTGGAGTATTAATCATCAACAAGATTTGATGCACCAATTTTGACAAAATGGAGGAAATTAAGATGTAAAATTTAGTGTATGGTGTATGTTTATGACAGTTTCACTTAATACATCCAGTTTAGTTAATGCTCAAATATTTTACTCGTAAGCATTTTTTGTAATATAAGTATAATACCTTAGTTTATTTGGAAACTATCATCGAAACCCTTCCCTGCATAATGAATTACTAATAGTAGCCCTATTCCACTGGATAAAATTTATTTTTTGACCAGATTTTGATGCATTACATCATTATCAGGTAACAAAATGAAGTTGAGTGCTGTCTTATATGCATTTTACATTCCCAAAGGAGGGGAGTGAATGTGACAGGAAAAGAGGGGAGGGAAGATAAAGGCCAAGAAAAGGGGAAAGGGGGGGGAGAGAAGGGAAATGTTTGCGAAGGATAGCAGAATACAGAGTTTTGACCTCATTAAAAACAGTAAAAAGAGTTTTAAAGATCCACCTGGGTGAATGGCAGCAGTCACCAATAACCCATCAGCAGCCTGGACAACACCAGTAGGCAGGCCAAGGGTGGTAGTCCAGGCCAGGGGATTAGGACCTTCTGGAAGGGTGGGTGAAGAATACCCCACACTTAACTCACACACTGGGGGCAGTTGTCTGTCACACATGGTCAATATTTACAAACAAAAGTTGATGGAAAGGAGGGGGGTGTTCTTTACTCATTGGACAATTTCCAATTGTTCCAATGCATCTCATTTTTTGCTTTTGTTTAACACATGTAGCACTTGTAATTTGAATTCACGGACATGGCTGGTCTCGAGTATGTCTTTGGCGATCATTGATGTGGTGTTGCCTAAGATGGTGCACTTCTCATGTTCTTTGGTTCGCGTGGAGGAATTCCTACCCATTTGGCTCACATATATTGCTTTGCACTCACACTGTATCGCATACAAACCACTCTTTCTTGTATGTCAATGGTATCTTTATTTTTATGCAGGAATTTCAACATGTTGACCCAAAATTTGTCCTTCGGGAGTGCATTGGCTGTGTAGTTGATGAAAGAGATTTTGCTCCATTTTCGGGGTTCCATGGACCATTCCATTGGTAGGGAGGTGGTTATGGTGGTGGCGACCTTTGTCCTTTTCTGCTGGAACTAGGAGTTGATCAAATCCTCCTTGTAGCCATTGTTAATGGCAGTGTGTTTGATTGTATTTAGTTCGTGGTCAAAATGTGTTTTAGGCATGGGGATTTTGATTAACCTATTTATCATAGAGTGGAAGCTGGCTAGCTTCTTGGTAATGGAGTTGAATGAATCTGAGGGAATCACCATGTCTGTATATGAAGGCTTTCTATAGATACCGAACACGTGTTTACTCTTTCGAAAATCGATGGTAAGATCAAGGAAATTTATTCTCCCAACGACTCCCGGCCCCATGGTGATCTTTAAAGAATTATGCACTGTGTTAAATAAAAAAAAATCCAATTGCCAATTGCTCCCATTAACAGCATAGGATGTCATCTGCATGTTTAAACCAGCATCAAATTTTGACCACTAGTTTTTCTTTAGAATTGAAAGTTTTCTCTTCTAATCTGTCCATGAAAATTTCGGCCAAAAGTGCGGAGAGTTTTGAGCCCATAGCTAATCCTTCCTTTTGCTTGTAATACCCTCCATTTAACAAAAAATAGTTTTGGTCAACACAAAGTTGTAGTAACTTACTTATCTCTGTGTTTATCAAGCAGTCTACATTAGCATTGGCAAGGATGTCTTGGGCGTTTTGGGGTAATGACTCTTGTTTCGGGATGGAGGGGAAAAGATTTTGGGCATTAAATGAAAATAACTTGGCATTTGGAGGTAGGGTAACATTTTGGAGCTGTTCAACTTAAGCCAGTGAATTTTGGTTTGAAGTCGGATATGCTATCTGGTGATGATGTAATACATTGAATCCTGGTCATACAATACATTTTATCCAGTGGATTAGTGCTACTGTTATTTATTCATTATGTTCGATTTCCACAACACCATGCCTGAAACTACTCAATTTATTTCATTCCCTGCATATTTGATTTTACTTGTTTTTCAAAACTTGGAAGGTAAATCCCATGGAACACCAATTCACAAATGATAATTAGCTGTAATCAAACTATGTTATCGTACGAGGTCTCCCCAATAAATACACAAACTATTGCAATCTGGTGGCCATGATGTGGGGACTATATCCTCGCCCACTAGTGGGGTCCTAGTTACCTGAAACTCAATGAGACATCTGTGCTTGGCAGATCATTGAGCTGTGCGTATGGTGCCAGTTATGTTAGTTTTTGTTGTCCTTGTTTGTCAAAAATGGAAATTGATGAAATCATGGACCAACGAATCAACATCATGTTTTTTGGTGAAGTGTGGTAAAAGTTATCGAGAAATTACTGAAATGTTGACATTTGTTTACGGTGATAATGCTTTGAAGAGAACATCCATTTTCAAGTGGATTAAGTGTTTAAAAATGGCTGACAAGACGCCATGGATGATGCAAGGCCGGGACGACCTTCAACCACCTGTGTTGACGACAACATTGATCATGTGTGGTCCTTTGTCCTTGCCAGTCATCGAAAAACTGTCGGAAGGATAGCTGATGAACTGAATTTAGAAAAATCAACAATGCACACTATTTTAACTGGACATAATGGATGGTTCCTTCACCATGAAAATGCATCTGCACATTCAGAATTGATTGTTTGCCAGTTTTGGGCAAAAACTTCAATCACCATCCTTGATCATCCTTCTTATTCACCATATCTCACCCCCTGCGACTTTTTCCTATTCTCAAAATGCAAAAATGTGATGAGGGGACATCGCTAAGAAGAAGTGGACACAATAAAGCAAGAAATGATGAGAAAACTAAATAGCCGAACTGACAAGGACTTCCAAGGGTGCTTTAGAAAGTGGAAACGAAGATGGAAGAAGTGCTTAGCAATGAATGGCGAGTTCTTTGAAGGGGATAAAATTGATGTAGACAAAATTTTGCAAAATTAAGTTTTTATGGCCTCAGTTCACGTATTTATTGGACAGATCTCATACAGACATGTATGGCCATTCACTTAAAAAATTAGCAAGATATTCTCTCTATAAAATTATTTGAAATTTGACATTTGTTCGATCCTGCATTATTATTAAAATTATTATTTGTGGAATTAGTAATAATAATATGGAAGACTGAATTATGAACCTAAATGTTATTATAGCAGTTATAATTGTGGCATAACTTACTGTGGTAGTTGAATGTAGAACCATAAAATACTCATTTTTCCCAAAATTCTATTTTTTTATGGATATGTATATTTTATTTTTCAGGCCTCTGCATTATTTTGTTTAACAGAGTAAGTGGAATCGTAAGTAATTGATTTACTAATATTCAGAGAAAGGAGAGGATAACATAGCTGTTAATTTGTATGATCATAAATTGTCAGAAAATAAGCTTCTATAATCACGTTTATGGTGCCCTCTTGAAAGATAATTTAATTATTTGTACACTGTGCATTCCTCTATAGGGTTATTTTTTCATTTATGTATATCACAAAGAATCATGAATGTACAAACTTTATATTGCATGGAATATTGTTATTATTGTAATTCTGTAATAGATTGTAAGTATGTATCAAATAGGGAATTTCCCTGTATAATTTTCTTGTATTTGTTCTACTACTTTACAATTGATATTTAAAGCTCAAAATGTGTTAATAGCTGTACCTGTCTTCATCAAGGAAATCTTGTACCCCTCTGCCTGAACAAAGCATTTCTTTAATTGAAACTGCAACATATTTTTGTGAACATGTTTGTCATTAGTATATACATTTCATGGAACCTCAAGTTCTTGTGTATAGTTTTGAATTAAATTTTGGTATGCGAGTATTTTGGAAAAAAAAGATACGTAGCACATTTCATCTGTTTTACTAAAAAAACTCATGATCCTCTTGTTTTCTTTTTTCAATGAAAAATGGAAGTTGTGATGCAATAATGAGTTCCACTATCTGTTTCTGTAACATTAATGCAAATTGGAAGTGATAAAAATGTGAGAGATAAAACTTAAATTTTCACTTTTCTTCATGATTAGTGCAAGTGTTATTCTTGTATTAAAACAAGCACAATCATACTAAAATGTTAATCAATGGGAACACTATAAAAAATAGACTTAAGTGTATTATAAATATTTCTGTCGCACATTGACTCAGCATTCTTGTGATACGTACAAAATGAGTGAACTTTGTGACTGCTAATATTTTACTTAATCATGAGTTGGAAACTATCTAAGAGCCATATTATGCTACCTAATTTCTAAAGTGAAATTAATTCTTGTGGAATAGTTATTTTTTAAAAATTCAGAAAACACTACACTGGTATGTTACTCATAATTTTCATTTTTCCAGAAAGAGCTTGTTAAATTGTATTTTTCCTATGAATCCCATATAAATATGGAATCCAGCTTCAAATTGTATTTTTTATATCAAATTAATGTCGATTATCACTGTAAATTGTGCCTCTGGCCTTACCTGAATATGAATATATATTTTTTTAATATATGTTAATTCTCAGTCATGTGATAGTCATGTACAAACATTAATGAAGTGGCACTTCATGTAAAACTATTTGTGAGTAAATGATGATTTATCTGTATTAATTAGCCCTTTATTTAAAGAAAATCAAAGTTTACCCTGATGAAGGACTATCAGAATAGAAGGTAAGAAAGAAATGTCTATTCAGCATCAATTTTTCAAGGGTGCTCGAATATAGCTAGACCTTTCATTATTTCCTACAACATATTTTAGACTTTGTTTTGTAATCTGATAATTTTCTTATTCAGGGTACACATTCAAAAGCATTGTAGGTGCTAAAAATATTTAATTTTCACACAGTTATCAACTCGAGAGAATATCTCTCAAGTTGATAAGTATTTGAAAACTGAAGAATTTAATTTCCAAAAAGGAGGTACTTGCTGTCATTTTTAACTATTAACATTAACAAATAAATTTGGCGTATTGACGTGCAGGCATTTAAAATTGATGAAAAATATTTTTAAATGTTAAAGTAAGTCCATAGTACTATTTACCTACCAATTGCCTTACCTATCAATTGTCATTTTAAGCTTAAGTATACATATGCCAGTTTTGAAGAGTTGGGATCTCAATATCAAGCCTTCTCTGCCATTAAATAACCGCCTGTAAAATTTTTCGAAGATGAGCAGTACTAATAAAGTGTAGGTGTGACATGTAGAATTTAAAATATTTCTTGTTTTAATTTACAAATTATAGTTACAGTCTTTCCGAATGAAACGTGGATTAATATGGAAGTGTACCTATAATTTTTGTTTCCGATTTTTACATTTCGATATGGCTCTTTGTCGCCAGAAGCACTGTCATTTATTACAACGTTCAAAAGAGGCGTCGTGAATTAGTATGTCTACCAACATTATAGTACGATTTGTTGAAACAGATGAAATTTAAACGTTATCTACGTGGAACTGCGGGGGTGATTTTTGTGTCATAATTTGTATGTAGTTGTGTTTACTATTACTTTCTTCTTTCAGTCCCCATGATTACTTTCATTCAAATGTTACCATGACAACGTTTTGAAAACACGCTTATGTGGGAGTAGGAAAAGTTTTAATCGATAAAAACGAGGGAAATAAGAAGTTGGTTCAGACTTCGGGTGAACTCCCGTCTGGTAGGACCTATTCTATATTCTTGGGTGGATCCATATATCGCTCGCTTGTTCATGTGCGCTTAATGATATGCATTTTTACACTGTTGGAAAAATTGAAATTGATCGCCTGTTGCTTTCTGGGTAATTAGCAAGTGAACAACACACCTGCACGTGGTACGCTTACAAAGAAGACTGCTCAAGAACATATGTTCGTAAAGGACTTCATTTTATTACGAAACATGTTTTAATGTATTATATAAAAGGTATGTTGAACTTTTTTTACGATTTTAATTATTAGTTCTTGCTTCGAGGTTTTTTCCCCAGAGAAAGTTACGCTTCAGGCGGGAATGCGCAAACTTCGAAAAGTATTTACTGTAAGCTCATATTTTTAATGATATATTCAGACCATTATTTAATTCTGATAGACTTAAGTGTAAGATTCAAACGTTAATCTTCTTCAATTGACTTTATTTAATAAATTTAAGGTTCAAATCCCAACTCAGTTTCATCACCTCTTACTGCGGCGGGTGTATCACAATACAAAGTAAATTTTTATTTATGCCTGTATGAAAATTCAAAGAAAATTTATGCTTTAGTTTTCACGAGATCGATAATAATTCTGTGTATTTATTATTCATAGAGTCAACCTTGTATATTCTACCACTTAATTAGTTTCAATTCGGTTTAGCTCTTAACTCAGCACTCTTCATGGACCAGCAATTTTAGTTTAATATTGATTCAATTAAAAACTTAATGAAAATAAATATTAGATGAATTTTTAATGGTATATTGTAAAGTTTTGAATATACTTTGAACGCAAAAATTAGTTTAAATTTTAAAATGAGTTAATTTGTTCACCAAGAAAAATGCTGAAATGAATTTTCATGTTATAAAACATTCATAACCTTGCAATATTTCAACTTCTATTTTTATATGACTTAGACAACAGTGTGTGAAAGTTCTTATTGTTGAAATGGGTGACGGTAGCTATTATTTTTATTTGTGTAGGATCCGTAAATTATGAATAATATTCTGAGTAAGAAAATTCCATTTTCTAAAATAACGTATTTCCTTTATCTAATTTGAATCGATTCCCAGATATTGAAATTTGTTTCCTTTAGTTTGATTCGGTGGAATATATAATAATATTGGAGTTCAAAATAATCGTATTATTCAGCTTTTGAGTATTAGCTGCGAGGCAGTTAGGAGGATGGGAAGTTCACCGGCTGATCAGACGGCCGCTGTTTCAAATTAATCTTGAATAGTTATGGTGCCTCTATGCTACCAAGGTATGTTTAGTGATGGATTGTAAAGCTTCATTAGATTATCGTTCATTTAATTTGAGCGGTGATATGTTGGATTTTTGTCAAGGGTGAAAATTCTTGAAAGTAAATCAGGAAGTTGAAAATGTATTGTCACTATTTAAACAAACTAATATTTGTTGCTGATTAGTTAGGTTAACGGTGTAGTCAAATCTTGATTCATAATTTATTTTTTTATATACGCCACGATATCAGAAACTTGCTCTAAACTTTACGTTGACAAGTAAAGTAATTAATCATCGTAATCTTGTTCAAAACTAAGTAACAACCATGAGGTGGAGCTTAAAAGTTTAGCAGAGCATAGTCCCGAAGAGTCCACGATATTTGTTGTTCATCTGCTTACCCTCCACCATTAGATTTATGCCATTTGTAATTTAACTCACGAAGTTTCTTTTTTCTCTCTTAATGTGCAGCTCGGATGTTTTATCTAAATTATATGCCTCTGCTGTATAACGTTATTTTATTATATGTCCTGTGTGTTGCTATGAGGCAAGAATCCTAATTGTTAATCAAATCCTACTACCTTTCTGAGATCGCTCACTGGAGGTGAAGACGATTGCAGTGAGTGATGTTCATCAACACATCTCTATGGTTTTATTGGAATAACGGTGGGTAGATAGAATCACCATTATATAAAATGGCGATGTTCATGGAAATTACCATAATATCATAAAAAAACTTTCGTTTTTTCTCTTCACGTATTTGAAAATCTATTGACAAATATTAGGAATGATTGTCATTTTCCCATATTTTCGGGAATTTGTAGGCTTTTTCTTATAGTAATGACTCATATTAACACGATCAGACTTGTTTTGCCACTCGCAAGACACGTAACACAGGTTTACAACGATGCACCTTACCTCTCGCAGACGATACGTAGGGATTCACAAAACATAGGGCATGGATCCCCGCCTGGATGTCTAGAACCATTTAAAGAAACAATTTTTGCGGGTAAATATTTGGTGTCCTATATTTTTCTACGGTGAAGTGGCAGTTCGGTGGAGAGAGCGATGAGCTACTGACCGGAGGGTCCGAGTGCGATTCCGCGTGACGCCTCAGCTTCACCCAAACCGTGTGATTTTTTGGTTGCCAGATCATCCTGAGAAACCATAGGCGGTACAGAGAAAGGAACTGGCCCCGCTCCCCTGATGTGTGGATTTCAAACACAGCACATGGCTTAGTACTAGGTCGATCTCTACCCTCATCTATGAAACCATCCTTTGGACTGAAATCTTGGTGTGGCTTATATTTTTCTGCGTTGCGGTGGAAACGCTTTAAATAAAGTGTGATATTTGGCTAAAATAATTGATTCGTAAATTTCGTCTATGCTAATTGCTTTCATTTTAAATCACATTTCCCCACTGTTCTTTAATACTATTAACAGCATTAGAGGATTAATAGTTACTATTCAATCGCACACTATATTTGTTTTTGTTGTTTGGGGACTGTCATGACAATATCATATTTTGTTTTATTTCGATGTCTAATATCGGTACTCATTTTGATATGGTATCGAGGTGGTAGTGGGAGGAATGGAGGTTTCATTCCCAAAACCCTTATCATTGCGCTACTTATTCTACATTTTTAGTCTGAGAGTTCATCCTTACAAAGCAAACATTGTTTATATCATTATAACTTGGGGTGCATTGTATTTGCCGCCTGAGTCGGCAGTGCCATGGATTGCAGTTGATTGATGACTCTGATGCACGTATTCACACCGCACACTTTCCACTACCGTCACGGCATCATATAAATCAGGGTTTTCTTAAGTGAAACACGGGAAATTATGACCTCGTGCCGAACCATTTCATTTCATTCATTAAAGTTAGGTTCCCAATAGCATATGCACGTTGTATTTTATTTATCAGGATCATAGATTTCTCTAAAAAATAAAAACAGTATTTTATTAATCTCTGTTGGTGTGATAGGCAGTGTTAAAAATGTTACTCGTGATGGGCATGCATAAAACTGATCTGACTCGATACAATTTTTTGTAAGCCGTAGCAGTTTTCTGTTCAAGACCTGACCCTTGACTTGACTATGACATGTCATAGAAAATGTCAAATTTATGCGGAGATTCTTACTTACGAACTACTTACTTTCGTAGGATAATGTTATGCTGGTATTTTCTGGAATATTTGTGGAGTGATTCCCCTATATCTGTTTTTTTTCTATGACTTTACTTACGTTCATTATATTGGTACAAATTTACCAATTTGTTTTTTCTATGACTTTACTTATGTTCATTATATTGGTACAAATTTACCAATTTCGTCGCATTTGTGTAACAGTCGCGGCTCGTTGAAGAAGCCGTTTGGGGCACTAAATTCCTCGGTGACATTGGCAACATTCTTGATTTCAATCTCATGACAAGATGAGAATCGGGTTGATCATATACCTGTAATGCATCAGGGTGTGCCATTTCATCTTTCGCACGCTCACACTCTCTTTCTATACCACCTCTTTCGCTAACCGCCTCTTTTTCCAATATACTACGTGCATTGCAGTGGTATGGGCGAGTTGTGTTAAAAATATAACGGAATTTTGTAATTTCGTAGTAGTTTTTATGGGATACGATCGACAGTTGGACAGGGATGGATGGAAAAGGAGGAAGGGTGGAGATAAACCCGGCGTCGGGATTAGCCTACTCTTGTCGAAAAGCACCAAGGGGTCCACAGTTTAACGTCCCATCCGACGGACGTCGTACTCACTCAAAGTACTCTCCACAAAGCACCTCAAGTAGAGATCGGGATATCACGGAAAAATACGTTGTATTCCGGGATTTGAACCCGAGCCCTCTCAGTGGGAAGCCTGTACGTTAGCCACCGCACCATCCCGACTCCCTGTAATTAGGAGTAATAAGAAGGGGTGCGAGATAACATTGGTATGGACGAATAAATAAAATTCTTTCCAAATAACTCAAATTTCCGTAATCAATTGAACATACCTCGTAAGTAGTACTCACTTTACCCTGTACGATGAAACTTTATTTTTTTAAGATGGCGAGTGGCGATTGTGGCTTAAAGAATACTCATCAACATGTATTTTTTTAACTTAAATCTTGTGTTTGTCGGTAGCATCGCTGATCTGTTACTCGTTCTCGTCTTTCTTATATTTCTCTGAATGGTACAAATTCACTATCATAAATTGATACAATAAGACAAATCTTTGGATTTTAGGTTCCAAACTGATTATTTGTAGCTTTATACTGAAAACTGTAATCAATAATGAAATATGAAAGCCATTTCTATAAATATCACTCAACAACAAACATACATTTCGAATGAATTTTATTGCATTTTGTGATTATGAAAAGTGACACAATACGTCCAATATTGAACAAATATGCGAGACTGAGCCTTGATTCTGATGAGCACTTAATTTCGGGTTAACAGAGGTGTTTTCTTTGTGAAGTGAAATGGCATTCGAGATGAGGCGGTAGTGGTAGGATGTAGATTCATCCATCTCCCTAATGTTCTACTCTATTTCTGTACGGAACTCCGGGTCATGGAGTGAATAGTACAAAGAATAAAATTGGTAGATACAATCCACGGCACTGAGACGAGTGCTTGGCCCACGGCTAAGAACCGTGCCGTGAGAGAGGCCTTTGCTGAACTATGAGGTCCTCATTTATATACTTGGCGCATCACCCTTTCCAATATTGACCCCATCTCCGGTAACGTCGCTCGGAGCTTTATTCCAGCGCGGGGCGTAAGGGTTATGATTGTCTTCAGACCCTTTCACTTACCTCGGTGCCACTCGTATGCATGTTTCTAGTATCCATTACGGGATAGTATCAGGAGAGTCTTTATTTCTACTACGTGTGAAAGAATAGGTCCCGTCTACGTTTGATTTGGCATTAAATGGGATAAGTAAATTGCGACCCGTGGGTCCCATTTACTCCGGCCAACATTCGTTGGTACCAAGGTGGAACTGGAAACGTATGCTTCTAGTATTATTCGTATATACCGCACTAGGACGAAAACTCTCACACAGGGAAAATACAAATGTTTACATAAGCTAAGCAGGTGTTTTCGATAATTGGTCGTTTTGAGATAAGAATAGTTGGTGTTTTCCCGTCTATATGTTGACTGTTTAACATTTCTATTTTTGGACATTTGCTACCATTAAAAACGTGCGCATGGCACTCTGATTCAAATTGAGACCACATGTTTTGAAACATATTCCGGGAGAACCGTGAAGTAAAGATAATACTGTGTGGAATATTAAAAATACTAAAGAGGCCCATCGTTAGTGGCCTAATTGAAATTTTTGGAAATATATGAACTAAGGTTGTATGATCATAATAATAAATTGAATTTAAATATATAGATGTATACTATTTGAATATAATAATGTAACTTGACTAAATTCCGTAAAACGGGCTATAGAAGTAGCAAAATTAAAGATTACGATATAATGCAAACATTTTGGTTTTTCTCAAAGTATTTGGAATGAAAAATGCGGCTAACCTAACTAGATGTGATTAATGATTCCAATTTTTTTAAATTACACAAAAAATACCGGTTTTCCGCTGGATTTACAAGATTGTCTTCTTGAAAATTTCTTTGCTTTCCTAAGGTAAATTTAAAAAAAATATGGCGATGTTCGTTTTGTATTTATCAATGCATTTAGACTTTTCAATTGATATATTGGACTCCTATCGAACACTTTTCAACAGAATTTCATGGTATTTTTAGCGAAAATAGGTCAGCAATGATGCAGAAGGTATTTGAATGGTAGGAATTTGAAGGTTTGTGAAATGAGGGCAATTGCAATGATCAAAACGAAACGTCGTCTAGCCATTGGCCAAGGCATTCGTCGAACGACATAATAGTATTTCTCTATTGAATCGTGGCTCGATATGCAGGATAATGCTGCAGTAAGGTAATCTGTACCAATCTATTTCTCTCAATTAAAACAATTTTAATATTGACTGAAATGAAAAAAATAGCCTATTTGTTCCGGTATATACAATTATAAATCCTTGAATCGGCATGGAATTACGAAGTTTCTTAGCTCGAATTGTTCTCGGAATTATGAATTACAACTTACTAACCGTGCATCGAGAATTCAACTTGATTTCCATCTATGTGTGTGTGGCCTCCTACTCAATCGCACACATTTAATTTTACTCTTCAAGGTCGATCGCCAGAATGCCTCCGACAGATACAGAGGATTCCGAGCAGGGCTTCTTTTACCTTTTGGCGTTATGGGCGGAGACGAACAAAACAACTTAGACGAGCGGATTGGACTTCGATCTACTTGTCAACCAGTTTCCGTTCGCCGAGTTTAGCATGCTCATCCTCGCGGTCGTCGGATCTTTTTCGTGGACTTGCCAAGTCCTTTTGTCCCTCGTTTCCCACCCTCCCTCCTCACTCTCTGCATTCATCCGCCCGAGTCCGTTCCCGTCCTACTACCTTCACTTTAACTTTCACTTTTGACCATCCCTTCAGCCGATAAATTTCTCGGTGGCATGTGAACCAAAAGAGCGGATGGCTCCCGATGTCGAAAGAGATCCTCACGGCTCGAAAAGAGCGAGGGAAAATGTATGTAGTCGTACTTTTGGATGAATTACTGAATAACTAGCCGATGAGTGGCGGGTGAGGTAGGCTGTAGGACAGATCGGGACATGGTTTTCCCCTGTATTATATCTAACGCATAGATTGTTCCCGACCAAATGCTGATACTATCTCATGCTTACCGAAATGTTACGCTCCGAAACTAAATCGATGAAAAGAGTCAGCCGTTAATCTATGAAACGTAAATGAAAGCCCTGCGAAAATGTTTCGGCTTGTATGTCGCTGTCAAGAGTAGTCTTCATTTATTTCTGCATAAATATTATAGTATTATGTAGTATTTATGTAGAAGTTCAGGTCGCTCATTCAAATTATCCACAATCTTGCACATGCTCTTAGATTGCCGTCTTGCGTGTGAGAAACAGTCCGGGGAGCGTGCTCTCGATCTGCTTACACAGAATGGTCAACTCTATGCTCTAATCTGGCGTCAGTCGTTTTAGTGTCTGTTAAACATGTGGAGTCTTTTGCATGAGTTAATAATGCAAATACAATTTAGAAAACAGGAATAAAGCCGTGATTATGGTGTAAATATATTAGCTATAGATTAAATATAGAGAAAAAGCACAGCAACCTCGGGCATCGTGAGTGCGTTAAGTAGATAAGAATTAGTAAAAATAATGTTCATAAAATACTTTAAATTAGGATACAAATTTTCTGATGTTTTCATACTTATAATGAGAGCTTGATGCGCCTCAGTGAATCAAAAGTGATTTTCGAGTTCAAGTATCAAGCTTTATATAGCTTTTTAGCATATAGCTTTTTAACCTCTGTCAAATAACCTCTTTTAAGCAAACTGTGATCTTACTACGCACTTTTATTGTAACTTGTGAAAAATTCTCTGGGTGAAAATTCTCCCTTCACTCAGTGAAAAATTGTGAAAAATTCTCAGCCGCTTCCATCAATGCACTTCGTGCCCTAAATGCTTCTTTCGTTCGTACCCAATTTCTTCTCCTATCCTTAGGAGCCAATTTTCCCCCTGCCTTCATGATCTCGCCCGTTGTGACCGCCATTGGAACGTAATTTTATGGATTTAGCTAACAATCTATCAAAATAATAAGCGCAGTCATATTAATAAAAGAAGAATTTGTGAACATTCCGTAGCACAGTGAATATGCAACGGAAAGTTTTTCTGAACACGATCGGAAATCCACGAAATCTACAGAATTTTCTTAATTATCCAGCAATATATGGCAAAAAATATCATATAATATATCATTGTAAATATTTAGATTGAAATTGCGTACATATGCATTGAGTTCTTTTTTTATTCACAGCCGAGCCGAGAGCTAAGTTGATCATGCTGATCCCCCTTTACGTTGACTTACAATGTCAAAAGAGATACTAGGCATCGGTACACCTCAACACCCCAACATATTTCAAAAACGATTCCTCATCAAACGCTTCCCGTCTTTCTAATAATATTCTCCCTAAACCCAATTTCCTCGACAATTTTCACAAGAGCCACTCATCAGAACGTTCTCCTCACTTTACGCACCTGAAAGCATTCATGAATTCCAGGAAGATTAAGAGATGCAACTGATGAAGGGCAAAATGAACGAAACACTTCGTAATCACTCACCTAGATGGAAGGCCAAAAAACGTATCGCAAGAGAGCAGGAGGATATCATTGGGCGAGGTCGTTGAATGTACACCCGTCATTCACCGCAAGCAAATTCGCCCCTCCTCCTCCATTCCCTCATCCTTCCCTCTCCTCTCTCTTGCTGGGCAACTCTTCCGTTTTCGGTTCCCCTCCCATCTCCTACCCGCACTGTCCTCCCCTCTCGGTATATCCACTTATTCCTCCTCTCTCCCCTACCCCTTCCCATTTCCCAGCGCCAGCCCTTCATTTTCCTCCCACCCCCTTGATACCACCCGTCCCACCCACCCGAGGCATCATTTACCGAGGAACGGAAGGAGGTCTCGGGAATGCCGGGCCCTGTTCGCCACGAGAGGGGGTGGAGAAAGGGGATAAGGTTTCGGGATGAAAGTCGATAAATAATTCAATGTATTTCTCTTTGTCCATATTTCCCAAAGAGTTTAAATATGCCGCAAATCCTTATTTTGGCAATTGAGTCTTTTTTTACAAGAGAATTACGATTGGGGCTGGAAACGAGTGGACCTTCTCTTTGGTTGGTTTGGAGAGACTGTTTATGGACGCTCAAAAAAATATATAACCTGATCCGTTAGCCCCTGTTTTTTTCTCGAGGTTAGGAATTAGGTCGAGGGTTTAGCTTAACCTGCTTGCCCGGTGAGGATTATAAATAACCTAATTTGCGTGTATCAAGTGCGGGATGCCGCGAATAGTCTCCACAAGCTCGTTAAATTTGGGACAATCCGCGTGTTGGTCTTAAAAGGAGGCACTGTCTACTGAATTGGATCCTTCTCCTTCCATCACATTCTTCCCTCATTGGAAATACTAGTAAACCAATTAATTTTACTATAACCTATCCGGAAAGTAATGGCAGTTCGATACTTGAACTACGCAAGTGAAACATTTCTATTCTTATGGTGGATGAAGAAATGTTTCAATACTCTTTGCCTCCTTCCTCTATCTTTAGCTGTTCCATTTGATGGACATTACTGTTCAATTGTTCTTATTGTTTCCTGATTGTTCTGATGGTTCCAATTGTTTCCTGATTTGCATCTCTTTTGAATGATTCAGTCATTTTCTGAATATTTGCTCTATTGTTTTTTATCCTCTGGAGATACATGATTTAGAGGTAGAGGAGTCTTTGACGATGAAGACAAGACGATGACGGCTATAAAACGAGGACGTTTACCTGCCATCGCGTGATTACAGACCTCATAAAAATTATTATATTTTTAATACTAAGGTGAATTTATATTTCCTGATTCAATGGCATAAAAATAGATGAAACTTTCTGCAATATTCAAGACTAACCAGGTGATTAAAATATCGCTAGATACATGTGACTAGTAGGCCTATAGAGTACAAAACGTTAATTCTGACATGTTTTCGACATGATACGTAAGAACTTAAATCCGAACAACAAGCATAAAAAATCATGATGTTAACTTTAATTTTGATGTTTGTTGCGTATTCTCTAACGTGTGCAGTGAAAAAGCAGAGTTTTTTCTATTGACTCCATGTGTCCGGGTCTCATTTGCTCATCAAAAATAAACGCAAATAAATTCGTCATCATATTTCTCTCATCATTGTCATCATTGTTAAACAAATGAAGACACTGGTGGCAAATGGCAGGTTAAAATTGATGAATGAAAACCACAAAGTTGAAAACTTAGGCGGGTGACTGTTTCGTATGTTCCTGCTATCCCGCGTTAATATATGGAGTCATTATATCATGATATAGTCCTTTGGAAAATAAACTTAATTTCCAAATAATATGGCCGAAGAATATAATCGCGAAATCATCAAAATTCGCATTGTGAATGTCTCCCCTGAGTTTCAGGTAAACTGAATGCCAACATATGCTTATCTGAGCTAATATTAAAATATTTTAAGTCTATTATTATGTTAAGTATTTAGGCATTACGTGCTGCTTTGAGGTCCTTCGCGAGAAACTCATACACAAATAAAGCATGATGTTAACGAGAAAGTGACCGACTGAATTTTCTGGAGTGACTTCATCTAACCGTAACCAAAATATACGTATCGATAGGTGGAGTCCATTGGAGGCAGAGCTTCACATGACAGGTTTATAGGGTCCCTGCTCTTCTTTATGTATGTTAGCGACCGACGCTCCAGAAGGAGCACCCATAGATTATTTGCTGCAGTAGCAGGGACCTTAATTATTTGTAGACGACACAGTGGTTAAAGGGAAATAAGGACATCGGCAGTTTGCATTCTGATCTCTGACGATTTAGGCCAAATATTGGTTTTGTGTTAAGGATGGAAGTTAGAATTAAATATAAGAAAAAACATAGCACTGAAGTTCTGGAACAAAAGAAATTAGGAGAAAAACGTAAATTATAAAATATATGGAATCGAATGAAGCGACTTAGATTATATTAAATGCCAGGCTCAGGTCAATCCTTTCATTCAGTATTTACATCAAAATAATCACGCGGGCCAGCCTTAAAGAAATTAGATTTACTTAGAAGGGTTGTAGGAAAATGTAATTTAAGGATGAGAGAGATAAGTTAATTCGCATTAATTCAGCTATTTTTGGAGAACGCGACAAATTTCTGGGATCCATGGGGGAAAATATAAATCAAGCAATTGGAAATTTTGAAGAAACGCTTCGCTAGTCTTGTTAAAAAATACTATGAGAGGAGATCAAGTATGACCGGTATGCTGGCGGCATTAGGTTGAGAGATTCATGAAGAGAGCAGGCAAGACTTAAACTTAGATAATGGTATAGGACAGGTAAGTTTGCTGCGATACTGAGAAATTATTATGAACCCAAATTACTATATTAGTAAAATCGACCCTTCAGATAAAATAAGAGAGACAGATACCGTCACAGATGGATTAAAGGGCTCGATATTCCTTCATACGATACGCAATTATGACAAAATTGAACCCAAGCATCCGAATATATTTACCCAATGACCAAATATTTCACGGTTTTGTCAAATACACCAATTATGCATGATGTAAATAGACAAATATGTATGTACTGGTGTTTGTGTAAATGAGCAAATATATATTCATATGCATGTATGAACTCATATTTTTGTTCTCATGAACTCATAATAATTCATACTTGTTCTGGCCTCGCGTAAAACGCATTCATAACCAAATTAAACTCAAGCGCCTGAGTATCTTAGTTAATGACAAAAATTTAATGATTTAATAAGGAAGAAATTAAAACAATATATCACTAATAGCTACTCACGTTAGCATATTATGGAAAGGTCAATATATCGCACGTACATGTTGAATAGGATTGCATTTCAAATGGGATCAAGTTTCATCAATTTTTTCTTCCAACTACTTGGCATTTTCAAACACCTTTTCAAAGTATGAAGCTTTTTTTATTTGTTTTATAGCGATTAATTTTATTATATTTAGTTGCCTTTATTGCTGGGTAGGAGTACCTGAAACACACCTAAATGTACCATGCATAATTGGTAGTTAACACTATGGGTTCAAAGATTGCCGATGAATAATGTAAATGGGTAGACAGAAATGTTATTTGTAGACCTACTATGTAGGATCAGTGGCCGGTGGAAAACATTGAATTCATGAAAATGCAGTAAAAATATGGCCAACTTTTATTGCACATATTTAATTTACGATATATGCATATATGCTCGTATTATCGAACAGCATCTATGGTGTGAAAATGTTTTACCAAGTTAAAGTACCTAGAATAACTAGGTAGTTTTCTTGGAAATAAATTTTCCGCTGTCGGTTTCGTATGATACCAGACAAAATCGTATGCGTTCTGTCGTAACTTCAAAATAGTACTAAAAGTACTAACCTCAAACTACTGTCTTTGCTTCTCTCAATATTACCGATTCTAAACCTGTCGAAGACTCCCATGCAGATTATCGTTATGGTACAAAGAATATATCGTGATGCATGCACTGGTACAGACACTTGTAAACACCGTATAATTCAAAACGAGATACATCAGATTGACAGTATCGAAAAATCAAATACATTTTTCTTTTCTGGGGGTTTCATGTCTACTGTCCTTATTTTAAATTGGGGATAGTATTTGTTTAATCAAGCACGAATTTTAAAATTTTAATCTTAATTTTTATTCTAATCAGAGTTCATGTCTTAGAAAGAATATTCTTCAGGTGAACATGGTATGCAATGGCAGCTCGCCGCGACTCTAAAATAATTTATTTTCACTTAAGTTTTTATAGTAAAGTTGTTATTTTATTTAAACACTTTAACGTAAAACAAGATGCGTTCAAAGTACATTCGTCTGACGAAAGAAGTACTTAAAATAATGCGTGTAGGCTAATACCAACACGAGGCGAATGAAGAGAGAAAGGGAAGACAAACTGAAAAAAGACAAACATCGGCACTTCAACCCTATTTTAATAAATGTAATATCAACTTTTATAATAGTTATTTTTTTCTTTGAGAAATACTATTTTTTTGGCATGAAATTTCGCTGAACTGAAATATTTTTGTTAAAAAAGCTTGAGAATTAACTCGAAATTCAATGCTGGTTTAACTTAAGTGACATCAGTATTATCTGACTTTAGCTTTGAACTCAACTCAGTCGAAAATATTACATTTAACTCAAGGGAGATAACGTTTACAGTTAACATCACAAATTCTAGTGCCCAAATTATCCTTTTACTGGAATCTTTGTTCAGTTCATAAAAAAATTTAAAAATGTATTCATTTGGACATATGATGATTACATGCCTTCGTTGAATTTTGAAAAAAATCCAAAGGGAAGGCCCATAAGAGAAGAGAATACGATATATCGTACAAGTAGTTAACCCAGACCCTAGGGAACCCCTTGAAACAATTCAACGTGTTTTAGCGATACATATATGCCAGCATGGTTGCATTTATCACAGGATACGCTCAATAACGTATTCGGGTGCATGGTGGATTTCTTTTTTCCTCAATATTTTGCATTTTATGTTTAATGCTTCCGTTCGGGGGTTCATATTGGAATAATTTAATGACCATCTTTAATTTTCCCCTTTATTTTTGTTATATTATATTTACATTTATCCGAAACCTCTTAAATTGATTCTACCATGCACTCAACAATGACAGCATTCGCTTGGTTTTGCTTAGTCCGTGTAATGAAAGTTTTATCACCCGAAAACCTGTCTTAACAGCTCCACATTAGCTTTACTCTTCACATCTTACCTTTCACATCTCTCTCTTTCCATAACATTTGTTGAATATTTTATAATCACACAGTTGATTGCGGGATGGTTATGCTCTGTAACCTTACTATCACTGCCCGTTCTTATTCCTCATTACCCAATGTGTTTGTATTGCCTAATGTATTTGTAGTAGACAAGAAGCCTGCTAAATTTCGTGTATTAATGTGAATTATTTAGTTAAAGTTACAGCAAAATATATGTCATTTATTTTCATGTAACTATTCCACCTTAGGGATTGACTTTCTATTTGGGTTTGAAGAGAAAAAATAAATCATGCAAAACTAAGTAAATTTCCAAACAGCATTAGCTTCTTTGAATACCACTCAAGAGACAAAAGTGAAATCTTTATTTCAGGAATACTTTGGATTCCTTCTATCGCATTGGAGTAAGTTGTTAAAACTAAACTTGTTAAGGTATTTTATTATATTTTCGGTTGAAGGTGTAAATGATTTGAGTTTCAATACAAAATATAATAGCCATCATATCTTTCTCCCTCACCTTACGAATGGAAGGCACTATTCCAGCTTCGTTAATTTTACTTCGGCAGTTATTTTCTGCTCGCAAAAAAACGAGCCTCAAACCAAACTCTTCGTTGAAATGTCAAGATCAATAATTTACCGCGTCTAATGGTTCCAATGTATTTAAAATTGCTTAAATTATGTGTAATAACAATTATATTACACAATTTACAATTACATAGACACAATTTGAGTGCTACTAAACTCTCGTAAACAGACAAACGTCGATTATCTCGAAATCTCTCTCTCCTTTTCAGACAATAATGTCCGCCCCATCTCGCAGGCCAGTGGCCCCAAAGCTGGGAAACAGTTTCCTCACGAGGCAGTTATCCCTCCAGAGCCCGACTCCACCAATTCAACAGTCATTGCAGCCAAATAACCAGCAGATGACGCATCAACATCGGAAGCTGGCCTTCCGGAGGCAATCCTCGGAGGACCTTTCGTTTCGCAGAGGAAGGCGGAAGGGGCGGGACTCGCCGTCCCCTGCCCCCTCCTCGGCGTCCGATAGAGCGAAGTGTAAGAATCCACCCCCGAACCCACCGCATGGGGCGAGCGGGGGCGACGAGAAGAGGGCCAATTCCGCTTCCGACCGAAGCTCTGATGTCCGGTGGAACAGCAAGCAAGACCAGCCCACCGTCGCTGCCTCACCATCACTCTTCAATCGGCACTTTCCGCACACAAAGGAACAACCCCCGGGTCCACCCGCTGCTTTCCCTGTGGGAGGCGGCGGGCCCGTGGCTGGGAGACCGATCACGCCCGCCCGCCCGAGACCGGTGCGGCTAGCGTGGGCAGAAAAGCGCAGCGCCACGGTCCAGCAGCCATCTCCCGCATTAAACGACCCCCCGCGATCCTCTGAGGACCTCACCGAAGACGAGCCCCCCGTTGAGGTGGTCGCCAAGAAGATGGGGCAACCGAAGCCAGTGACAGGGAGCGTCCTCAAAGCCCAGCTCGTAAGAAACCAGCACAGCCTCCCTTCGATGGCCGCAGAAAAGGATTCCGTCCTGAAGACGAGGCAGCAGTTGGCAGACAAGCTCCGAAGAGCCTGGTGGGGGGAGGATCAATTAAGGCCCAACCTGGACATCTTTCTTACGTGCTTGGCAAATGAAAGTAACGGGGGAGAGTGCACTACCCCTGGGGACGAACAGACAAAGGAGGGAATTCAGAAGAAGCAGCTCGAGAAGGACAATACCAAGGAAAGTGCGGATACAGCACCAGAGCAAAGGGAATCAAAAATGATATCCATCAAAATTGAGACTATGGCAGGTGAGAATTCTTCCAGGGAAGGTGATAACGATGACGTGGTTTCCAGCGAGCTGAAAGTGAGCCTGGTCAGTGGATCTATTTCCAAGGGCTCGAATGGGAGGCCCAGGCCGCAATCGCAGGCCCCCCACCAATCCCCTTCACCTTCAAAATCTACCTCTTCTACCTCTCCCTTTTCTTCCAAAACCTCTCTGACCTCATCAAACGAGCTGAAGGCATCATCCAATCCCTTCCCTTGTCACCTATCCGGAAATGAATTCGTCGGCGGTGTGGAAATCTGTGAGAAGGTTAAGGATTCCTTTCCTTTCGGAGAAGCTTGCGATGACTACAGCGGGGGCGAGGGCGAATACCTTGCCGAAACCACTCCTTTTGTGACGGTGACGCCCTCGGCCGCCTCCCTGCAAACGTCAGCCTCGCCTTTCCCATCTGGTTTCGCAGACGCCATTCCTGCTGGTGGCCAGGTCACGAATGGCTTCTCAACGCAGGTGGGAAAGGGTGCGCCGGAAACCAAGCGAGAAGCCACAACATCGTTCACCTCGAGGGCTCAATCGACCATAGGGCAGGGGAATGAGGGCAAAGCCTCCGGTTCGGCAAGCGCTAGTTTGAAGCGGGCCCAGTTCAGGAATAACAGCATGAACAAGAGGACGTTGGCCAGGAGTGCGGACACAATCCCTCCCACCACGGGCCCGGGAGGAGGGTCGGCCGCCTCAGGTTCGACGACGTCTGGTATGGCCGCGGTAGCCGGATCCTCAAGAACTTCCACTTGCTCGTCGGCGGCGCCAAACAGCAGCGCGGTGGAGGCGGCCAATCGGGCTAGAGAGGATGTGATGCGGTGGAGGAGAGGGGCGCAGCAGGTTCCAGAGAGTGCGGCGGAGAGGAACCCCTGTAAGCGTAACGCTGAGTCTGCGGGAATAACGAGGGCATCCTCTGTCGATGGTAAGTAGAGCCAGTAGTCGACAATGTGCTCAGACCGATCAGGGATAAAGTCAGAATAAACATGAGACATTCTGAACCCTAATCTCCAAATCTCAAATGCAAGAAAGTTGTCTAATATACCAATGCTAAAAGCACCATGGAAGCAATAAATGGTAATATGTTCTTAATTTTGAATTGATATCAAGGCGATGGCTTTAGTTCAATACGATTTTATGTCTCTGAGAAAAATGTGTAAAGTGTATGGGGTTGCAATGGAAAAAATACGGCATACATTAACAATTACTGTTTTCTTCATATTAATAATGACATATATCAGTAAGGTATCATAAACCTTGCATAATAACTATTAATGATAAGTAACTATTATTATTAATGGAGATATTTGCCACACAAAAGTTTGAACATATTTTAAATTAAATAACTGAATTAGTCTTCCCTCACGCTCGAGTCTGTGTAATTTATTAGCAATTACTAACCATTCGTTTTCAATTGTATTTGTCCTTTTTTCAATTAATCATATAATGTTGAATTACATGAACATGACACGATAATCTGACGTGGAAAATTTTATATACTTATAAATTCGCAATATTTATGCAAATACATTAGAATATATTCATGGTCAATCAATTTTTAAAGGATTTATATAATTGCGATTGTGTCACTTCTGGCGCATCTACCGTATGCTGGACTGTGCATGGTTAAACGCTATGTTATAGTTAATTTAGTTTCCTTCAGACGAAAGTGATTTTATTTAAAAAGCTTCCCGTGAGGGTGTATTTGAAGTCTCACCAATTTATTATTTTTTTTTCCTCTCCCATGTTCTGATTTTGGCCTAACTGCCGTTCAGCATGGGCACATTTTTTCCCTTTTCGACGGTGGAAGAGAAAGGTTTACTATCTCAAGCGTTTTTATACCCAAACCTATCTAAAAGAGAGGAGGAGGATCAAAGCTCGGGGAAGCACGCGAACGCTTTTGGCCATTGAATTCCCCGCCACCGCTGCAAGCATCCATCTCGCCATCCCACACCACCACCCCCCTCGAGCACTTTGGAGGAATCCCCCGAGCCTCTTCCAAACACCTCCCCAGCACTAAGTCAAAACCAATCACTGCCCAGCACGGGACCATGGTAATAAATCAGCAGAAATAAGCAAACAGAGGCTATCGTATCAACGTCCGAATGTGGGTGGGAACAGTAGCCAAAAATGGATTCCATTGGCGCTTCGAACGGAATTATTCACCTCTCACATAAATTTTTTCCTCCTTTCCTCTCGCCACTCTTTACTCGCCTTTTCTCAACGCCACCCGACTCGTGAAGGGGGTGAGAGTTCACAACCGGTCGAGCTCCTTACGCCGCTACCCTCATCCGCTTCATCCTCCGGTGCTTTCGGGCCAATCCAGGCGAGGCCCTCGACGGCCGCCGGAAGAGGCCCCGTCGACCGCGCAGGTCTCCGATCTGCCCCGTCCTTCGTGACGGCAGCCGCCGCCAAGCACCGCCAGAAGACATCCTCGAAGCGGAGGTCGGCCCGTAGGTCCACGGAGGACGACGAGGGCGCGGAGGGGGAGGGTGTCGGGGAGGACGTGGGCGGCGGCGGCGCCCGGGGCCCCGGTGGCTACCCGAGGGGGAAGGGCGGCGTACGAGGGGCGCACGCAGATGTGGTCACTATGGTGTCGTTGGTAAGTCCCACGGGGAGCGATACGGAGGAGCCGCTGCCTCAGGTCTTCTCGTTCCCGAGGGACCCGGCGGCGACGGCGCCGGCCGTCCCCACACCCGTGGCCGTTTCGTCGAGAGCCCAGAGTGCGCGGAGGAGCGGAGGGCTCTCCAGGATGCTGTCCATGGACGCGGCCCCCGAGAGGTCCACCGCTCTGAAGAAGCTTCATAAAAGCGGTAAGCGGAGTGGAGGCCTGTAACGTCTTTTCCTTCTCCATCAGCCATTATCCTCGAGTCGTGATAAAATTAATTACAAATAAACTATTTATTTCACTCCATTGACTAAATTTGACACTCCATCAGCACATGTAAAACGTTATTACATGGTCTGGTTGGAGTCTTCGAATCCCAAATCATACGCTCATACTAACTGCAGTGAATTGAAATTCTTGGTATAAAAAGTCTGCAATGGAGCTTAACAATGACCATCATGATTAATTTTAGATGGTAGAACTTAATTTTCCTATTGTATATCTATATTTGAAAATTTGATGACGGAAAAGTATTTATTGGCTTCAATAAATGTCCGATAATTTCTCCAGTTGTAGCGCTGGTAAATAATGATGACAAATGATGTCATTTATTTTAGAGTCATGATTCCAGAAAGAGGGCATCTTAGCAATGAATATTTTCTGAAAATAAGCAGTTTTATTTTACTCGCAAATGAAGGATGATATTCTAATTTTTCGGTTTTTAATACAATGAAAATGTGAGACAATTTTTCCTTCCATTTTCAATTTTTCAAAATTGATTTGAGGTCCTTTAGTTTTAAACAGGAGTTCAGGCAACAGTAATGAATACCAACATTCCTTCGCGAACTCAGTTTGTCTCAGAACATACGTCATGAACAGCCACTATTTTAAATTTTTTGTGCCAATACCGTTAATTTCAATGGCGCTATGTATCTCGTCCTTTGAGGTAACCTGCTGACGTTTGCTTGTTATTTGTTGCCAATTATATATATATATATATATATATATATATATATATATACATATATATATATATATATATGTGTATATTGAACCAAAGATATTGAAAATGTAGCATAGCTAAAGAGGGATTAATTTAACCCTTTCTTATTTCTTTTATTACTATGTTTACAACATTTACAAATCGATTGTTTCGCGAAACGTCTTTTGGTTTGCTATATGTTGATACACCATAGCCGGCAATACTCAGTGGGCTTTCGCCTCAATTCAATTGAAGAGACAGACTAATAAAACGTGACATATTTAAATAATGAATAATAATGAATGTAAATGAATATAATATATGAATGTTAATACAATGAAAGTGAATTCAACGTTAAAATTAAGAAAATACTCTTTAGTTAATAACCTTTCGTCTCAAGGTGATATCACTGACTTGACTGCACATTCCAAATTGCTCCAGGGTGATAAGAAGACATTCCTTAACACGGTCGACAAACTCGAGGATCGTTTAACTTCTTCAAGAAATTGGAAAAAGGGTAACTTTTTTAAAGTCAACATTTAGATGTGCGAATCGGAAATATTATCCGGTAACCGGAAATTCCCCATAAGAACGATATTACTTGTGAGACCTATTTGTGTTTGACGTAGGCCGACGTGCGTGCTGAACCCCTGGAAAAAATTGAAACAATAGTTTTAGACCGACTTCGGTGGTTCAGTGGCACTAGAAATGATGAGAGGCGGCCCACAAAATTATATCAAATCATATTCCGCACAATCGGGGGAAAAATATGGGAAAAAGTAATGGAATGTTAATCATGAAAATCGAGAATAATTTGGTATTGAGGACCCATAAAATGAGTAACAACCCCGCCCGCAGTTTTCTTCAAACAAAATACTTAAATTGGAATTTCAGCCACAGCAATACGATTAATAGCAATTTTTCGCGAGCCATCAATGACGATGGCGGTATTACTCATCAACCGAGAACAGCTCGCACCCCATTTGAGGGACAACTAACGCCTTGAGAACTGAGCGATAAAGCATGTCACGTGATCTAATGGAACTCCACGACTCCAAATCGCGTGGTCGGCCGACTCTGGTAACAAAACTCACCCTCCCTCCTCCCTTCCTTTTCCATTCCTCGTACATAATTCCGCTCTTTCCCTTAATCCACTCGCAGTCACTTCCACTCCTCTCTCCCCCCTCAGCCAACTGCCGCACGCCCGCAGTTCCTCCCCCTTGCCGTTTAGCAATTTCGCACTCTCTCGCTAATTGCTTGCATTTTGCATTCCGTCCGCCCGCTCACTCAACGATCCCTTCCTTGGCGCGGTTGAAAGTGCACTCCACTCACTATCTCGCCCCCATCCTCTTTCCACCTCTGCTCGACAAGGTCTTTCGCCTTCTCACTTCCCTTTCCCGACCTGCGAGACGTCTTTATCATTTTTTCTCACGTTTCCCTTTCCCACACCTCCCGCACCTTCTCCTCGCGTCTCTTGCTTATTTTTTTCGTTGCCTCCAGGGTCTATTTGCGAGGGGCGACCGCGACGAGTCGGAATTTGAAGGAGATGGGACCACCATCCGGATTTTGTCACGTCGGAACTGCGTAACTTTTCTTCAAATGTAGCGGTATTATTTAACAACTGTGCAAGCTTTGCATGGCAAAAGGTACGATCGAATCAAAAATAAACATCTTCCATGCATTCCATCGTCGGGTATTCATTTTAATGCAGCTTTTACAAGGCATTGCGTTCCTGGAATTATAATATGCTATTGGAAACTTGTGCATTTATTTTAGAAAGTAACATGATTCAGTTGGAAGATGGCATTGCAATTGTTGCAGAAACACAAGAGAGGACCTGCAAGCAACTCTAAATGCTGCAGACTAAGTACTTTGATAATCTAATATGAGCATCAACAAAAGGAAAGCTTAAGTTTTTGGGTGTGGAAGAAAGAGGCTGAAGGCGGATGTCACAACTCGAAGAGTGAAATTAGAGCGAATGGGATACTTCAACCAACTTGACGGTAGAATAACTTGGGATAAGAGAAGTTTATCAACATCAAGCAAAGAACAGCTCATGCTCAGACGGTGTTCATAAAGAAAAGAGGTCGCTACCATGTTCAAAGAACCTAAGGTTACGAACAAGGAAGAAGTTCATAAAAAATGTCGCATGGAGGATGGAATTCTATAGATCGGAGCCACGTAACGTTTTTCAAGTGGGCCAGCGAAGAATAGAAGCCTATGAAGCATGGTGGTTTTCGAGAATGTTGAAGATAAATGGATAGGCAAATTGAGGTAAGAAGAAGCATATGCATGTACATCGAAGAGAATGGGAGGAAAGTTCGTTGTGGAGAACTCAACAGAAAAGACACACCTTGCACAATTGATTAGTTAGACACATAATGGAAGGGAAAATTAAAGCAAAGATTAAAGCAAGGAAGACCAAGAGACGAGTGCATAGGACGAATTAAAGATTTAAAACAGAGATTTCAGGAGGTGAGAGAATTAACACTAAACGGAGAAGAATGGAGATTTGCAATAAGCCATTCTTAGGATAGAAATACTGATCATGACGTGCATTTCTGAATGGCAGGTTTCAAATATTACATTCAAGAACCAAATAGTAGTTGACAAAAAAGTAAAACAAAGAGTCCAAAAAAAAAAAGATCATTAGAGGTGTTATCTTTTTATTTAACACATAATTTCAGACTTTTCGATGGGAATCGGGAACGTTTATCGGAAATTGGTTAATAACTTTTGATGGATTTTGTAAAAAACTTATGGAATACTTTTTAAAAACTCGTGCATACTGACTACTAGATGACAGTTTCAAAGTATTTTTTTGAATGAGATTACATTAGGTGATGAGGAATTCTATTCTCCGAGAAAAGTTATTACGGGGAAAAAATATCAGTGGTAGGGTTTTAAATAGATAATCTTGCCAAGTAGAAATCAAAGGGCAAAATTTTAGGGAAATTATATCATGCGCCTTGTAGCATCTCCTTCCCAGTGAATTAAACAAAAATCAATATTCAATTGCTGAAAATATTTCGTAAAAGAACATAAACGAGAACAAATTTTGAGAAAGTGAATTACTGAATATTCATTGAAATTATTGAGAGATGATACATACCTGCACTTTCTATTGTAACAATAATTTTGATCAGCCAACACGAATTAAAGAATTCAGTAAGCATCGACTTTGAATGGCGATACTCCTTGGTATGATAGAGTTTAAGCACTGAGAGATAGAGGATGAGTACAAGTGAGTTGGAGTATTGTCAACTTGAGGTTTATAATGGGAATGTTGTAGCAATTGGAGTTCATTTACCTAAAGAGGCAACCTTCAAACTTTGAACGTGTGCACGCATGTATCAATATTGCGCCGATTGCGTCCAACGCTCAGCTTTCATTTGGATTTGCATGGATGTCCTTGAATTTAGTTTTTCGCTCTTTTTAGTCTCTTAGCCAAATAAACCTAAATTGATAGGCATTTCGATAAACTAGTTTTGTGTAGTCCTTATATTTTATCCGCGTTTATCCGCTTATCGTGCAAAACTCATCCTTTTGTTCCATAAAACCAATAAACTCCATAGATTTCTCCCTAATATTTTCTGTTATCTAATATAAATAAATCCTTACTTTCTCTTTCATTCAGAGAAAAAATAAATAAGCACTAATACATTTTGTATCTTTTGTGAACAATTAATTTTACAATTTTGTGTGGTTCAATAGTGCATAACTAGTGAACAAGTGAATTATACTTGTACATATCTTCATCGAATCTTATATGTAAATGACTGTAATTTCTCCATTGCCTTATCACGAAAAGTCAATGTTTCTGATATCTCTTAGGCATGATAAGGAATGTTGTTCCTGTATAAGTTCAAACTTGAGGTGCAAACATGAGTCTTAAAAGCTCGCTAGAAAAAGCTTACTCTTAATCGATTGCCGAACTTGATCTTCATGACTGTAATTTTTTAAAATTGTGAATTGAGTGGATTACACGAGTGTATGTATTATGTTTTAGTTTATTTTATTATTGCACGTAAGGGCTTTGTGTTGTCGGCAGTTTTTGAGGCTAAACGAAACAAAATGATAATTCCGACGCCAACATTCGGAGTCGGGTAACTGATTGGGATATTTTATTCCCGTAAATACGACTCGAAATGAGAAGCAAGGAAACAGTATTGATATAAAACTGAAGTTGCACTTGATGAAATAACAAATTCCGAATCCGTCCGGCGGTATGAATATGGATTTGGCGGAGAAAGGCCTAATATCGTGGGATGAAAACCATCTTGCAAATACCATTTCGTCAATGTCAGTAATTGCATTGCTACAAGAACGCCTGTCAAGGCTGGATGATGTTGAGTTCACTTTTCCCCATCTCCAAAGACGGAGAACGTGTAAAGGATTTCCCTAGGAGACTTTTTAATCTCTTATAAAAATGTATCAGGAGGAAAATTTTATTCGCCGTAAATGCTATTGAAATTAGCAAACTTGAAAAATGTTCAGTCTGCAATTGCCTTTTGATTCAATCCAAATGATTCATCCGAAACTTAGTGGTTGCAGTTAAAAAATTCAGACTCTCATCGAATCGTCTCCTAATCATCCATTTAAATGATTTCTTATTCTCTTTAAGAGTTTAAATGCTACGTGTTTCGCAATATGTAACATTTAAACCGCCCTCCTCCCGAGGCCCGCTCCCAGCTGGCGAAAATTGTCTTCCCTTCCTCCCAGCGGGAAGTGCTCTGGCTTCGGGGCGTCTGTGTTGATGTCCCTCGAAACGAGTTGTTTTCACGCGATTTCTCCCTCTCCCTCAGTCCTTCCGGACGAACGGAAACCCAAAATTTACTTAATGGAAAAGCCGGTGAGATGTGCATCCAGACGGAAATCTTGACGCTAAGTTTTGCACGCCTTTCACCGCGCACTCAAAGGGGTGTCGGCATCGGAGTAGAACGAAGAACCGCGAACTGTATTCTTTTCCGACGAATTATTGCCGGGAGCAATCATATATGATTTTCTTGTGTAACTTGAATGGAATGGTGGAATATTTACGGAGTCATCTGTCGGAAATGGAAATTTACGAGAGTGATGCTTCATTGTCGTGCATGTATATTTTTTCAAATGTATTAATAAAATTGAAAAGTCATGATGGTGCTACGAGTAACGTTTTTGTTGTTCATTACAACGTTTTTATGGTTCTAGAACTTTCTTCACTTTCCAAAATTAAGGATCCACTTTTTGACATGGACTGAAGAGGTTGTAATGCGTGTGGCAATGTTTATTTTGCATAAGTTTAAGTGGTTCAGCTATTGCAAAGAATGTAGCGTTTGTTTACTCCTATTTTTTATCTTAAAACATTCCAGTGACATATGTCAAGGTTTATATGACAGAGATTTGAATATTCGGCCTGATATGTGATCAATGGCCTAGAGAATACATCAATCGATTCGGAAGAAATAGAAGCTTATTTTTTCCGAGCGTTCATACGGTGAACACATCGAAAGAAACGACGACTAGATTTGATCATAAGATACTTTAATATGAATTGGTTCATCATTTGTGATGAACTCATCCTATTGCAAAATTTTGATTTTCATGACTCCAACCTTCCACAAAAAGAATCAAAATCGATTTTTCAATTAGTTTTCTGATTTAATAGTTACTAATGAAATCTAATCATTATTCTTATAATTTTCCACAAAATGAATACAGTCACGTCATGAAACACGTCAGTCAATGTTATATTTTCAATATTTTATCAGTGCAATTGCTAAAATCATTAACTATTTCGTAGAACACTCTGGAACAACTGACGTACGGAAATTTGTGTACTGTCTATGAACAACATATACAATACAATGTATTAAATACAATAATTAAATGCAATAATCGCCACTGTGCATCGAATCTCTTCCAGAGATTTTGTGGTTTATAAATTATAATTATTGTGTGAAATTCATCGAGACATACACTAAGGAATCTCCAAAATTACGTTCCAGCCCTTCACTTCTAGTGTACAACTAACCCCTCACCGAGGTTCTCATAATGTCTTTCCATCTGATCATACAGCACTTAATATTCGCAAAATTTAGTGATCAATCAACTCATGGAGAAGCAGTTTCACGCGTGAGCCCCAAACAGCGGCTTCGTAGAGCATGGAAGGCGCACATCAATCAAGGGAAAGTATTCGTGATTTTTGTCATCACTTTAATCTGGTGTGTATTTTAAAAGAAGCATTTTCATTCACGCTTTCTTGCGTTTTTTGCGGAATTTGGTGTATCATATTGTCTACAAAGCACGATTTAGGTTTTTATCTGCTAAAACTGTTGTTTTTTTTCTCTCATCATGAAGTAATCAAGGATTTCTAGTATTTAAACTCTCTTTAGCATATTTATGGGAATAGAAAACATGTTGTCCGTTACCTTTCCCATATCGTGTAGTGGATATGAAAAAAATTACAAACTTTGCAACCGATAAACTAATTTTTTGTTAGTACATTCAATTTTGACTCTTGAATATTTTTATTAGTGATTCCCATCTAAATAAATAGATTACAACGATCAGTTTCAATTTTCACCAATTACTCTATACTTTATTTATAAGTCACATTGTAACTCATGATTTCCTAAGTGTTTCATGAAAGTTTATCTAATTCACTTTTGAGGAAACATCTTGATCAATACAATGAATTATTTGACCGCTCAGCCATTAAAAACATGTGCCAGTGTGGCTATAGTCTTTACATTTTGACCGATATGAGAAAACTGTTGGTTGACCGAACTTCAGATATATTCAGAATTACTCACCCAGATTCAGATACAGAATGTTACGAGGGAATGCAATTCAGTGTTTGTCTAACAAACAGCTAATACCTGTAATATCCATTTTATTCGTAATGCCATTCTTTGAATTATTAAATTGTCAAGTTTTCCGTTCCGGTTGGACTATTGCATGTCTTCCGTGTGCATAAGCGAGTTTATCCCAGGTTCGACTTGAGAGGGTTTCCTCTGGAAAAATGCGAAGGAAAAGAGGATTCATGCTGTTAGATTGAAAAGTTCAAAACATATCGATTATCGATCTATCGGCAGCACATCCATCATTAATTTCTTTGAAGAGACGACCCTTCTCTTTGGGGTTGGACTGGCTCAAGTCGTAAATTCTCAAGGAAGGTTAACCTTCGTAGGAATTTAATCCCTTTCGATACGTTTCATGGGGATACAGATTTCTCTTGAGCCACTATAGTAGTTCCCTCTCCCGGTCGTTCTCCTTTAAAAAAATTAGAACGACTGGGATAGAGGCGGACTTCTTTCCTCAATAATTTTCTTCGATTCTTGAACTTCAAAACCTTTTATGGCTTAAAGTTTAACTCAGAAGGGGCTTAGGCACACGAATTTTAAGCTGTGTGTAGTCCAAAAGGAGGGAGGGACGGTTGGGTGATTTTATGGGGGGACGGAGAGGGCATTTGGGAGGATGGGCCGAAGGGTAGGAAATTAGGGTGGCCCAGTGGAGCCCAACAGGAACGCCCTTGCACGACAAGCAGGCAGGGGAAGGTTTTACCCCCCAACTCCTCCATATCGATCACCATCAAACGATATGAAGCACGACTGTTATTGCCTCTTGGGTTCCTTCCATCCCTGTCTCGATTGAAGGAAAATATTTGACCAGACTTAAAAATCTTGCTCGTAAATAATCAAATACATATTGATCACCCTGTGTCCGTAACTATTGGTCTTTAGCCAATCAAATGATGGGGAAACCGCATATACTTTTCCCAATTTATTGATTTCGCAAAATGTCTCCGAAAAAAGTGGATTTGGACTTTCTTTTTTTTCGAAAATGATTGTGTGATGCTTTTCAATTTCGTTTTCTTCTAGAGTCGTAATAAAAATTAAAAGGTACAGTACTAATTTGCTATACATTTTGATCAAAATGAAACTGAATACAATAAATAAGGTGGGCTAAGTAACAGTCTACAGACACACATACGAGTACTCATACTACTCCTACTGCTGCATTCAGGAGCCAGGTTTCAGGTAATTATTCTTTAAAATAGCAAACGGTATGTTTTGTACGCATTATTGACTTGTTTAACCTTCCGCACTTATTTATTTTATAAATATATCATGTTTTTTCGAACGGAAAAGACACTTAGCATCGTTTAATCAACGATTACTCGTCATATCCTTCCAGTGAAACTTGTGCTTGTTTATTGGTCTTTAATCATTTTTCTTTCATGTCTCAAACGTTCATCTGTAAGCTCAGAACTATTCTAACATATTTCTGAGTCATATCTTATATCACAAGAATCACTCAAATTTTCAAAATAAAATCGTTCTAATTTCTTTTATGATATTTCATTACAGTTAACAGTGTAGTCTGAAATTCCGTATTTGGGCATGTTCTGTTTGTCAAATTCTTCTGATACTCCCTGATGAAATATTTGCTTAGTGATTCTTACAATTCTTCCTAGGATGCAATCACCTCAGAGTTTCTCTCTGAGATGATTGCAATCCTAGTTTTCAGATTGCAAACAATCATTGCATATCCTAGATAGTAATGATTGTTTAATCCTAGTTTTTCACTTAAGTTCGTAAATACCCTTTGTGCATTGATATCTGCGTGACCCCGGTAGTAAAATACAGTTTACTTTGTTTGCCATGTTTGAATACTTATAGAATTAAGTTTGAATAATTACTGTGGGTGGAATTCTGATTGATACCCCTTATTCCTATTGGACGTAGTAGCACACTGATCAAATGAAGATTAAGGTTCTCAATTTTGCGCTAATAGATTTGAATGAAGTTCCAAATTAGCTTGAATACTAATGTTAGTGAGAAAAACACAATTATAAGACAATGTTAAACGTATGCGAGTGCAAGAATCTTTATTAGTGATTGCTGAACATCAAATGAAAATTCTTTTGATTCTAGAAAATATTTCCTCATCACCTACACACACATATGTACGTACGAGTGTGTATATGTGTGTGGGTATACACATTCAGGCACGAAAACCCGCCAAATGGTGAAACTTTCATGCCAGTGTAAAGGAGATTTCCTGTTTTCAATCAATGTCAAGGTTCTGTCAAATAATGCATGTACGCATATATGTGTATGTATATATTTATATATTTCAATGTGTATATAGTATATATATATATGTATGTATACATACATTTTTGTAAATTGACTAACTAGTCGACACAAACACAGAAACTAATACATATAAAATAGGGACTCACTGGTTCTCGAATTTTCGGTGGTGCAACCACCTTTCTCAAGAGGAATTAGTAACAGAACTGCTGAGTTCTGTTCCTAATTCCTCTTGAGAAAGGTGGTTGCACCACCGAAAATTCGAGAACCAATGAGTCCCTCTTTTATATGTTTTAGTTTCTGTGTTTGTGTCGACTAGTTAGTCAATTTACATTATTGTGCACGTTCGTGGGTTTTTGAAGAAAGTGACTGAATATATATATATATATATATATTCGAGGAAAACGTTTGACGCAAAAGGTTCAACGCGTAAACCCAACTAGAAAAAGTTGACGTAGATATGAGGAGACTACTACATACACTTTTGTGATGCTGTTTGTATTTCATTTTTCCACTTTCGTTTGTTTCCCTTAAGGGTATAAAATATGTAAAAATCACGTACTTGCCACGAATCCTGGCGATCTGTATTCATTCCCACTCCGATCCACTAACTGAGATTCTCACACCGGTCAAGCAAGAGATTTTCTGATTCCTTGTGGTTACCAACCAAGGAAGATTGTTTCAATGGCATTATCTACTGCTGTCACTAACATTACCACGGCTTTGGAAGTGTGCCGTTATTGCTGGGGGAATGGTAACAATTCCGAACCATTCATTGTAAGCATGCAAGAGAAATTCATAGACGACTATATCCTATTTTTTACTTCCCTCGGAAAAACTCAACCACTCACTTTTAGCGCACTGAATTCCTGAGAGAATAATTTGCCAGGAAGTACGCGAGTTAAAACAGAAGTTAGCTGCGGATTGAGAAGCGTGTAAATTGAAATTTAAAAGGGTTTATGATAATCGGAGAACTCTATAGAGGGAATGAAAAAAATTCTTCGAGAGATTAGACATTCCAACTAATTCTGAAAGTTCAAGAATTGGTGGTAAAGAAAAGGTTAAGAGAAACGGCTAATAATCCCTCACGCGCTGATACGCACATAACTTCTGGAATCGCCTTTCCCTCGCCTTCGAATTCCACAATCCTTTCTTGCGTATATTATTTTTACCAAGAATGGAAGACTTTAACTTTCCTTATTACTCTTTTCTCTCTGCAATCCGAATTGGTTGCCCGTCAGGATAATTCAAAATGTTCTACTTTCTATGTCTTATTCTTTGTCGCAAGTTTTCTTTTTCATGAAACCATGATTGTTACGAAGCAAAAGTAACACTATTCATAAAATTTTGCAAAGCCCCATCCCTCTTACTCCATTTATATTACTTTGCTTATCCCGGGTCACGGTTTCCAACATAAGTGTGAGAATTGTTGACTCTTATTTTATCTAAATATATAAATATATCATAAGAAGGTTTGGGGATGGATCCTCCACCGACATCAATCACGTATCGCGTGCCATGTGGATCTACGCCCTCTGCGAAATCCAATCCTCCCGTTCCAACTCGCCTCCTCCCCCATCAATCAGCTCTCTCTCTTCCCGAGTAGATTGACTCGTGGTATAATCCGTATCTTCTCCCCTCCTCTTCCCTTCTCTCTCTTTCCAATCCAGTCTCCTTCCAATCGGACCTCCTCCAGGACGACGAAGAGGATGCCTTCAGCCGCCGTCCCGCGTTCCCCGCCTCCCTCGTTATCCCGAGGATCCCCACGTCCGCTCCCCCTTGCGGCAGCAGCCCCGCCTCGCCTCACTCCTCCCCGCCACCCTCGTCCGCCTCCTCCACCTCTCTGGCGGGCACCGCCACCACCGCGGCGCCCAAGGTTCCGTCCGTGGCACCCGTCATCATCTCCCCGTCCTTGAGTCAGCACGTCCCCAAGATCGTCGACCCGTGCACCCCGAGGAGCGCCTACTCCCCGCCTAGTCCACTCTCGAAGGACCAAGGACAAGGCCAGGCCGGCGGCAGCGAAAGACCGTCTACGGCGGCGGGGACGGCGGTGGCCAAACCAGCCGGAGCCATGGGGGCCGTCCCGGACCAAGTGGGTGAGCAGTATGGCAGCACAGCGGACGAGTCCATTGCCCACGGTGACAAGGGTCGGCCCAACAGGAAGAGGGTCATGTTTAGGAGCAGGAGCGCCTCTTTGCGGGGAAGGTGAGTATTTTGTCTTTGCATTCTTTTAGCGAAATTGGGTGCAGAGTTGCTTGTAATCCTCAGTGCTTTATGGTTAGATTTTACAATTTCCATCCAAGTGTTTTCTCCATTTCAAGATACTAATGCAAACCATGCAAGGGTAATTCATAGTATGCATTAAAAAGCACTCCATTGCACTATGATAAAAACGGGTAATATTTTTATCAGAAATACTACACTACTTAACCGAGTGAAGCAGGATAAAATCCATTTCAAATTAAAGGTAATCAGCGTTAAAGTAATTATCAATTTGTAACCATTATTTTGTTTGCATTCCGGGATCCTCTTCTACTGTTAGAGAAGTAAGACTCTTCATCACCATGCACTAAACCCAGGGTCTGTGAGGAACATTTAACAATATTTTCATCTGGTCATGAGATAATGAAGTGAAACGGCTCTTTAAGTTTTTAGGTCTTCGTCTCAATCGACAGCCAAATCACGGATGTTTGTTACAACTCTCAAATCCATCCATCCTTTCTTTTCCATTAATTGTATTCTTCAGAAGATCCATAATTCAATATTGGTCTCCAATTATGGTTCTATTCCATTGGACTTCCTTCATTGTAATCTTCTACAAATTTTTTCTCATAAATTTTCCTCTTTTAACAAAGCTTTCCTATTATTTTGGTGAATAACTATAGACAGCACTCTTTATATCCTCTCTTAATAAAAATACTAATTCGAAGATCTCACGCTTGCTTATATATTCTTCTTTCTGCGTCCATCACTGTCGTTTCTTCCGCCGATATTGGGAAATATTTCTCTCTTCAAAGTGTACCTTTTCCGTACTTCCTTTGAAAATAGTTTTTTAGGGAATAACATTAGGGCATTATAGGTACTAATTAGCATAAATAATAATTTTTAACTAGTTTGATACTGTGCTTTGTCACCCTTTCTTCATTCGAGCCTGTAATCTTGCCATGTCTTCCTTCTTCTTTACAAGAACAGTAGTGCCACCAGTAAACCGCTCCAAGCTAATCTGGTGCTGGTTTGCATTATCTTTCACTGTTACATATCGAAACAAAATATTGGATCTTTTCTTTTGCCTCTAATAATCTATGCCATTAATTATATACGAGCATCGCTGCCGTGTATCTTCTTATTTCAACTAATTGTTCTTTCACCACAAGGGATACCTACCATCTTATCTGCATCAACCTGTATCAACCCTTTCGCTGTCACAGCCTACACTGATTTTCAAGGTTATTTATTTAGCGACTTAATTGGGCGAGGTTGAGACTTGAGACAGTCCCTTCTTCCACCTAACCCTTACATTACAGATATTACATCAATGGAGATGATAACAAACACCCAAGCCCTAGGTGGAGAAAAACCCACCCAGGCGGGAATCGAACCCGCGACCCTTGGATTGGTAGACGAGGACGTTACTTTGCCGCCACCGAGGCCGGCAATAAGGTTACATAGTCCATATTGCCAAATTATTTCTCCAAATTCATGAGTTCCATTAAATTTTGGTATTATTTGATTCTTTTTGTATTTAAATATCTGCGAATAAGAACAGTTTTTTGCACATTTGCATATTCTAAATAAACGCATGTTGGCGGATAATTCCGTTAAATATTACTGTTGCGGTATCTTCCACAGTTCCTTGAAAATTCTTCAAGCAATTCTTCGTTCCTTGAAAAATCTTTCAAGCAACTGAGCCACCGTCTTCTCTTTTTACTGGCGGATTTATCTACTTCGAATCTCCGATGCATTGGTTATGGGCGTCTAATTGTTGGGAAGTTTACACATGCTTTATCTCTTTTCTATATGCGCGAATATGGTTATGTTCCTCTTAAAGTTCCTCCTTTTTTTCTCCTCACGTAGAAATATTCCAACTTGGTAAAAAAGTTTAGTTACAGAAAGCTTAGATATTCCAGTTTAGCTCAGACATTATTTCCCGGATTTCTATTGAACAGCTGCACTTCTCTTTTGATGATTACTGGTTACCTTTTTTTGTCTTATTTTTCTCCACCGTAGTACATTGTAAGATGAATCTGTTCTTATCTTGACCAAAAGCTGAGAGCATGTTTCTATATTTTATTGCATACGTATGAACAGTAAATTAAATAGAGCTTACATAACTTATGTAGGAAATGGATAAACTACCAGACTGCTCAGAAAGTACCTATATACGTAAATTTACTGAGTCATTATCTAATGCGTAGATAACATGCTCAGAATATTAAGGAAAATAAGAGCAATTTTCGGAGACCCCGGTAAATTACTTAAATCACTAAGGTTATTTACCAAATCACCAAGGTAATTTACGAAGATTACCGCCGGTAATTTTCATACTGACCCAGCTCTATCCCTGAGTATGTAGTCTCCTCTCTCCCCGCGAGTATGGAATCTCATCTTCTCTAGTTGCATCTTCTTCTTCGAGTATTCTTTCATGCATTTACTTTCCGCCATAAAGTTACCTCAGATACTCTTGCCGTCGTTTTATCTCGATCTTGATTAAGAATTTCACCAATTCTATTTCAACTAGTGGGGGGACGATGATAGACCAGATGTAGTGTGTCTGCCTGTGGAGCCAAAGCTGGTTCGATTCCCATGACCAGCGAATCAAATTTTTTAGCTTAGAAAAAAAAATTGTTAATGACTTTTCGGAACGAGGCAACCACACTTTAACGAGTATAATAGACTCCTACTAAAAAGCTACCCTGAACCCATGGTGAAAGGCAGCAGTTTCACCATTAGGAACTGGTGGCGCAGACCGAGTGGATGGGGCCGGCATCAGCTGCCACAGCTGCGGGGAGAGTAATTCACGGTATCGGTCGCAGTACTGCGATGTGGAAGGCAACGGGAAACCACCACATTATTATCCCTAGAATATGCAGCCTTTCCTTGCATTCTAATAAGAGTAGAATGTTGTAGCTGCAGTAAACCAATCCTAGGATTGAAATACTTATTGTGACGATTTCAACTAGTACGAGACTGCTTCTTTTACAGGTTCATTTCGCATTAACACACGTCCAAAATCGTATGTTTGGAAGTGCAGTGTCTTTCTATAGTATTTCTGCCCTTCTGCTGATTTTATTCATTATTACCACTTGTTTTTTTCCACGGTTGTTCAACCTTAGTACTTATCTTTTGTATTAGGATCCATACTTGATCTGAGCTCGATGGCTTCCTTTTAGAGGTTTCCTCAGGACCACAACTTTTTCAATGTCCTTCAGTATTTCTTTCTTCAAATTTCATCGTATTCCAAACTAACGCAAGAATTTACAAACCAGAAAACACCACAGGCAACCGAGGTAGAATTTAAACCCACCTTTGGGTTAGTAGGAACAGTTTTTTTCACTATAGTCGTAACATATTTAAGACTAACATTGATTAATACTAAAATTGTTATCATATCATTGCATATCGCCTAACTTAGTTTGCTGCAGGTTATAATTGCCTTTTTTGTACACCTTTCGTCTAATTTTTTCCATCCTCGTGCGTATCATCCATGCAAGGCCAAGCAGATTTACAGTTTTTAGATCATTTGCCAACATACAGATGTGCTAAATTTTTTCCCAAGTTTGATTGATGGAAACCTTATGATTGGTCTGGCTCATCTTTATAAATGTGTATATTTATAATGTGGTTAACTCATTTTTATAAATTCAATCTTCATATCAAATTAACTCTTTATGTGCTCATTTCTTTGATTTTACATCTACCATTACTTTTTTCATGAACCCCCTCCGCGGTTTTCCTTAGCAGTTCTAACCGTTTACTTGTCCTACCGCAATTGCTTGCAACAAGTCGTTGCGTCTCATTATGTCCACTAAGTATAAACCGTAGAGCCGTGTGAGCTATTCGATCAGACAATCTGTACAAGTTGTCTTGTATTTCTCCTGAATTACTTCATTTCTCTTGCTTTCAATCTATTTTTAGCTTCTACTAGCGTCGTCAATACCATACATATTATAGTGGTGGACTCCATGATTATATCTTGGCCAATTTCCCTTTAAATTTCAAAGATCTTGCATCGTACAATGAGTAGACTTCTTATTTTTCAAATACTTCTTTGCGTATGCTAATCTGCACGCTCATTCTTTTTCCATCACATTTGAGTGTACTTCCCACCCTTCCACTCCTTCCAGATTTTGTTTGCTCAATATTGAAAATATCTGCACTGCCTTTTTCGGCGAGGTAAGATATCGGTTAGAGCGTTCGACCACTTACGAGAGGGCCCGGGTTCTAATTTTATAAAAATTTTCTAATCATGCTCTGCTTCACACGAGCTTTGTGATGCTATGGATACAAGAATTTGGCGGGAGACTAAAAATGGCACTGGAAAAGGATCTATCCCACCTAATCTCAATTACATTCAGGCATTTCACTAATGGACGGCTTTGTGGTGTTTGAGTGGTTCCTAACACCTATTTTCTTCTAGTCATCACATACATTTTTTTTATTGCCCCTATAACAGTTCTTTGTAACTTCTTTCTGCCTTCAGGCTATTTAAAGTGTTTGTTCTTTTTCTTCCTCTTTAAATATATCCTTCGCGCACAAATATATGTCTTTCTCGGATTTTTCCTAGTAACTTTGCCCACCACATAAAAACTTCATTCTTAATTTTCCTCTCTTCGACTTATTTTTTCCACCCGCCGCCCATCCAAATCTAAAAATCCTCCAAGCCCTCCAAGACACACTAAAAATAATATGGGCGAGTCCACTTATTCAAAATGAATGGAATCCATGTCCCAAAGGGTTTTTTACCTTGCCTCTTAATATTCGGATTAATCACTATGGTGTTAAACTTTCATAAAAATTGTGAGAATTTTCCCTGATTTAAATTCCATAAATGTAAAAAAGTAGCTTACACGACTCCTTAATATGGAGAGATATTTGAGATATCCTTTTGTCCAAGAGTGGGTAGTTACCCAATGACAGGCCCAAATGAATATAATTTTCCTTCAACTTTGCTTAATTTGGCTTTGAAATGATCTTTTCGCACGATTACAATTTCAACGATATTTGTTTAGCTAAGTCAAATGAATTACATTTGGATACACGAGTACATTTTACTTCAACCCTCCAGTAATTGCATTACTTCTTACATTAATATACGAAAGGTTATTTATGCTAAACTTTTCAGTTTAGTTTAAGACGGAAATAAAACATTTTTCAGAAATTTTGGAAATTATGTATTTCCAAATATAACCATTGTGTTCAACAAACTTTTCTAACAATTGTTTTTTGTGTCAGGATTTTGACAGGTGGGAAAACGTAAATACAATTGAGGCTCAATAGCAGCAGTGCTGCTTTTTTCAATACTGTTACTATCGTTGAATTACTTTTAGGATTTTAATAACAGAAATTATTGTTGAACGTATAAACTAAAATATTATAATTTTATTCTGCATATAGGAAATCAGTCAGGCCGTTGAATACAAATAAAATTTCCAATTCATTTTATTACAAGTAAAAGAATTCAAGGCGTTGACTGAACATTATTATTTCACAAAATTCATTAGTTGTCTAAATATGCTGATTTACGTGAACTCATTTGGAATCCAATGTTCTCTAAATTATATTGAGCACGTGGGAATCATCCAGTTTGAGGCGAGCACTGACAAAACAGTCTTTTTATAGTCGAATGTTACTTCAGCTATGCAACTATTATTGTATCATTGCACCTATATCCAGCTAAGGAACGTATGACTCAAAGAATATTCCGTAACTTTCACGTGTAACTTACTTAGAATAATGTGCAAAAATTAAACACAAATAAGATATTCTTTTTTATGGTTCAAATTCGAGGCTGCGAAAATTCAAAAGTCTAGAAACAAGAAATATTTTGTGAAAACCTTCCAGACACTTTCAGAATGATGAGCAAATGGCAGTCAAAATCCCGATTTTATTCACTACGACAGTGTGCTGGGTCTCGTATCATAATCCTCTATCGTTTCTTAAACGATTTTCTACAATTAACATTTGTTGCGATACCCGCCTTTTTTCTGCGTGTTTTGTCCAAGTGAGCAAATAAACACAAGCGTACGAGATGAACGTCGCAGCGGATGGCCAACTACGAACAACTCGTACTGTATTAACGCAGTTCAAGTGATTTACGATAGTTGGTTTGGGCGGACGGCCAATTAGAGATTTCGCATCTTACTACAGTTAGAGGAATTTCAGTTAGCTACAATTTTGATCGAATACCTACGCTAGGTAATGATACCTGCAAAATGAACCGCGTAAATCGGTTGACATATATAAAAAATTATACATTACTACTATACTCTACTAGTACTACTAAATGCTCAATAGAGATACCAAATATTAATGTTTCAGGAGATTTGAAGCCGTCTCCAAAAAAATATAGCCGACAGTGCAGCGATTTGTTACAATCTTGACTAACAAAATTACTAGGATGGCACATGGGTACACTTTTAGACTCATCAACAAAACAAAATTTGAACTTGAGGGAAATAAATATTATTTGCTGCCAAGAAAAATCAGAAGATTATTTTCTCAGTTACTATGATCAATTCTCTAAGATGCAAAGGGACCGTGATGATGATGTTATGTTCCAATTGGCTAAAATAAATACTTGTATACCGGGATTATAGTAAATTATTATGTGAATCTCTCCATTCAGTTGCAAAAATAAATCCCTGAAGAAGACAGAGTTCAGGAAAGATGAACACTAATTTTCATTAAAAAAATTCACATCCCTACGAAAGTTTCAAAGACAAAAATACATGCCTTGCTTCAAAATGTGCTCAATTTTTACTTAAATTTTTCCCAAAGCAAAAAGAAATCCTCGGTAGAAAAGTATTTTCACCACAGTAATGATGTATTGACCCCGCGTAGTTTTCCCCTCATTGCATAACAGCTTAAGAAAACTTATGGGGATTATATGTCAAGGGAAGCTACAGTGATAATTGGAAAAAGTTTTAAAATTAATCAAGTATGATGTATACTTTGATCTCAAAAATTTTAAAACAATCCTGGTGAATCTAAGTGAAATCAAGCAATATTGCATCTTCAGGAACGTAATGCTGGCATATTTTGGTTCTTATACTAATATCCTTACCACTAGTTGTTCAAAACTAATCTCGCATAAAGTAATTAACCGATTCGTGCAGGAATATTATTGTTATTTCCTTATAAATTCCCTGCGAATACCTTCCATGGATTTCTCAGAATAAAGTTCTCTTCATTACTTCCAAAGGGTGTTTCATCATCGTACTCCTAGCAGTAGCTCCTATAACTTTGAAGGGTGGGAATTAGATTGATTTTGCTCACAGATAGGCACTTCTTCTGACATTATGGAAAGATTTTGAATTTTGTTGGAGAAAATATTCCAGAACTGTAAGGCTTTTCTCGTAATTGCAATTATCTCGTAAATGCAACTTTCACTAAAAGCACGCGAGGATGAACGACGAGATCCCCTATCTGTCAATATGGGCAAAAATGAGTGACAGAAACCATAGGATTCCTTCGATGGACGAGAAAACCTAGTATTCGTAGAGAACACAACAAGTTTATTTGTTGAATGAACTAACGGAACCTAGATCCAGACACTTCATGAGTCAATCTCATCCGAGGACGTCCTTTTGCATTGCAATCAAATTCTAGTATTTGTGTAATCACCAGATCAAGTTACTGAAGATAATGCTATAAAAATGCCACTGTTTCCTACTGTCTTAATATAACTCCTAACCTAATTATGAGTTTATAGTGAGCATGCGGGACCTTAAGGAAAAAGAGAGTGAATGTTTGTAAAATGTGGAAGTCGACAAACTTATTAGTATTCAATGGATTGTACATTTCTCCAGCAAAAAATAAGTTCTCTTAAAAAATTAACGTGCTATCACGAAAACGTTTGCTTAGATTTCATGAGACTGTGGTATATAAATGAATTTTCGACGCATTATTGAAGAGTGAAATCTCTCAAATAGTTTTTTGGGGACTTTAATCCACAATTAATTCTTTTTGATGATTTGATTCCAAAATTAATTCTTTAAATATCGAAAAAATATAATGTACAAAATATGGTGCACATTTATTATAAAACACATAAGATTGCATATTTAAATAAAACAATATGAAAAGATGTAGCAGGGAAAATTTTGCTTTTCTAAATTGTTTCCATATTATTTTAAGTAAAGATTAGGTAAGATATTTTGTTCATGTTTTAATAAACGTAACTTCTTTCAGATGAAAATCTGCGTGTTATGACGATGGGTAAAAGGAAATGAATTTCATATCTTGGCAGGTTCATTATGGCAAACTAAAATATCAAATGTTAAATTTATTTGACGTTCCTTTACTCTTTTTTCAGCTGAAAAATTTATTTTGCAACTTCCGTATTTCCCTGATGACACTCATTCCTCTATATTTCCATTACCTTTGTATTTCTTTTTAAATTCATTCTCACCAAAAGTTTAGATTTTTTGGTTAAACCTAAAAATTATTTTCCGTAAATGTATTGCCACAAAATAATAATAGTTGCGACTCAAACTTAATTAATTTTAATGCTTATATTAACGTTAAATTCCAAGTATAAGGAATACGTTTTTCTGATTCACCCTGAGAGTCGATTGGTGCATGAATGAGGGCGACGGAAATAAATATTTTGAATAGGAAAAGGAGAACTGTTGCTCTGAAATCTTTCAAACTGTTTTTTATCCGTTTGGCTTTCCTGAAAGTTAAACGAATTTCAGGCTGACGCGGGGCATCAATGGACATTTCGGAATCCCTGATCAATAATGTCTTTCAGGTTGAAGGGATCTCCTTTTTGATAAAAAATGAAGTTAGGCGTATTCTAACTGATCGAGGCCCATAAAGTGAAGACCAGCTTACCACAAATATTCACCGCCATCTGAGGAACGCCCTCCGCCTTATCCGTGCGCTGAATGTTTTTAAATCACAGCCTTGTTTGAAAACATTTATGGAGACGTGTTTACTGCCATTCGGGCAGCGAGACAATTTGAGATGTGGCTCGCTGCTTAGGGTTAAACTTTTAATGTCACCAGCGAAACGATAAAACCCATCATTCCCTCACAACTCGCGCTATTAGTGATAGGGAATGAGTATTATTTCCTTTGAAAGTAGTCAATAAACTGCCCAAAGAACGGTTATTTATAAGAAAAAAACGATCGAAACTGTAATTAGCGCGATAGGGCTACCTCCACGGATGGAGGGGAAATTAAGAACGAGAAAAAAACGAAGTGGAGAGGGCAAAAGGGAAATGGGCCAGGGAACGAATTACCACCGATCACGGCATAAAGAAACGAGAATTCTTTTTGTTTTCAATCTCATCCACTGCCACGAAGAGCAGCTCTTCTTTCCCTCGGAAACAGGAGGTTGTTTCTTTTTTCTCCATCGAGGCTCGCTTCTCTCGAATATCCTCGACGGGATTAATCTCAAATGAGGCATTCGACTCTTCCTCATCCCTCCTCTCCAGCACTCCTTTTCATTTTCATGTCTGGCAGTTGGAGCGGAGAGGAGGGGGTTAGAGAGACAGAAAGGTGGTGGGAGAGGGAGTTAGCGAAGTAGAAGGAGCGGCAGGGGTGGCAGTTTTCAAAGACGCGCCCCGCGTCAAGTCGTATTTCTCTCCCCCACCGGTCTTGAAATTCTCTCGCTCCGCGTGTGGGTGGGGGAGAGCGGGGGGAGCTGGAAGGGTGGTGGAGGAAGAGAAGAAGGAGGAGGGGGTTGAAGTAGGGAGGGAAACTTCTCAAAAGCCGAGACTTTGCACGAGGTAGGACCGGAAATTGTTTTCTTTCACGGATATCCGTTTTATTTTTCACGGCTGGAAAGTAGGCCAAGCGGCTCAATAGGCTGGCTACTTCTGGGTCGGTCCTTGCCGTTGCTCGGCCCGCGCGGGCACACACGCGCCGCTATACACAAAACACTCTACAGAACGTATCGTCGGAGTCGCGGAATCATTTTATTTTTACGGCATTAAAAATTCCAATTCACTCCATGATTTTCAACTCCGCGAATGACGGACTTTTTAAAATTTATTTCCATTTGAGTGGATAAGTGATGCACTAAGAAGCGTTCGGGAAATAAATTGCTTATGCATATTGTCGACAACCTAATCCTTCAAGTGTTGGGTCACTTAATCCAGGGTCACGGGTTCAAATCCAATGGGGTGTCTCTGGACAACAACACCCAAGCTGAGTGATTTTAGGTGCAGCTTGATCTAGAACTTTTGTGGAAACCGAATGACTGTACTGGACACTACTCGTATAGGGGACCCCTATATTTTAATTAAACCCGCTATAAGGCTTAATTCCAGATAGCCTCTTCTATCAAAACTATAATCTAATCTCTCACTCGGGCGTATGCTCGTTTGAGTAATCTTAAAATATTCAGATCAAGTTGTTCATTTGGTCGCCACTGATGAGAAGGCGATCGGCGTCGTTGAATTCAAATAATAAAATAAACAATCTGCATTCGATTTTGCGTTACTTTAATCTCTTAATTTAAATTTTGCACACGGATCTATTCTTTATTCACACTATACACCATTTTCAATGGATTCGAAGTGACTAAGAGACAAACGCTAGGCGTAAGCAGGCCGAAGGGGAATGTAATTGCATCTCAATACATTTCGAAGCCTGCATGACAATTTGAAAGCATGCAATTGACCTGAAAATATTTTTATGCTTTTAAGTATTTATATACGCTCCTTAAAAGTAAGAAAAATACTTTACTGCCCCTAATGGAAAAGATCAGTATTGTAAATTAAGATATTGGACAAGGTTACTCCCATTGTACTCACTTCCCTTGGCTGTTCCTACTCCATCTTTATTTTTGAAGCGGATGCAATTATCCATTAACTTTGTCATTTCCTTAAACAGTAGAATTATATATTTTATTGCAGGTAATCCGTCAGATCTGTCTTAATCTATCTTATCTAATCTAACAAAAATTACTGAAATATGGGCAAATAAAAAAATATGTCTAATGTAATTCATGCTGGCAATGTGTACTAAGTTTCCACGTCAAACGAACTAGCATCACCACTGCCATCACGATGGCATCACAACATCACGGTCGACTCTGTAAAATATGTGCTCCTTAACCCACCGTGTACATCTCAACTGTTCTCCTAAATTGTAATATTAGCTCTTTCTATGAATAATTCTTTAAATCAAAATAAAATAACATGAAAATAGGTACCTATTATTCTTCTTTACCGACACATTACTGGAGAGAAAGAGAGACATATAATGTTCACATTATTACATTATGTCTCTCTTTCTCTCCAGTAATGTGGCGAAGTAGCAATAATTGTAACAATTTATCATTGAATTTGATAAAACGTCCCAAAGATTTAAAATGCCCTTATTTTCTTTGTCTTTCAATCTGAATGGTTTTACGAGTACTGCTAAAATAATATTTTTCCTTATCAATATTTTACTCTCCTCTCCCATCCTGGAGACTTTGAAACTCTTCTTCATGGTAGCATTTTAAGTGAAGTTGGTAACACCCAAGTATATAGGCATAGAGTTCCTCTATTCTCAATAGAGGTAATCTAATCTATTGAGGATAATTGCTGTTTCCAATACGTAAATAGATAGGTGTATTGCACTGAGATTAAATAATTTACCGCTAAAGCGTATTACATATTGCTGTCGGTAAAATGAAAGCGTCGTGTAAGCAGATGTTCGAGTTTCTACCTAAGGCCTAACGGGCAATACCTACCTCTCTCTTCTGTTCATTTCCATTGCTGTTTCTATGAATTGTTTCTCCGCGGGTTCGTGTGTGGGAATGGGTGTGTACCCGTGCCTGTGAGTTCGTGTCGGCTCGCTCGCCGGGAAAGGGTAGAGGTGTCGGTCTAACGTTCCTCGCTCAATCTCCTCCTCTACACACTATCTATTTTCTCTCTCTCTCTCTTCCGCCAGCTCTCTTTTTCTGACACATTCACCCACACACGAACTGACCCTTTTCGCCTCTCCGATATCTCTCACGTCGACCCGTAATGGACCGTCCCTTTTTCGGGTGGCCAACGGATTGCAAGCACGCGACTTACGCAAAATGGAAGAGAGGAGGTTTGGGTTCAAGGGTTCGGTGAGACAGGGAAAGGAATGGGAGGATAGGAAAGGGTGGGAGAATATTTTGGCGAAGGAAAGTAGGCGAAGGGATCGAAGTCGGACGGTGTGGATAGGGAAATGTGATCGGGTTTGAAAGGGCAGTAGCAAAGGCTACGTTGGGGCGAAAAGAGCGAACGGATTAGCATGGAGGCTATGGTTATCGCTGAAAATATCAATTTTGCTTTACTTACTACATAAATTTGCCCATCGAAGAAGATAGGATGAGATATGTGAAGAAAATATCTGTGTACAAAATTAAAACTAAAAGATCAAAGTAACGCAAAATCTGAGTTCAAAATTGAATTCAGATTGTTTTATTTTATTATTTGAATTTCTACAACGCCGATCGCCTTGTCATCAGTTTAATTAAAATATATGGGTAGACCAGTAGGTGTAGACCAGTGTTTCCCCAACTTTTTCGAGCCTCAGCCCCCTTGAATCCATAAACCTATACTCAACGCCCCCTAATCGGTAGCTTTAAAATAATAAACAAAATCCAGGAACTTATAAGTGAGAATATACTTTTTACACAAAAATAAATTATCAAAGCAAATAATTTTAAAAAGATTTTTTTATATTTACCTGTCATTTTTCTACTCAAGTTAAGCAATTATATAACATGGACATTTTCAATTTATCAAGATAGAATCACCAATCATGTTTTGTTAAAATTAGTTAAACAATTAAGTGACTAATGATTATAGTTTTTCATGGTCTCGAAGTCATTTAAGGAGATTATTTTGCCTAATTTAGTAACATATTTCCGTCAAATAAAATTTTAATGGAATGGATGGGCTTGATGGCCTGATACCATCTTTATAACGTCCGGTATAATGTCACTTAGCAGAAGCCTTAAATCACCGCGTTCACAAACCTGAAGTCTGTTTCTCTGTTTGGAAATAAGTTGAATGACTGCACTAAAACCACTTTCCACCAAATATGAAGTCGAAAGTGCAAGAAGGAGTTTTTGAACCACGATCCATAATGCAGGACAACGATCGGAAACCTCTTTCTGTAACCAAAACTGTTGATAATTTATCTGAAACATTGGTTTCAATTTAACGTAATTTTGCAATCCAATTAATTCTTCCTCTAATACTCCAACTTCCTCAATCTCTACAAACGGACTTATCACCCAGCCTGGAATTTCCAACAAAAGAAGATCTCAAATCGCTGCGTCATATTTTTGTGCAAGGTGGCTAAATGGTCAAAAAAGACTCGAATCATCATCACCTATACCAGCTTGCTCCTTTAGCTTAAGCAGTGAAGGAAATTGATAAAGCTCGCGGCCACCTATGTTGCGCTTAAATAAAAGCAACTTGGAAATAAACACGGTCACCACAGATTTTGCCTTTATAAGATTAGTATCATTCCCCTACAATTGTAAATTCATTTCATTGAACTTTGCAAATAGTTCAGACGAAAATGCGACGTCACTCCTAATCTTTTTGAGGTTGTTGCTGAGAAAAGCATCTTTCACCTAAAAACACTGCATCACAGGGTCAAAAAGATTGTAGAAGTGCCTTATACAATTCCCTTTTGATAGCCAACGAACTTCTGTGAGTAACATAGTAACAAACGTTTGAAATCTTCGTCGTTCTCATCACTCAACTCTCGAAAGAGTCGATCATTAAGACCATGGACTTTGATTTTGTTAACCACTGCAATTAAAATGTTTAAGGACTTGTGAAGGCTATTACTCAGTATTTTAGCCACTTGAGATGGTCGGCGAAATTCACAATATATAGCAAAAACATTGGTGCATATTTTCTCAATTATGCAATGCAACCATGGTGACGACCAGTCATTGACGGAGCTCTATCTCTCGCAACAGCAAGTATATTACTCGTAGAAGATGGTTTTTTGGTCCCCGAAGAACTACTCTACGATACGAAATATTGACTCCCATTTAGTATCAGTTTCTTAAATCCATTCCAAAAATTGCCTTGCAAACAACAGCTCTTTGAATAGATTTTCATCTTTAATAAAGCGTACGTAAGTCAGAACCCAGATTCATTACCTGGCAAAGTTGGCTCGTCCAACTGAAATGCTAATTCTGTTGTTCTCAGGATGCAACACAATATATCTTTTATATTTTCAGCCACTTCATCTATTCGTCGGTGAACTGAATTCCTGCTTAGGGGTATTTTTCGACCGTTCCTACTTAAAAATGTAAGGAAACACATGGTTTCAATTACTTCCAGAAGCAGGAAACAATGTAAACTTCAAAAACAAAGCATTAAAACGGAGACAAAAGGAAGTTTACCGAGCCTTGGCAAATATCTCATTGTCAAGACCCTCCGGCGCCCCCCTGCTGCTTCCTTGCTTCTTTTTGCCCCCATAGACTAGAACTCCTCCCCACGGCGGTGGTAGCGCCCACTTTGGGAACCACTGGTGAAGAGGGTCCAGTACTGCCATTCCATCTCCCCAAATTTTCTCGGTATAGCTGTACCTAAAATCGCACCGCTGGTAAATGGCATTATTTGAAATGTATAGTTTCACGCTTCAACGAATGTGTGGAGAGAATACTTGTAAAAGACACACTTTTCGACTTTATGCATGACAAATCACATCCCATATTCCTAATATATAACGCAGCTATTCCTTTCCCAAAAGCTATTTGCTATTCCTTCCTCGCTCGTAAATGACAATATCTGAAATGCATGGTATCACGCTTTAACGAGTGTGTGGGGAGAACACTAGTAAGAGACACACTTCCCGACTTTATGCATAACAAAATTAGCCAGCTTTCCTTTCTCAAAAGCATATGTTTAACCACACTCAACTCTCCCTGTCTAATTCCGTTATCTATCTCCTCAGGGACAGCACAACGTGGGCTAAACTGTTCCACCCATTTTCCAACAGCCGTTTGTTTTTCCCTATCACTGTCCCTCGATCCTTTCTTGCCTGCCCTTCCGCCTTATGGCATCGGCAATTACGCTGGAAGTGTTATGATGTCTACGTTAGTCGTAAAGCTTATTCTTAATAAATTTTTTATATTTACAGTAGATTATTTCTTGAAAAGATATCGTCCATCACAATACACCAGAAATAATATACATAAAATGTATCTACAGAGAATAGCGTAATGCAGGGTGAATGTGATCAAGTCCGCAGATGAAGGCAGGTAGAGTTCGGTTTGGCTTTTAGAAAGTTCTCGCCGAAACTTTAGTTTTTTTAAGATCTTAGAATAAATATGACCTATTCCGCCTTGGCACTTAGGTATTTTCATCTGAAACAGTGCAATATGCAAGAATTGTTTAGTTACAGCTTTACTGGATCTCGGCACAAACTCAGTATGCATAATAATAATTGTAAGAGTATGCACATTTAATTAAGTTAATAAAAAATCGTCCGTGCTGAGTGTGATTTGTGTATAAGAAATTTATCAAGACTCTAAAAAACTGTCTTTTTTAATAAATCTTCGACTTTTGTAGCTTCCATGCAAAAATTGGATAGAGTAAAGTTTAATTGAGTTGTGGCACTAAATGACGTTTAAAATATTTCAGAGAGATATCATATGAGATTTTGCAAGAATTCCTGGAACTGGGTCACGTAAATGCAACTCTTCCTGAAACCGATTTTAACTCTCCATCTTCTTCTAGGCTCGTACTGGCGAAAATTGTTTCCGTTAAATATATTCGTAAGCTCTGGAAAACGAAATAGCCGAGACCGTAAACTTTTATTGCATCAAATCCATTTCATCATCATTGGTCATTCATTCCTAAGATTTATTGACTGCAGCCCTCTATCCTACCCTATCTGATGCTAATTGGCTTAACTCCTGGTATTTTTTCCAATGTACTTTCTTCTTTATTTCTCCCATGCATATCACTTGGCTTTCCTCTTGGGACTTTTCCCTCTATTTTTCCTTCTATTATATTCTTCACGAATCCATTGTGCCTCAGGGTGTGGTCAATCCATCTGGTTCTTCTTTTCTCCATGGTGTTCCATAAGGTCCGTTATTCGTCTATTCTTCTGTATACTTCTTCATTTCTTATTTTATCAGTCCATTTGATATTAGGCATCCTCCTCCAGCACCAGATTTCGAAGGCTTCTAGTCTCTTCTGGTCTCCTTTTCCGATGGTCCATGCTTCTGATTCATAGAGTGCCACGCTCCATACGAATGTTTTCACTTATTGTTTGCTCGTCTGTAGTTCTATCTTCTTTGAACACAGCATTAGTCTTTTAATTGTGAATTCTCTCTTTGATTGAGCTATTATTCGCTTAATGTATGCAGTACATCTTCCGTCCCATGCGATGGTACTTCCGAGTTAGGTGAAGAAATCCACTTGCTCTAATTTTTGGCTTTTCACTGTATTCCGCTTCTCTCTTCCACATACTAGGATTTTAGTATTCGACTTATGTTCCTGTGGTACCTTTGAAGAACTTGATCCAATACACCTAGTGGCCTTAGAAGATCCTCCTGGTTTGCTGCTAACATTTCAATATCGTTGGCGAAGCGTAGCATGTTTATCTCTTCTCCATTGATCCCAATTCCGTTTAATACGATGCCTTGTGCTTCTCTTATTGCCTCCTCCAGGTACATGTTGAGCAATGCAGGTGAGAGGTTGCATCCTTGTCTAACTCCTTTGTTAATCTTAGCTTCTATATGGCTTCCATCTATCATTCGCCCTGTGTGTTCGGTAATAGATATTCTTGTGAAATATACATATCCGGCACAGGGAAAGGAACGGCCCCCCTACCCTGATGTGTGAATTTCACACACCGTTGGGCTTAGTACTGGGTGAACTCCACCTTCACCTACCACACCGACCTTCTGGTTGATTACTGTGTTTATGGTGCCTATATAATATACATAAACACTTGTACATTTTTGTATGCATGCCTTTCGTAAGACTCGGGGCATTTAGTTGCATAAAAGGCCTCAGCGAAGGCTGAAAGCTGAAACTTTCTGAAATGTGAGGCCTTTTACGTGTTCTCTATTTATATTGTTGTGTTCCGTTATGCTGTCCAAATATTATATTACTCTCGTGAGTATTTCTACGTAATCGATATATATGTATATATATATATATATTGATGATGTGGAAGAATATATTTATATTAATGTATGGATATTTGGAGATAAAAATATACGGGGCCATGGCATGCGTGATTGATATCTTCGTAACATGACAGAAATTTATCCTTCAAACCTTTTTATTAGAAATGATCATTTGCTTTCTATTTTTAAACTGCACATTTCTGGTAAAGACGATTTTTAAGCGCATTTCAATGTTTATATTTGGCTACTTCCCAAAATAAAGTAACAACATGTTTTTTTAAAACTTGAAAATATCTTTACCCGCCCAAATGGTATTATTAGTGCTTGGCCAATCATTTCCTGTAAATAATACATTTTATTGGAAGAATAATGTCCTTATTTTACCCCCAACGAATAAGGTTGAATATTGAAAATTTTATACTTAAGGGGAATGTTCAATAAAGAGTTCGTGGAGGTGTTTCTTCTCAATAGGGAGAAGGATAAAGTCACATGTGGTCTGAAGTTGTATAAGTATAAGGAATAAGTATAAGGAAGTTGAGAAACTACTTTACACTTCAGCTGACCACAGACGTGTGATCTGTGGTCAGCTGAACACACTCTCCCTCACAGACACACTCACACCGCTCACAGACGTTTCCTGTGCATATTTTGTTACCCACGTATGTGTGGCCCGCAATGAAAATTTTAATATTTTTAATTGTTATCTTTACGTTATTTGACGATTATCTTTCATAATAACAGCTATAGTGTACATGTAAATATTTACTTCCACATACTTAAGAACAGTGTCGGGGGGTGGGATTACACCTTCCTTTTAAATCCATATTCTACCCTATTTAAACGTTTTATACCATCTAGCTGAGCTATATGGAAAACAATATCTCCATAAGTCTCTTGTAGCATTATATTGGTCTCTCCTGTCGATTTGTTATAGCGGAAATAAAATTTCAATTTTGCATATTGCTTGTCGCGTATTGCCTTTATCATTGACGTAGGAGAAGTGAACATGTTTCAACTTGCAGCCGCTGCTATTGTGCAATTTCAGAGTCAAATTAGTGAATAATATTGCCTGTATATATTGTACCATAAATTAGTAACACAATATGAAATCAAATTTTTTCACAAAGCATCATGCGAATAAAAAGTATCTGATTACTCTTTATTGAGCATGAGTGGTATTTTTTTCTGATTGGTGCAATTTATAACTACGTTTTATGATTAAAATTGCTGCCTTTTAATGCCATATCATATTAATTTTTACAAAGAGAACTTATTTTAGCTTCTCATAATATAAATTGTACTAATTCTTGATATATTTTAAATCGGCTTTTATCAATTTTGCATTCTAAATGCCAAAATTTGTAGTTAAATTTCCTCTGTAAATCCCTACATCGGTTACTTACAAATCTGCACTCAGCGGATAATTTTATATCATTTCTACTTTTTCAAAGATACAGCTACTTTGAAATTGACTATTTTTTAATTTGAAGAAGTCGTCACCACATTATACACCACCTTCTCCTATCCACACTTTATCATGCTCATCAAATACCCGATATCATGGTCTTCCGGCTTAAAGCGGTGGAAATTTCCTGTGGAAATGAATAGTATTAAAATAAGGTGGTTTTCATTCCGAGGAAACTAACTTGAATTGGGAAAATAATGAAAGCTACAGGATGGTTGTCAGCTGTACGCGACCGAACCTCGGATGAGTTATATTTTTGGAAAGTTCTTGAAAGAGATATCTACCAAGGAAAAATTAGGTTGGACTGGATTTCATAGCAATAACCACGTATTAGAGCAACAAAAAACTTTCCCTGGAAAATGCACTAGCGATTCTTTCTCGCGGAGGAGTTTCAATTAGTGGTAGATACCTACCCAAAAGTGAGCTAAGGAAGGTTTAAGGGACTTTTGGAACTCAATGGGCAGATGAGGGACACCATAGAATGCAGGATTTTTTGAATTCTTATGGCCGTTGTCTCACGCTACCGCAAGAGATTTTCCTGGAGCGTGAAAGTAATAGATTTGTTGGCCAAAATTGGTTGGTGTATTTTTAACCCAATTTCCAAACTCCTGGGCTATTGTTTGAAGATGAAGTCGTTGTGTTCCGCTGAGTAAAAGAAGGCAGAAATAATTTAGGACCTCACTGAAGTTTTTCACCACGTGTCCTAGCCTTATTTAGTACACAACATTTAAAGGTGCCTCCCACTATGATTCATCCGTCGTGCGACTGGTTACTTTCTGCTGTTACACTATATGTTCATTCTCAGATCTCTACAGTGGATAAACATTTCAGTTACCAGCTATTGGCTTCTGGAAATAACAAATTTACTAGACATATTTGTTTTAAAATTTTTCGTAAACAGCATTGGGTTTAAATATTTTTAGAAATAAGTAATTTTAAAGAATACCACGAAAGGATTTTCCTGAATTATGTGGTCATCATTTTTATAAATAGCAGTGGAAAACCGATGTAAAAATAGATGTCTTTAAAATACAAATTTGTCGACATAGGAGTCCAATATGTGATATAAACATTTTTGAATGTTCCAATCTATTTATACTCCAATTATATGTAAAATTGCTCTGCTGTAAAACACTAGTCGGATTAAAGATCCGAAAAAATTATCATCACGTTTCTCTTACTGTCTCGATTAGGAAAATTGCCTGGACAAGTTTTAATTCAACCTTAATTAGAAATTGCATATATTATCTTAATGGCAAAAAACTATATATTGAACGTACGAAATCGACTCGCCGAGGCAGTGAAAATTTGTCACCAACTCGACGCGGCACTCCAATTTGAGAAAGTATTTTCCTGTACCAAGTATGGTTTTAATTCCAACATTGATATCAAAGCATTTGTCACTTATTAAAATATAATAATGAAAAAAAATCCACAGGGAATGAATGCAATATTTCTTCCTTTTAGATCATAGGACGATATTAAATATGCATGCGTCTCGCGGTGTCTCTCCTATGCTCTGATTTATTTATTCACACTCTGCCAAATTCAAACACTTGTTAGCGTCAATTAAAATAACTACAGGAATGCCGCGAAAAAAACTTTAACGGAGTCATCCACTAATATGTATTATAATATAACAATTTCAAAGTGTAAAAATCATTCGCTTTGACGGGGATGCACGCCTAGAGGGTTTGGATCCCGGTAAAGGAGAATGATTTTTACATTTTGAAGTTGTTGTACTTGTTAACGTGTTTCCACCTCCCCTTTGAGTCATAGAAGAAACTTACAAGTGATCCAATAAGAAAATATTTGAATTTTTTGCGTCGTTTAAAAAACTAGAACTCCGACCGACCTATTTAGTAGAAGCGTGCTCCCACCAACCCTGGAGGTTTTGACTCCATGTCATAATAGTATGAATGACAGGATTTTACAAATAACACCATTATATTATTAATGCCAAAAGAAGAACTCCAAATTTCAATTTCAAACTCGGGAGCCTTAGAGGTAAAGTCTCAAATTAGCGGAGACCTCTTGAAAATGTTCTAATAATTTTTTGCATAAGTATGTATTTCATTTATTAAATAAAAATTATCGCTCACTGAGTTTATCCTATCCCTTCAAGATAATAGTCTATATTATCACAGATATTATCAACCACAGTTAGCACCTTAAGGCCGGGTTGGTAAGTGAGCGTAGAGCTCACCTAGCACTAATACTAACTACCTGTGAAAACCGTTTCTATATAACAGATATGTAAAATCATTTTAGCACGAAATCGAAATTTTTATAAAAAAAGACAAAAAGTCTATGTATGCACGCCTTTCCTTCCATTCTGTTTTGCGATAGTCAAACTCAACCAGCCTAATTTTTCGGTTTTACCAGGAAACTTATGTCATTTTACTAATTTATTTCATACTGCCTTTGCATTCAATTTTTTCCGTCTCTTTCGCAATCATACATTAATAAATCTCTTCTATTTCTGAGATTCCAAATATTCCTCGACTTGAAAGTTAGTTGCTTTCACCACATTCACCGTTGTCTACTCGGTCCATCCCTTTCTTTCAGACGTACACTCATCCCTCATCTGTTTCGTGATTTTACTGTCATCCATTCTCTCAACATTAATAAACAAGAGTATTATCCAATGCATGTCTACAACCTGTGAACACAACCCACATTATTTCATAAACCGCTTAATTTTCCAGTCTTTACTCTTTGTATATACTCCTCAAGTAGACTAAAAATCTCAATCGTGAATTTTATACGAGGTGAGGACCTCTATGACTAGACGCATACTATTTACATGTGATTTAGGAAATCTAACCATTTGGATGTCTTAGTGATTATGGACCTTTTTTATCACTAGCCTTTTTTTTGTACGCGCAATATTTTAATTGCCTACCATTGTTCAATCTTCGATCAGGCCGACTGCTTAAATTTCCTTTCGGATATTTGACTTGACTATATTATAGGTGACATTGGCGACCCATAGTATTTCCTCTTTTAAGAATTGGTATTTGCTCAGCATGTCGATTAATATCCTGTTCCAATCAGATTATTGACCTTATAGTAACGAATCGTTCTTTTTTCTTTGCCATTAAATCTTACGTATACCCATGCATTGTGAACCGTTCAGGTTCTTTCATAATAACGACTGAGTCTTGTATAAAACGGGTGCACTCCCCAGGCGTGGGCAACCTAAAATGCGAACAAGCTTCCGACGATTCGATCCTTTGCTAAACTTGAAAAAATCGTTTTATTTAATTATATTTTTTTTGGATTCCGAGTCTATAGCGGACGATGGTGAGCTGCTTATTTTATAGGAATAGTACCAGTTTTATGCCGCAGGTTCGTTTTACGATCATCGTGAAATAAAATCCAGCGGCTCGAATTTTTACTCCCAGTGTCAGCCTCGGGAGGGAAAAAGAAAGCATCACAACGGCCCAAGAGGAGTGGGGGGGGGGGGGGTGGACCCTTCGCGATCCGGCGAGCAGCGCGAAAGGCCCGGATACCTACCGCCGTGCACTCCTCCATCCCCCGCTGTCCCACCCACAGCGAAACATTTTCCCTTTCATGCATTGAAGCGACGAAGTTTACTCGAAAAACACCATCGTTTATCTTGCGATTATTCCTCCCACTTCCCTCAATATCCTATCTCTCTCTCCCCGTTCACCAATCGAGCGGGCCGACCCAGGTCGAAATGAATAGTGGCTCTTTTTTTCCTCTCTCCCGATCTGATTGACTCTGAGATCCGCTTCACCCACTCCCCTCTCTCTCTCTTTCTCTCTCTCTCTCCAGGGTGGGACGATGCCCTCTCCGGCCCCGCCTTTCAGTAGAATGGGCGGATGGTGGGGGTAGAATTCCTCAATGTCGCGGTCGTTCAGTTTCGACCGATACTCCCCTGCAAACCGCTCCCCCGATCGACGAACCCCTTCCTCACCCCTGTGTTACGTCCCTGCCGGCCTACTCCTCCCCCGCCGTTACTACTACTACTCCGATTCCCTCTCCCCATGGCATCATCCGCCTTATCATTGGAGGGTGAGAGGGATGGAGAGAGGGGTGGGGTGGCGAGGGTTCGGGAGGTGGAGTGGGAGGAGGGGGGGGAGAGAGAGCAATGAGTCCACATGGGGGTTAGAGCTCGGGTTCGCCAGTGTCAGCCCGTGCCACGCCGTGTTCGAGGGGGGGTTTAGCAGACTGCACGCTAGCCCCCCAATCGCCCTCTTTCTCCCTCATCTTCCTCATCCTCCTCCTCTCCTTCGATTCCCTTGCCTCCCCTCTCCGATCTCTCTCCGCTCCTTCCCGTGCCCCCTCTTCTTGCCCGCTTCCTTGCCCTTTCTTCCTGTTTCACTAAATCGTCGAATCCACAATCCAACTTCCCCCCCCCCTCCCCGATATTTTCGAGATTGAGCTGCACTGCTTAGCGATAATCCATTGAGTTAAAAAAAACATCGAAGAAGATGGGCCATTTTGGTCGCTTCCTAGTTTTCCCCCTACGGTTTAGCTCCAATCAGATTTCGCTTTGATGTGCATCACAGTTGTTGAATTCCGAATCACTTACCCAAATCTGAAATCCATTTGTCCTACCGATCGCCCACCGCGAGTGACTGGTCGGGCGCTTCAGGGAAATTACCACAACCACCTCTATCGCGCGGGTATGAACGATGCCGTTCCAGGGAGAAATCTATCTGAAAAACCGGACCCGTAGAAATGTTAGGGAATTTGGGCATGCACTGCTTTGTCTTTTACTCTCAAAAGGACTGGTATCTAGGGCGGTAAACGGGTGTCATTTCACCCGTTTCTCTATACGCAATCCGTGCCGTCACCGTACCCTCGGGCGCTTCCCTGGGGAATTTATTCTCACTTCTCTCGCTGCCTTCCTTTCATCAATTTCCCTTTCTCACTCTCTTTCCTCTGCTTTTCAAGCTCCCCTTCTCCCTCTCTTTGATTCATTTCGCCTCCAGTCGTCAACATACTGTTGTCTCCATTCTCCCAGGTCCCTTCCTGCAGATATCGACACGACATAGGCGAGGACTCTTCCCCTCTGCGCCGAACGATTCCCGTCGAAGGAGGAATTCACACGGAAGCACGAACACACATCTGCAGCACATAGTAGGCGCACGTTCTCTCCCCCTAGCGCCCCCCCCCCCAACCCGCCATACCCTCTCCGCCGCTCGCACCGAGGTGTCTGTGTGTGGGTGGAGGGGTGCTTTCGAGGGAGCAAGGGGCCCCCTCCCTTTCCCCGCCCGGTGGAACGGTGGCCAATTAACGGCGGTGCGGTGCCGCTTCTCGCGACACCTCCGCTTCCCGCCCGCCGGCAATTACGCCGATTCGTTAATCACGCGGCTCTCGCGGCGCGGAGTCTCTTCCCAGAAGGGTCTCGTTTGAGGCTCCTCCTCCTCTTCCTCTCCCCCCACCCACACACCTCCCACAACCCTTCTCATGACGCCGTCCCGCGGGTGAAAGACGCGTGGGAAGATTAACGAGCGAGAGATTGTATCTCTTTTCACCCGTGCTGATTCTCGTTTGTGCTTTCCCCTAGTAATGAAACCAAAGTGGACTCTTCCAGTCTCGAGGTGAAACTAGATTAAATGGAAAAGTGAGATAGGTAATTTTTTAGTGGATCGATTGCGGTTTCACTAACACATTAGTACGCAGGGAAGCACTTTGCGTGCATTCGCGCACGCAAGTTGGATTTTCATACAAAAGCGAATAGGGAGCTGCATTTGAAAAATCATCCGAATCTGCCCTCGGCTTACACTTGGATTTTTCTAATTGCGGTTCAAGTGTTTTAAGAGCTTCCTTTGATATAAATTCTCAAATTTGTTGGTAAACCCCACTTTTTTTAATTTGTTTCCCAACTAGGGGTCGCTAGCCAGCCTCTGGTACATTTTCAGTTACAGTAGGAGAGATGAAGTCTGGTGTTGCCTTAAGAGTATTGGGAGTCATATGTCATATGTCAAACAGAACTTCTGGAAATTATCTATTCTCTTACACCTATGGAAAATGATAATGCTTCAAAGCGCAATCCGGCGTCGGAAATTGGATTCAGAAAGTGTGTTACAGTCTTGGAATCTGGCTGAAAAAATAACCTGAGCTTCTTCGGGCACTTTCGGGCTGTAGTCTTTATTCAGCAGACACATTGATACCGGTTTTTTCATATAATTTCTTGCTTTTTTAGTCATTACCTTTATGAAAATCGGAGTGGACTACCGCAACTTACGAGTAGCTTGGGATGAATTACGTCCGCGACATAGTCTGATAATTGTAACAAATCCTACGATCTATGCTTTCCAAAATTTGTCCAATACACCCTCGACCAAGAAGAATGACGGCAAGCAAGTGATACAAACAATCGACCTCCTTTGAGTGCAGCTTGCTTGTTTCCTGTCGTTTAATCCTCTTATCTCTATCCACCGTTGAGTCCTCTTATGTTAAATACCTTCTAAAAACATATAGTCCTAAGGCCGAGTGCACTAATTAACCATATTCACGTAGATATATAACCCAAGAGTAACAAACCTGATAGGAATAGTCGATTCTATAATTAACTTTCAAATAAATCGTGCAAACTATATTTTGCAGTTTCCCACTCATTATTACTTGCCAACTAGCTCAGAAGGTACGTCAATGAAGGTCCTAAATGGAAAAGGTGATCATGGGGAATAGTCATAGAAGAAGTCATGAAAGAGGCGAGCGATGACTGCGTTCATTTATACCGTTGGGTATTGGTGGTGGGTATGACATTGGGGGCTTCGTAAAAATAAGACTTTTAGGGAAAGGCAACGACAGAATGAATTCAAGGGTTTCACGGTTTAGAATTTCATCTGTCGGAAAAATACATCACTTGAAGTGCACTCATTACGGCATCCATGTAATAATTGTGGTATTACTGCTGAACAATACACCACTCAAGATTCGATTCCAATCTCTCTGGTCAGAGAGCCAGCCACCAGACCATCCAACTATCAGAGATGCTTCAGTCATATCAAGTAGAGTATATGAAACAAAAAGCGAGTAGAGTCAAGAGAGGATAATGGGAAATACATTATATTACGCTGCGTAATTCAAATGTCGAGAACTTGGATTCTATTTCCAGGAGACGTTTAAAGATATTCTGGTATTCTGGTCCTCCTTGTGTGTCCCATGAGGGATACTTCATATTCAATATTCCTTGTATCGGATTAAGAATTAAATTTTGGATGTCGCAGATAGTTGCTGCCGACACTGGGGTTCCTTTAATATACCCTCCTCTGCTTGAGCAAATCCATGGCTAGTTTACCCAACTTTCTTTATAGATGTAAAAGGCTTTAGTTTAGTTATCTCTTATAGTCACTCTTATCCGAAATGACCATGCTATAAAAGAGGGCATAGAAACAAGTGCAAGGAAAATTAGAACGGCCATAGTGGAGATATCAACATTGCAAAAAATGAGGAGGCATAGAATTACCGTATGAATATAACAATTTGATCTTGAAAGAGACGAATTTCGAACCTGGACACTTCGTTTTCAACAGCCGTTTTCCGCAAAAAAAATTAAAACTAAGAGTAAAATTCCTAAAACCCCTTTTCGCAATTAAGCTGCCGTGATGTTATGGAGCGCATTCTTAATTCCTTTAAATTTCGCGATATTTAATTCAATAGATTAAATCTCTTAAATTAGTGATAGATCTCATAAATCAATTACAGATTAAATCTTCTGCATGAATTGGAAGGATGTCTTTCTAGCAATGATGTTGAAAATATGTTTTTAGCTCCATCGCACTACGGAAGGCTAGTTAATGTCAATTAAAAATCGAGAAATTAAGTGTAGAACAGATAAATTTACGATGTCATTTTCCTCACTTACGATAAAGGATCAGAATAACGTTGTCCGACCGCTGTTGAAGGAAAAAATATTCGGGTGAAAATTAATCTGGTGACTCATCCCGTGCCACACACCATAGCGGTGGCTTGCAGGATACTAAATAAAAAAACATACAATGACCGTTCTCCGTTTTTAACTGTTCTCCGCTGATTTCCTTCGTTTCAGGATGGAATTTTATCACGTCATGGAACTACTTACGTTTTAGCAAAATATTTTTTTACTGTTTATTTCGCAGAATCGCACACAGACTTCGGCCATGGTATTAAACTTTTGAGTAATAAAACGTTTTGCAAATAACACTGAAGGTTATCTGGGTGCGCTTAACGATGAAATTCTGTGTTTTATATTTAAAAAGTTATAAGTACATATTCACAGAAATGATGCAAGGCATTATTTTTCATTTTCGTTCAAAAAGACTTCCACAGCTAAATTAGTCTGTCTTATTGATTCTCTGAGATTGTTGAGATTAAGACATGTTGCACTATGGATGCGGTGTTAATTTTTTTTCATTAATTGTCATAAACTGCACAGATTTGGTGACTTTATTGTATAGATTATATTTTCATACTCTGGATACGAAAAAAATCGTTATATAAGCTACTGTTGTGCTTAATTTTTTCCGCACATTCAGGAGACCTATATAATTTCTACACTCTTCTCAATTTACAGCTCTTGATAATATCTTTTTCCTGTATTTTTGCCATTTATCGTACGAAGTACCAGGCAAATAAGTAGACATGCGGATCTGGTTTACTCTGGAGTCAGTTGACGGAGAGATTTCCGGACTGGGGTAATTGTTAGCTATTTCCTTAGTAGCTATTTCCCACCAACCAACCTTCGGTCGTCATTCGATAATGATTTTTTCCATCCAAAGCAGTCGAAATTGCAAACGAGTCTTTTTGTTTTTCTCATGATGATCACCAGTTGCATTCCATTCCAGTGAAGAAAACCAACCCGAGCTCAAGGAGCGGGCCGGGTCGAGGGGCGCGCAGTCTTCCCACGCGAGCGTCAGCCACACCAACCCTGGCGGAGACGGCTGCGTCCGCGTAGATGGCGCTGCGAGCGAAAAAGTGCACAGCACGCCCGCCACCGATTCAGGGAAACATCGCGGGGCGGGAGGTGGCGGGCCGGCGGCGGAGCGACACGACGGCGCCCCCACGAAGACTATGGAGGATAGGGGTAGGGGTGCGGGGGGAGTTCGTCCCTCGACAGCCGGGATAAGCAGGGGATCCAACCCCTCGGAGAGGGGAAAGAGGGAGAACGGGCCTGGGGACGACGAAGAGGGGGAGGAAACGAGCATCCAAAAGCCTGAGTTCAAGTCCGCCAAAGAGAAGGAGTGTTGGGAATTATACCAACGGATGTGTGATAAGGGACTCACCGTGTCCTATGACACAATATTGAGGTGAGTTGATGTTAGAATGAATATTTTATTTCACCTATGTTACCTTCGAGAGACGTAAACTCCCCCCGTCGATGACCATGCTTAATGTTTGAATTAAAAGGTTTCAAGAGTTTGGATTCAGTGAAAATATTGATGTCATATAATTCTATCTCAATTGAACATATTTAAAATGTCTGGGTTGTGGGTTCATGCCTTCAGATTCATCAGCGTCCAGTATCCTAGCTCGAATTGATGCCATTCGGAATACTATTTGTGTGTTCTGATCCTTGCTTCAAAAGATATACAAGTACGCATCAAACAATTTGGGACAAAAAGAGAGAACTATGAATTAATAAAAAAATGAATACTCCATTTTTATTGAGATGCGAAAATATTAATGACTACATTCTGAAAGGTCATTAACCTTTCATAGCAATCACCAAATATGCCGCTTATGGCAAACCATCCTCCTTACATGTCACTACGAGTAGCTACGCTGTTGAAGTAACTGAAAACTTATTTCATTAGGTATTCGTTCTAGTTAGAGCAATAATATGGGAGCTAACTTTTGAATGAGTTTCTTACCACACTTATTAAACATTTTTATGTATCAGTAAAAGTATTGATTGGACGTAGTTGGGTCAATACACAAATATCACATTTTTGTAAAATTGAAATTACACCATTATCAATTTTACTGAAGGTTAACATGAACGTAACGCCATGTTCAAACATTTAAAAATTAATTTTTCAATTTTTCTCTGCACCCTGAACTGTGGGAGTCATTTTTAGCAATGCACACACGCACTGTTTTCAACTTTTTCAGAGGTTCACGATATTTACTCTACAACAAATTATAGGGGGAATACGGTATTATGGTCTCATTACAACACGTCATAAACTGTCTACCTATATGTATTAAAAATGAAAAATTTCCAATGTAAATTTTAACATATTGGGCACCTACACTAAGAAAATCAAATTGATGTTTTTACGAATTTCACCCTTTTATAAGGGATCGTAGTAAATAAAAGTTGACTGATATTTTAACACATCAGGGTAGGGGGGCCAGTTCCTTTCTCTGTGCCGGTTATGGTTTCCTAGGAAGATCTGGTACCCAAAAAATCACATAGCTTGGGTGGACTGCAGGTGCAGGAAAAAAAAATATATATACATACATATACACATTAAAACCTGTACATGTCTCAGACTGCTCAGGTGCGAGTGGGGAACGGAGAGTCCGAATGGGCAGTGTTAGGAAGAGGTATAAGGCAGGGTTGCCCATTGTCACCGGTGCTGTTCAACGTATACTATATGTGGAGGAAATGATTCGGAGGGGAATTCGTAAAATCGGTTAGGTTTGCTGATGACCAAGCATTAGTTGCTCAGTCAGCCAAGGGGTTGCAAGCATTGCTGAGTGAATTGGAGGTTCAGTGCGATAAATATGGGATGAGAATCAATATTAATAAAACAAAGGTTATGCGATTTTCCAGAAAGAAAAAGGCTAAGCTAAACATTAAAATAGAGCAGGTAGAGCAGTTTACATATCTCGGAAGTGTTTTGGGCCAATACGGTCAAAGTGGTAGGGACATAAGGAGAAGAATTGCGCTAGGCAAGGAGGCTTTCTCAAGGAGGAGGGAGTTGATGACGGGGACGTTGAGTAGGGATGTTAAGACAAGACTCGTAAAAACTCTGACATAGAGCGCAGCTATGTACGGCGCGGAAACGTGGTCACTGAAGCAGGAGGATAGACGTAGATTGGAGGCTTTTGAAATGTGGGTTTGGAGAAGAATGGAGAAGGTAAAATGGACCAAAAGGAAAACAAATGAGGAAGTACTGGAGATGGTGGGTGAGTAGAGGGGTTTGTTGAGAGAAATCCGATGGAGGCAGGAAAAATGGATGAAAGGCATATTGAGCGGTAGTGGAATATTGAAGAAGGTAATAGAGGGGAGATGTTGGGCAAGCGAAGAAAGGGCAGGAACAGGATAGGGATTTTGGGCGGGATGAAGGGAGGGAAGAAGTACACAGAGATGAAGCGGGACCTGACGTAGATTAGGTTGCTGGATTGGGTTTTGTTTGGAGTTACAAAATGTTTATTCGATAGTTGTGTCCATCCAAAAACCTACCTTAACCGGTAGTTTACCTAATAATAATATACACATTAAAATACGAAATACCGCCATACGGCGAACAAATATTCATTCACACATTGAAGATAGATATAAGGAAAGGGGATAGGAAAATTTACATTTGTGATCTGCTCAAATTCGCCTTCCCCCACCTGTCCTGTGTTCGTCTTTTATGTGTTTTCCTATCCCCTTTCTTTATATCTATTTCTATGTGTGAATGGATATATATATATATAGATGATGCGGAAGTACTCACGAGAGCGATATAACTTTTGGACGGCACAATAGAACACAGAATAAAACAGATAACACGTAAAAGGACACTCACACTGTAGATGATTTAAGCTTTCGGCCTACTCCGAGGCCTTCTTCAGGTCAGACTGAGAGGTTTTGAGGGAAGAGAGCCTGGGGAGGGGAGGGGGGGCGGAAGGTTTAGGGACTATTGGGAAAGAAATTAAAGATGGCGGTTAAGGGTGGGAATTTTAAAGGATCGGAAATATAGGATGTATGCCGATTCGCGAGTTCTCACCTCTATGTTGGTGGCTGAATCGGGTAGGGATTCTAGAACTGTTAAGGAAAAGCATTCGTCAAATGATAGGTTGTGTGAACTTGCGTGTAAAGGGATAGGAAGAGAAGAGAGTGAAGCAGAATTACATGAGTAACGGTGATTGTTCATTCGGATGGATAATGGGGTAATGCATTCGCCTATGTAGAATGAGGTGCATTGTTTGCACGACAAGAGATAGATAATATTTTTTGAGAGGCAATTAGCGTGGGAACGGGGTGAAGGGACAATGAGGGGATGTGGGGAGAGGGGAGCAGATCTGATTAGGAGACATGTTTTACATCGGGGGCGATTGCAGGTAGGGGAAATATGTGGAAATTTGTCAGGGCGGGGTGTCAAAAGGTTGGTGGATCTCAGAAGGTTTCTGAGGTTGGCTGGTCGTCTGTAAGAGACAGAGGGGCATTGGGGCAGTAAGGATGTGGTCGCGTCATTGTCATGTAATATAGGATAAAGTTCCTTGAGAATGGTTTTCAGTCTGTGGGATCCGGGGAAATAGGTTGTGCAAAGGTTGAGTCCAGCGTCAGATGTGGGGTTGTCATTCTGTGGTGTGTGTGGTCGGGTGGAGCGGTAGATTTTATCCTGTAGGAGCTTTTCTGGGTAACCGCGTTTGTGGAGTGTATGGTGTAGATTGTGGAGGTATTTGTTGAGGGTAGCTGTGGTGTTGCAAATCCGATGTCCGCGGATAGAGAGAGAGTTGGGAATTGAGCGTTTGGTATGAGAAGGATGACTACTAGTATAGTGTAAATATTGTTGATGGTTAGTGTCTTTGATGTGTACTGAAGTGGTGAATTTGTTATTGTGAATTGAGATGTCTGTGTCAAGAAAGGTGATGGTGGAGTCTGAAATGGACGAAGTGAATTTAACAGTGAAAGAAGAATTTAAGGCCGATAAGAAATTGTCAAGAGAATCAGAGCCGTGTGTCCAGAGCATAAAAATGTCGTCAATGTAGCGGACCCAGAAAAGAGGTTGGAAGGGTTGCTGTGAAAGGAAATTCTCTTCAAGGTGGCCCATGAAGAGATTGGCGTACGATGGCGCCATCCTCGTTCCCATCGCTGTGCCTTTCGTTTGGAGATAAAAACAGTTTTGGAAAGAGAATGCATTTTTAGTCAGGACGACAGTGGCGAGATTGAGGAGAAATTCGGTCGAGGGGCACTGGGGTGGGGGGCGTAGAGAAAGATAGTGTCGGAGGGAGGATAGGCCTTCTGCATGGGGAATAGAAGTATAGAGGGAGGTGACGTCGATGGTGGCCATAAGCAGGTTGGAGGTGGAGGGAATGGAGACAGAGTTTAAACGGTGGAGGAAGTGATACGTGTCTTTCGTGAAGGAGGGCAATGAGAGTACGATAGGTTGTAGGTGGTAATCAAGGAATGCGGAGATTCTTTCGGTGGGAGAGTTGAAACTAGAAACTATAGGGCGACAGGGGATGTTGGGTTTGTGTATTTTTGGGAGGAGATAAAACTGGGGTGTTCTGGGGTTTGGGGGTGAGAGTAGGGATATGTCTTGGGAGGTGAGGCCTTCTTCTGGTCCAAATTGGAGGAGAAGAGACCGAATTTCCTTTTGGAAGTTTGGAGTAGGGTTGTCGGTGAGAGTGGTATAGGTGGATGTGTCGTTGAGGTGACTGAGGGCTTTGGAAATATAGTCTTGGGTGTTTAAAATTACGACTGAGGAGCCTTTATCGGCGGTAGTGACCACGATGTTAGGATTGGCCTGTAGGGTTTTAAGGGCATGACGTTCGTTTGTGGAAAGGTTGTTTCTTGGTTTTAGAGATTGTGTGAAGGATTTATTAGAGACTTTTTGGAGAAGGAGGCGTATGAATATTTCCACGGGATGATTACTAGGTAGGGGTTTTGGCTCATGAGTGGAGGCCGAGCGGAATTTGTTGAGTGCGGGATTGGTTTTAATTTGACTCGAAGAGTTACTTTGCGATTTCCAAAATGCGCGCCAACGAAGGTTTCGGCAGAAATTGAGTGTGTCGGTGAGTAGATTGATTTGGTTAATTTTTGGTGTGGGAGAGAAGGATAGGCCTTTACTTAGTAAAACTTCGTTGGCGCGCATTTTGGAAATCGCAAAGTTCTATCTGTTTTATTCTGTGTTCTATTGTGCCGTCCAAAAGTTATATATATATATATATATATATATATATATATATATATATATATATATATATATATATATATATATATATATATATATATATATATATATATATGTATTATATATTATGTACATATATATTATGTACATATATATTATATACATATATATTATATACACGAATCTTGAAGAATTGTCTCACGGATGGGAATAATAATTTAAACGGAGAAGCGAGATAGCGCTGGCGAGCAAAAAAAACAGAGAAACACTTACAAATGAAACACACGTATTCCGAATTTCCGGTGGACAAACCACCTTTCTCTGGGGAAAGAAGAAACTCACCCAAAGGAAGGTGGTTAGGCCACCGAAAATTTTGAATATGGGTGATTTACGACCAATTTTAGTTAGAATAGGAACTTTGAATGCTAGGACAATATTTTTGGACAGTTCTCCAGCATCTCACAATAGCCCACAGAGTTCACGGTAACAGTGGAACCTCGAGATTCAAAAAAGTAAGGGCCAATAATGCCTATGGAGAACAGAACGCACCAAACTATCACTTTGAGGCTATGAAAGATCTTGAGTGAGGTTAGCGAGGGTTGTCAGTCCCCCAGTAACGAAAATTTTGCTTATTTACTGAGGTGAAAATGCGCTTCATACTGAAATAGACAAATTAAATTTGTACCTTAATCGAGAAATATTTAATGCAGCTAAATAATATATATTCTGGTTGTAAAACTTATCATGACTTTGAAGGTTTTAGTTCTTAATCAATCAGCAATAATTTACCAGTAGATCAGCAATTTGTTTGGAAAATAGAACCATAAAGTCAGTATGATGTAACGGTGGCCTAAAGGCGTTGACAGTTTTGGTTTATCCTTGGAATGCTACCCGCACATCGTTAATGTAGTGTTGGTTGCATGTTCTTCCTCAATTTATAGTCGAGCGTAGAATACAGGGTTCGTCCGGAAAATAAGTGTACTGAGCTCAGGAAAAAAAATTTATTACCATTTTACATATCTTAAGCTAATATTCCTCAAAATAGGACCCTTGTGAGTCGATACACTTGTTCCAGCGGCGTTCCCATTCCTGGAACGCTCCCGCGAAGGCATCATCGGGAACCTCTCGAAGACACGTCGTCACGGCCTCTTTAACGGCGTCCAAAGTCCCGTATCGCCTTCCTTTCAAACTCCTCTTTATCTTCGGGAACAGAAAGAAGTCCGGTGGTGCCAAGTCCGGGCTGTAGGGCGGGTGCGGCAGCGTTGCCACGCCGTGCTTGGCCAAGAAGTCCGACACGACAAGCGCGGTGTGAGACGGCGCATTGTCGTGATGCAGCCGCCAGATGTTTTTGATCGCTGGCCGGACGCGGGCGCCTCGTTTTCGAAGCCTGTCGAGCACTTGGACGTAAAATGCAGCATTGACAGTTTGTCGTTCAGGTACAAATTCGTAGTGGACGACTCCCCTTTTGTCAAAAAAGACAATGAGCATCATAAACTTATTTTCCGGACGAACCCTGTATAGTCAAAGTCAGTTGAATCGAGATGTAAGATACCGATGGCTCTGGTTCAAAACAACTCTTTCTCGTTTCGCCCCTTACATGCAGAACTATTTCACAAGTATTTACTGTTACTTTCAGGCTTTCTCTCTCTCTTACACATAGAATCACAAATGAAAATATTTTTTTCCTGAGGCAATAAAAACAGCAAAGGATAACTATTTTAATGAATTCCCATTAAAAATTATTTGGCTATCAGATAAAAGTATCTTGAATGTGTCAGGAAATCGCTCTCTCCAGGGATGTGGAAGGAATCATGGAAAAAAGGACCCATTCACCCCCTGAAGGTCATTGAGGAGCAATGTAATAAAACATCTTCTTTTTTGAGGCCTATGGCTGTTCAGCCGCATCTATTTCATTTGCCAATGAAATTATTAACATAAAGCTCTGTACCATAATGTTAATTTCAACCATGACATGTTGTTTATAAAATGCATTATCTCCAATCAACTCTATATCTGTTTGCTCCCAATAGGCATATAGTATATTATCGTATAACCATGCTCGTCATAAATTAAGTTGAAATTAACGGTAAAATTTTAATGCAACTCATTTTTCATTCAGGAAATTTTTAAAATCATTGTCTATTGTTGTATTTAAAGTGTACTAATTAGATAACTGCACTCTTCTAAAAGACCAACCTCAAAATGAAGACGTGCACTTAATTATCACCCCAAACACTCTTCTTCATTTTTTAAATTACTGCTAATTCCATATTGAATCACATGCATTTTTTATTTTGGATAATAATATATAAAGCAATAATTATTTTCCTTTTGCAATAGAAGGCATTATTCGGGTCCTGTATTTTTCTACTGGTCAAACATGAGCATCTGGACAAATGCATAACCCAGTATTTTTCATGCCATATCTAGTTGGTATATTTGTCATGATTATGTGTACTATGTAATGTGATGCCATTTATTGTATAACTTATTTTTTTTATATTTTCAGAGGAATGTTGACTCCAACAGAATACAGAATGCGCCGTAATGCTCTCTTGTCTACTTGTTGAAAAACTGAATCTTGATTGATTTTGGCTAATTGATGGGATGATTCCATAGAGGGTTTATATGCTTGAAATCCTAGGAAGCTTGTAGGGGAGAATATGCTATGGCTTTGGTATACCATCTAAACTGTTAGACAGGTAACTCAGTTTACTTCATTGATGTTATAAATCAAAAGCTTAATGAACCAATGAGTGATCAGAACTTGCTCTTCTTGGTACATTTTGATGAGGTCTTCATATTTTAGCAACAATTATTAAATATATTGAAATATATTGCTGAAGCAATATGGTATTGAACATTCAAGAATGAAATAAGGACAGGTAATAGTAATGTATGTATTAGATTAAGGTCTACAGCTTTTTAGGAATTGCGGGTTCGATTCCTATGTTGACTCAATTTTTTAAGTACTTTTATAACTGAAGCATTAAAATTTGACAAAATATTGTCAAGGGTTATAATTCTATTTCATAGAACATTAGACAATATTTTCTAGGAATTTGGTGAAGTCTGTGCTAGTGAATTTTGTGTACAAATATTGTTATCACTTTTGCCTGAGTTTAAAAATGGGTAAATGCTCTATGTTCCCACACACCAACAATGAAATCTCTCATTTGGGCTTCAGTATAACTTATAAATATTTTACTTCCTCACAAAGTCCTCTAGGATTTTTTTCTTTTGGCTATTTGACAAAGTATGCAACTGAAGTAAATTGCATATGCCAATTAGCATTCGCAATTTGCCTTGCTTGTGGGGAGTGAGGGATTGACAAGGACACTCAAGTACCAGAGGACTTCTTCCAGCAGAAAATGCTATAGAAACAATTAGGATGCCATGGCAGGCATATTTTATGATCCTAGAAGGGCAGTAAAAGAGTAAGGATAAGGTATAATGCTTGCAAAGTATACCTAACCAAACCCGAGTTCAAAAATTTGCATTGAATTTGCACTTGAGGGTCAGTCATTCAACACTCTTGTAGAGAATGGGGGCAGTGGTTTATTGCCACTTACCTATAACCTGGTACATCCATGTTTGCATTATCATATCATGTTGTCTGATACATGTTTGTCATGTATTCAAACCAAAAATTAGGGCATCATGAGCCCTCATATGTTATTTTCAAAGTGATGCTGTAATTTTGATAAAATGCAATTATTTTTGGAGTATCTCTTCTCCCCCTATCAAAATTATTACACCAGATTCTCAATTGGTATGAATATTGTCACTATGGCTCCCCTATCCTTTCTTTAGAATAATCTTGATTGGCTACCAATGATCGTAACTGGATTAAGTGACATGGATAATTCTAACAAGTATTGCATATTTATGGACAATAAAGAAAAAGTATTATGATAATGTCCATGAGATTCTTGGCAGACAATGGTCCATTGATCCAGTGATGACTTCCAGCTGCTCACAGCTTAGTGTCTCATTGGGAAAATAAACTTTCAACTTCTCAATTATAAGTGCTTGCCGTAAATATGTACATTAAATATTTATTTATGATCTATGGCTTTTAAGATGTGAGACCCACTCTTTAAATATCCCAATATTTATTATTTTTTATTATATTAATCCCAGTTTTTAAATAAATAAAATCCAAAAAGCCTCAGGGAGGATACTGATTCACTGAAAAGCATTCTGTGAGGCAAAATTTCAATAGTGAATTTTTCTCGCTCATTTCTCCTCAGTAGGTCTACCTCCAGCAGTTATTTGTAAAAAAATAATTACATTCAATTGTACAGTATATGTAAGAAAAGTTGAATCATTAATTTTTTTAGTACAGTACCTATTCTTTGTGAAGAAAAATGTATCACACTTTATGGCTATTTTAGAAGGCTCAGTGAGTATTCTTGAAATTATCTACCTTGACATTATAGTGTTCTGATAATTAGCTAAGTGACCAAAAAATAGTATAACTTAAAAGCGTATTAGGATAATTTTGACTGTCTACCACTGTGTGGGATTAAATTGATTTTGGGATAAAAATTTTGCAAGTCATAAAATTAATTAAAGTAACATAACACCTAGTTTTTTTGGATGTAGATATTGCTGCAATAAGAACACCTGGACATAGTGAACATTTGCTGCTGGCTACAGTTTTAATGCTTGTCTGTCGTTAAAAAGACATTCTATAAATAAATAGAACCCTTGATACTGGTCAGTATTGTCAAAACTGTATTTGGTGGTAAAATTTTGCAAGAAACATTTTTATAGATAATTATTTGTACAAATACATTTGTATTTTAGGAAAGGAAAGCATGTATGAGTATTACATTAATTGAATATTAATCTTGAATTAATGAGTACCATTGATAAAAGTATTTATCAGTTTAAGGAACTATCTAGCCTCCAATAAGGGTAAGTACCTACATTGATTCTGGTGGCACTGAGGCCAATGATATTGAATTTAAGATGCTGCAGCCAAAGCAATACCATAAAGCACAAACAACCGGTAACATGTTATGTGGAATATGTACATATTGCATTAATGAATGAAGGTTATAGTGGTATTGCCAATTTAATTTATGTGCATTTGTTTCCTCTAGGATAATTAGGAGGTAAACATTATTGTTATTTTAACCCATGAAATGCAGGGAAAAAAATCAGTCTTGGTATACTATTGTGAAATAGAGTTCTGTCAAATTTTTGTTGCTTAGCTTTCATATGTTTTAATGTTATTCATTCTTTATTCCAATCCAACAAATAACTACAACAATGGAAAGCATGTCTGGTGGGTGAGAAGGAAAATGGCAAATGAAAGAATATATAAGAGGAGAATAATAATAGGTGTGGAATGATGGAGGTCTTTATTTTTCTGAAATTGGATAACTCATAGAGTGATAACTGTTTCAACAAAGAATGATGAGTAAGTGTGGAGAGATAATGATTTTTTTATCAGGGTTCCTAGTGGTTGTATCCTTATGGTAAAGACTTGCAGTGAGTGCCTGCATTTTTATGAGTTTCAGAATATGGAGCAGTAGAGAAATAGATTAAGGTCAGTTTGATCCTTCCAGAACCATTAAAGAAGATTAGAGAGCCAGCCTGATAGCTATCTCGATTTTTAATTGCTCGATTCAGTGACTGTTGGGTTGGATATCAGGTAGGGAAATTTAGTATCTAATGGTATTTGACGGGAGACAATCAAATGTTGCTTTTACCATGCTAAAATATTTTTGCTGATATTTTCACCTGAGAAATGTTTAAAACTTATCCTAACACCCACACTTAAACTATCAATAGGTAAATCAATTGAAATCAATTTTATTGAAGGATTAGTAACCTTGAAAAGAAATATTTTCAGAAATGTTGGATTTTCAAAGGTGTGCAAGGTACTAACAATTTTGTTTCAACTTTTTCAATGCATTCATGGATATGTTCTCCTTTGTTGCTATTCTGACTTCAGTGGGTCTGATGTTTGTTGATTATGACAATAGATAATGGATAATCAAAGATTCTTTCTCCGTGACATGAAAAGGGTTGCCATTAAGAAATTCCTGCAATGCTCTCTTACTTTCTTGCTCTGCCATATTTATGTTCATCTTTTATGGAAAGGATGTTTATTGGTGTGCTTTGTAAGTTAATAGTGTAGTACCTGGGGGAGGGGGTCAGATGACTTTGAATCAGTTTTATAAGTATTATTAATTAATTTTGGATGAAAGTGATATGCGAGTGAAATTTAAAAATACATACTTACATACCTACATAAAAAACAGACAGCTTATTAAGATAAAAAGTATGAGACGAATAAACAAATGGTATTTAAAGTATTCCTCAAATAGATATTACCTCATTGAATAAATTTATGTTAATTTTTTATGCAGTTACTATTATGCTATTGAAATAATTTCTTTTTAAGAATAGGTAAAGTAATTTATCCATTTAAAGAAATAGAGCATATATACTTTGGTATTTGAGCATGCATACCTCTGTCCAAAATGTCTAAATGTATCATTTATTCTACACTATGTGCATTTATATATGTAAGGAAAAACTTGTATGTATGTATGTAGTTATGTTAGTAATAGAGAATGATATTGATGAATAGCAAACAAGAGGTGTCATTGTTCATGATATTCAACTTGTTCAATATTGTAGTTGCTCAATAAAATTTAAGTAACAAATGGAATTTTTGTCTTTGGTAGCACTTTTTAAAATCATATTATAAATAGATATGTACCTACTTCGTTTTTGTATGTGATATAGACTGGGAACATTTGAAAGTTTTTAAGTTGTACATTGTTAAAGTTTATAAATCTTGGAGTTGAGTGATGTAACAATACTGATGCAAATGGAGGACAAGGATGGGCTGACTAAAGTAATGTTTGTTTAACAGGGGTGTGCTTCAATTCTTGCTTCATTAATGTCAGCCCCTTTGTTGCCATTTTGATTCTCATGTCAGCATGAATCAAATTTTCCCTGGTGTGACCCTGTGATAAGTCTCTACCGTTGCATTAATTACAAAAAATGCTCTTACCTAAATAATAAAGCAATTAATTTACCAAAAGCTTTGAAGTGAATTTGCAGAAGTGGAATGGTGATAGATGCACTTGCATCTCAAAGCCCTTGAAGCTAGAACTGTAACTCCTGATATACCCCTGAATGTTGAAAGTGCCACCTGTGGCTTTCTGTATAAATTATTCAGGAAATCTATTCACTACCCATTATTTTATTTTCATATCCCATAGGAATAATTCTTATAAACAAAAGCCAGTTTCAAACAGCATTGTTAATCACCATAATGTTAATTACCTTGCAACCATTACCTATCTACCAATTATTTTAAGGTTCAAAGGTTATTTGCTGTAATAGTCAAAATACCTGTTAATAATCACAATGGAGTTCCTATATAAATGGTTTCCTAAAGGGCAATGTTGATTTTTTCCTGTTGTTGTGTTTATAATTCTGATTAATGTGGAAATGATAAATACTTGATCAAGTAGGTGGGAGTAAAAAAAGTAATGACCGTGGCATAAGCAGGATCATTGGGTAAAGGAAGGAAGAGAGGAGGTTTTTAAGTTGCCATGAAGACCGCCAGAAGTTATGAAGAAATTAAGAAAGAATATAAGGCAAAGAAAGAAGTTCTAACATTATATTAAAGTGAATATTCATGGGAGACCATTCAAAATCTACCTTTAAATAGATAGAATTCCTTAAATGAATTAGAAAGTCAGCTGATCACTCATTACAAAGTGGAAGTTTACACTGAAATTCAGGTGATTTGAATTTTTGAGTAATATTTTTGTTTAAAATCCTGTCATGTTGGGAAAAGTAAGAGAAGTACGCAAAAAGTTGCAATGAATATTTTCAGGTATTTTTAAGAAAATTTCTACACATTCTATAAATAGATATTATACTCTGAAAATTTAACAAAGTTAATTTGGCAATAAAGTGAGAAGTGATAATAAATACACAGTAGGAGAGTATGTTGATATCAATTCCATAGCATCAGAGGATGTGAGGATAGTAATTGTCATTTCCAAGGGGAAATCCAATCAAAGCCATGACAATGGTGTGGTAGAGTTTTGATTTGTTTTACAGTATATTAATGGATTGGAATGGATTGTTTGTCTGTTACGTGACCTTTGTCACCAGGACAATTGCCTAATTGCAACGGATATCAAATAAATAAATGGCAATATTAGTCAGAATATAATATCCCAAGCAATGAGTTGGAAATTCGTCCATCAAGACACAATAGCTTCAACTCACTATGAGAGAACTTCCAGCCTTCTTGTTATAACTAGCAAAGTTTTTGGAAATATATACATATTTGAGCTACTCTATATTGCTTTTTATTTTATTTTAGGATTAGTGTTGATAAAACGAAGTTCAAATTAAAAATTTCAGTTTTTATTCACCAAATTAATTTTATGACGCAAAACTAAGGATGAGCCACTCGTGAAAATTTCGTCTTGTGACGAATAACTATTGATATTTATTTTGCAGTTGCCTGTTTCATTGTTAAGATTGAAGATAATTAGTGCCAAATGCGCATTTCTTATTGAGGAATATTTTTATTAAAAAACTAAAATATTTTGCGTCCATAATAATTAGGAAAAGAAAGCGAATGTATTATCGAAAAAGAAGGGCGATTCTAATCTCCTTAGTGCCATCCGCCAAAATTAAATTACCCGGTGGTCATTTGCAAAGAGTAGTAACCTCTTCAGGTCGTTTTTTGAACTTCTTTGTGTTCGCAATATCTCATCTCTTTTGTAAATTAAGTTTCCGCGTTTCCATTGGGCTTAGTGTATGGATTAGAGTAGTTATACGTAGTTGCGTTTGTATTTATAAATTAAAACAGTCGTGTTCGCGAAATGAATTCTACGACTTCAGTTGATTTGTGCAGCTATATTTCCAAGTTTTTCTTTACGTCCATTCAATAATAAGCCACTTATTTTATGGAACTAAGCTGCTAAGTGGGCGTTACCGCATGTAAAGTTATTGACTGGTGTATATTTTGTTGACTAGATATATATTGCAAAGGCTCGTGACAGGAATGTTTCTGCCATTAACGTAGTGACAAACTTAATACCAGGCCTTGGGGGCTATGGTGGTTACGAATTACAATTTTTTCTAAGCAAAATTTGTCGGGAGGGTATTTCTCAATTAACTCTCATGGAATTCATAGTAATTGAATAAAAATATTTTTGTCGTTTCATCATCTGTGAGTGGCGCAATAAACCATAATGAAGATAACCATATATGTTAGATTTATAAGAGCATATTGTAGTGAACAATCATGCCGTTAAATTTTTTTGGAAGAAAAGACAAAAAAGGAATGGATTACAAAGCGAGGCTTGAGCATAAGCTGTACCTGGTATTAAACATATTTATTATAATATTTAATGAAGATACCATATTAAATAATACGATGAACATCAACTCTGAAAGATCTGTTTATTTAGGCTCGTGAAAATCCAGAACCAGTGTTTGACCTTTCTGACTGCGCTTTGAAATCTGTTCCTTCTGGGATATATTCTCTTTGTAAAGTTTTTAGAAAGGATGCATTATATCTTCAGGTAAAATGAACCACAAGTCTTATTGTCATGGTTATCCTTTGGCAACTTTGTGATTAAAATATTGAGTTTTGGACTTTTAGTAATAGCAGATATTTTCAGGATAATCAGTTGACGTCTCTTTCGGGAGGAGGAAACTTGCAAGATTTGGTATTGATTCAGATCTTGAATATTGAACGTAATCATTTTGTTAGTTTGTCCCCTGATATAAATGCCCTAAAAAATTTACAGGTTAGCAGGAAGTATTGACTCACTTTGCATCAGTAAACATGAATGTTTCCAAATTCTGACTAAATGGACTGAATTTCATTTCAGATTCTAAAAGTAAACAGCAACAGGTTAAAAACACTTCCAGATTCCATAGGGGATTTGTCAAGGCTTCAAGAATTTGATTTGTCTAACAATAACTTGAAAACAATACCATCAACAATGGGAAATTTAAAACACCTTCAGATTCTCGATTTAAGGTCCAACAAACTCAAAGCCCTCCCCAAGGAATTATGCAGGGCCTTTTGTCTCAGGGAAATTCATGTAGATTGTGATCTTTTGATGTACCCACCTAAGGAAATAACTCGAAATGGAACTCAGGAAATAATGAAGTTTCTCTGTCAAGGTACAATGAAAAATTTTCATTTTTGCATAATAGTTGGTCTGTAGAGAAATGCATACTCTTTCTGGCCATGTTTTTGTATGCCGTGCATGCCTTAAATTTGGCCTCTGTAAACTCGGCTTTATGTTAAATATATGTTGCTTTATGCCATTGGTGGAATTAAGTAAAACCAGGTGATTTTGCCCAAATGAAAGATCTTGTTGAGTGCTTGGGGTGCATTTAATGGTGCAGAAATTCCTGATACGGAGGCCTGAGACGCCTTTTTACAACTAGTTCCTTTTGAGTAATGATAATGGAAAGATGCATTGACTGATAGAATAAAGTTACATGTATATTTTGGGCAGTATGGCTACCATTTTGACAATTTTAATTCAAAGTTTGGTCGTTGTTTTTCCCTCAACGGAAATGTGAAGGTTGTGATCTTTGAACCCAAATGTCACAGCATATCATTTTTACTCTGTCATTGTAATGAAACCAGCATATTCATGTCTTAGTTTCAATTGAATAATGATGGATACATTTGAAGTAATGAAAGTCCAAATCTGTATTCACCAGGGTTCAAATGTTCATACCTTGGTAAAATTTTAAGGCTTAATTTTGTGCTTCTTAAGCAGTGACATGATTGGTCAAACCCTCGGTTTAACTCTAGTGCCATTGATGAATGATGACTATGACATCAACAGCAGCAAAAATTTCACATTAATCAGTGATAGAAAGTAGGAATAGCTTCTTTTAACTAAAGAGAGGTATTTCATGTCCCATAAGTATTTGTTTGTGCTAGCTCTACCCCGTCTATTAAACAGTATTTTGAGATTAAAAGGTTTGAGTGATATGAATGAGTTTAAATAGTAGTGAAAGCATATAGTTGTTTTGGTTGGTTTTCTTAAATAATTATCATTGGCATAAATAAAGGAGAGTTGAAAAATATAGTTATCAGCCCTTAGGTGGTGAGCACAAAATACATGTTAAAATTTTCTGTCAAATAGAAGAAATGGTTAATGACAGAGGTATTAAGTTAAATGTTAATGAAGGAATTAAACTCTTCACTTAATATGTTTTCTGAATTTGCTTTTTAGCTCTTGGAGCCCTAATGTCTAAAACCGCCATTAGTTGGTGGCATAATATATTGACATTGGGATAATGGACCCAGAGCTCAAAACTCAAATGTGGGTGCTGGAACCAGAAGCTATCTATTCAGTAGTACATTACCTTCTGCCCACGTTTTTACCCAAATTAAATATTCCTATTCTTTCATGTCATGGACAAAGATCTTAAAGAATTAATGCTTCAACTAACTTGAATATGTGCATCTGATGTAATCACTCGGAGCAGAATCATACTAATTTTGTTGTGTCTAATATTTCATTTGTGTTGTCTGTTGTGTATTTATTTTCAAAACACCTCAAGCACATTATTTTCAGCTACTGAAATAAAACATTTTTAATGCTCTCCATTGATAGACAAATGGGAATTGATTTGTTGAAGGTAACTTGATTCGGATTGAATATATTTCAGTGGATATTGGTAGTGCTGTTAATTCTAATTGGCCAACATATTTTAAGAAAATATATTTAATTAATGAAAACTTCTAATATGAATAAATAAGTTGAGGGAAAAGTGGGCTCACTACTCTGTTATTTGTGGTTTTAAGTAGTTGAGTGTGAGTCTTCTTGGAGATAAAGTCCTTACAGGAAATTTGGATATTGGTATGGTGTTTTAAGACTAGGATGAGTGAAGGGTATTGAGGAGTGGGAGAAAGAACATTTAAAACTTTCGAAAGGTTCTAAAAGATATGGTCAGCTACTAATTCATTTCCAGAGGCGAAACCTCTTTTAATATCTTCTCATCTTATTAACCATGGTATACATTTTCATCTAATGTTAATTGGGTATGTTTTATTACGAAGCAAGTATCTTTCATGATTCTATTCATAAACTACTTTCTAAATATGAGCATTATGTACATAGAGTTTTCTGTGAAACCAAATATCATCATGAAATGAAAGAGAATGAATAATATTTTAAAGAAAATCATATAATAGCCCCCAATTAAGCTTGTTCTTGGGTAATATTTTTTCCGACATTTTTATGCTTTTGAGATGCAAGGAGTTAACAACAGATTGGTGATAAATTATTATTTAAAATGTTCCAAATAACCATGGATTTGCATCCAAGAGAATCAAAAGACCTTTTAGTTGGCCTTTGTGAGGTACAATTTGGAGAATTATGATAGAGGTGATTTAAAAGAGTTAAACCTGAAACATAAAATTTGCGAAGCTTTAAATTTGTATAAATGTGAGGATGGACTCGTGATAAATCCTTGTACTCCATCCCTCATGTATTGACCTCATTTTGTGAGCCATTAGGTGAAAAAAACTATTCATAGAAAGAATTCAAATGCCTTCCTTAAATGTGCTAACCTAAAGTATTGCACAAAAAGTATATTTAGTAAATACGTATTTTTATGTCTACATATATGATAATATCTCAGTTATTATTTGAATACATACAGCTGTGAAACTGTTTAAGCTGTTAATTGGTGGACTTTTCCATTGTGTCCAAGTTAGTTAAAGATCTGCAGAACTTTTATTTTGTAAACATTTGTAGGTGAATTATTTGGAGACTTTAATTAACACACAAGGATTGACTCAGAGGGAAGTGGCAAAATGCAACAAATTTTTTAAAAAAAGGGTGTGAGATGGAGAACTAAAAGGAGCATAACACTTGCATGATGATATCTTTGTACTTGTTTTTCTGTTTTGTATTGCTGTAAAATTTCTTCGACTTACTGTCCCAGTGGGGAGTAATAGTTGCATGGGGAACAAGTAATGTTTAGTTAATTTAGACTGCAGCAGTTACCTCTTCATGCATGTCTCAGTAGCTCTATGTTAAAGCTCTCTAGTTTGTAAACTTGTTTGCTTTCCAAAGATGTCATCAAGGATCAAATCATTTGTCTCGTAAAACCATGTGATTGTCTGAATTTAATCACCTATAAATCTCCAGTTTTTAGTGCATAATTATATTTGAATAAAGTAATTTTAAATATAGGATATCATTCCTTACTTAAAATGACTGTGATTGTTTTTTAATTTTTTTTGCTTAAAACAAAATTTTCATATTTTTTCATTTAGAAAGTGGCTCAGAATACATTGATCCAAATGACTGTGTCACTGATTCATCTGAGGCAAGCACATCTCCTTTAAATATTAGTGATTTACAAGAGAAAGACAAGCTATTTCAGGTAAGTTATTATTTTTTTGGCCTCTTCTCTCCACTAATTAACTATGTACAATTTAATTTTTTGTGACATGTATTAAATTCCAAAATAAGTATTATTAAAAAAATAGGCATTAGGTAATCTGATTCAATATCATTTATAGTTTCCTGCTAATAGCTGAGAGGATAATTGTAGTTACCCTTCAATTATTATTTTTTTATGCAATCCTAATCTCACATTTTTTATTCTATCTTGGTTCCTTAAATAATACCTACAACTTTTTAATGTTTTAAATATGGACCCGACAATAGGATTGTTTTAGTATAGGTTCGTGGTTGCTTAACAACTCTTGCAACTTAACGTACTGTGGTGAATCCATGCATACCTTCTTCCAAAAAATAGTGTGTGAGGATAAAACCTGATAGAACTTCCCTTCCATCAGTGCTGCTCATTGTTCAAGTTATATGTTAAAGCAAGTAAAACTGGACATATTTATTTTGATAGTATATCATAATTCAGTAAATCATGCTTACCTATGTACGTTAGTATCACTAATTCATGTTGCGACTCACATGACTGTTATTTGTAGAATGTGCTTGATTGTTCCCTTTCTGCAACCAGTTGCACTACTCATTTCCTACATATGTTTAAGTAATGCATAATCAGCTCCCTCTAATTTAAACCTGCTTTCCCACAATCTCTGTTATCAGCATGCCATGGCACTGCAGGTTTCATTTTTCTTGGAGGCTTGTGATGTAGCATATAATATGGCTATTAACTGTACTCATTTTCCTTTCATTCTAGGCCAAAGTGATGGAGCTTGAAAAACTGAAGGCATGTTGAGTAAACGCTAAAGGACTTTTGGTTGTAGTATTATTTTAATTTTTATTTACTTATAATAGATAGCACTGTTACTAGTTTGCTTATATTCATTTTTTTAATCACCAGTTAAGATTAAAATGTTAGCAGATAGTGGATGTGGCTGATTGTATATATGTGCTATTTCTGTTAACCTGATGGGTAGAACTCTTGTTTCAATGAGCATAGTTTGTAAAAAAGAGTGTTTTTTTATAAATTTTACCAGGAGCAAAAGCAGCTTGAGAGATTGGCTGTTGAAAGAGAGTTGGAAGAGCATCAAAAGAAGGAAGTGGAAATCCAGTTGGAAATGAAAATGCAAAAGGAAAAGGTTTTAATTGTTTCTTAGTTAAATCTAATTCTAGTGATGCCAGATGCACATTAAATCATGAGGTTTTGGTAGTTTGCTTAGGAAAGAGAATGCTTTATGCAGACATGCCAACTCTCCCGATTTAAGCGGGAGACTCCCGATTTTTCCTTCTTACGTTCTTGATGAACTGCTCAAATTGTGTACTTAGCTTAACATGTTAATAAAGTGTGACATTCATTAAAAATTGGCAAGTGTCATAAAGGGATTAAGGTGCCATGCAAATATTGTGGTAATTAAAAGTGATTACTTCGTGATACACTTCTAAAAATCTCCCGATTTTTCATTTTTGAAAGTTGCATGTCCTCCCGATTTTTCATTTTTGAAAGTTGGCATGTCTGTTTATGTCATAAAGTCCATGAGGTTTATACCTACCTACCTTACTGCCATGAACCCACATAACTAACTAGTTAAAGAGCTTTGCAATTGTTACTATTCACTCTCATCGTGTCATTAAAAATTTTAATAGTCATAATTGCTAAATAAAATTTAAAATTTGGCCATGGGTATGTTTACTAATAAACATTTTTGTTCTATTTTAAGCTCATAGAAGATTTAGTAGAGCAGCAAAATAAATTAGAGTCAGAAATAAATAGGATTCAGCACCTAAGAGAGTTAGAACATAATCAGTTAATTCAACAAATACAACAAGGTTTGTTTATTTACTCTTATTTTGCCGTATAACTATAATTATTCTCATACTGTCTAATTTTTCATGGAAAACATAATTAAAGTGTTTGCTAAAGTTTCTTTGTTAAATAACTTTAGAAATTCTTAATTGAATGGCCTAATCCTGAGGCTAAATGAATAAGAAAACTAATTCTTCATAGAATAATTTGTAGAGATGGAGTTTTTCTGAGAGATTTATATTAATAAATCGCTTGTAAACATGTATTAATGTTAGGAATGGTTGTGTCTTAATATTTGGGGTATATCCAAGGATCACCAGACCATTTACTACTCAAGAAAAGGAGTTGTATCTGGAATGTTGTGTTGAATTGATTTGGACCATTTTATACCATTTATTAACAAAGTTTACTTTGAGAAATTGGAGAAGACCTCTGGCCTACCTGAGAAGTGTTTATGCTTCCCATTTATACCTCTGCCGCATTTGATGTATCAATCTGTTTTGTTTTTGGAGTAGGTTTTAGTAAATTAAGACTCGGAGGTTATTAATTTGTGATTTCCTTTGGAATCATTCTAAGTAAATGCTCTCCACACCAGGCATTCAAGGCAGAAACAGGTTCCACTAGAATCTTTCCCTCATGTTATTTGCTAAAATTGCAAACTTTGGATTTATTAGTACTATTCATAATTAATGCTATTAAGATGTGATATGAAAGTTAAGATATTACATTTCTTTTCTGCTAGTAGGCGATAGAATTGTAAATAACATGCTGTATTTTGAGACAGTGTCATTGGAATAAAATTCAATTATAGAACCATACAGTGTGAAGAACTGTCATAAATTCAGATGGTATAAAGGGCACCTAAGCTGTAGGAAATAGTACTCTGTTCCTTTAACATGAAAGTAGGTGAAATGCACACCTTGTTTTTATGAAAACACTATTATGTTTGCAAAGGCGTAATAAATTATGCTTAAATTGTATGTGCCTCCCTTATGTTTCCTAATATCTTTTAGTGTCTTATATTTGGAAATGTGTAGGCTAGGTTGTGTTGGCCAAAAATTTTCTCAAATTTTATTTGTCCCTTTTCCAGAAAGTTAAGCCCCTTAGTTAAAATTGCCTGTATATCGACTTTTTTAAGTACATTCGTTCAACTTACTGATATTTTCAATTTTTAATATTAAAGAGAATTAGTTTTATCATTAAAGAGCATGTGTCAATTTAAATGTTTTCAAAATATTCAGTAGGCTTACTTTTTCCATTGCAGTTGAAAATACAGCAGACACTGTGATCAAGCAGTTGATTTTGCTTAGTGAAAAAGAGAGAATAGGCAGTCATGCTCTTCAGCAATTGGCTGAACAAGAGAGAGAGGAGGAAGAGAGACTGCTGAATGTACTGCAGGAAGAACAGTTTTCTCTTCGACGACGAGATATTCTGCGTAAGTTTATAACATATTAAGTAAACCTGCTGACTTATCAGGTATTTTTGCATAGTTTTATCAAAAAATTTCTATTGTGTGTCAATCACTAGAGCTCATAGTGGCTGGCATTTGGTTTCAGGCAATGTCACATTAGTTGGGTGGATGTAATTTAATACTATAAGGTCTCTGCTGTGTAAAAAAGTTAATAACCGTAAGGAATCTGATAGTTGCATTATTTTTTTAGGCCCAATTTTAATTGGAAGGAGATAGTCATCTGATCACATTTAATTTGAAGTGTTGTTTTACAATTTTATTGATTGCATATACATAATCATCACATTTATGAAATAACTTGCTGACTCTCATTATGCTTCATTATTTTTGTAGCATATTAAAAGCTCTAATGATGCACACTATGTTATTTGTATTTGGTGAGTAACATTTCTTTGGTCTTTTAGAATTTCTATGAAACCTCAACAAAAAGCACAGCAAAATGTTAACCAGGTTTCAGATTCAGAGCAAGTCCTTTTACTAGAAGAGTGCCAAAGAGAGCTAGTTAACAGTTGTTTATGAGACACTCATGGACATAGTGTGAAATTTTCCTTAACACAATAGGCTTTAACCTATATTTTGGAGCTATTGCATCAATTATGAAAGTGATATATATTTTGTTAACCACAGATGCCATGGAAACCCTTTTACAAGAAGAGTGCCATAGAGAATTAAAGCTTCGTGAGTATGAAGAAGGAAGAGCAGAGACTACTAGAACTTTATTGAGTCAGTGAGTAATTATTTAAAAAAATACTTATAATTAGGTCACTCTACTAGTAAATTAGTTTCCATTTACCACTTCAAATGTTTACACTATCGGTACAAATATGGAATAGGGACTATGTCATGATCATAAGCAGAAAGAATATCAGTTATTAGTGCATTTTAAATTGCCTTAGCTAATGTACATCTTCTTTTAGACTATTTTTATATCTCCTTGACTTAAATGAGGTACTGAATGTTTGAATTAGATCAAACCCCAGAACTAAAAATAGTATGTAAAGTCATTTTTGTGACTTTCTTCAATTTTGGTATTTTTTCAAAATATTTGGTCTTTATGAGTTTCTGTTCACTATTTACTCAGAAACATCTCTTTTAGTGCATTCTAGAGTATATGATTTAAAGGCATATTTACTTGTGAAAGTATTTGCATACCATGCTCAACATACTTTAATATTTTCTGACTATGTATCATGAGAACTTGTTCTAATTTTGCTCAATGTCATTTCTGCTTCATTCCTTTGTCACTTCTGTCTGCCTTCATGCTTTGTAAAAAGCCTATTCTCTTCCTTTTTTCACCATGCTTACCAAGCTCTCTCCCTTCTATCATGGTCTCCAACATCCCACATGTTGTGCTACTTCCTCTGCATTTTTTTTTACTGATTTTTGGATTTCCTCTGGCAACTTCCCCCATCATATTTAAAACTTCAGAATTTTTGTCTTCATGTTCAAATTATTTTCTCTATTCTCTGCCACACTTCTCGAAAGCCTATCTATGCTCATTTTCTTATTCCTCAAAGAATAGATTTTATATCCAAAATTATTATGCTCCATATTAGTCTTAACTAATCTCTCTTGTATATCTTAACTCAGTGTACCCATCATCCTAATTTCTATAGTGAACATATAAATTTAGAGTTATTTTGGTCAGTACCTCTTGATGATCATGAAGAATGTATTCAAATGGAAATCTAGTGAGCAACTATGTTCAGGGAAACATCATTAGCTTTTTCGTTTGTCACCAATCAGTTGATAATCATAAGACAAGAATAGAAATTGAAATAAGGTATGAGGGTGGTCCCATAAGTACCTGGCCTGACCTAGAGATGGCGGTAGTTACTTGAAAAATATCACTGTATTATAAAGTATGCAATCTATAAAGCATATATTTCAAGTTTGAAGATGCTACGTTGTTTAGTATTTGTTTGGCAGCCATCCTTAGTGAACGTTTTCAGTGAATTTGTGAAAATGGAGAAAATTGGTCATCGTTATGTGATAACAATACTTTTATTTGAAAGGTCTCAGCCCAACCAATATAAAATCTGAACTGAGTGAGTCTGCTCCTTCATTTACAACAGTAAAATATTTGGTAGCATAGTTTAAATGAGGTTGTATGACCTGTCAAGATGGGCATCAAATTGGTTGACCAAATGAGGTGACAACTGTGGAAATGGTGAAGAAAATGCACAAAATGATACAGGATGATTGTCAACTGAAAGTGCATGAGCTTGCAGACATAGTAGGCATTTCAAAATGTACGTTGCATATAAACTGAAAATTTGGACGTGAGAAAGCTGTGTGCAAGATGGGTGCTGTGTTTGCTCAAACTCAAGCAAAACCAGTGTTATGAAGATATTCCAATTGAGTGTTTAGCAAAGTTTTACAGCAACAAAGCAGAAGTTTTGCACCATTTCATACCCATGGATGAAACATGGGTCCATAGCTTCACACCCTTGACAAAAGAACAATCAAAACAATGGATTTAAAGGGAGAACCGGCTCCAAAGAAGGTGAAGACCATTTCTCCTGCAGGCAAGGTCATGGCGTCGGTTTTTTGGGATGCGCATGGGATAATTTTCATTGACTATCTTGAAAAAGGAAAAACTATCAATGGTGAGTATAATGCAAACTTATTGCAACGTTTGAGCAAAGAAATCAAGCAAAAGCGGCCGCATTTGTCTAAGAAGAAATTGTTGTTTCATCAAGACAATGCACCAGCTCACAAATCAGTTATTGCAATGGCCAAAATTCACAAATTAATGTTTGAATTGCTACCTCATTCACCCTATTTTCCAGATTTAGCCCCCTCGGATTATTTTCTGTTTGCAAATTTGAAAAAATGGTTCGGTGGTCAAAGTTTTTATAACTGTGAAGAAGTGATGTCGGTAGTTAATGGCTATTTTGAGGAGCAAGACAGTTCTCATTTTAAAAAGGGTATCCAACTTATTGAACATTGCTGGGAAAAGTGTAAAGAGCTGGAAGGAGATTATGTGGAAAAATACATACATTTTTTTTTCCAAAAATTTTGCGTTTTCTATGTTGGGTCGGGTACTTCTGGGACCAGCCTCCTTTATTTACAATCGGTCAAATTTCACTCAATCAGTGAAAATACAGGGTATCCAAACTTTTTTTTTCAAATTTGGATGGTTGTTGAAAAAATTGTTTTATGAATAATATTTATGGTCATAGCAAAATGAGATGTATTAGTTACTTTTTAAAAAATTTTCTTGGTGGCAGTTTTCATTACATTTCTTCTTTACATCTGACACGTGCTTCAACCTGTTGCAGGTAACAGCATGTCGTAGATTTGCATATATACAAGTTGGGCAACATAACTTCCTTTTTTATTTCGCAAAACCACTTTAAAAAAAGGAAGTTATGTTGCCACACCCTATAGTGTAGAAATCTGTTATTAATCTTTTCTGATCCTTTAAAGTGTTAAAGGACTTACCTTGGATATCCAGTAATTAAATTTCACTCCATAGTCGGATAGTCTGTCTGTAAATTGACAATCTACTGAATGATGAATGCAAACAGCATTATGCTGTATCAAATTGAATTCTTTTTTAGGGAAATGGAAGCTGATCAATACCTTGGGGCATTAATACGAGACAGGGGTAAAGAGAGATCAGAGCTGGTCAAACGATTGCAAAGGGATGCAGAGCTTCAAAGAGCTGCAGTGGGTGCATTATTGGAAAGGGGAGATGCTAGAAGTTGGGGATTGGCTCAAGAGGTGGCCATGGTCGAAGCTCAGCTGGCTAATTTAACTGCTGTGGAGTTGGAGCGAAGGCGGCTGGAGATGAATGAACAATTGGTTACTACAATATTGGATTTTTTAATTCCTAAACTATTTTTCTTGTCACGTAACAAGTGGTGCTTCTTTTTTGTTCATATATAGAGAAAAATAATTTTTCGTACCATTGGTATATTTTGGTTTGCGCAGTAAAAACTAAAAAAGACTCCAGTAAACTTCAGTGCATTAACTCCGCTGACATTTTTGATGCTATGTTGCCCTCTTGGCATTGCTTTTCCCTTTATCTCATTCTGTACTAAACCAGCCAAAACCACGTCCCAATTTGCCTCACTCATGATGATATTTAGGGCCACATGAGCATTTTTTCCACCTCGAGAGTGTTTATCTCTGCTAGTTCCCCAACCATTCTCATTTTACATCGTAAATTCTATAAGAAAGATCACTTAAAAAAAGTAAAAATATATTGGAGTGCCTTTTGGTTATGACTAGATCTCCTTGAGCTAGGATTCTATCATCAAGGAATTGATGAGAGGTTGAGTCATTTTGAATGTTCCTTGAGTGCATGTGCTATTGAAGAATGGATGATGAGGGGCATATAGTTGAATTAGTTGGATTTCATGTGAGACATATATGTATTAGGTAGATAGGTACTCTCTATCATTGTCTGTTAAGTACAAACTTGCTGAACTTGTGAAAGTGTTTTGAGTGTTGCCATCTTGAGCTTTTGATTCTTACCTCTTTCATATTCCAATGAGATGAAACAGAGTCCAAGGCAAAAGGTATTCCAAGTTGTCTTCCAGTCTTTTTACTATGTCTTCAGTGAGTAATCCATTGCTGAGAAGAGATTTGAGGGAACATACCTTATCATTCTGATATTTTTCATTCATCAGAGGGGAAGAATTATACTGATTATGGATGTGGTGGTAATTTATTAGAAAAGGAGGGTATGAGTTAGATTTGTACCTGTCAAGTCACGTTTAGGTTGTAAACGAGGTGTAGAGATATAGCTAATGAGGTGTTGGTTGGTGGAAATACTTCATGCTGAAATCAAAAATAATGAAAAGAGAAAGTGTGTCTTCTGTAACTCAAAGAAAATAAGAACTCTTACTGGAAAGAGTTGAGGCATTGTTAAATTAATAACGAAATAATGTGAAGTTTCATAGACCAGAAATTGGACCTAAGTGGAGGAGTAAATAAATATATGGGTTATTACTCATCTAAAGATAATTCATTTGAGGAAAATATTTTGAAATTTATTTCTTTTTTTATTCAAATTAAAATATTGAACAATTCCTCAGTGTTATTGAGATAAAAGAGCATTACGAAAAGTGTTACTAACTCGTAGAATAATTGGTTCAAAAGTGGAGCTAGCTCAAAACAAACCATAATTATCATTGTAAAAATAGGTTTAATGTCTGAGGCTAGAGCTCACCAAGTACTGAACCCAATGGCATGTGAAATTCACACATCAGTGTTGGTGGGCCAGTTCTATTCCCTGTTCCACCTATGGTTTCCCTGGAAGATCTGCTACCCGAAAAATCACAGCTTGGGTGAAGCTGAAGGTGCCCAGAGTCATCATGCAGAATTAAACTCGGGCATTAAGGTCTCTGTCTACTTGACTACCATGTTTGCAGTGAAGCTCATAAGTATTTAAACTTTGTTCTTAACTGACAATAATTTGTGGCTGCTTTTGGCTGGGCTAGTATAGAGTGGATTTATCTGCCAAACCTATGTCCTTCTCTGAGAATAAAATTTGTTTCGCATGGAGTGTGTTTGCTGAATGCACTTAGTACTCTTCAGCTATTTTTGATATTGAGTAGTTAGCAGGAAATATTGAATAATATTATTTATATGATTTATTTCAGGGCATATCATTGAGTATCTTTAAAAACAATGTTCATAATGACATCTATGCACCCTTGAAGGGCACTTTGGAGGGGTTGGGCACCCTGTAATGGGTGTTGAAAATGTTGGGGGATAAGATAAGGGTTCTCTGACTTGAGGGGTGCAAGCAATGCACACTTTTATGCACTTCTCATGGTTCATATTAGAACATGCCGGGCATATGCTCAGCACATACTTGTAACTTTGCTGACTGATATGGAAGCATGTTGGGAATACACTATGTCCTGGGAATGTTTAAGACATCATCTGTAATATCAGTGTGTGGTCCACCCAGTGAGCATTAAAACCCAAGTTTGCATTAGTGCATGAATAATTTATAAGTTGCCTTCCATCTTGAAGTGATGAATTAATCGGAAAAATTGGGGAAATAAGGGAAGGTGATAAAGTCTAGGAAGGGTACCCGCTTAAACACCCTATTTAATTGTAATTTAAATGCATATGTCATTGGTAATAAATTTAAACCAATGATAACTAATGAAATAATAATAACCTAGTGAAACCTGTAATCAACTTTAGAAGCAACAACAGAAGTAATTTTTATTAGATATGACAAAGACTGAACAATTAAAAACAATTTATACAAATTTTACTATTTGAAATACTCTAAATGATAATAGTATGAAATCAATCATGTATACATTAATAAAATTTTAAGTACTATTTGCAATGGGAAATTTTCATTGGAACCTAAAGGAAAAGCAATAGAAAAAAGGAAAAATTGAACCTTTAAATAACTCTGCTAGCTAATGATACTAACTACAGCTAAGGTGGACACACAGTAAATATATGCAATATGTAAAGTAAATATATCCAAGATGGACACATAGTTACACAAAATTTTGTTTGAAAATATTTATGCATCTGTACCCCCAGAGCAAATTCATTCAAGTATACACAATCTACCTATTTGCATTGTGAATATCCATTGGGTGAGCATCTTTCATGATTTGCATATCCATTGGATATCCAAATGTTCTTCTAATTTCCTAGTGTAGATAATAACTAAACACAGGGACACATTCTATATGGATGATACCTCTGATATTGTATACATTCATGGCATATGAATTTTGGGTGATGGACTACTTGTGAATGAAAATGAATATTCTCACCATATCTTAAGCTTGTTTATTATCAAACTTAGTTTGAGGCGAAAAAATGTGTGCACCAATGAAATTTAAAACAAAATTATATTTAAGGAATTTCCAGTATTTAAAAAATGAATAAAACAGGAGTGATTTTAATTCTATTAATGATCTAGTACTGACTGTCTAATTTGTTTCACCTCATATCCATATATCATTTTTGATGGATGTTTAGTTGTGAATATGCAAAGTACAGATATCCATTACATATGCTCATGGATTGGGTATGTTGTAGAAATCCATCGGATATTAGGCATTGTGTGGTTAGATCGAGGCAGGTTTTTAGAGCCGAGGCTCATTGTAGAAACAGAATGTAAAAGTATATGAACAGTAAAAATATGTAATTTAAAGCTACTCTGAAATAACATATGTAGTTGAATTGCTTCATAATATTATTAAAAAAAAACTATCTAAATCATTGGAAGCATGCTGCTGCAAACTTTACCTGTTCAAATCTCTCATTCACAACCAAAATATTGAGAATTATCTATTAATATCAGTAAAGAATCTTGTGGCTCTGGTGTAGATTTTAGGGCTCTTTTTATAACTAGGATCCCTTTGTAGGATAAGTGTGCCTTGTGAGTACCTATGCCTTGTATACTTCCACCCTTATTTAAAATATGACAAAGAGGTAAGATTCAAATGTGTGTTGAAAATTTAGGTTTATCATTTTTTTGAGGAAAATATAAGTTTTTTTCAGAATATTTATTCATTTTTTCAATTGTTGCATTGATTTTTTTCAGGTTGATTTGTCTGAAAAAAGGGCTGCTTTATCAGCCTTGTTGGTTGACTTGATTTCACAGCAAGCTGAACGAAGAAGGCAGTTGTTAGGACAACTGGAAGAATTGGAGAGAAGAAATAATTTTCACACTACAGAAGATTTCTGGTTATTTCAGGTACACATTTTTTGTAATTTGAATGATGATTAATTCCTGTTCATTCTAAAAATAAGTGATGGTGTCACATTAAAAACACTATTGAGGAAGGCAACGGGAAACCACCTCAATTATCATTCCCAAGAATGTAATGATGGGCACTATAGAGAGTATGAGTGTGGACAACATTCCTGTAGAACTGTTGATATGCTTAGGAAAATGTGGGAAGAAGGCCCTATATGGACTGATTCGTAGTATCTATGAGGAAGGAATCTGGCTGGAAGATTTTGTGAGATCAATGTTAGTTCCTATTCCAAGAAAGGCAAAGGCTACATCATGTGATGATTACAGAGCAATAAGTTTGATATATCACGCAGCTAAAGTTATTCTCAGGATCATCAACAAAAGGATAGAGAGTAAGGCAAATGATTACTTAGGGGATGATCAGTTGGGTTTAGGAAAGGAAGAGGTACACGTGATGCCATTGCAGTAATGAGATCACTAATCGAGAGGAATATAGAATACAATCAGAACGTTTTTGTCTGTTTTGTAGATTTTGAAAAAGCGTTTGATAGAGTGAATTGGGAAAAATGAATGCTTGTATTGCAGAAAATAGGAATGGATTGGAGGGACAGGAGACTGATCCGCAACCTGTACATGTCTCAGACTGCTCAGGTGCGAGTGAGGAACGGAGAGTCCGGATGGGCAGTGTTAGGAAGAGGTATAAGGCAGGGTTGCCCATTGTCACCGGTGCTGTTCAACGTATACTATATGTGGAGGAAATGATTCGGAGGGGAATTCGTAAAATCGGTTAGGTTTGCTGATGACCAAGCATTAGTTGCTCAGTCAGCCAAGGGGTTGCAAGCATTGCTGAGTGAATTGGAGGTTCAGTGCGATAAATATGGGATGAGAATCAATATTAATAAAACAAAGGTTATGCGATTTTCCAGAAAGAAAAAGGCTAAGCTAAACATTAAAATAGAGCAGGTAGAGCAGTTTACATATCTCGGAAGTGTTTTGGGCCAATACGGTCAAAGTGGTAGGGACGTAAGGAGAAGAATTGCGCTAGGCAAGGAGGCTTTCTAAAGGAGGAGGGAGTTGATGACGGGGACGTTGAGTAGGGATGTTAAGACAAGACTCGTAAAAACTCTGGTATGGAGCGTAGCTATGTACGGCGCGGAAACGTGGTAACTGAAGCAGGAAGATAGACGTAGATTGGAGGCTTTTGAAATGTGGATGTGGAAGAAGAATGGAGAAGGTAAAATGGACCAAAAGGAAAACAAATGAGGAAGTACTGGAGATGGTGGGTGAGGAGAGGGGTTTGTTAAGAGAAATCCTATGGAGGCAGGAAAAATGGGTGAAAGGCATATTGAGTGGTAGTGGAATGTTGAAGAAGGTAATAGAGGGGAGAATGTTCAGCAAGCAAGGAAAGGGCAGGAACAGGATAGGGATGTTGGACGGGATGAAGGGAGGAAGGAAGTAGGCGGAGATGAAGAGGGACCTGATGTAGAGTAGGTTGCTGGATTGGGTTTTGTTTGGAGTTACAAAATGTTTATTTGATAGTTGTGTTCATCTAAAAACCTACCTTAACCGGTAGATTACCTAATAATAAATTCTAAAAATAAATTTTGAATAGGGAAAAAACTATTCTGGAATTTGTATTAGGTAGGTACCAATTTCCACTAAAGTGATGGCATTTAAATATTTTCAGGAGGGTCATTCAGAATCTTTTTTGCTATTAATTCCCATTTTATGGCAGTGGGAAGTCAGAAGAAAATTATTGATAAAAATGATGAAAGTATTCTGCATAGTCAGTCCAGAAAAATTTCAATTTTATAAGTTCCTTCCATTTATTTCTGCTCATTTTTCAAACAATTAAGTTGTGGAACTAATGGAGCTCTTAAAAAGTATCTTCCTTTTACGAAACAAATCTTCAATTTTATGCATCTGAAATTTTAGGTATTTACTTGGCATAGCTTGCATTTTCTTGAGGCAGAATGAACAGGGCCAATTGTTTTTTGTATGATAAGTTTGATATTGAATCAAAGCAGTACAATGAACCAATTTTTTAATCAGTGTCCTATTCAAGCTCTATATTTCATCATCATTATTTTTTTCCTCCTATGGCCATTAATAACTTGTGCTACTTTTGAGAGTCCACAGCTACTGCTGTTATGAACTCAAGATCCCCTTTGAATCTAAAGTTAGACCATTATCAATGACAGCAATGTGCATTAATTTTTGAGTATGATTTTCTCATTATTTCCTATGAAATGTCATTCATGCCTGTGAAATTGCATAGTCTTTATATGAATTTTATTTCATCACAGAGAGGTTGACACACACACAAAGACTTATTGCCATATCTAATGAAAAATGATATTTTTGTCCCAAAAATTTCATACTGAACAATCTGAATTTTCAAATACTCGAATCAAGCAAAGCTAAGGATAAAATAGTTTGAAAAAGTGTGAATTTACATTACTTGGTTCACAATTTATCATCATTTTGTTTATTGGCTTACCGTATGGAGTTTACTTATCCCTTTCACCAATTACTGAGAATTCTACTGAATGGGATAAATTAATTGTCTTTAACCCCTTCTAACCCCTAATCTTTGATATCTAATACGATTTGAGTGTGGAAACTAGAATTGTGAAAAAAATACATATTTTCTCTAGAACTTGACCTTGAGGTTGTTTGGAAATCATCGTGGAATTCTTAAAATTATTTTTACATTGCTGAAGTTTCAACATAGAGCAAGCAACTGATAGAATTTTACTCGTAGAGATTAAAGCAGAGCCAACGAACTTGGTCATTGTTCAGGTGTACATGCCACCGAGCAACCACAAGGAGAAAGAAGTCGATAGGATGTACGACGAGTTAGAGGATATAATCGCGTGTGTTCCTGCAGGGAAACATTTGATAGTGATGGGGGATTGGAATGCGATGGTAGGCGAAGGAAGAGATGATGGTGAGGTGGGGGACTATGGGTTAGGCACGAGGAATGAACGCGGGGAGAAAGCAATTGAATTCTGCAGGAGACAGGGGTTAGTCATCACCAACACATGGTTTAGACACCACAAAAGGCGTAGGTATACATGGAAAATGCCAGGTGACTCAGAAAGGTATCAGTTAGATTATATTATGGTTAGACACAGGTTTAGGAACAGTGTGATAAATTCGCACAGTTTCCCAGGAGCGGATGCAGACTCTGACCACAATTTAGTTGTTATGAAATGTAACGTTCGTTTCAAGAAGATAAGGCAAGGGCGGCGGGTTAGGAAATGGAATTTAGAAGCATTAAATGGATTAACGAGGAAGGAGTATCAGCAGGCTGTAGAGAAAATAATGGATGATGGTAAAGAAGTGAGTAATATCGAAGAAAAATGGGAATGTATCAAGAAAGGGATATTGGAAGCCACTAAAGACACTATAGGAGCCGTTAACGGGAAAACGATAAGGAAACCATGGGTAACGGATGAGATGATTGCAAAGATGGACGAGAGAAGAAGATGGAAAAATGTAAACACAGAGTTAGGCAAAATGAAGTACAAAGAGTTAAACAATAAATTGAGAAGGGTCACAAATAAAGCAAAGGAAGAATGGTGAAAACACAATACGAGGATATGGAAAGTTTACAGAAGGGTGAAATTGGTCCTCTATACAGGTCAAATGAGGAAGTACTGGAGATGGTGGGTGAGGAGAGGGGTTTGTTGAGAGAAATCCGATGGAGGCAGGAAAAATGGATGAAAGGCATATTGAGCGGTAGTGGAATGTTGAAGAAGGTAATAGAGGGGAGAATGTTGGGCAAGCAAGGAAAGGGCAGGAACAGGATAGGGATGTTGGACGGGATGAAGGGAGGAAAGAAGTACACAGAGATGAAGAGGGACCTGATGTAGATTAGGTTGCTGGATTGGGTTTTGTTTGGAGTTACAAAATGTTTATTTGATAGTTGTGTCCATCCAAAAACCTACCTTAACTGGTAGATTACCTAATAAAATTGCTGAAGTTAGTTTTTAGGGTCCACCCCTCAAGTCTCTTAACTCATTAAAAGACCCCGAGATGTACTTAGCCTTGAAGGCTATTTATGGATGAGACAAATATTGAGAATGAGTTCTGTAATTGTTTTTTTTAAAACAGGAATGCATTCATAGTTGTGATTATAGTCTGTCTTTCATTAAAATGTCACACTCATCTTGGTTTTTCAGAAAGGGTGTAATGATAACATAATCTCAATGAAATTAAGGACTTATCTACTCAATACCATGCCTCTTGCTATTCTTGTGTGTAAAAAAAACTAATGAAAATGTTTAGATTTTTCTTGGCTTAAGTGAAATTATCATTTGCCTGGGAAATTTATTTTCTCATATTTTAAGGCAAGAACACTTACTTATTTGCTTATGTATGAACTTGATGCAGTATCAACGCCTCCTGGATTCAAGACCCCTGTGGCATACTGATGCAACAAGGTCAATTGATCCAAACCTTGTGCGCCATCTGCTGCTTGCTGGTGCTCTGCATTGCCTCCCCCTGCTAGCGCACACCCTCCTCATGCCTTCACCATCTTCCTCATCTCTGCCTTCCCCAGTTGCTACGCCGAGCTCGGGACTCATCTTGCACATAGATCATGATTCTTTGTTGGATGTAAGTGCTTGAAAGTATTTGTTTGTGTTTCTGCATTTAAGGAGACCAGAAAGTTTAAACATGTGATAATAGTTCTTTTTGTAGGAATTTTGTTTTCAAAGGCACATCTTTCCTCAATCAACTGCTCACTTTTTGAAAATTGCATCAGTTGATGTAATGGGATATCATAAGTAATATGTACGGTGAGCCCACTTCTTAATCCTTCAGGATAATTGTTTTACAAGTAATAACTTTTGTAAAGTTGACAGGTGTATATTAATAAGAGTAATATAATCTAGGTAATATGAAAATATGGTGATGTATTTTTTTTAATGACATTGTTGTCTGAATTGATCAATTTAAAATTATTTATGGATTAGGATTATTGTTATTTGATCCAATTACACTTGTTGGGCGGGAAAAGTTTATTTTATTAAATGTGCGTAGTAATTTTGTCCCTGAAAATTCTTTCTGTAATTACTGCTTATTCTTTTATGTCCGCTTAGAATTGTGAAATTCTTTCAGTCCCTCAACCCGCCTTGAAAATAATATTGCTGTTTGCATTTGTATAAGGCCAAATGAATTTAGATGTGTTTTTAGAAACCTCAGTATGGATTTTATAAATTCAAATTTTTCTTGTTTCTAGGACTATAACATGCATAGTCCCAATGGGTGATTTAAAAGATAATTAAATTCATGCACATGGAAATAAATTATCATGCCCAGTTTTAACTCAAAAGTTAGTATGAAAATTTGGGATAAAATCAAATCAAGCAATATTTTATCATGAGTGTCAGTTATTTTGGTAATTTGACATTAATCCACTGTTCATAGCAAGATTAAAAGTGTGAACAAGTTGTTCAGAAAATTGGCATGTACATACAAGGGTGATCTGAAAAGTTCTCGACCTCACCCATTACCTACCCATCAGATGGCATCTATACTCTCATGATTTTTTTTCTCATGTTGGCACAGTTGTGAGTAGACACCATATTAGATTGCAAGCCATTGTATTCTGCAGTTCACTATAGGCAGTCTTTTGAGTGAGTTTCAGTGCATATGCTGTTAGAAACTTAAAAAATTGAGAATAGTGCCAAGATGAAATTTTTCTTTGAGGAAGGTTTAATGCCAACCGGAATACATATGAAGATTGCAAATGTGTATGGGAACTCTTCTCCTTCAATTTCCACAGTGAAGAAATGGGCGACCAAGTATTAACATGGCCGTGAAAGCCTCCAAGATGATCCACTTGAAGGACATCTGAAAAGTATAACCACTCCGGAAATCATCACAAAAATGCACAATATGATTTTGCATGAGGAATCGCACATGACAAAGCTTTGCACAAGATGGGTGGCACACATACTCACTGTGGATCAAATGTGCATTGTGCAATGCTTTCAAAACAGTACTTGACATGCTTTATGAAAAACAAGTGATTTTCTGCATCACATGTGGCAGTGGATAAAATGTGGATTTGTCATTACTCACTAGAATCTAAACAACAATCCATTAAGTGGATAGAGGACAGTTCTTCAGCCCTGAAGAAGGTAAAGACGGTGCCATCAGGGGAAAGGCCATAGCTTTGAATTTTGGGATGCAAAAGCAATTCTATTGATCGGCTATCTTGAGAAAGGTAAAACAATAACTGGAGAGTGCTATTTCTGACCTTCTAACGAAACTGGGTGCAAAAATCCATGAAAGTAGACCTGATTTGCAGAGGAAAAAAAAATTCCATCAAGACAGTGCACCTGTCCTCAAAAGGGTCTTGGCAATAGGAAAATTGAGGGAATTTGCACTATGTAGTACTGGGACATTGATGCTCTTCCCTGTATATGGATCCCAGACATGCCAACTCTCCCGATTTAAGCGGGAGACTCCCGATTTTTCCTTCTTACGTTCTTGATGAACTGTTCAAATTGTGTACTTAGCTTAACATGTTAATAAAGTGTGACATTCATTAAAAATTGGCAAAGTGTCATAAAGGGATTAAGGTGCCATGCAAATATTGTGGTAATTAAAAGTGATTACTTCGTGATACACTTCTAAAAATCTCCCGATTTTTCATTTTTGAAAGTTGGCATGTCTGGGATCCCCTTATTCCTTGAACTTCTACGTCTTCCAAAGACTCAAGTCTCCTTGCTGGCCAATGATTTTGTCTAATCAAGAAGTGATTGCAGTTGTAGACGAGTACTTTGCAGGACTTCCAGAAGAACACTACAGATACAGGATAATGACCCTGGAAAACTGGTGAATGAAGTGTATTAATATTAAAGGCAATTATGTTGAAAAATAAAAAAAAATTTGAAAACATAAATTGTCATTTTCATCATTTTTTGTCTTCCTTTGGTGTGGCATCTTTTTGTGGTAGAAAGTATTTAACTTTGTGGTTGCTTTGTAGTCTAAATCCTTTGTAAACATGCATATCATGCCAAAGAACTAAATATCTCTAAAATTGCCGACAATAATTGTTTTGAAATTAGAAATTCCAGTCAACCTGAAGCAGAAGAATCAAAATAACTTTGTGCTTTTACAGGATAGAGTTTTTAGTGTCAACTAGTTTCGCTACTCTGTTGCATCATCTGGACTTCCTCAAAGTATTGGCCTCTCTATCTATCTCTCAACCTGAAATAGCATATTCACTCAACTAGCAAGGGTTTCATGTTTCAGTTCCCTATTCAGGGGTACTTTTTTTCAGTGAAAATCTAATTTTCAACCATTAATTATCCATTGAGGTTACTTACAATCATCTATATTGTACATATAAGACAGTTGAATGACTAATGAATACCCTTCTCTCTCATTCCCAAAATCTGCAGATGCAACTCATATGGAATACCTACATGTCTAACTGCTATGCTAAAAACTGTCACAGAGGAAGCTTGTTTACCAGTAATAGAAATTTGCAGAATATGATGACAATGTATATGTTCAATGTATTAAATGGGACATAGTGGTACCAATTTAGCAGAGTTTGACAACCCTGTATTATTCTTCAGATGCACATCATGTACAAGGGTAATTAAAATATATACTGTACCCTAATTTACTTTATAGGCAGGTGTGACAGATGCTAGGGATAGGGAGGCAATACTTAAAGCCATAGAGGACTACAATGCAGAGAAGATTTTATATCATGAGAATTTGGTGAAAAATTTGATCCAGCCAAGTGCCCCTCCACAAGAATTGCTGGAAGATGGAGCTGCCTCTGCGCAGCAAGTAATGCCTTGCTTTATTGACACATCGAATGGAATGAGCCAGTGTGAGTGTGCTGTTTGCATGGATAAAAAGGTAAGGAAATAGTTTCTTTGTGGGTATGATACTTCATTAAAATTGTTATTGTTAAATAATTAGTGAAGGATGATTGTATGCAAATGCGATTGTTTAAGGTGGTGAAGGATTTGAATGCTGCAGGCATTTATTTTTTTGTAATTTTGACATATGGTTTTAAGATAATTAAGAATGATGAACAAATGTTATGTTGATGGGTGTGTTGCATGTTTATAAGTTTGGAAAATTAGGGATAAATATCTAAATTTATGCGTAAATCAATATGATAATAAACAGAGCATCTGGTATGGTTCCAGTGCATAAGGTATCCTATCACTAAAGGAGAAAGACATTCCTGGGCTTTTTATTTCCCCTGACTTATGGATTGCCATATCCTGTAAACAGAGTGATTCAAAACTTACTGCACGTTAAAGTGTTAGCAAAATGAGTTCATTCACCATATGTTTGAATTATGAGAATGTCAAACTGTGAATAAATAAACATCGTTTTCCTATTTCCCTGTATCATACTTTGAAGTGTTCCATGAGGAAGAAAATTATGGCCTCAATCTTTAAAAAGAGGTGTTTTCTATGAAAGCAGACCTAATTTGTTTCCCTGCTCTTTAAAATGGTGAACAGTGGTGATGTTGGTAAACAATAGTCTGTTGATTTCAGTTTAATTTTCAATCTCCATATTGCATGTCTACACAATCTCAACATTTTGGCCGAATCCAGAGCCTGATTTCTCCACCAAAAGACTTTTCTCCTTCATTAACCAGCTCTCAGAAAGATGGTATTGAGCTGAAATTTGCATTATTGAATCAGCATTGAGACAGGCATTAACTTCTTTCTGCTAGCTCATGCGAGAAGTTAGCACTATTTGACACAAAGAGTTCAATAGGTGATGAAATGATGGAACCAGGTACATTCATCAATGGGTTACATTTAACATGAAAAAATAGATCCCCCTAATGTGCATAAAATTGCTTTTTCAGCATTTGCTTAATTTGCTCGTCTCCTGTCTGAAAATTGTGGGCTGGTGGGCTACCCGTACCATGTCTAACATGGGAATCTGACTCAGCACTGGCTTTGATTCCTGCCTCCTCCACCCATCATATATTAGATGATACACTGTCACATTTCCCATATAACATACCCCAAGGCTGCATGTAGCAATGGATCTAAATTTTCTTTTTTCCATGAGTTTTCGGGGTTCCCTGGTCAATTTTTGTATTAATTCAAGATGGGTGTTTTACACAATGGCATTAGATTTGTTAGTCAAATATCCAAGCAAACTGGAAAAAGCTTTGTATGCATAATGTGGTAGATAAGAGGAAGTTATGCTTCTTTATTTCAGCCTTCTTGAAAGAAGAAAAAGAAAATTCAGTTAAAAAATTGTTTATCGAAGATAAAAATGGCTCTGTCTTGTTAGCTAAATTAAAGTTTACAAATACCAACTAAAATGATAGAAGTAACACGTTAAAATATTGGATGTAGACTACTTGTGTTAAGAAACTAGAAAACGAAGTGCTGTACGGTGGATGCACAATGCTGCAATGCCAACACTTGAACACCAAAGAAAGTTAACTCCCTCAGCACATCAAAAAAGTCAACAGAATCACCAGCATCACTTTTTCACCAGCAGGACTCTTTTAGTGACCAAAACTATTCGCAAATACCAGCTACTCCTCTTTCTGTGCTTTCAATAAGTGCACTTTCAAAGCTGCCTCTAATTTCTTTCTTTCATTGTCTCATGAAGCTTTCTTACACCTTGCATACGCATTCCAGAAGCTATGAATCAATTGCAGAAATTTAATAGTGATAGTAATTGGTTGGTAGATAAGGTCCTGGTCCTGAATATTGGATCAAATTTTAACCAATTATTATTGCATTTCTCTCAGTCATTCCATCCTCTATACCATCAGTCCCTTATTTTCATTGGATTTATCTCATTTACAGTCCTTGATAGAGGATATAATCCATGTTAGATGAGGTAGTACTCTTTCTTTACAACTATGTTATCCATATATAGTATAATGTAGCTTTATTCCATATTATGAATATTGGGGAATTAAAGTGCAATTCTTCATGGACCATTATTTCTTTGATCTTTTGTTTCAGTGTGAAGTTATATACATCCCATGTGGTCATTTGTGCTGTTGCATTGGATGCTCGGAGAAATTGGATCAGTGCCCCCTGTGCCGTGGTTTGGTGGAGCAAAAAATTCGAGTAATTCCAAGCTAAGGGTGTATAAAACTAGTTATTATTGCAAATGGTTTCGCTAAACAATAAAATGCAGAAAAATGTAAATCTTTGCCTTACCTTTTGCCTGAGAATAAACTATTTTCCTTTCTTTTGGAAAGCAAGAGTTTTGTTATCTGAAATAGGTCTATTACGTCATGATATTTGCAAATACTCGAGTAACTGGAAACTTCATTTTAGAAGTTAAATAAGAGTGAATTACAAGTTGCCTTAAATGGGGTGAACTAAAACCAATCATTGGATTGTCATTTTTACAATGTTTTTAAGTGACTAAAAGCTGTTTAATGTTATTTAATTGTAAGTTTCCTCTGAACTCCTTATGGAGTATGAATGAAGAGGACCTATGCATCCTTTTTGTGATACTGAATTTTAACCATGTATAGGTACACTTTTTACATTTTTAATGACCTATACAGGATTTGTTTTTCTTTTGAAATGAGTATAATGATTTAAGTACATACAAATGTGTAGTGGTGTATTCGGGATTAATTCCAAGTAGGACATTTTGATATCTATGTCTTGGTAAAGGGCTTGTGAAGGTGGGAGCCCAAAAATTCCCATCCAGCTTTCTCCTCCAGTATATTCCAACCGAATCTGTCTTGTTAAATGTTATTTCCACATAGCATCACAAGGAAGTTAGTTTAATTTAAATCATGTCATTAACGTTTTTTTGTAGTCTAAAGGCAGCATGAATTTGGTGGAAACCCTTGTGTTGTATCATTGAATTTGCGAGAATTGGACATTTTTCAGACTAAACTTCACAGTTGTTGGCTTTGAGTATGGGAGACATGTGGAGTGTGAACTGTATGTTCCAAAATTATCTGGAAGAGTGTCCTGGCACAAATTTCTATTGTGAATTAGTCTGTTGGGGCCTCATATTGGGCAGGAACACGGCCAAACTTGCCTCATCCTTAATGTGCCATGCAAATATGCTGGATCGAATTTAATGTGACAGCTATGATTTCATGTGCGCGTACCCTCTCAAGAAGGGAGTGTCTTAATCTTCATATGAAAATAGTGGATATCACCCTCTCTATGTGATGGGGCTGAGGGTGTTGCTAAATTTTCTAATGCATGAAATCAGTACAAATTTTTTTTTAAGAAATGGTGGATTATAACAGTCAATTTAAATAAAATGTTAATGGGAAACTCTAAAAATTACCATTTCATGAAAGAAGAAGTGCTATTTTAATTTTTACTTGAGGTTGTGTTTTTTTAATATCAAGTCATCCAGTGGTTAGCTATAGGAAAATTGTAACCCATCACATTTTAGAAAGCTGCGTATAAACATTGAAGCCCTAATTTATATGTATAAAGCACTCAATGTAATCATATTAATTTAAGTGAATTGGGGGATTTTTAATAAACCTGGTTTTCAGGAGTGATTTCCAATATAAGAAACAACATGTACAAGTGCTATATATTGGAATAATTAATGCGATGTATCACTATGTATTGTCAATAAGTTTTTCTTTGGTAAAATCTATGAAATAATGGTATAAATTTTAAGGAAGAATTTTTAGATCATATTATAGGTTTTTTTAAATGGGTTAAGGGGAGAGTTAAATCTTGACAGATTGAAGTTGACAGCAGTATAAAAATCTTTATTAGAAACTGGTAGTAGACAGAGTTGCAGTATATGCAAGTGTTTTATGGTGTACTTAAGAGTATGTATCAGCATAGTAACACACATAGAAAAGACAACAAGCAGTAGAATAGACTTTGTCCTGCCGGTGGCTTTTTATGATTACCAGTTAAAATAAAATTCATATTTTGAGGCATTTTTGTGAAATTCTTCTTTTTGGGCCCAGAAAACTAAGGGACTTACCGAGACTTTAAGGTAGAGCAAAGTTTTGTGTTTAAATGCACATAATTTACAATTATAACATTTACCAAATGGATGATGAATAAACTTTTTATTGCCTTCTTCTTTTTGGAATATCTTTTCACGTAACAATATTATGAATTCTAGTAGCTGTGAAGAATTTTCCTTTTTTTTCTGTCTTTTGAATGTCATGAAAATCATCAAAAAGATTTGTGTACAGTCTATATTTTCTTTTTAAGACCAAAATTTATTTTTGTATGAAGCCTAAAACTGAGCGTGTAAATAAAATTGTAAAATAAAACAGGTAGTTTTGTTAGTTCTGAATGGATGGAATGCTTTAGGAAATGGGATATGAACAAACAAACCGTTGTGATTTGAAATGACTCCAATCAATCAAAGTAAATAAGCGCACTGGATGGGTTTGTTATGAGAAGTCATACATATGTATGTGCTTAAGCCATAGAGACTGATAGATTTGTATACAAAAGGTGAACTATAAAATACTGCCAGTTCATGTCACTTGTTTTTAATGTGTCCAGAAATGTCAAATTTACGATTCATACAGTGCTCTTTTCAAAATGTATCATTCATATTTGCCAGTTATTGTGTAGAAAAAAGCTAGCATCATTGTTTTTAAAGACAAAATTAGGAACAATATTTTTAATGTGTTCTGTACATATAAATATGGGCTTTCAATCAATAATAATATGTGAACGTGAAATAAAAACAGAGAAACCTTTTGATCAAACCAAAATGTGTATAGGATGCATAGAAGATAATTGGTAACTAAGATAATGATTAAGGGAAATTAAGTATTTCGAAGAAACTAATCATTGAACATTCAGGATTTGTATCTCATTCCTGGAATTGTAATATCTGTGCCAACCACTAGTAATAATGTAAGCAGACTTGCGCTACTCTATATTTAGGAAATGCAGAGAAGATAGATGATAAGGCAGTATTTTTCTGCCATGTGTACATTTTGGTGAAATAATTCCCACAAAAATGGGAAACTGCAAGAAGATAGGATGAAGTGTGAATTTCGCATGCCATGTACTCTCATTTCCTACCACATACTAAAAAAAGTCAAGATTTTTTTTGTAGTGTCGGGGCAGGCAAGGGCCTGTCAACCCAAAGGTTGTGGGTTCAATTCCCACCTAGGTGGCTTTTTCTCCATCTAGGGCTTGGGTGTTTGTAAATGTGTGTGTTTATGCATACAATTAATTGTTAAAAGTCCTATGTAAAGGCCTAAGTGCTGTTTTGGTTTAATGTGAAATAATATAAATTCCTATTTCTTGCATTACTAAAAGAAACGTAAACACAAATTGTGAGAGGAGGTTTTGGAGATAGTTGCAGATGGTAAAGAAGCCATTAGATCAATAATGTAAAGATTGAATGAATGCGATAGGTAAAATGAGATCATGTGAGTAGACACAAACTCCTTCCTATTTTATTCATGGAATATCTTTTGTATCCTCTCCTTTGTCTGCATTAATCATCCATCTGAAAAATGATTCAATGATCAGATTGAAAACATATTTTGAATGAACTTTGCTAATGGATATACAAACATCTTTGGTTGCCTTTGAGATTTTATCATTTATTAAATATCTCGTAAACCTTATTGGTTTAACCTCAAGAAATTAGTTTGTGGTAATAACTTTCTGATGCCAAAATACCCTTTTTGACTTAGATTAGTGTGATGTATATGCCCTGAGGACATTTAAATGCCTAATGCAATTAATTTGCTACATACTACCATCCAGTCTTTTGACCTAGTCTATATACTTGTTTGCAATTCCATAGATTTTTAACGCATATTGCTTAAGATTTGAGGAATAGTATTGTGCATGATAGTTCTATTTTTTATGACTGTGAGACATTATAAGTGGTTGGCAGAGATAAAATGGTGGATGAGTAGCTTTTCCCATACATTTGATGTAGATAAGGTCATTTCGGGAAAAAATATTCTATGCAGTTTTCATTTTTTTTCTTGACAACAATGGATGAAACTGGCCATGCTCTTCCTAAAGACACACATAAAAATATCAGCAAGATATAATTAGGTACTCTACTTATTACTAATGATATGTGAAAATAATTAAGTGGTTTCTAAAATTTAAGGTGCACCAGAAGTGTGAGCAAATTCTCATACAAACATAATATCACTGGAAAGAAATTCTTCAGTGACTATTCATTTGGATTTAATTTATGCCTGCTCTATGAAAGTGAAGTAAATTTTAAGATAATATTTGGCCATCTCTTTCCCTCATGGGAAACATTTAGAAATCAGGATAAACGATAAATTTTTTTATGGTTGGAATTTATTCAAATGTAAGATATCCAAATATATTACTCATTGCCAGATTACAAACTATACCTATGTTAAAAGTATATTAGTTACCTCTATCATTCTTGTGAGTGATTATGACCTCAAAGCCAGCCCACTTGGTTTGATCTTAAGGCCGTATCTTTCTTAAAAAGACATTAAATGAATTTTACACTTGTTATTGATTGTGTTAAAATAACTGTGGCACATCTTAAAATGAATTTTTTCTGAGTCAGTTCTGCTAAATACTCAATAATTATCATACATAAATGTTTTTGCTTTAACATTGTAAAGTTCTCTTTGCTTTCTGCAATGTAAAGAATAAAAATATTGCATTCTTGTTAAATACAGCCATCTCTTTCAGTATACGCAGTGTATTCTAAAATATGCTTCTTTATTGTTATTATATAAATATAATCATGCAATACAGATTGTGATTTTCCTGCAATTTTTATCGGCCTATTTTGTAACAAACATTGTTATTGTTTTATCTTCCCAAATTTGAGTGAGTACCTAAAGGACCAATTTAAAATAAAGTTTGGATTTTCCAATATTAGTTTTTTTTCTACTCCAAAAGAATGTTTCCTGCTCCAGCAATGGATCATTCCTTGTGTTCCATCACTCACTGGGGGTAATGCCAGTTTTGGGCATTAACAAATGTAGAGTAGTTTATTTTTATCAATGGTAATCTAATAATTAAAGAAAGTTTATTGGTAGAAACTCACACTAACTATGGCTTTTAAGCCTCATTTAACGCTACAGAAGCAAACACCTTACACTACAATAAACCCTTTTACTGTGTGCTCTCTGTCTGCCTTCATTCTGTTCAACATGCCTATTCTCTTCCTTCTCCTACTGCAATTTTTATTTTCCCTGATATCACAGTCTTCAAAATTCCATTTCCAATCAAAATTCCTGTTGGTTCAACTTTTACCTCCATTGATAATGTTTTATCACTCACCTGCAGTATGTTTACTACCCTTCTGTCTACCTTTTGTTTCAACACTACTGTATACTTTACTGGTTCTGTCCCCCTCTGTTTTATGACTGTTATCATTTCGATCTCCTATAATTTTGGTAATCTCCATTATCTTTCTATTTTATATCACTTGGCCCAAATATAATTATATTTGGGCTCCATCTCCTGCTTGATGTTTTCTAATGTCCCTGTCGTGAACATCATCCCTAATATTTAATATTTCAATTCTCTTTTCTAAACATTGAGGTCCTCTGCTTCTTTTCTGCTGCTGTTGTGGAAGGATTATTTGTGATGACTACTACAGAAGCCTTGCCTCTCCGACTGCTGTAGATGACATCCACACATCTGGGCAAAGTCCTTTAGTTGCCAGTACTCAAAATTGTATTCATCATAGAATTATGGAAGAAATAATTTGGCATCCCATTGCCTTCTTCCTCAATACTGTTTTTCACATAAAACCAGCCACCCTGCTGGCCCTTACAGCTTGTTAGATGTCCTTTCAGCCACCTTACTGAGTAACAGATGATTCCTGGACAACATTTTATATAGCTACGTCTTACCCTTTCAAATATCTGGCATCTTTCAAATAGCTACTGGAAGCAGCTATAATTTCTCCTGCCAGCACAGTCATAGAGGTCATTTGAACATACAAGCCTTTCCACCATGACAAGATTTTAGTCCATTGGGAGGGAAGAGTTCAATGAAATACTTGATTTTGCAATTTAATTAATCCAGTCTTGTTATTATATGAACTTATTTTTTATTTTCTTATAGCCTTTGGTGAAGAAGGCAATGGAAAATCAGCTCCATTATTTATCCCAAGATTTGATAATGGGCAAGGGCGTAGCAATGAGTCTTGGTAACCATGGGCCATGCGTCATACCCAATAGCAGGATATCAAGATTTCTGCGGTTGTTATCCTTTGAAATCCAAAGTGGAACTGATTACAGCAGCAAAGAAGAGAATATGGAAGAGGACTGAACCAGTTAGAGGAGAAACTTGTAATGTTGGACGATGTTGAGTACAGGTAAATTAGAAAATATAGTTTGAGATGGAGAGAGGAAATATTGATATTTTTGGGCTGTATGAGGTGAGATAGAAGGAAGGTGGGGATAACTGGAGTATTAATTATTGAGTAATATAAGGTGGTGGGGAAGTGAGCTAATGAGTGGTGCTGGTGTTGAACGAAAAGGTAGGAAGAAGTACAGTAAACATAGAGCAGGAGAGTGATATTTATTTAGTACTACCCCTAAAACAGCCAAGTTTCTGACTTTTACATCAGACTATAAACATGAAATAACCACAATGGCAATCAGAAATATTCAAGCCTTAGGTAGAGGAAAATCCACCTATTGGGGAATCAAACCCTCAGCCTCTGGATTGTTAGGCAAAGATGTCCTTACCATGCTACCACTGAGTCTGATGATGATAGAATATTATAAGTTAAAGCTGAACCAATGAACTTGGTCACTATACAGGTTCACATGCCAAGAAGTAACCATAGGGAGAAATAAATCAGTATTGAGGGTATCCCTGGGAGGAAAAATTTAATAGTCGTGGAGGATTGGAATGTGGTGGTAGGTGAATGGAGAGATAGGAGTGAGGTAATGAACTATGATTTTGGAACTAGGAACAGCTCCTGAGAGAAAGCAGTAAGAGTTCTAGTTTGAAATTGTGAGCTGTAGGAATGATTTAATCTTAATGACCTTTGGTTCAAGTGCCATAAAGGCAGAAGTATACATGGGAAATAAATGGGATTCAGAGAGATGTCAGACTATATTATGTTTAGACACAGATTTAGGAATAGTATAATTAATTTTTGTAGGTTTTCTGAGAGTAGATGAGGTTACACACGAGATGATTAAGAAGATAGACAAGAGAAGGAAATGGGAGAATGTAAAGACAAAATTAGGTAGAAAGAAATGCAGAGACAAAAAGCAAACTGAGGTGGGAAACTAATTGGGTGAAGGAAGCATAGTGAAAAGCACAGTTTGAGGTCATGGAAAGTTTACTAAGGAAGGTAAAATGCATAGCCTCTACAGAAAGATGAAAAATCTATCAGGAATTAAGAAGGGAAAATCAGGGCTCTATATGGTAAGAAATTTATTGATTAAACCAAGATAAATTCAAGATATACAGAAATTATATGTGGAGGATGTGCATGGTAAATATATTAGGACAGTAAGTTTAGATTAATTAATTAAAACTGGCAATTTTCCACAAAATAAAATTTTAATGCGACGAATTTTAATATGAATTTTGATACGTCACACCAGAAGATGATGTAGTTACATTGAAATCGGTCGTATTCAAATTTTATTTTGTGGAAAATTGCCAATTTTAATTAATCTTGATATTACACAATATCATGCCTGAAACGTCTCTTTTTATTTGTAAGTTTAGAGATTAAGAGAATATAATGCTGATGGAAATAGATAAAAGCCAGGCATTCATGATAGAGAGAGGAGCATTGAGGGAATTGAAAACAAATAAGATTGCGGGCATTGATAATATTCCTGTGAAACTACTAACAGCTCAGGAAAATGTGGAAGGATGAGTATTTATGGGCTAAATCATAACATTTATGAAGAGGGAATTTAGTCAGAAAATTTTGTTATATCAGTGCTAGTTTCCATCCCCAAAAGAAAAAAGAAGCTGTATGTGAAGACCATAGAACATTGTTTGATATTTTGCCCAGCAAACTTTTCAGATAACAAGAAGGTATTTTATTGAGTAAATTATGTAGAATCAATAAATGTACTGCAGAAGATATAAGTAAATTGGAGGGATAGGCAACTTATCCATAGCCTGTTCATGGGTTGAACCACTCAGATGTGTAAGGTGGTTGGAGAGTTGGGATGGACAGTTAAGTAAGGTGAGTAAGACAGGGATGTACATTATAACCCATGTTCTTGAACTATAATCTTGAAATGTAGATGAAATGGTGAAAATGGAATGGGAGAGACTATAGATAGGAATGGAAGTTGGTGGGGAATTCATAAAATCAGTTAGGTTTTTGGATGGTTAATCAGTCAGCCAAGGGGTTACAGTCATTATTGAGCACATTAGGAAAAACAGTGTAATAGGAATGGGATGAGAATCAATGAAATCAAAGAACAGAGTTTTTCATGAGGGATGAAGACTAAGTTAAGGGGATCGGGTTGATGTGGAGGCTAACATACAGGCTTCCCAAGAAGGCCCAGATTCAAATCCTGGAGACAACAAATATTTTTCAGTGGTAACCCGATCCCTACTTGAGGTGCTTCGTGGAGAGCACTTTGAGTGAGTACAACGTCCGTCAGATGGGATGTTAAACTGTGGACCCCTATGCACCTTTGGACAAGAGTAGGCAAATGCTGACACCGTGTTTCTCTCCACCCTTCCTTTCCCATCCATTCCTAATGGCACAAATGACCTTAGCTGTCAGTCGCCTCCCCAAAAAAACTAAGTTAAGCAATAAAGTATAAGGACAAAAACTAGAACAGGTGGAACAGTTTACATATCTTGGGAGTGTCTTGGACCAAGATGGACATAGTGGTAGGGTTATAAAATAAATTGCATAAGGCAAAGAAGCTTTCACAAGAGAGTAAATTGATGATAGAGATGTTAAGTTAAGGTTAAGAAAATACTATTGAAAATTTTGGTATGAAGTATGGTTTTATATGGCTTGGAAGCTTGGTCAATGAAACAAGATAATGTACATGGATTGGAGACTTTTGAAGTTTGGGTATGAAGAATGATGGGAGAGGTGAAATGGACAGAAACAAAAACAAAGTAGTGCTAGGTATGATGGGGGAGGAGATAGGATAATTGAGAGAGAACTAAAGGAGATGGGAAGATAGATTTGGAGCATTTTAATTGGCAATGAAATGATGAAGACTGATGGTGGGGAGGATGTTAGGCAAGCGAGGTAAAGTTAGGAAAAGATTAGGGATGTTGGACAGAATAGAGATAGAATGTATATGGATTTGAAGAATATTTTATTGTCATGTAGAAGGCCAGGTTTTGTCTTATTAGGCAAGGTGAAGAATTATAGGAGTGTAGACTGTATCCAGTAAGAGCCTAGCTTAAAACAATAGAATAACGTATAATAGTAATCTTTTAGGTAACATTTATGAAACCTCTTAAAGATTTATTTTTATGTAGTCTTGAAAAAACCCTTTTAATGTTGGTAGTATTGAAATCATTGTCCTCAGGATTAAATCCTTTGTATACTTTCTTAACTGCCTTCTCAGGGAACAAAATCAAAGGAATATGGAGAATTCCTCACTTTTGGTGGCCTTAATGAAATGAATCAATTATATTATATTAGCCATGGAAGAAGGTGGCATTTCCTTTCAGTTTATTGTTTCTAGTGATCATTATTACACAGCTGCACAGAGATGTTTCTCTCTGATTTTGCAATACTGGAGACAGCTGCACTTGAGGGAAAAATTTAGCTTGGGCTTTGTGAACTGTTGGTTTTATACAATGAATCAAAATTTATAAAATGTCCCAATCATTATTATCACCAGCATTTTAAGAAAATATATTTAATAACTAAGTAATCTGTCAATAAAGGTATTCCACCTATTATGAAGGTAGGTTTTGAACTCCCCAATCCATATATTTATTTCTAAGCATTTTTTACTTTTCCAGAGACTTAATTTTAAGATACAATTGGTTTCACTGACTAGTGGCATCATCAGGTATCAATTTCGTTCAAATGCAGCAGTTGAATTTATATGATTAGGGCCGCAAGTCAGTCAAGCACTTAGAATCTTAAAATAAAGTCTGATGAAAAGTAAAAAATATTTTAATATGCATATCACACAATCCCATTAAGTGAAGCCTGAAACCGTAAAGTATACACATAAAGACAGTTAATATTTCCAAAATGGAACTTAATTTGTGATCACACTTTAAACTGTTCACAAAAAAGTGTACCTACATAATTAGCCAACTTCATTTGGTTATCTTTGAAACTTAATTTCATCTGGGCAATTGGTGTTTTTCTCGAAATAACAGTTATCTAAAAATAAGAAAACAATGAAAGTGAATTTTCTAGCTCTCGCATCTAAAAAGATATGACCCCTCTCTTAATGTGAAGTCTTACCTATTCCTGTCACGAACTTGGCCCATCCACTGATTTCCAGAACATTCACTCAATCATTTGAGTTTTCCAGAAGAGTGATATTCCCTCAAGTCTAAAGGGCTAAGACAAGACTGGCATGTATTCCACTATTTTTTAAATACATGTGGAGAATGTATTGGAACAATGGAATTGATCCTGTGAAGGTATCCCTTTTAAACATGGCATAATGCAATGTCTAATGTTTGCAGAAGACTGAGTATTGATTGGTCTAAGCCAGCAGGATGCAAAGCTTATGATAAGGTCATTGGAAGCATTATTTCAAGGAGGACTTTGAGTAAACATGAAGAAAAGCAAATATCTGGTGTTAGGAGGTGATGAAAAAGACAGTTTTCCCCAAGAAACCTTCAAGGCAGTAAAAACATAAAAGTATTTAGATTTCATTAATCTGCAAGGTGTGGATATAATGGAGAATAGAGTACTTCAGGCTCAAGGAGAAATTAAAATGTTAAATACAACCAAATGGAGCAGATAGTTATATCCAATGAAATAAATAAGAGAATCCAACAAACAAGAGTTTAGGGCACACTGAAAGGGCAGAACGCTGGACTTTGGTGTGAACGTCTGAAAGGTAAAATACAATCTGTGGAGATGGAGAATATAAGGAGATGAGCCAGGATAACAACCAAGTTAAGAAGAAAAAAAAGAGAGGATATTAGACAAAAAATGGATGTGAAAGAATCAGTGGTACAAAGAATCCAGAGATGATATCCAATCCAATGATATGGCCATGTTCAAGGAATGGATAAGGAAAGGTAGCCAAGAATCCTGTTTGTCAGAAAGAATAGCACCTCCAATTTCTTTGATTCATTAATAGGTTCACAGAAAGTCTGCAAGATCTAGGGTGAAAGAATTAGGATGGATGACTCTTGGGCAATAATTTTAACTTTAAGTAAGGTATAGGAGTCTACTTGTAACACCGAGAACTACAATGGCTCCACATAGAATCAACAGATTTAACCACTATGATAAAACGAGAGAGATGGAGACATCATCGATGAGAGATTCAAATTCGTACTACTTCCCTCTTGCAATATGTACTCATAAACAAATCTAAGCACCCCCTACTTTTTAATTCAACTTCTAAAGCTGCACTTCAATGCACCCATTACAGCATGATGAATATATAATATATATATTTTCTTATATATAAAATCTTTGCATATTTGTGAATGTTATATATATACACATGCTAATATATACCTATAAATATTTATGCATAATGTTTGCCCAAGAATGCTGGTGCCCAAAGAGCCATCAACATACACCCTTGTGGTGGGTTGTGAGCTTTCATATATCTGTTGATGACAAAAACAATTTCATTTAATTTATAATTAATACATTTTTTTAATGTGCCACCACTTTCTTTATTGAAATATAATGTTGGTTAAAGGAAATTAAATGGGCATTCACATACATCAAGTTGGGGCCATACAGAATTTAATTACAAGGGACAAAGGGCATGTTAGACGATTTATACAACTCTGAAACAAAACTAAGGAGTACACAGATTAGGAATATTCTCTATCCTAATCATTGCACCAAAACTTTTTCTCATTACAAAAAAATGACCACTGAAACCGAAGTGCACAATTGAAGTTGTAATAAATATCTCATGTATATAAAATACGTTTTGATACTTGGAATAAATTTGTCTGTATAAAAATCGTAGTTAACGTTGCACGCCATGTTCTTCAGACACACTCAACAAAGTCACTTCAAGCATCTTCTGCAACTTCCATGATGTCATCATCTTCATTAGTAATATCTTCGGTGAACGAATCTGACTTTTTCTTGTCTTCTTTTAAAGACCTTCTTTTTGCCTGGGCTTCCTTTTTCTCCTTCTTCCATTTCCTGAAAGCTATAAGAGTTTCAATTAACTTTTAGCTCATTCCATAATATTTGCGCATCAAAAGTCAAACAGATATATGCATTACATACATATATCATACAAGTACTACAATAAATTAAAACGGAATGAATAAATTTAACCAAAGAATTCACGAAATATAATGAACAACACTAAGTTTTTAGGAGAGTTGATAAAATGGTGTTTCCCAAACATTTCCATACTAATTTATTTTCATGTTATGAGGAGTTCCTTCATGTTTCAAGACCCATTGCTGAATTCAATTTTATGAGCGCTTAGGCCTCCCAATTAGCAAAGTTTCAACTGTGAACTCCCGTATTAGTTTGAAAGCGCATTTCTTATAACTATCCCATTGAGCAATTTGAGTGTTCCCAAAGTGAGTTAGCCCCACAAGAGTTACTATAACAATATGTAACAACTATAACAATTTGTTTACCATAATTTCCTCTGTGTATTTTAATGGGTAGTGGGAATGGGTACGTAATAAGACAGCAACTTCGATATCATCAACCAGTGAATGCAAATCTGCGAATCATTTGGCATAACTCTCTTTCATGCTTGTAAGCGGCCAATTCCCTTTCCGGTTAAACTGAATAACAAAGATCGACATTTACCTTCTAACGCTTCCTTAAGTGGTCCCACGAACTGATGGAATTCACCGTCTTCCAGAGCATTTATTACATCTTGGCCACTGATCGTTTTACGATTGTTTTTAATCGCCAAGTTATTGGCTAAAGAAGTCAAGTAGAGTATAAATACTGAAGCCGCTTTCGCAAGGGCATTTCTTGCTTCTTTTCCAACAGCTATACCATCTGGTATCGCCTCCTTGACTAGCCTCATGACGGCAGCATTGGGTAAATTCAAATCTTCTGGCCGTTCTGCCATTTTCTATGTTTTCTTTCAAACAACGGTCAGCACTCAAAAATTATATGTTAACGTATCACTAATCACATTAAAGAAACAAATTTAATGACAACTTAATTTGTTTCGTGAAATTATATATTAATCTGCCTAGTTGACGTCAAGTGTTCAGCACAGAGACATTGAATTTCGCTAAATAAATCCCCTTTCACTTCTTTTAATCATTCAATGAAGACATACCACACACTAACCATTTCAGAATACACAATTCACACAAATTTACTTAATAAATTCACCACAGATGCGCGCTCTTTCCTTTTAGCGGGAAATCGTCATGTTTGTAACAAACAAACATCGTAGGGCGAAATTTATGTAAACAACTTGTTAGTTGAAGGTCGTCAGCCGCCATCGTCATTCTTTAAAATTCAAAATTTCTACTATTTAAAATCCATCTTTATACAGTTATGGGGCTTTACAATTCCCAACTAGATTTTATACAATTATTATAATTGTTATAGTTTTGAGGATATTTTTCTTAAAACAATATATAAAACCTTATGAGTAATTACTTTATTCTACAGATGGTATTATATTAACATAGGATATATTAAAGACTTTACTTTCATTCATCAAAATTAAGCTGATAAGTTGGTAGTTTTCACATTTTTTGATTTATCTTTTTGTGTCATTGATTAAAGGTCGTTTGTCCATCACCTCAAACCTTGTTTTGCGTTTTAGTAATGCTATGAGAATGTTTGACTTACGAAGAATAATATCCAAATTTGTTAAATTTATTACAACACCAAATCAAGAGTTCTATCGTTGCGATATATTGACTGATTCATTGACTTTGAATGAGAAATGAATAAAATGTATTGATGTGATAGACATCTTGACATGTAATGCTAATAATGTTACTGAGCGAAGAGGATTGTCTACTTTATATAATTTCGCTAAAGTAATTTGATGTAAACAGGAATATAGAAACAAGCAAAATTCGTACCTTCCTGCACTCTTTCGCTTCCTCCTTCATTACATTAGGGCATCAGGAATTGATTGGCGCGCGCACCGGGCCGCGCGGGCGGGCGCGCCGGTTGGGCGCGAGGCGGAGAGAGAGAACGAGAATCTGTCTCGTGGTGCCACCATGTGCGTAATTTTACAATGAAATAATCGACGTCAAAGATGTCAAATATGGCCGAGTACCACTGAAAGTAGACATCAGAAGACGTAAGGATATAGGTTTAGTTTCTTTCGTACTTCCAGTATTTTGATGTTAATTCCGTTGAAGTTCAGTGTTACTCATTCTCTTCTAAGTGTGGACTAGGAATAATGTAATATGCTCGAATGAAAGTGTTAAAGACCTTAATCAGTGTGGCTAGGCGTGTTGTGCCTTTGGCCGACTGGGGTATGGTCCCAAATCATGGGCGCCCAGCAAGCCAAAGAACGCGTTGTATCTACTCGGGCCCTTTCTGTTACAACGACAAGAAATAAACCGAAGACGAAGGATGGACGCTTGCAGGGGTCAAATATTTTCACCGAGCACAGTGGTATGTTTTTTTCTGAAGGGTGCTGTTAGTACTCTCCAGCTTGATTACTACCTTGATTGTATTTGTTTTTCGCGTTTCCTATGGTTCTAGCTCATATTTGTACTTTTGTTTTTTATTCACGGTGGAGTATTTAATAAGATATAATATTCCTGTTACGAAACGTCATTTATTCCTGAGCGTACTTATTCAAATAAAGTTGTGATTAATTTTGAGTGATCTTTAAAAGACCCTCAATGATTTCCAATTTACCTAAACTTATAATTTCTGACATGAAAGTTTTTTGAAGATGTACTATGTCATTTTTGTTTTATCGGCTGAAAGGCTGAACGCTGACTTACGTTTTTCTTGAATCCATGGAGTATATTGATGAGTTACTTGAGCAGCGATATATTTTGCCCTTCCAAGTTTTTTTCATTTCTCATTTCGATGAAAAGTGCGATGTTGGAGCTAATGACCGTTGTTGTAATTGTATTATGATTTGGCCGGGTGTAAATCGTCAAAGCTATACCCTCCTAGTGTTGTCCCATGCTGACTAGTGATGAAAGCGTCGATGTTTTAACGCGATTTATGTTTTTCTTATTAAGTTATTATGTGTGAAAAAGGCGTTTGTTCGATCTGAATCAAAATCTCCTAATTTCAGTCCTTATAAACCGTAAATTTTAATTACGAGGTGATTGACCTGTATAAGAGAAGGTGATTTTAATGTGGTATGGACTATTGGTTGATATATGGACATGCGCCTAGGCATTTAAGATCGAGTGATATACTATACGTTGATGTCAGAGAAGATGATCGGTATGTGTGGTTGAGATTTTTTAAACTAGAACTAGGTACCTTCATGTTTTAAAATACCCCTTTTTGATTCATTTCAGTTACGTCAAATTAAACCCGGGTTCGGGTACTCTGCGTCAAACTCTCGATTTCGCGTGTTTGCCAAATATTGTTTCGCATTTACGTACCTGTCGTTTATTATGAAGAAGAAGTTAATTACTGAAGATATATTAAGACTTTGATGTTTATTTTATATTTTATCTTCGAATAATTTTATGCATCGATGCTCTTTACAGACCAGATTTTTTTACAATTCGTGTGGTGTTTACATGAAATTCTTCATTTCGAATAAATGTTGGAATAATGAATATTTATTGATATTCTCTAGCTCTTGATAACTGTTTAATTTTGGAGAGTCTCCATCGATTGCATTAGCTTTGGAATTAAAACTATAATATTTATTTTCAATAGAATTCTGCTATAATATAAAGTAATGTCAGGAACTGTTGGTTTTAATTATTACCATGGCCTACTCTTTGAATATGCAGTTGATATAACGAGTCTCAACGAAAATTTATTACCGACGAAAAAAACCTAAATAAAAATAATCCCACCCATGTCGTACCTGTCATTAGGCCATGATAGATAACTCCAAAAGTGCAAGTATTTTTTTATTTAAGCATATGTGGTATAAGTTATTGTTCATTTCCTTCAACTTGATGAATACGCTATCATATCATTTCGTGGTTTGATTGCTACCTGTCCTTAAAATATTGATTGAATCAGTTGGCAGGTTTATAATTTTGGTTGAGATAGTGGCCGCTGTGAAGAAGCATCGGAAAAAAAGATATTTTCAGCTGAAGGATGTTACATTTTCAATAGCATTGAAGATGATTTTTCGGTGCAGTAGACTTACTGAAGGGAAATTCCTTGTCGGCTCAACCAACATCCCACGTCAACCATTTCTATATCTCATAATTTTTTCCTGTGTGTGGTTTTCACCCTTAGCCCAAAGTCCTAATGTGAATATTTATTTTAGAGGATCCTAAAAAAATGATTGCAGTCTCAATGTACCTTCATGTGCATGTGGTTTAGCATTAAATATTTCACAGACAACCGTTTTTGTGGTCATAATTTTAGACAATCGAGACCTTGGTTACTGTCTAATACAAGAGGCTGAATAAACACTTAAAATATATTTTATACTAAAAAGTGGTAGTAATAACTTTGATTTCTCACAAATTTAAAATGAAACTCCCGTAATGAAGACACTGTTAACGTTTCTACGTGCATGATATTGATTCATTTTAGAGATGCTACCCATTATGGAACAATTTCACAGTTATTTTTTCATGTTGAGAAATGTTTATGTCGTCATATTAAAATCTTGAAACTCCTTTTAGGTACCTCTTCTTTGTTGCCATGCTTGGAAAAAAATGTTAGCAGAGTAGCAGTAATCAATCACTTCGCTAACAAATATGCCACACCATCGTTCAAAACTGACACCAATTAATATTTGTTGATTTATGCATTGCCCGCATAGGTTTATGTACCTTAATCTTGTCAACTTATACAATCAGAGGAATCTAAAAGTATCATATTTTGTTAAAATTAGTTAAACTTGCCGTTTGAATAATGATAACACTAAATGTTCCCACGGGAGAATGATATTGGTTGTAATTTTCGAATTTTAACATGGGCAGTAATTTTTTTAAATGTTAGTGTATAGTATTATATATAGTATAGTATGGGAACCATATCTACGTAGATCTCAAATAATATGCCAGTCGGGACTAAAACATTTTGAATATAAACTAACGGAGGATATAAACACTCATTGGAAAAATGAGAAATGGATAGCGTTGAGAGTTAAAAAAATTGTTTTGACTTGATGTGAAAAGGCCCCTAAGCTCACATACTTGGTGGGCGCTTAAATGCTCTTGAGCAATTAACAGCTGTGAAAACGAAGAATTGGAGCGCTGTTTTAGCATACTTCGGCGGACCTTTCTTTCCCGCTAATCTCGGCGGGCTTTGTGTGGTTGGTTTTCTACGAATGCATTCGAAGTTCTACTACTGGGAAATTCCTCGTCGTGAGCCAGGGTTTCTTGTCGCTGCGCGAAAGGGAAATCGAGTGGTTCCTCGTGAGTCACATTTCGAGACGTAAGCTGGAATAACCTCTCTCGCCAGCCTCCCATTCTCCGACCTCCACCCATTCCCCCGCCCCTATCTCGCCGCCACGCTGTTACGCCCTCGGGCTGATACTAGTATGCCGGTCGGTCTGCATTCAGGGTGACCGCAGCGGTCGAGCGCGTTTGAGAGGGCATTTCCGTCAGCACGACTGCTGCTGCTGCTGGTCCGTGGTGTGATGATGGGTCGCTGTGGACGGGCCCCTGTGGCTCTCGTAAGGGTTGTGTGGTCTGCGTCCTTAAATTTTATAGAAAGGGGCGAGACGACATCTTTCAACTCTTGGCACACTGTCTCCCAGGAGGAGTTTCCTCATTCATATACATTCTCTCCTTTCTCTCGATGAAATGGAATCGGTCTCAATCCACGAGAGTAGTGCTGGAGATTGGGCCTACGAATGATTGAAGTTTGTGCGATCTTGCTATTCAACTAGCATCGAAGCGATGATTTACGCTGGTTATCTTGTCATTTTGTGCTTTGATGCATGGTAAACATAGCGAAAACGCTATTTATAGTAGAACCCGACCGTACGTCTGGTTATCGCTCTCTTGGCAAACCATAAGGATGGTATTCAAATCCTGCCCCAGAAATAGTTGATTTCTTGCGTAGTAACAGTTTCTATTGCCCTGCGAATTAGCTAACGGGTAGATCTCAGGCACCAGATTGAAAGGACTCCGATATCTTGTACCTTATTACGGTTATCCCGAGGGCAGTGTTAACCTTGTTAGCTTTGAGCGTAATTTAAATTAATGTAATAACTTACGCCCTGGGTATGGACTAAACTTATAACAGTGGTAGGATTTGGATGAAACTTTCCAGGCTCCAACAGTGTATTGTTTGGAGAATGCGTATTAGGTTGAAAATTAAAATACGCAAAGAGGCCGTCAGGTTGGCCACTCCGAAGGAGAAAATTGTAAAACGGGAATGACTGGGAAATTGCTCAATGTCTTTAAAAATTCGGGGAACAATCGTGAAAAGGGCCGAATTTTTTGAAAAGTCAGAAATAAGTTTAGGAATCAGAAATTCCCGCCGAGGGAGTTGTTTTATTTGTGAAGTAAGGTCTTGCTATCGAGTAGGCCATAGTTGTGTGCAGTTTCTCGTGAAAACCAAAACTTAAGTTTTCGATTTTACCTGGACAAACAAGCAACTAATTTTTTATAGACGTTGAGAAGCAGGATCTTGGAAACAAGGGTCCACGCTGGCCCGTCTATATGCTCTCTGCGATTTCCTCCAATCCACGGAGATTGTGGAGAAGATGATCGCATGGGACATTAACACTGTATATCTGACCAAATTTACGTTAGTGCAAACGTATGTCCAAATCTTCGGCTCTTTTATGCATAAATGTATATTACATTTATATTTGCATGTGCATACACGCAATGGTGAATGTCTTCGTTCTTTCAATATTTAAACCGTAAAGCTCTGGGTTATCTTATGATAATGCATAACGAACTGCACATTAAACACTGAATTATTTATTGAATGGTGTCACCTCGAAAACCTAATTTTATTTTGAATTATTTTCCGGAATTTAAGGGCTTCGTCCTTTCTGTGACCTAATGCTACGGCGAGACAATATCATCCCTATTGTTTTGTATTTTTTCACTTATTAGTAACTAGTGACAAGTTTTTATTTTGTTTATGTTCGATTATATTAGTATCACAAGTTTCCACGATGGGCTGACTCATTCCCTTTATCTCGGTCAATTTCATTCCTGTCATATACCGCTGTTCAGAGAAAATATTCGCTTCCTTTTCAAAGCGATGAATATATATTAAATGCCAAGAAACTGCGAGATATGCCCCGACAGTAACTTTTAACGGAGTTATCCACTAAATATGCATTGCAACGCAACAATTTCAGAGTGTAAAAAGCAATCGCCTCGACCTGTCGGGGTCCCTGTTAAGGCGAATGATTTTTACACTCTGAAATTATTGCATTATGTAATAAATATTACCTTCCTTCAGGGAATGCAATACCTTTTGATAAATGAAGTCTAGAGGTGGATGAGAAATTTTAAATAAGCTGTATAATAGCCAATTGTTTTCAGTTTTAGTTATATTAAGAGATCATGGGTATGGTTATTGGAAGAAGTGTCTCCCTCCCACAGAGATTTATGGGGTACATAATTCATTCTCCATTGGGAGAGACAAAACGGCAACAACCGTACTGCCCTTTTGCACCCTATTCGGGATTCCCGACGAATAATTCCCGTCTCGGGAATTTTAATAAGGACTGCCTACGTGGAAAGTTATCCCAATAATCTGACTCCCTGTAAATAATTGTTACACAAGTAATAATATCAAAAATATCTTTTCCTTTAGTCTCCACGAAGGCACAGGGTGTGTCGTCTCTCTTGCGTGGTTATGGTCGTGGCATGTCGGGAAAATGTTGCAGTGATTTTGGTGAATACCCAGTGGGTGGCGATCATCAACCAGTCGTTCTGCATTGCCGTGCAGGCGTTTTCGTGGATCGGGAAATCAGCCGATTAGGGGTGCATTTCGCACCATCCGTGCGCAGATTTAAATTAGAAGTCGACTTCGCCCAAGGTCCACGGTTCGTGTGCCGTCTTGTCTCTCTTTCGTCTGAGAGATTGTCCATTTGATGCGATATAGATAGATTTCGTTAGATAAAATGAAGATAGTGTGGATGAGTATGCGCGATAGAACAAAAAGGGTGTGGGGAGTTTATCGATATTCGACGAGGCACGGAGGCGGCAATTACTCCGGGAGCAAAAAAGAATCGGACTTGCGCAACGTGATCCTCCCCCCTTTTCATTTTGCACCCCCCACACTCTTCACCTCCCGGTCGCCGCCTCGCGTACGTATTTCAGAGAGAGAGAGAGGAAGGGATGAGGGGTAGGTCGGAGGGATACTTTTACTCGTGGAAGCAAGAGGAAGTGGAAGTGAGATAAGGCATCCATTCACGAGCCGTCTCGCCGTACTCTCCGCCCTCCTCCCCCGCTCTCCCCTCCCTTTCATTCCCTGCCACCAACCCCAACTGCCTCCCTCACCCTTCCGCCGTGCCTCCTTCCTTCATCAGACCTCGCCGGCTCTCCGCGCCCCCTTTCCCGCCCCTCGCGGTCCGAAAGCCCTCAGCCATCCCCTCCACAGCCCAGATACGGTAACCGCCGAAGTAACACACTTCACCCCGACTGGATATCGGGTTCTCTCTCTCTCTCATTCACCTGCCGTCTTCGCGTGACCGCCTTCGCCATCACCAAGGGGTCTGCGGTTCGATTCCTCTCGCCTTCATGACCTCTCTATTCCCTAGACGCGGGCGTGGACCTTCCCGGATTGCGAAATCCTGCAATATCTCGGCCGCGTCTTACCTTTCACGTTTGCGTTCGGGTCAAGGACCCCTCTCCTCCACCCTCGTTCTCACTACCAGAAGATCCGCCCTCAATATGTCTCCGGCTGGTCCAGGAGGGATTATTTTATGTGTGCCAGGGTGGTTTGGAAGCCCTCGACCGTTACCCCAGTCTTTGTTTGCGCCCGCGTTTTCCCGTGGTTGTATCCGCGGTCGATGTTTACATCATATGAGGTGACGAAATGGAAAATTTTCTCTGGAGTGTAGGCTAGACTTACGGTACGTGGTGGGTACCTTTATCAGTTGGAAGATCGATTGTTAATTGTTGAGAGTCCCTTGTGCACGAGAGATAATCGGTGAATACTTCAGCATACTCAACCTGATTGTTGCCCCGAGTCGGCAGTTAATTTAACGAGGATAATAAGGGAATAATTTAACGAATAGTAAGGGCATCAGGACCATTTTATTACAGAAAGAAGTATTAACATAGAGGAGGATATTAATGACGGAGACAATTGAATCATTTAAGATTGTAATGGATTACATTTGGTGTCTTGTATCGAGTTATTATATTGCATCGTTAGGTGACGAAGGTATTGATTGTTTCTAAGTCTTGGTAGAAATAGTAATGATTGCCAGGGGGATAAAGATGAAGAAAAGAGGGAAGGAATACTGGGGACTTAATCGCCATGAATAGGGTTGGTAATTGTGAGGAGCTGAAGAAAATTATTGTGTGAGGGTAAAAGGTAGCTATGATGTGCCAGTGTTTTAGAAGCTCCTGGCTTTTTGTAATGACTTTCAGGATCCGTTAAATACAAACATCTAATCACTATCACTGCCTATGGTAATATTACTTTATATTTACGAAACATAATGTAAAATGAGGGGATAAAAATTAAAAAAAAATGGTTTTCTCCGCATGAAAAAAATATTGCTTATTATCACGCTTAGAATCACAAAAAGCGTGGTGCCGCCGCCCCTGACCTAGACTGTGCGATGTATTCGTAAGCTGGATGGATCCATTCGTGTCTCCCTCTCCCGTTTATTTTTGCTCATACTGATTCCAGTTTTTGGTATTTCTTGGTATAAATCGATAATAATTCACCTTATCTTTTTCAATTTTATAAGTAAAAGTCAGCGTGAACATATTTACGATAGGGAACGTAAAGCCATTCAATGATTTTATGGAACTAATGCATGCCTTGCTAGAGTCCACCTACGAGCGTGGTACTTCTATTAATATATGAACAATTTATCCCATCGAAGACGCATAATATTTTAATATTGACTTGTATTTATGCATGCATGAGGTTCTAGATGAAATTCGTTCTTATATCAGGAATTCCCCTCTGGACATTTTTCGTAATTGAATATTCCTCTAGATCTTTAATGTAGTAATATTTTATTCTTGTGCCAAATCATTAAGAGTAGGTAAACTTCACGTTTGTGTGTCTTTTTAAGTGCTTCCCTTGAACTCCGTTTGCGGAGGAGCATCCCGGTGCCTTGTGGCTGGAAAATTTCGGCGCTGTATTTTTTCAGAGATGGTCTCGTACTGAGATAAGTGTCCGTAATGCTTTCGTTGTATTGATTTCGTTGAATTGTGACGAAAGTTTATAGAGCAAAAGGAAATGTAACAATACGTTCAAAGGTCGTGCGTGCAGGCCTCCGAAAGTTTTGAGCGTGGATAAAGGGACGAGAATATGAGGAAATGTTTGCTTGCATTTAGGTAAAACGCTCCTTTGCACGCTCTTAAGGGAAATAATTGTCTTTTGTACTATAGAAGAAGGAGTGACCGAAAAAAACGACTTTTTTTCTCGTTTCTACGTCGCCAGCCAGATGATATGGACGACTAGGCAGGTGCTGAAAATGGTGGAGGATAGCTCATTGTGCGGCGGTGCACTGTAAATCATTTTACTCCGAGTGGCGCGCGCTTGTCATAGCTCTCTCTTGGTCGTTTTCTTTGCTCCACCGCGGGTGGATTGACTATGGGTCCATTCCTTTGACTAGGTGGTGCAATGATTCATCCCCGTTAACTACTTCTTTGCCTCTTTCGAGATTACACTCGGCAAGGTTCATCGCTGGGAGCTGTGACAACTGCGCATGCCCAGATGAGGTGAGCGGTCCAGTGTGTTGTTTTTGATCTGAGCGGAAATTATTTATTTTACTATTTTATTATGCTGAGATTGGGAATGTATAGTCCCCTCTTCCACTGATCCTTGAGCGTTACATTGAAGACAATCACAATTATGAGTCGTAATCAATTCCTGGTCTTTGATGATTAGAACAACGGGGAGACAAACGTTTCTTTAAAGTGGTAAACCTTTTCAAATTAATTGCAAAACCCCGTATAAATATTCTTGACTCGTGCTTCCCCTACCGAACCGTGTCGGTCTAGTGAGTATTGCATCGCGAGCTTACGTCCTTCGTCAGTGGTCAGTAGTTCCTCGGAGAAAGGTTTTTTTGGGTGGAAAGTATTTTCACTAATGTTTTTAAGTTATTATTATTCCATCTTCTGTATATTACTAGTGCAAGATAATTTTCTTCAAATTATCTTCAAGACTAAATTTGGGGGATAAATACGCACGCCACCAAACGTCGGAATGTGTATGTGAATATTTTCAATTTCCATTGCAAAAGTATATGTAATGGGAAATCATTTGCCATGATGCAGTTGAATTTGAACATTTAAAGTAAGTGAAACCATGTATTGCAAAATAAATATACGTGTAAGATAGCCCTAGTCAACATTATTGGTCGCTTTGGTTCAAATAATTTAGTTTAGTACTTTCAAAACACTTCGTAGGCGGAATCATGGAAGTGATTGTATGCCATGTAAATTGAAGAAAGAGAGAATATTTGCATGTTCACGGAAACTCGAATTATGTGCGTGCGTACAAAATTTATGAGGCTTAAAGAAAATGATGAATGCACGTGATTCACTCCGGGATGGCTAGGAATTCGTATTATTTCCCTTTTCGATGAAATTAGAGACTTACTTTGTGTTGTGTCTTTGATCGTCATCTCGTTCACGTCTCTCATACTAATACTATTTTTTGCGCTGCATTTCCGCGTGAAGGGTTTAGAGATGGGATGATCATCGTCGTGCGTCCCCCGTAGTCACTTGAAGCCGAGCGAGTGGACGCAGGTGTAGGTGTAGGCGCATTACTATCGAGTTCATATCTTCCGTTTGTGAATTAACCAACATTTGCGGAATGCGGAACGGGGTCGTGATGAGGATCGAAATATAATTTTATCCAGAGAACAAACCTCGGATGTGCAGTTCCTGAAGTTCATCACTGGCTTTCGTTAGTCGCGGACGGTTAGCGAATGTGACAGCCTTCAGAGTACCGGTGAGAGCTGTCTTCTCCTTGCTGTTTTCTACATTGATTTTTTTTGCCCTTAAGCCTACCTTCTCCTCATCTATTTCTCCAGTTCTCTACCCTTACTCTGGGTTTCGATGAATTGCTAATGAAAGCACGTGGTCGTCTTGTGAGGGGGTGATTATGGAAATGATGAAATCGTTGACGTCAATATTTTCTTTGCGTTCCCTTCATTAGCACATTTCGTAGAACTTTATTTAAAGAATTATTTTTACCGCTGGAAAAATGTCAGTATTTGTGCCGATGGCAAAAGTGTATGAAATGAGCGCATAGGAATAGCTGTCCAATGTGAAGGTTGGCCAATATTTCCAACTTTGTCGAAACATCCAAATTATTTTTGGTTCGTCGAGGTTATTACACGCTGCAAATAATGGTTTGTTTTTGAGAATGTATGTTGAAATATATAATTTGATTTGCTCCCTGTTGGTGAAGTACAGGCACGTTGGTAGTTAATGGGGGAGGGGATCATGGGGTTTCTCGGGCTCCTGGATCTTTCCACCCTCTAGACAGGGGAACGATCCCTCTGGACAATATTGCCTGTTATAGGAAAACTAAAAATAAATATAACTTATAAGCGTGAAACTACTTTTGAATATCTGCTATCCTACGAGCATGAATAATCTTTTGTAGACTGCGTTGTGCTCTCTAAATTTGTACGATTACTCTCAGATTTAGCATGAATTTCAAATTTCTTTCTTGGGAAAATATTAATGAAACCATTTTTGTTTCGTATATGAAAATCCCTCCATTTACAGGCTCTCGAGAAGCGCTCCTGCTCCGTGGTTACTTGCAAATGGAAATGCGCAATGCGTCGAGAGAGCGCTGTCCAGAATTCAAGCAGAGATGCAGGTCGTTTGTGTCGTCTCTAGCGAACGGCCAATTTAGATAAGGTTTTGAGATTACTAATTTCATGCCTTTCGCAACCTTCCCACTTTAAACGCGATCCTCTTCCCAACAAGACTGATGGGCTGGGTGCTGCGCCTCATCTGGCAGATATTTTTTCGTAGACAATAGACAGACTCGAACCTCCTCACTATCCTATGCACGCACTAATTACCAAAGGGTATTTCGGGCGTGAACAAGGCAAGAGATCACATCTCCCTCTCCTAAAGTCTTGAAGTTAGCGGAGAATTCCCCGCCGCAGTGAGCACGGCGTCGCTGTCAGAATATTTTTGTGGGCCGGTCGACTGTTGGAATATTTTACGCGAGTGGCGAAACTGTTCCCCTGAACTATTCCCGAGTTGCAGCGTTCTCGAGATCTGCTGCCCCCCACTTCCCCCTGCGCCTCGTTTCACCTCCACCCCCCGCCCAATGATAACACCCTTTCCCTACTCCTGCCCGCGGAGCGTTTGCTCTTTGACGTGCATCATACTCAGTGGGCGAAGTTTTACGGTCTAACTTCCGATTTGTTTCAAAAATGCCACTTCAATGGAGACTTAATTTCCTTTGCGATGGAATTGCGCGGCGATTCATAGCGTCTCGAATTTGCGATTCTTGCGGTTTGAAGGAGAAGGGAATTGAAATGTCCAAAATGTAATCTGTGGCACGGTTTTAAGCATTTGGTTATTGATATATCATTTTACTTTAAAACTAGTGTATGTTGAGGTTCATCCTTTAACGTGGTGGAAGGGCTAGTGTATTCTGATGACCCCGAGAGCTGTGGTGGCGGGAGTAATGGTAATTGATAGTAGCAGGGTCACCATAATCGAAGAGTAGTCAGCGAAGCATCTGTTCTTCAGTGAGGTGGCTGCAAAAGGTGTCTGAACCCAGTGGAAAAAATCAATTAATTGATGGTATTAAATTAAAGAGTACTAAGGTAGGCAACGGGAAACCACTTTCGTTGTTTAACCCAAGAAAATATGGTGAAAAAATTATTAGAATGCGTTCTGAAGACTATGTCCACTGAGCCGCATGTCGTTCCGTGCATCGGTAGAGTCAAGGTCTCCACGGGCATCATCGCTCGAAATCATAGCGAAGTCTAATTGATGGCAGCAGCACAGAAGACTCGGGAGAGTTCCGAACCAGTTATAATCGAAACTGGGGGATTACTGGAGCGATATTTATGTAGTAATTATATAGCGGAGGGGAAGAGAGCCAGCGAGGGGTAGCAATATTATTGAACAAAGGGGTAAGGAGAAGTATGGTAAGCATAAGAGTAGGCGAGTGAGAGAATACGTTATTTTAAGTAGAAGGGAATTGACTGGGACGTTGGTTATGGATTTTAATAAAAGATTATTGAAAACTGATATGGAGCGTGCTCGTGTACGGCACAGGAACAGTCGTTGAAAGGAGACAAATAGGTATGAATCAGAGGTTTTTGAAATGTGGATGTGGAAGAAATTATGAAAAAGGTAAAATGGGTGGAAACGAAAACAAATGTAGTAGTTGTTGTAGTGATGGTGGTGGAGGAGTGAGCATTGTTGGCAGATCATCAATGCAGACAGGGAACGTGAATGCGGAGCATTTTGACTAATGATGAGATGTTAAAGGTGTTTGTCGGTTGAAGGGAGAAAATTAGACAAATGAGGAAGGGATAGGTATGCTGGATGGAATGATGGAAATATGCGGAATTGAAGAATGATCTATTTTAGTGTTTCTTTTCAGGTTGTGTTTTGTTAAGAGACCCAAAGAACTGTATCTCTGTTCTGTCTGTGTTCATCCTTAACGTACTTTCAACTGTTGTCTGCCGAATGATAATCCATCTAATGTATCACTGCCGATAAACATACAGTGAAAGACTTCAGTTGTTATTTTTTAGGCGGTAGTTTTCTTTTCGAAGCTCCCGTGGCCGGAAAAATTTTCTCTCGTCCTGTTACTTGAAATTTGGGGTTTCTCTAATGAGGAAACTGTAGTTCCACAGTTGTATTTTTTAGACAAAGCATAAAAATAATATTGAATCTTTTGGAATAAATTGCTTTAAGAGCGCAATTCGACTGACTTAAGTGGGAAGTTGCGGATTGTGATTTGTTCTCACACCGTTCGAAGGTGTTCTACTGTATATCTATAAATTAGTGGCATTAAAATTATTGAAGTACAAAACTTAATAGTCGGATGATCCTCGCCGAAATCTTCATCTGGCAAAACCTTATTTCTGTATAGAAACCTCTGGAGCGGTCTGCGAAAATCCAGTCCCGTAGCGACCCGGTATCAAAATGCTGGTTTAAAAAACATCCACGTTCTCGGTAGTGCTCTAGCCTTTAAGCCTTCAAGACCATTTCCGCCTCTGGCAGAGAGATAAGGCGGCCAAAGGTTTGTGCGGAGTTTGTCGCCGCGTCGGGGAAGGTTGAAAAGCAAAGAGAGAAAAATCGCGAGGCCGAGTCCATGGGGATATCTCGGGGATCACTCGGCGAAGCGCTTGTTCCGCACGCGCTCAGGTGGACGGTCGCGTGCGTTCGTGTTTGCTGCGTGTCCGTTCGTCCAAGTCATCCGGGACCGGGGGAGGATCGCTCTCCTCCTCCTCCTCCCGCCCTTGGCTCTCGAACACGGCCGCGGGTGCGGCTCCTCCGCCGCCCTCTGCTTTTTTTATTGCCAGCCGATTGCATTTGTGTTTGCTCATGGGGGAGAGAGGTGTTACCCTTATCTTCCTCTCTCCTTACGCCTCAAGGACGACTCGAAGAGGCGTCCCACCTCCCCGTACGGGTGCTGGGGGTGAAATGGAGGGAGTAATCATATTCATTGTTCCTCTGGGACTCCCTTTTTATGTGTCTCTTAAGCATTGAAAAATCAATGGATAAAATTAATATTCCCGCAGACTGAGGTGGGAAAGGTGCAGATAACGAATGTTTACGTTTTGGTATCTTCTGAACCTAATAGTATTTTTTAAGAATTCCGACGATTTGAGATTCCGACGGTGACATTGAGTGGAATTCAATCGTAATTGCTAAAAAAAGGTGTAATACAAAGTGTGTACCTTATTCCCCAAAAAAATACGACCCTGGTTCCGATTTGGCTGTATTGGTAGTTTAATATTTTTTCTGTGGAAGACTGCATAGCTTTATTTAAGAATATTAAAAAAATATTCTCGTACGAAATAGAATCATAAAAATCATTACCCATTTGTATTGGATTTTAGGGTACCACCGAATTAGGAAATAAGAATCGAATATACTCTTGGTATTGAGGACGAAAAAAATTTGGCATCAGGAATTGCTCTTTTTAGTAGTGATGAAGAATTTTCACTATACTGAAATCATATAAATGAAACTTTGTGCAGTGCTATGTTTGTAATTAGTCCCCTTCCCCCATCCCTGCATATGCAGGGGAGCCTCCTCGCCGGGAGAATGAGGCTCGGAGGAACGAAGTGGAGAATGGGGTTGGCACCCCAGAGCCGGTTCTTCGCTTTTTTTCTAGGAGCGCGGAGGAATAAGACGCCAGACGCTGGATCGAGGGCCGCCTTCCTTCTCCAGGTTCCTTCATGTGCCTCTTCCTCATTCCCCAAAGCCGCCAGAGCCTTGCCCGCCCCCTCCTCCCTCACCACTCGCCCCATCCACCATAGTCCCCTTCCTTTCGAGAAGCCTACTTCCCCATCCCAGCCATGCTTCGACCTTTTCCTCAGCTTTGTGAGATAGGATCCCGTCCTCCCCGTCCCCTTCGTACCCTTTACGGAGTGTTATTATTAACCTTGGAGGAGGGAGAGAAGAGGGGTTCGTCTCTCTCTCACTCATCATCCTTCCGCTATTTCCACCGTTGCAGGGGAAAGATATGTGAAACCCATAAAAAGTAGTGTTAGGACGGGAAGGATGCATGCAAGTGACGGGAGTGGCGCTCTATGCGATCTTTAATCCTCATCCGAGTGGTGGTGGCATGGGTTCTCGTGATTGGTGCCGTCCCGAATTAATCCAAGGAAGAATAGCAGAACTCAACTCTCTCGTTTTGTCATTATGGCGTTTGTGTTTTTTGTTCTGGGCTTTGGTGTCTTTAGCGCTTGCACCTTGGGGACAATGGTTTTCACCATTCATTTCAATTTTTAGCGGTTAAAATTTAACCCATACCCAGTTTTTCGTTGTTTAGTTATTATAGAACTAAGTATTTATCATCAATTTCATGCATTTTTCGTCGTGTCGATGTTAGCTTATGGTACGATCTCTCTCGATGATACCTCGTAATAGTTTCAAACCCCCTGGTCTCATTTTTATTCTGTGGCACTTGGTGTACGAACGATAGTCCTCTTTTGTATTGCCTCATTTGAATTCATTAAGTGGTTTTCTAGCGAAAAATATTGCGAGTGAGGATTGAATTGTTAAAATTTCAAAATTTAACATATGTTACTTCCAGATTACACCGGTTTAAAAGTCTTCGGACTTAACAGTTGTATTTCTCTTGATAAAACTACAAAGGGGTAGTTATTACAAAGTAATAACGTTAATCGTCAAGGTTTTTTTTTGCCAAGAAAATTGGGAAATTGTTCGCGGAATCGTCAGAAACGCCCACCAACTTTCAAGATCATTTTTATTGCCAGTGTGTTCTTGACTTGGATACCATACATTTGGGATGCGTTTTTGAAATAGTCTCCTGAGTCATTAATTTCCCTTGCAAACAATAAATAAATTTGGCATAGTGGCGACTTTAAACGTTGAGTTATTTGGTTTCGGTCCCTGAATTGGCCGCAAGCGTTGGTTCTGAGTCGTATAAAGAAGTTAAGGAAATATATTTGACACCTTGCTAAATTTAATACACAGTTAACCGTGAAACTAAACCCATGTGTCGTGAGGCATTGTTTGCTCCCTTGGAATCACAAGTAAATATTAAACCGACATGAGCGCAGGGGGGTTCAAGACTTGTATTCCCCGGTGCCTTTGTCGGGGCGTGAGGAGGACATCGACCCTTAATCGATCACCCGAGTGGGGTGTGGGAAAGTTGGTCGGGATTCTCCGGCCGCGGAGCTCCCTGCGAGAAAGTGATCTAAAGGGCGGAGCGATCTAAATATTTATGCGGCGCCGGGCTGCGACTCGCGCTTCGTCCCTGATGAATGTAAATAATCTGCCTTATTGGACGTGAGTGTTCTGGAGCACTTTCAAAATTTACAACCGCAAAGTGCGCGCCCGAGGAATGAAGAACGGGGTTGGATATTGAAAGTCGGGACCGCGAAATGCGTGGAATTCTCCGTTTTGCGATTCATAGGAGTTGGTGGCTCGTTGTTCCTTTAATTGGCGTGACCGAGTCGCAAATGGAAATTACGTAAGGACTGAGACGTGCGCTACTGATGAATAACGAGCGGTGTGATGGTAGCCTAATTTTCATCATCAAGCCCGTTGTGGATCCGCGCATGTACCACAACTGATGGAAATGAAGTTAGCTCTGGAGAACTTCGTAAATCAGCTAATTAAGTGCGACACATTTCATATTATTTTTAGTGATTGTAGTCGTAGTCTCCTTGGAAATGTGTATTTATTTATGCTAACTTATTGGCCCTATGTTGTGCAATAGGTGTGCGTTTACAGCTCCCGCAATTCCATAGAGCCTAGAAAATTCCAAAAAAATTGCCTGGCTAAAGAGAAGTAATTTTTTTCTTGAAAGTACTCGTGAAAACTGCTATCATCCATCAGACTGTATACATATTCATACGTTATTTGTACGTGAAACGCGTTTCTCGTTAAAAAAAGTCATTTCACTTACAAACTCCGTATTCTGTAACCAACACTCAGCATCCGTTTATAAAAGCTTCAAGTCTGTGAGCAAGCCCGCTAAATTAAAAAAAAAGCAATGGAGAACATTCTTGAACGCATATTCCGTGAAATATTTGTGATATTTTGGAAGAAGCTTCACGAGAAGGCTTCGAATGATCCAGACATTAAGGCCAAGGAAAAGGCCCTCTGTTTGTTGTGGTAATATAATCTAAATCTAAAAATAATCTAAACATAATCTATTAGAAGAAATATACAGATACCTCAACCTGGCTGCACTCCGCAGTAGTAGAGGTGGTTTTATAGAGATATTCAGTTCTACCTTTGGACCTTACCTTATGTCTATAGAGGAATGTTTTAAGAATGGTTTTCATAAAAATTATGTTTGGACGAGGCTGTTTGATTTTGCCTTAAATGCATTTGACGAATAACTCTTCTATTTTAAGATTGTCTTAATTTAGTTTGAAAAAAATATGATAGTATTTCGCCATTTTTTAAGTTCCCTAATTTTACCTCTTTAACAAACATAAAATTGCACTCGTCAATATGGAGTTCCAAACCTTGTAGTGCCAATTGCGTAGATTCAGGCGTGATATGTTGGAATTCAAAATAATGAAAAACAAATGATAATACGTTTCCACTATATAACTTGTAGTGTCAACTTTTGCACATGATAATTTTTGAAATTTGTGATTGACATTCCTTGGTAAACGTATTTTTTCGTTCCATCGAAATGTGGTTTTTCTCTTTTCTCCCTTTTCAGAATTCCTGGTAGAGCAATCTGTGAAGGTTAGTTCTCGAAAGAGGTCGCTCTTCCTCATTGTTATCGTTTTCATTGTGTCATTCGTCAAACATCTCTTCAAATGCCTCATTGCAAATTTCAAAGACTGTGCGTTGATAGGACGCTTATAAAAAACCCTTGAGAAGTGTTCAGAGGGGCAGTGATGCATTTTACACTTTCTAAATATATTTAAAATGATATTCTCCTATTTGGAGGGGCTCGGGTTGTTGCAGTGGTTAGCATACTGGCTTTCCACCTCGAGGTCCCAAGTTCGAATTCCGACGGTTGTATACATTTTTCGAGGTGCCCGGATCGCTTTTTAGGTACCATGTGGAGAGAGCACTTTAAATGGAGTACGCAGCCCTTTGCGTGGGGTTTCAAATTGTAGGTCCTTTAGCATATTTGGTAGCAAGAGCAGGCTAATGTTAACGCCGGTTTTCTCTACGGCATTCACTGAAAATCCTAGTTTACCTAACTAATTGAAAGTAGCAGTTTACCCGCCCAATCCCAAATGCACAAATTACCTCAGTCGTCGTTCTGCTCCCCGTAATGACTACCACTGTGATGGCAATCGGAGAAACATTTGCATATGGATTTCTAGTCAGCGTCAGGTAATTTGTTTAGTCAAGGTACAAGGAAATGTTTGCCGTCATTGCATACGCGGAGTTTCGTGGGTTCAGGGAATGTGTTGCAAGTGTCGCAATCGCTGCCTGGCGATTTGAGTATTTATTTCTCAAAGAGTGGCCTAAAACATTTATTGCTGTTAATGGGGCATTTCACGCTCGGCGGGTTTTCAACCAGCCCTTCTCTTGTACCTTGTTTTTTTTCCTCGGAGAGATAACAGGAATTCGAATTGATCACATTCATTCTACTCCAGCCTTTGCCGACCGCAACAACCGAAGACGTGGAATTGTGCATAGGCAGATGTTTTCTGGACTAAGAGTATATTGAACTTGAAGTCAGGCCACCATCTGTGCGGCAAGGAGCTCTGCAAATGGTTTGTGGGGATTCCGTGAACCTCTTATTTGATGAATGCGAAGTTTCATTCCTCGTTGCAGGGTTTGGGAATGGGTTCATTTCTAGACAGTTATTCAGGCTCGTGGCATAACAATGAAACCCAGACGGTAATTTGTAGATAATTGATTTCACCAGATAAATAGCGTATTTTCACCTGAGGGTAATATTTTTTAGAGTGTAATTTTAGGTGAAAGATCGATAACAATGAAGATTAATTTATTTCTTTGAGATTAATTTATTTCTTTGCTACATGTTATTTTTCCAGATTAATTTCAATGCAAAAGTTGTCCCTCTTCTGCAGGTGGACATATATAATTGGATATTTGTATTAATTAAAAAATAAATGTGTACCTCAAGCCATTAATACCTTTTCCATAGTAATTTACAGTGTGGAAATTTATTCCCTTGTAAAAAATATTGTTGAAAAGAATAATCCCTCAATGCACGTTATAATTTAACTAATGAAACCTTTATGGTCGGTCAGAGTGACGGGACCTGAAGAGTCGAGCACCCAATGTCCCTTTGCGTCAAATCGATAGATAATTTTTATTTTCTCTTTAGCAATAGATTGTTCTCTTTCGCAACCAAGACTTTTTTCTCGGGCATATAACCCATGTGGTTACTGTATCCTTTCTCCCATCAGTATGTATTCTAATAATAGTCTCAATATGATAACTTAGTAAGCTAAATACCGTTATTGTGCAATGGAATCCCTACGTGTACTTGGCATATGCCCTGTAGATTAATTAAACTATGGGCTCGCACTCATTGATCACTAAGGACTGGTTTAGGGACTAGCAGTCTTGGTTGAGGGTTAGCAGTTAGGGACAAGGTAAAAAAGGATTTTGTCGGTGCGGATGCTTTGCTGCGATGGACCCGAGACGGCTGAGAGAGACGTCGTGTTTCCGCTATCTTGACCTTGCAGACTTTGGCCTTCCTCGACAGTTGTCGTCGCCCTCTTGGCCGGCCCGTGACTGGCAGCCATAGATTGATCGGAATGCCCTTCTCCTTTCCTCGCTCAGTAGGTGTCATTATTGATGTAATTCGTGGCTCGATGGTTTCCTCAGGTATGGACGAATTCGAACTTCGATTGAATGGAAAGGAGAACAAAAATTCCGATAAATTTATACTGTTATATACCACCTATTGATTTTTAATTGCTTAATACATTTTCGGGTAGGGACTCGAGTTTTAAACCTTAATTTTCAAAGTGCTATTTTAGTAAGCAGAGAGCTTGAGTGTTAATTGTCCTTTTATTTGATAGAGTGTACGTAATGTTTGTTCTATTTTTAATTTTTCGTTGCTCGGATAATGTTAGCAGAGGGTTAAACACCAAACTCGTCTGTTTCGCAGTTTGTTGAAAACTACGTAGCGTGTGCGTTTGATTTAAGTAAAAGTCTTCTAATTTCGTGATTTTTACCGTAGTTTGTGAGCTTATACTTATGATAAGATGGAAATCATTATTCTTTGTTTAGGTATTACGAAGGTCTACGTCGCGTTAATTTTTTTAGCCCTTTCGGACAGTAAAACATCAATTGTTCAACGCTCCTTGATCATTGATTTAATCATATAACGTGGCAACTTACACTACTTATATGAAATATTTTCCTCGTCGTTCAAATATATCTCGTATGCGATTGTTCTAATGAATGTCTTACTTCACACTTCTTATACAGTATGCCCTAAATTAGTGTATGCTCTGCGCTGTTCATGCCGTGCTATTAACCCCGAAGTGCTATGGCGCGAGATTAGCCGTACACTTGGCTTTTATTATTTTTAGTGTTACTGTGGGTGGTTATGGATGTACGCCCAGAACTGTTTATCAAGATAATGGACAGAGAAGGTATTTTTTCACAATGGAGCGAAAACTTTTATCCTGGGACGTTAAATCTATGGTAGTCGTGGTTGCGAATTTGATAGGCCAGCTAAAATTTTAAATGGCTCTGTAAATTCAGTTCTGTATGTGCATTCGATCGAGTTAATCTGATCGGACCACTTTGGTCGCAGGAATGGCGGTCGGGGTGGGTAAAGTCGTTGCGCTAGTTGTGTCTGTAGATTGGTAGTTTTAACTTTATAATTAATAGTCATTACGTTACCATTATATTTGTGTGTGCGCACATCAATGTGCGTGCCAATGTATATGTATCATTATGCATAAGTGTATGTATCATTGTGCATAAGTGTGTGTCTCCACGTGCATACATATTCATACACACACGCACACACACTGTGAAATACATATATTTCTGCGAACCGTTGGGCTCTGTTCTCGAGGGAGGGGGTGTTTCCAGGACGTTCGCGTTTGCTTCCCGTCTTCCGATCCGGTTAGAACTCGTACCGCAGGCTGCTGCGGTGGTGCATACAAAAGGATTGGTGCTGCTCCCCCTCTTCGTGATCGGGACAAGGTAGTGGCGTTGCCACCTCCTGACTAGCTCACCCGTTGAAACGGGAAGTGCACGTTTGCACGTGGGGCCTGCCTCTGCTCCCTAAGGGAGGGATGCTCGCCTTCGCTCGCGCAAGACAAGTTTTTTATATTTTTGATTCTCGAGGGACCCATGCGGATTCTGAAGTCATTTTCATTTGCTGGTTAATTTGGAAAAAAACAGGAGTTACGAAGAGCAGGAGGTTTCAATGGGAACCCAGCTTCATCGGTGTACCGACATAAGCCCCCGCCAGGTACCCTTGTGGCATTCTGCGGGGTGTAAATGTGATGACGGGAAACATCGGATTTCTGACGCTAAGATTCACGTTCCATCCAACGACAGTGTGCCGTTCAGAAGGTATTGTCCTAAGTGGAAACCAAACCGAAATTGGTTGGAACTCCCGTAAACGTTTCTCCTTAGAGAAAATCAAACCGATGAATCGGATTGTAAATCCAGCCCAAAATTATGTGCCCACGTGTGCAATTTAGATTAAGTTTCGACTTTGATACTTAGCTGTCGTTTTCAATTTTAAAGATGGTGTTGTGCGCGTGATCGGTATGGAAGATTTAAAGAGAAGAATAGGAAAATAATGCTAATTTTGTTCTCTTTGTGGTATCCACTTTAATATTTCTGATGAACGAACTCAATTTACTGTTTAGAAATGATTTCGTGCAGATTCATCTCAGTGTGGAAAGTAACTGCGGTCTAATTGTTTTATTTGACTATCTGCAATTCTCCCATTACTGTATGACTGTTCTTTTTACTTGCCCGGTTGAAAAAAATATTCGTCCCGAATTATAAATGGCGACTGTAATTTCGGCGTTCCGCACGTTATAAGTGGAGAATGTATTCCACAATAGGAAGGGAAATCGTAAAGTTTCAATTGTTACTAAAAAATAGTCATCCTGAGTTTTACATTTCTCCCAGCGTTTCTTGACCTTTCGAAGACCGTCATCGTTGAACTCAGCAGATTGCTTCGAAGCCATTGTTGCACTTCTTGAATCAATTGATTGTTTTTACTCACATAGGTCTGTCTGGCACCTTAAGATTATCAATATAACATTCAAATTACAGTTTGAATTTCGAGACATTAGTTTTATTTGCCCGGTTTTTTCCGAAATTTTATTCTGTAATAGGTACATTTCTCTTAACTTTATTGTTTCGTTTTTTATTTTAATTCTTGACTAAATTAATTTGACCGTGCCACCCAATTCAAAAACCTTGAGACATAAACGTTAAAGCTTGTGAAACATATAGGGAGAGTTAACTATTTTTTCCATGCTTGTAGGGATCGCGTACGTTAAAATTGGCTTTCGGAATCACAAAATTTGGTTGGTGCTTTTAAAGGCTAAAGCAACGGTAATTTCATATTTTAGTAATCATATATTTAATGACACCATATATTTGAAGGTTGGATATATTCCGCAGGACTAAAAAGGCATCGCTAATACCGTCAACGAATAACTTTTATTTTAATGTTTCACTTGCGCAGTCGCTATTGTTACCATCTAACTTTCAATAAGTTGATTTACGATCCGGAATGGTAGTATTTGGGTCCAGAGGTTCGACTCTTGGGACTTACGAAACTTTCGAATGATTATATCGTCAGAATTTTACCTTCATTCTCTTCACATTTGGCTTTACAAGGACTTTTTGTTTTTCGAGAATCGACATTCACTGTAGACCTCGGTGTCATTTGGAGAAACCAGGAGCAGTATGCAACGCGAACATGTCACGAACTCCTGGCAGAAGTTCGCCAACAACTTGAGTCATATTTCCCTTTTGCAGAACTAATTTAGAAACTAAGCTGTAGCTTTGCTGATAGGACCAGTGACACATCATCTCTATAGCCCAACGAATTGGCTGGAGTTTGCAAAGGACCCATTCTCTCCACCAGGCACAGTGAATCATTTTAACGGACATGACGTACCGTTTTTTTCCCCTTAGATAATGTGGCAATCTCAGGCCGGAAAGGGAGGCTGCGTGAACGTTTTTCCTCCCTCTTGGTTATGTCGTGCCGAAATACCATATTACCACCCGTGTATCCGTTCAACCGCGTTTAAAGCTTTGGGTGTTTTAATATTAACTTGACGTCATTTAAATGTTTTGTGGAAAATGTTGAATCCTGTATCCTGTCCATACCTAATCGGAAGAATCAATGTATATGTGCAGTTTGCTTTCCGTTTGAATGTTTTCTGTGTACCCCATTTCTTCCTCACCACTGTTAGCTTATCTTTTTTAGCACTGTTGGTGTAATGAATTATGGATATTTCTCACCCCCTTATTATGCCAATTTTCCCATAAACTTCCATTCCGATGGGCGTCAATTTAACCAAAAATGTAGTAATGCTTCACAGAAAGTTGAAATAGAACAGTATGATTGGTCGAATGCCAGAATTTTAAGTATTGCTTTACGTGGTAGCTGCTTAGTTAGAAGTATATTATATTCATTACGATTTATATAAGTATTCATTGTCTAGGTAAGACTGGAAATGTGTGGCAGTAATCTTTTCTTCGCCTGCCATTACGGATGGGAATATTTTTGCAGTTCTTTGATGAGAAATATGAAAGAAGAGATTAAGCGTTCAATAGACACTTCATTCTGCAAATGACCTTAGATTAATTTTTGAGCTATATTACTTTGTAAGTACCATAAACGGGGAGCTCGTTCCTCTTTGTGTGGCGCGTTTTTAATGGGCATTGAATCTCGCATCTGTAATGATTTTCCCCATTAAGATCGGCCTCCTAATTCTCCCGAGATAATAAATGAGTTCAGTACGTAGTTATAGTATGTAGCACCCACGCTTCGCAGCCCCTTCAACCGACGGTATCTGATTGAATAAGCTGTATTATAATACGCAAATGATGGCATTTAATTCATTTACGTTGCACCAGCTGCCACTGCCTGGCTCACAAACACAAGTCTGACTATACCGCTAAGATCGTATCTTCGATCCCGCTGAAGTGGAGTGCGTGTTGAATTTTCTTTATTGGCTCTCACTGCTCTTATAAAATGAGGGCCTTTTCTTTTCAGCTTAGTTGTCTCACTTGCTCATAGTATTGCATATAAAGATAAATCTCACTTTGTGCGGAATGTTTATAAGGAGCTATTAAATATAGTATCAACCAGAAGTTTCGAAAACTGTGTCAAGGGTAAGCACTTAAATAAACCAAAATACATTTTTTGTGATGGAATCGGGAAAATAGTGTTTCAATAATTACCGTGTGGCAGTAGATCGTTGCAAGTTCGCTATATGGCCACCTCGAAAGGGACGCGCGACCGATACGATAACTCGAACGATCAGGATTCGATTGCATACTGTCGTAATTCATGGGACTCAAATTGTTTAACTTAAACATTCGTGTAAAAAGCTGTGCTGACTTGAATTTAAATGATGGATTACAACGGGTGGCTGGGGACATGCATTGGCCATCTTTTGACTGCATGTCGCTTCAGGAGTCCGCACCCAGTTTATATTCCTTGCCTCAGTTGTCCACGCCAACTTGCGACTAAATCCACGAGGTCCCCTCGCGACGGCCCTGATGCCCGCAGGAAGTGGCCGTCGTTATCTCGGGGCTGGCATTGCCGACTTCTAGTCGCCTATCGGCTCATCTCTGATGCGGTGATGTTAATGGGATTCGAGGAACCCCAAAAACAATTTGTAACTGGTGTGTACACGGTGGGATGGGAAGCATTTATGTTATGCTTGTGATCTGTTGGTGTAATGGATACGGAATTGGCATCTGGGCGTTTTGATCGGAACACGTGAACTGTTATTGGCTGGTTCGGAAAGCGACAGCGTTTCGATAAGTGGACTTTTTAGTGTTTTTTAATGGCTCTCGGGAATTCTAGCGTGGCTTCGAAATACTGCAACTGCGCTTGGTTACCGCCTACCTCAACATGAGTACACATTTGGGGTTATCCAGGACGGATTGCCAGAACGAAATGTATGACAGATACATACGTGATATCTACTAAACCCTAGTATAGATTTCGACTCATTTTCATTCGTATTGAAGATGTTTTGTAAATTTCAACTTAGGAAAAGCGTGGTCTGTGTAGCCAAAAATATTCGTTCTTCTGATTATGCTTGCTGACCCTAACCTTAAGGGCAACCTGCATATCCCTTTCGATTCGGGTCACAGACCTACGCAACTCCATAAGAATCCAGAACCCCGAGTGTGAATGTGAATTTCATGTGATGTTATTCCGTGATTTTGACGTTACACAGCCAAAACCACTATTGTACAAGTTGACGGAGAGACTGGCGATCATATGTTAAGTAATCGTTTGTTATATCTTCATTGTTTTCGTGGCTTGTCGCAGTTCCGACTTCTGTTGAATTCTATTGCCCTCTATTCATTTCTGTCCCGAGGACTGAAATTGTGGGAGTCCTCGCTTTCGGAAAGCGTTACAGCGGTCTTGGGCTCAGGCGCAGCTATCTTTCGATACTTTTTTAATGCGCGTTTTTCTTCGTACGCAACGGCCCTCCTAAATAATTGAGTGTGGGAGTCTTTTGAGGGGGTGGCGGTGGGAAGGGATGGAGGAGAGGAAGGGTTCGGACGGCATTGATGAGGGTCGAGGCTTCGAGTGAGGCGGTCGGGAGAGGACGGGCTCCACCCCCATTCCCCGCCCGCCCCCAAACAAAGAAGCTCACTGTACACCGTGGATCCTAGCGCTTCCGAGATCCCAAAGAGCGGCGGACTGGTCCACTCACCTTTTTTTTCCATCCGTGCCCACTCACTTTTTATTTCTTCGTGCTAAGAACCTTTCTTTATCCCCTGTTCTTTTTCCCTCCATACTCCCGCGCCTCCCAGGGCTCTGGTCGTTTATTGTGGCCTCACTTCCTCCTGCTTCCTCGCCTTTGGCCGAGAGCGACCCATCGGATGATAAAAGTGGACGTTCTGCCTCGTAGAGTCCACTCCATTCCAACATTCCAGCCGGTTTCGCCTCGGATGGTACATGCGTTTGCAGTGCTGCTAGCTGGTATTCACCCACTCATGCCTGTCTGATTTTATGTATTGAGTGGTGCGCTAGCCACCTGAACACACGGGTGGTGGTTTCCAGAACTGGTTGGTGGTTTCCACGGGTGGTGGTAGTACAGAACTGTTACTATTGCTTTGGCATGAATATTGTGATCAAGGTGGGTAATGACCACAGCCGTCTTTTGTGAACCCGTTGCTACGTATAATGGTGGAGATCTTCAATGATGCGTGGGTTGAAAGAGTTGAGAGAGTTTGAAAATAATAAAAGCCGGCCAATACCAGAGCTTTTCCATTTTTCAGCCAAGCGGAACGAAAGCTGTTATTTGAGTTGGATTCTTTTAATTTATTGCCACGACATAAGTTAAGGACACTTTTAATCGTAAGATTTCTAGGGCGAATGTCTAGAAGGAATTTCGGAAAGTGTCAAGAGAATTCAAAAAGAAAGGGTTAGCTGAAAATTTGAAAGAGATTCCGAACGCATTTTGGCCATACGTCAGAGGTTCAGGGAAATAAGTCAATAGTTAATTCACTCAAAAATGATAAAGGCTAAAGATTAACGAGCACTTTGCAAAAGGCTAACTTATTAAATTCCTTCTTTTAAAGGGTCTTCACCAATGTCTCACCAAATGTCTCCCGTTGCTTACCAAATCGTGCCGGCCAACCGATGCCCAAATTTGAAATATCATATAATGGAATAAAACATTTACCGAAAAAATATTAAGCCTAATTAATCCTCCGAACCCCATAAAATACCCGCTCGTATATTCCAGGATCTATCATCGAAAATTGCACCGTATCTAGAAATCATATTAAAGTCGTTAGTAGGTCACAAGGTTCCCAAATATGGGAAAACGGCTAATGAAACAATAATATTTAAAAACGGAGATAAGGAGGAACTGAGCATTTACGGACCTATTTCCCTCACATCCACTTCGTGAAAGGTAATGGAATATCGTTGCTAATTCGTTCGTGAGACACCTTGATAGTCAGGGTGTCTCGGAGATAGAGTTATTAATGAAAAATCAGCACAGTTTCCAAAAGGTTAGATCCTGCGAGACTTGCGCTTTTTGTTCATGGTATTCTTATTTCAGGACAGAGCAATGCTCCAGTGGACACGGGTTTTCTAGATTTTAAGAAAGCATTCGACGAAGTACCTCATATTATACTACTCACAAAGCTAGAAGCATATTGCAAAAATATCCGGGGTTGGATTCAAGACTTTTTGAATGGTTGGATACTATGAGTATTGATAGATGGAGTTATCTCAAATGCAGTAGAAGTACTTCAGGAGGTCCCCAGGGAAGTGTTATCGGACCTCTTTTATTCCTACGTTACGTTAACGACATTGACTCCGTAGTCACTAATAAGATACATTATTTGCTGATGATGCAGTGGTTTACCGTGACAGCCGTCATCCTGAGGACACAGCAGCTTTATCAGATGGCCTTAATGACCTATGCAACGCTGGCTCAAAATACTCTGATGGTCGTGGTTTCTCTTTTGCGATCCTTCTTTCAATTTCCTTTCATTGCGTTTTCGATAAAATCTCGGCGCGCAATTAATTAATTAATTAATTGCTCCATGCTTCGCGTGCGCAGGCTCATCTTGTGTTCGAGCAGTCAGAGCGGTTATGCAGAAGTGTTGTCACTTCGAGAGGATTGTTCTCCTGCTTTCACTAGGGCGGCATTTGGATAATGCAAAACCCTGCACTGCCGCCGCCTCTTCCCTCATCTGGCCATTAGTGCTAGTAGTGACGATGAGATAGGACGGGGAGCCCTTGTACGTGCGGGGCGACCCCAGGCATCTCGGATAAGATAATCGCGGAAGAGTAAATGAAAAATGATGCTCGCTGTTTGAGCGCTGTTGTGGCGAGTAACCCTGAACGGAACAAAATAAGATTTTCTTGAGTGTGGAAAGTGACGTAGAATATTCCTTTGTCTGTGGATGCGAATTTTAATATTTAAAAACAAAGTCGGGCTTCCTGCATAAATTAGTTTAATTTTCAATTTAATTAATTATTTTTGAAATGCATGAAACACTGAGCTCCCTGGTAGAATATTTCTTATATCACTGACGCTCTCTTGCCCCACTGGCCTACGACGGCCTTTTGAAATCGAAGGCTTTGGGGGAAGGTGTTATAGTACGTTGCAGAGCGTCTTTGGAGGGATTGATCCATGACCGCGGGTTGATCAATCCCCGACTATTCAGTGCTTATCGACCCCCTAACCATGATTATTCTGAGTCCTGCTTATCAGCCCACTAACGAATTTGTAACCATGTCATTGTAAACTCTGCCTCCGATTTTCCAAGTAAATGAATCATATCTTGAAGGCTTTCGTGACCCTTATCGCATTCTGTATACCTCGTATAAAAAAGTGCCTTAAAGGGGGTAATGAGAAGTAGGCTGACACATTTCTTTCTCTTTAGTCATGAATGGATTGTTTTTCGTCATTTCGTCGAGTTTGAGGGCGCCTCGTTGTTAGGGAATCTAAAATGAAGTGTGGTCGGTAATTCTATTGGGCGTACCGCGTTAATGTGTAGCTCTTAAGAAGAATATTGAACATTTTATTCGCAGACGAAATGAGCAAGAGCGAATGTAGAACATTTGATTGGATGATTTCAGCGAACGATACGAATAGAAAGATTTCTGCCGAAGTACACATAAGAACTCGTACACCCAATTGTTTAAATCATTTTTGAAGCCTTTAACGTAAGAAGAAATCGAAAATATGTCTCTGTAGAAAAAGTGTGGCTGTTTTGAATCCTGTCAGAGGTTCTCCTCCAGTTTACAAATCTTGCTCATTCTGCTGTTCTTTTCTTCATTCTGGATGAGACTAGGGCATATTTTTCTAGGTGAAATACACCTGGACAGTGCCATTATTGAATCACCGTAGTTGACGTCGCCATAATGAAAGTGAGACTGAGCAGATTTCTACTCTTGGAAACGGGTCGCGTTTTCTCCTTTGTATTTTTATCGCCATCATCTTATGTCCTCTGGCGACCGTGAAAAGCCTCTTACGTAATGACGCCGAGTGCAGTGAGAAAATACCATCTCGGTTCTCAGCGGTGTTCACATTTAAGCACCACACGTAACTGTGTGCGCATTCGTGGAATGTTACGCAAGGGAATCATTTAATCTAAATCTGGCTCCTTTTGGACGACAGGAGATTTTCTCGTCGCGTCCAGTTACCCTGTGCGTCAAGATTCGCATTTTTATGTTCACCTTCACATGTTAATTTTATATCCAAGAAGTCAGTGGCGTAATGTGTTTCATATCGATCGTATCTAATGTTTTTCTTGTGACTGAAACTGTTCATACCAGGCAAATGCTATCTCATTGGGGTGGACCTTAAATAGATTTATCGCAAAGGGGTAATAGAGTGTGATTTATTAATAGATATTTATAAAATTAGAGAATGATTCATCACCGAGAGTAGGCCCCTAAGGAGTTGTGCACGCGTGTAAATTAATTTAAGGTTGATTTCCTGTGGTGGATGTGTACCCTAAGACACAAATTGAACGGTGCGAGGCCTAATACGATATTCTCATATTTTATTTGTTGGGCTAGCACAGCTAAATTGAGAAATTTGGTATATTCAAGGGTGATCATGGAAATGTGGAAGGGTGCAGGATAGTCCCCGTAAAACTTAAGCTGGAGGTTCTTGGACACCGCAATCTGCTGTTTGACAGCCAGGATTTCTACAGGCCTTAAGCCACGCTGCTGGAGGATAGAGGTAGGTCCGAACGAATTGAGGACAGCAAGCCATAACTCATCCTAAATTATGGTCCGCTCCGTTGTGAGAACGATGAGCTTCAGGGACTGCGCCCGGAGAAAAAGGTCAAGAGACAGAGACGACGCTTTGGACTCGGATCTCGCATGGAATAGCTAGATAAAAAAAATAATTCTCACGATTTATTTCTAAGGGCACCGAGCAAAAAAAAAAATGCAAACCTTTGCACACCTCGACTTTTGTGTCTCAAATTGCCCCGTAAGTGAAAATAGAAGAGGACCGTGTAGGTAGACGACGGCACTGAGGATTATTTTTCGCCCGCGAGATCGCAGAGACATGGTCGAGAATGTCTGTCCCCACCCCTCGCCCCCCAAACTCTCTGAATGAGAGTATATTTTTCTCGCTCAAAGAACCAACCCCTCGGGTCCGCGAAAAAAATATCCATTCGTAATCCTTTAAATGCCCATGTGCGGGAGCGTAAAAGCCAACTGCCCCAGTTCTCTCTCTCTCTCTTTTTTTCCTCCCCCACTCAAGCTCCCCCCCCCCCCAAGGTAAATGCGCCGCCTCGCCGCGTCCTACTCCCCTCTGCTCCTCCACTCCTCCAATCCTCCCACTTCCTTCCTCTGAGGCTCGACTACCCTCGTCTCGTCATGCGCCCTACTTTCACTCCTCCGCTCCTTCCGGCGTCTTTTTTTTTGTTGCTTTACTCCGCGAGGAGGATGGCTAGGGATGATATTGCCGTTGAGGGTAGTTTGGACCACACCGTGCCAAGTTGGCCTGCTATTAGATCATCGCGAGATTTTTTGCTTCTCCTATCGCGTTCATTCGCCATGGATTACCCAGTCTTATGACGGAAACACTGGGTCAGAGGTCTAAAGTCAACGGTTTGCACCAAATGAACCAACTAGATGAGACCGAAATTTTATTGCCACATCGGGTGGGCACTGTAAATGCAGTTATTCTTGCATCGATGTGGAAAGGCTGATGAGATTATTTCTCGCGTTAGCTGTTCGTCTCCAATATAGATTAACACTTAAAATCAGCCAGTGTATATTACTCCCCAGCTCACAGTCACTGCGGAGAGTCTACGCACCGAGACCAGTGCCTTGAAGGTTGCAGAGTAGGTTTATTAAATGGGTTCGTAAACATTTATTTATCAGGCGTTATTATTATTTAGAGTTGCTCGTACTGGCAGGGTGATTAAATGTCAATTAATCTCATCTCAGCGATGCTGAACCCAAAACTGAAAGCAACGGAGGACGACTTTCACCAGAAATATTTCGATCATAAGAAAAATTTCAATGGGTGAGTCCATCGTTATTTCACCTCCAAATGATTGGTATCAGTAGATATGTAAAACGTTTTGAATTCGAACGATGATCACTAGGCAGCTTAGTTTCAAATGAAGTGTAAAAGGAATGAAAGCAAAGGGTGTGGGGGATATGATTTAATTCCATTTCATTTAATTCATCCAATGCCCAATCTGGAAAATGTTTTACCTATACGTTCTGAAACCAACCTTGAGTGAGTGTTTTTGTAGGACAAATGAAGACTAAGAAAGACCTTTCCTTAGTTGAACCATAAATCAAATCCTCCAACCTTTTCGGGCTGAGATTTTGGCAAATGGATGGATTGTTCGGACGAACACTATGACATCCGGAATCGAGGTTGACACTCTGCGCTTCTGTCTGCCTTGACTCGTGTGAAATGTCTTAAAGCACCCACACCTGATATAATCTTGAAGGAAAGGGGGGTATAAAAATGCTTCAGTGACCATTCCTGTAAATTTTTCTCTATGTTGCATATAATTGTAGCGTGGAATGGATAGAATGGTTTCTAATGGAACATGAAACAGAACTATTGCTTTACATGGAAAATTTGAGAATACAAGTATGTCCAGCGGTGATAATGGGGTGCTATGTATTGTTTGATGGGAATCTGTCATAATGCCACCCTAATACTTGTATAGGAAGTAATTTCTTAGTTTAATCGAATTCCGTGCAAACACCTGTGTCGGTTTCCCGATGGCGATGTAAATACTCACGTATTTCTTTTGTGTTCAGTCAAAACAGAAAATTTCCACCAGAGAAAAAACACTTCTCGTTCTAATTTACAGTAGAGGCTGTCAGGTACGCGGACGGATCAATGACGGAAAACGGTAAACTCGATTACTTCAGATGTTGTTTGTTTGATTTCACGACACCAGGAGAAGATTGAGGAGAAAATACTTCTTGCGCGTGGCCCTTGGGCCCTTCGTGTCGTGCATTGAGTACTTTTCGAGACCGCCGCAGAGAGCCTCGGCAACCCTGCCCCCGATTTTTACCGTGCACTTTCTTCTCGTGTTCCGCTTCTTTCCCTCGGGTTTGGATGTCCCTCTTCTTTTCTTTTGCTTCGCCCTCCATCCCACTCATCGCCGCCAACTTCGAAGCCAGCCCCCTCGTCGTCCCTCTTCCCTTTTGCGGTTAGCGACGTCCCCTGTTTTCCGTCATCCCCTCTCTCCCCCTTCTACTTCTCCGCTCTTCACCGCGCGAGAAGAAAATGAGCGATGTTCTACTGCGCTTTGGCGCTCTCAGCACCGCACCTTTTCGAGTGGCGGGGTCGAGGTAAAGAGTAGGTGTCGGATTTCAGTCCATACATCCCTGGGCGTGCGAGGTTTCTTGAAACCATTCCGTAATCCTCGTTTTCAAAGGCGATGGAGGGTCTGCCCTGCTTGAGTCCTCACGAAGCCCCTCCAAAGCCCCCAAACCGCTAGCAGAATTTTTCTCAAGACGTGTTTACGTGTTCATCCGGAAGTTCGCGACAAATTCATTTTTCAATGCAGCAATATCAGAGTGTAAAAATCATTCGTCTTGACTGAGATGGTTTTCGCATTTTGCAGTTGTTGCATTGGAATGCATATTAGCGGATGGTTTCGTTAAAAGTTACTTTTGGGGTATATCCCGCAGTTTCTTGGAAATGCATCTTTATTCAATAATTTGTGGCACTGTAGGATCATTTAGTGTCGGCGATTCCATGCTAACATTTCTGTTCCTTTGTCAGGTTTCTCTACGCGCCGTGAAACGCTCCGTGTATTAATTTGTTGCTGTGATTGTGTATTGTCATTGTTTTTGCCGGAATGTTTCACTGAAACATAAATTTCCGCTTGACACGTACATAAAATAAATATGCGCCGACCCAGTGCGAGTGCGCACTCTGACTTGGAGGTCACAGGTTCGTTTCCCTCCTCGTGCAGGACCCATGGCCATCCATGCCTTTATTTTTCCTTGATTGGATTAAGCATACGTGATGACCACAGGCGTTGGAGAACCACAAATAATGAATTACATCAGCAAATACCAATGTTTTTTTCTTGTTACGCTGGAGCACCCTAACTCCCTTTTTTATGGGGATCTTATTTCTAAGGTGTCGTAGAAGTGATTGCTGAGGACGCTAATTTATGACAGCTTTTAGTTTCGTTCATTTAAACCGTCACTTGATTTTAGAATATGACCTTTAAATGTATTCCTGGATCAGTCGAAATCGCCGAGGTACAGTTTTAAGTTAGTTAAGTTTACTTTGAGGAGAAAAAGTCTTTATCTCTTGTTGTAAAAACATCAAGTAAGTAATGCATTTTTTAGTTAAATTAAATTATTCATATCATTCAAGCCATCAAGAAATGAACGTCCATTGTATGAATTTCAGATAATAAGTATCACTGTTACCATTTTCGGTTTCTTCGAGATGGGTAAAATATTTAAAGCATGTGACAGGTTCATTTATTTTTCACAAGATTTTGCTTTATACGATGGTAACATGATGGCTTCGTTTCATAATTTTACTTTGTAGAAAACCCCACACATTCAATAATAACTCGTTGAGCGTTTTTGTTCGGGAAGCCTAAAAAGTCATTCTTTTACCTCTGGTTGAATTTTTGGCTCATTTGCATGATTCCTTATGAGCCCCTGTGTAAAACTAAATGTCTTCCCGGGTGGAATAGGACCGAGGGGGTATGAATGTTTTATGAGGGTTCAGAGGCTGGCTTTATTATTCTAGATTAAAAAGGGACGGGCCAGCCCTGTGTTCGAATGAGTTCCATATCATTCGTAGTAGCTTGGATAGCAGCGTGCTTTGGGCTGTATTCGAGAAAAAAATAAAGCCCTCGCGGCAATGAGAGAAGCCTCTTATGTGCCGCGTTCGAAGATGGAAAACTCTTCCTTCAAAAAAGCCAACCCCTTGCAGGCCACGCCCCTTTCTCTTCTTCTTCCTCCCTTCCTTCTCGAACTCTCCGCCCTCACGTTTTCCGAATGAGGCCTCCGCCCCTGCCCCATCCCGTTCCGCCCTCCTCCCTCCCTTCTCGCCTCCCCTCTCCCATAACCTCCGCTAGCCTCTTTCCGGCCCTTGTTCGTAATCTTACCCAATGTTCCTCCCCTCAATACTCAATAGTGTCTTGAGTTTTTCCGGATGCCCCCCTTTACTACCCCTTGCCCTCTCTGCGCTTCGATCCTCCCGCACTCCTCCTATGAGTGCCCCCCCGTCCTCCCTTCCGGCTTTCCCCCTCTGTCTCTCTCTCTCTTTCACTCTTCATCTTTCTCATCAGAAATGTCGGGAGTTATGGACTATGCATGCTCTTCTATCAGTTTAGAGGCCGCCCTATTCATTGCGCAGGTCTCTCCTTTCAGTAAGGGCGTTCCTCCTTTTTCCCCGTGTCTTGTCGTTTTCACATGGTCGTGGTTGTTCACCTGCCCCGCTTATCAATCCCTCAAAAATATTTCTACACGAAGCGTTCGTTTGGAATGTTATTTTCTTTAGACTTCACTTAACGCAAATTGTGTGTTTTCGTCTTCCGTGGGGAAGGATGATGTTCCGGGAGTGGCGCTACACGATTATATCTACGCGAAATTCCATGCAATAAGTCTTCTTTAGTTTTATATCCTTTATCCCAGGTTATTTTTCGCCCGCCTCTCCCGTTTACGTGGATGCAAATACGCCGGATTTTATGTCGAAGCAAGTACTCCTAAGGTAATTTGTGTAGGTTTCTCCGAAAGAACCGAAGTCCCTCCGTCTCCGTCAAATCAGAAGAAGTCGTATTCTTGAAAAATGGTCATAATAATGAGATGGTTGTGACCATTTGAATCGTATTCATCGTATTTGATGCAATTGCTTGCTGATAAAATACTCTTACGGAAAAGATAGGGCGGTATGAAGTGTTAAATTAACGTTCTGTAGGACTGATCAAGTGTTTGTGACCGACATAAAAATATTTTGGACCCGCATAGTAATCGTTACAGACAAACGATGATTTGGGGGGATATTGTCACCGCGTTGCTAATTCTAATATCATATTATTACTTAGCAGTCGTGAGGGTACTACGCTTACCATGCTTTCACTTTTGCTTCCCAACCGCCATCTTATTTAGCTTAAGAAGCCGTAACAGTATAAAAAAATATTTAGATTGGCTTTATATTAATCTCTGTTCTCGCGATCCTAAATTGTACTTCGTAAATCTAATTTTATTTCCTTGATTTCGGTTCTAGAAATTTTGATTGTAAATTGTTACTGTGACCTCCTACATGTTATGCAAGGACTGTGGCAGTCTTGTGAGACATACTCAAGAAATGCTAGCTTAAAAAGCCTGGTCAATATCGTCGAAATTCAGGTGAAAGCCAGAAAAGGGCGTAGACATGATGTTATAAAAGAACTGGAGCTTCATCCCCAAGTGACATGTTAAAAAATTTTTTCGAGGTCTACTTTTCTTTCCCGAGTCAATTTCAAGGCATGTTGTGGTTTATTCGCGTTTTTTCACACAGCCACCATAGTGCGAGGAACTTTGCAGATAGTTCGCTAAAAATAAAAAAAAAATACTGCGTGTATACCGGTTTTTCTAAACACATAATATGATTCGTCAAAGACCTCGTCTTAGAGCCGTTGGGCATTGATTACTCGTGAATATCGATAGTTGATCACGATTGCGTCAACCCCCAAGGCTTGATAATTTATCCAATAGGAACTCTCTGCTTAAATCGGATGCCCGAGGTTCATTGGCTACAATAAGCCCTCGTGTACCCTTTTTCAGAAAATGACTCCGCTTCCTCAAATTTGAATTGAACGTTCGATTTTTATCGTAAAATGTTTTCTCCTAATATTGGCTGTAACAAGATGCGTATTTCTCACAAAGATTTAATACTTTTCCATAAAGTTTAAGTGTGTTGAAATGGATTTACGGATATTGAACTAATAATGTGGAAGTATTTATTTCGAGTAAATTGAGACCAATGGAATTAGCTGAGGGGGGGTTAAGACTATTCGTCATGGATGCCAAGTCCATTATATCAGCGATTGGCCGTTCATTCTCTCGCATTAAGATCTCGCTTGAAACATGTGGAGTTGGTGGAAAAAGAAATCGAGTGTAAGGCGATTTCGTGAATGTGAATTATTAATCCCTCCCATCAAAGTTCTATCCATCCGTCACGCATTGGCCCTAAAACGAATATCATGACCAAATACACATTTTTATGTTGTAAGAGAAAATTCCCCAAAGCGAACGAAATGCTTTTTGGCTTTCATTACTTTCATCATCGGGAATCGAGGGGTCTCAAGACCCCCGCGATCAAAACGACCTCGATCATCCATGTTCTGTAAACATCTTGATCATTAGGATCCCCTTTCATAAATCACCGGGGCCCTCGCGATCCCAACCCCCTCTTCGGTGCGTGCCCTTCGTCGTCCTCGTTTGCTCTCGGCCCGGCCATTTTTCACTTGTGTGTGAGAGAGAGAGGGGCATTGTATGTGTGGTTGGTATTTATTTAGGTTCCATGCCTAGCCTCCTTGGTCGAGGGTTGATTCGCCACCCTTGCTGCGGGCATCCGTCACGGGTCTTATCCTTTTTTTTATGATACGCGTAAGTGTGTTTGTTGTATCCACCCTCGTTTCATTTCTCTCGCTCTTGTGTCATTGGGCCGAGATTAAGCTCGCCACCGACTTCCTGGGTTGAGACATAAGCATTCATGCGCAGTTTAGTGTCGCCTCTCCTTCTTTTTGGTCATTAATATGAGGGATCGTGAGCGGATGTGGCGGCTCTCAATTTCCCCTCGGCCTCGCATCATTCATTGTCCATGAATCCGATTTTGCACGACAGACCGAAATCATTCGATCCGTTTTATGCGAATCCATTCTGTGTTGCGCAACGTTAATAATGTGGTGAATGCGATTTTTATTTTGCATTAGAAGCGGTGTTGAACGAGGGAGATACAGCCATTTTTTACGTTCTCTTTCTTTCATAATTTTTATAATTGTTTCAGAGTATTATATTTTTATTTTCAATATTATTTTGTGAAGCGTCGAATCTATTTTTTATTTAGAAAATAAATGTTTATGCATTTGTACTGAACCAACCCGATTTGCTGAGATAGTAGACCATGATAAATGTTATAATACCTATTCTGCGATTAAGAGTTATGTTTGGTAACCTATGTTGTTTAAATGTTTCTGATGTGTATGGATACCCGATTAATCAATATTTTATACTTGATAGCATTAGGTTATCATGTATTAAGAGTATCTGTAGGTTGTATTTATTTCCTGCTAGTTTGTTATGCATTCCTTATCATAATATTTTGAAAAAAATATTACATGGGCTAATTTCAACCATTGAGTCATTATTTTGGCAAATGCGACCTTAAAACGAGTGGAATTATCACAATACAAAAATTTTAATTCGAGTTCGCGAATTGTTTTTTTTTAACTTTCTTGCCGTTATGTATATTTAATTCTTGTTCTCCGAAAGGAAATAATTTTCCTTTTGAGTTGTATTAATTGGTGCATTTTATTAAATGTCTACGGACGAGTATGTGCCGATATGCTTTGTCCACGTAATCATCCTCGGTAATACCTAATCATTCTAAAATGCGGAGCGTTGATGAATAATTATCTTTCCTAATTGGCTCGAAGCAGGCAAAGCATTGAATTTTCCTCAAGTTTCTCTTTAAGATTTTCTTGGAAAAATTTGAAGAAGGTTTGTAGCGTTTTCCATTATAAAATTGAACTTAAGCGAGACATAATGAGCAACTGATTATGTACCTTCACGTTCGTGTGCTGGAGTGAAGAGTGTTCAACTCCTCACGCATCACCTCCCGGAGAGTTTGGTGAACGAAAGGGAATACATAAATATATCCATCAAGCATCATCCCACATAACCTACAATATTTTGAGAGTAGGAGGAGGATTAACACATTATTTCATGACTCGTTTCTATGCATATTCACATTCGCAGTCGTCCTCGATGTAGTTCAATGTAGAGTTAAAATCCATTTGGGCTGCGGCTGAAGACGTTCACTTACGGATGTGCGGATATGATGGTATAATGACATCATGCCAATGCTTGGTTGGTTCGTGGCCACTGGGTTGATATGGAGGATTTCAAGGAACTGATATGACGATGGTCTACCGTTATGATAGAGGGTAGATTTACACGCTCGTATCCATATCGAAATACGATACGAGCGTAATTGCCTATACACGTTCACAGTCAATAGTGCTCAACGTACCCAATGTATCATCGACGCATCGATAATGGAAATAGAGTATCGAACATTCTCACTTACAAACATGTAGGTGAAGTATCCAGAGGATCTTAGCTTAAAATATTTGTCCCCGTTACTTGGTGAAGTTATTTAAGAGCAATTAATCTTGAATAGTTAAAAAGTCTTTACATCAAAGTCATTCCGACTACCTAAAGTTGTGCTTGCCGTGGGGTGACGATACACGTCTAGTTTTATTGGAAGTCTTCCAATCGATTGTTTTCCTCCGTTTTTGGGTCTCAGCCTCATTAATACCTTTTCCGAAGACACGTCGAAACTGTTTCTCTGTTTAGTAATGTTCCCGTGGAATATTTTAGGGAGTTGAAATGATATGATGCCCATTGGTCTTGCCTCAAATCGCTCATAATTCAGTTCGGGTTGGATGAAAAGAATTCCTCGAGGCTGTGTAGGGGAAGTAATTTTAGGCCCGGCGCACGTCAGCAACTATATCTCTTTCAGATTGAGCGATACAGAATTGTAGTGAATAGAAAAAGCGAGCGGACGGTATCGCTGCGTTATTGCTTTGTCGATACGTACTCCTAATATCAACTCTCGCCCAATCGTGACACTCAGTCGTTTTCTGCTTTTTTCCATTTCCCTTCCCTATGCCCCCTGAAATAGCGTGCAGTGCCCTCCCTCCCAAATCTCTCCTCTTTGTTGGGAAAGAAGGAAATTTAATGGGGGCCCTGGAAAACGATTAAGGTGTCCCCGTGCGAGTGCGTATACCCTCTCCCCAACTTCACGACTTCACTCATGCTCGTCGGCGAGTTTAGTACTTATGCACTCACCAGAACACCATCGCCTACTGGAGGATAGTTTTTGATCGAAGGAAATAAAGGTTACATTGCATTTTTCGATGGTGTAAACATTAACTTTACTGTAATCAAATGATCTAATACTATTTTAAGTGGTCAGAGTTACTTAAGATAAAGATGCTCCATATTCAGATAAATTTTGTTGTAAACCAATCCATCGATTCGAATTGAATTTAAATCAGACCTCTATCCTAAAATATAAATGGTTTCGTCGTAACAGCATATTTGCTGATTGAATCAGATAATCATTAATTAATTTTGAGCACTATGACTTTTATAGTTCAAAATGTTTCGGAGCTTATATAATATGCTTGAATGTCAGTATTAACCTTTTCGTAAGCCGTTGGATTATCCAGAGGTATTTATTTGGCTTGTTTACATATTTCGTCCTCGATGTACGGAAAAAGGCGTGGCGGTGGAGTTATTAGTGCCCTCGACTGCTCTCTGAAAGTATCTGCTTTAATCCTGGGCGTTGCTGGTGAATTCCAAAGACCAAAGGGAAATGTCAGTGTCTCAGATATATTTGCGAGCCGGCACCGGGTCGCATTGGCAAAGAAACTGGCTCTTTAGCCTATAATGCATGATTTCACATGTCGAGGCCGTGGATTGATTTTGGGCACTTAATTTTACTGCTGTACTTGACAGGCAATAAATATATAATAACGTTTTTCATCTGTTAGACATGACATTCTAATTATCAAATCTATTGTTGATGGAACTAGTTTTGTAATTAGTGAACGGTTGTTATTGGAGATTTAATCATCAGACAATAAAATCCTATCGGTTGGGGTTTCAATTTTAGAGAAGGGCTCAAGTTACCTTTATCTCTCGGAATACCAAATCGATATTCAGACTATCCTGGCACACAAATGACATGCAATATTACCCGTAGGGTTTTCAATCCCAGTATATTTGGTATTTATGCTCCTAATTACCATTTGAGGTCAATAATTGTTAATAATGCTTTATGAGCTCATTTGATTCCGTTCGGGGTATAGTACATCTCCTCACCTGTGAAATCAGCTGAAGGACGAAAAATAGTTTGTTCACGTTGAATAGTACCAAAAAGTAATTTCATTTATATTGTATACCTGATTTTACCACTTAATTCAGGTACAGAACCGAAAAGTGGGATACCTCCCCATCTATTAAAATGTTCAGGAAAAAACATTGTCCCGATATTTTGGTGCGTTCTCTCAATTGATGCCCAGCACCTCCGGATGGCACCCCAGATTCGAATCACGAAGTAGTCTTCGGCGAAATATCCATCCAAAGCCTTGCATACCGCTTCATTTCTTGTGCGCTCTTTCATTGTTTTTCCTCCTCGCCTTGGGCAACCTCTCCGTCATCTTCGAGATCGTCCCATGGTTATCGATATTACGAGTTTTTACCTCAGCGGAAAGTGAAAATAGTTCATTCAAGTTACCCGCCAAAAGTTTGTTTTCCTAAAAAAATATGATCCTTTCAATGAATCAGATATTTTTAAAACTTTTTGTCGATTGATCTTTTGTGCAAGCGTGATATCGTAGTTTTTCATAGTAGGCAAGAATGAATTGCAACCGAGCACAACATTAATTGTTAGACTAAATGGGTGTAAGAAAACTTAACTTTTAGTTGAGAAATTATAGGTTGTTTTGTGAATTAGAGATTATCTCCATCTTTAAATCATTATGTTAGGAACGAGGCGGTATTTTGGGCCTGCTGCATGACGAAAATGTGATAGTATACGTTTCGTGTGCGTTGAACTTGTAATCATTTCTCGTTCTGTAGTATCTTTGATTAGCCCTCACAAAACCATTTTGGGTGAAAACCATTAATCAAAAGCAAGGGAATGAAATCTGTTTTGATTCTTTGAGTTGTGTATTTTTTTTATTTTTCGTCCTCATTTATGCCAACCATGCACCTTCAGTCACTTATTATTTGACACCAGGCTGCTGCTTGATAGTTAGTCTCGGTACAGTTTTGAAAAGAAATGGATTGGAAAAAGATAATGATCATTACGCTTGCATATAAAATAACATAATCCATATTTTCTGAAAGAATTTTTCTTGCTATGTATTCTTTTTTCCTAAGATAGCGATTGATTAAGAGAACTCGGAGAAGCCAGTGAGTGAAGGGACGTGGTGTCGATTGTTTCTGAGTCCTATATTATTCATTAGCTTCCAAATCCGATGTCGCGTAATTTTTCGATTGCCTCTCGTAATCATATTGCACCAAGGTAAGTATGGAACCAAAGTACTTCTCGCTTCAAGGTTTTTTTTCTAATTCTACTATTTATTCCCCCCCAATGACACTTTTGATCGCAGTTTCAGTATGAATATGTTTTAGGCACATATTGTGGATATGAAATAGAGGCTCACATTTGATGTGTTATAAAAATTAATGTAGTCATAATCACTTACTGGATTCAGTGATGAATTATTCTGTACCTTTCCGAGAACCTAAGTTGAAATCGTGAAACGAGAAATTCTGCCATATTTCTGAGAATTCGGTTTTTTGATTAAATATTTCTGTTTGAAACTTCCATGTTTCAGGTATTCAGAAATTCCCTGGAGTTTCTGGAAACTCTGTAATGGTGTTCCCTCTCACCAAAACTGCCTCGAGTGTGGATAGACTACCTCGATGATTGCATGTGAGAAGAATGTCTGGTGTGGGAACGCGAGTATGTGATGTGGACCTTTCAATCCAACAGATCGAAAGACTCGTAAAAGTGACCGTATGACGTATTACGTTGGCATAGCATTTAATTGCGGCATGTAAGGAAAGTTCTCAACCGGGCGACGCATCACACTGCCCACTTCCTGCCGGGAGAGGTAGGTTCAATTAGTTTGGTGCTCAGGATTAGGGTATTGCGAAATGAGGTGGCTAAATAGCATTTTATATGGAGTTCCGTTCGGTTCTAGCGTCTCCGTTCGTATTCTGCTAGCCTTTTTCGGTTTGGTAAACATAACGTCCGTAACATGAGTGATCGATTGGATGACGAATTTGTACCGTCCTCTCGCCAGCAGATGGCCCCACCTTTCGCTCTCGTAATCCGTCGCAAGCGGGCCCCCGCATGCGTAGCACGCCCCAGAGAACCCACCCTCCCCCTTCAGTAATTCTTCGGTGAATGAGAAGTTGGGGAGGATAGAGGCAATTCTTCCTTCGACCGGGAGATGTAGTAGTGTGGGTGGGGGGGGGAAGGGGCGGGGTTGTGTGCACCACGAGCTTTTCATTGTGCGTGCTCAGACCCACCCTCCTCTCCCCCTTATTTTCCTCTCCCCCCCCGCGTTCAGATAACACTAGTTCCAACAGCTGTAGGTTCGGTGCGGGGAAGATGGCGGGGTGTGTTGGGGGTTGCATGCAACACCCAAACCTCTCTTTCCCCAGTGTGTGGTGCGACCATTAAAATCCTCGTCCGTAATAACTTCGCTCTGATATTTGGGCACGGAAGCTACACTGAGTATTGCACGCTGCTGTAGTAGAACACCAGGAAATAAGAAGATATATTTATCCCAGAAAATCCTTGACAAGGAAAAACAAACTTAGGGGAAATTGCTTGCTTCATTTTGGAGAAGTGAATCGTAAAGATGCACCGGGTACTTCGTAGATGTTTTGTGCGCAAGGTGTCTTTTCAACAGAAAAAAACTAAAGCAGTAACTACAGGTAGGAAATGGAATGACAATAAGCAAACACTGTTTTTCCTTAGTTTGCAAATTACAATGAAAAATATTTTTTCCATAAATTATAACATTCATATCGACATAACTATTCCATGAGATATTTCCATTAGGAAACATATTTAAACTGATGTATTATTTGTATTGGATAGATTTCTTTTTCAAAAATTTTTAAAAGTGAAAAGAAGTCAAAGAATTTGGATACTTGTGCATACATTGTACATGCATTGCTTCAGGGTTGAGTCCTTTGAGCGGGTTAGGTGTAGGCTTATAGAGTACGGAGTCATGAGACCTCGATGTTCTCTAAAAAAAAACCTTTTGTAGTCTCACAAAACCGGAAATATTGAATCCAATTTTGTTATGTATTTTCTGCACAAACAACACTTTTACCAATAATATTTATTATTTCATCAACATTCATTGACCCTGAATGTTTTGGTTAGATTGTCTCTGTATCTGTCTAACTTAGAATTGATCAAGGAAATTGGCAAGTTGATTCGTTCTCCGTCAGTTTCTTTTATCATTTTCAGTCCTCATCATCACCAGCTTTGATCTTCGTGTGTATTTTTAATTGAATTTCCTGTCTCTTTCTTTTGAACTTAATTTTTCGGCCCTTGTTTCCAAAATGTATGCATGATGCTATTTCGATGCATAGTTGATATTTCAATTCCTCTTTCAACAGGAATTTCTTCCGTACTTGCATTGTCTCAGCTGCCCTTGTTTCCTTAACACTAGTTAATACTTTTTCGCTCCTAATAAAATTTGGCAAAGTTTTTTACCGTACATAGACACAGGATTTTTGCTATAATTATTTGCTTTCATTTTGTTTACATTTTGTCACATGAAAAACATTACCGTTGATGTCCTATTAGAATTAAACTCATGTTCTTTAGAAGCGATGATACCCGGATGAATCCAAAGGTTAATTCAAAGACGTAATTCATTATTGCATTAACCGAGCTCTATGGCGTTGAAATTTAAAGGTTGTAAGAAGAACACCAATGGCGCTAATAATATTGACACCAAGCGTGGAGAATGAGGGGTATTGCTCGATGATAAACGGGGAACTAGATGCCGCGCTTGGGGTCGACGAACACTAAGAATACATCTAAGCAGACATATCCAACAAAACCACTACCAGTGGTTGCTGAAGGGAGTTCATTTCGGCTACTATGACAACGAAAGGTTACGCGCGACTCTCACTAGTGGTAATTAACTGAGGCGGTAGGGGACTCCATGAAAAAACTAGTGGTTCAAATTCACACGCCTTGCGGTCGTTTACGGGAAGATCATCCAAGGCGTGACACATTCGTAGTTTGTTTGTTGTTTTTTTGGGGAGGCGACCGACAGGTAAGGTCATTTGCGCCATTAAGGATGGATGGGAAAGGGAGGATCGGAGAGAAACATCGGCATTAGCCTACTCTTGTCGAAAGGCGCCAAGGGGTCCGTTGTTTAACGTCCCATCCGACGGACGTCGTACTCACTTAGTGCTCTCCACTAAGCACCTCGAGTAGGGATCGGGATGCCTCTGAAAACTATTTGTTATCTCCAGGATTGACTCATTCGTTTATTAAGAAAAGCGCCACTTGTAAATATGTACATACCCATTTACTTTCATTGCATTATGCAACAAGTATGGCGGAAAATTACAGTAGGGTGCATTTCAATGATGCGTTATTCCCTTTTGAGCTACTTTTTATGTATTTTATTTGTAGCTGCCGTATTATAAATACGACGCCGTAGATGAATCAGTATTTGGTGTTTGGAATGGATTTTGGTTGTAAACATTTTTCAGTCTCATTGAAGTAATTTTCTCGATCATTCTAAATTCATTAATTCAAATGTGTTCAGCTTGCGTGATTCTCGTTTCAATTAATTCTTATCGAGGGGAACATTTTGGCTCAAGCATCAGGCACATGCGTAGGAAGGACAATTTTTTTCTCTCCGAAATTAAGGAACGAAATCGCCTACCAAAATACGATGTGATAGTTCGTTATGTTGGCTGCACGAAGTACGAAAAGAAAATAATCGCGCTGTACTGCCATCGTTCCTGTTTGTCTCCCTCATTGGGTGAAGAGGATGGTGACGAAAATATGAGCGCGTATTTCTCGGGGGTAGCAGGGGTTCCTCTTCCGGAGGGAGGGGTTGCGCCTTGGGGGGGGGGGGAGAAGTTGCCCGTGGAAGGCGAGAGGGAGGTGTGGTACCCGAGATCCACGTGTTTGTGTCGCCGGGAGAGGAAGTAAGCCTTCGACGAGGGCACTCACGACCGTTGTGCCCTCCCACCGCCAGCCCCCCTCGCGCCATCGACCGTGCCGAGCTTGGGATTCTGAAAAGGACGCGGTCGAATTGATTTCGCTAATGACTTATGAACTGCGTGAGGGGGGATGATGGGTCGTGTGCACGGGGAAGGGGGAGTCTTCTTTGGGTGGAAAGGGGGGCTACTCTCTTCCCCACAACTTTTTTTTTCTTATTTCCGGGTTTGAGTTTGGTGATGAATGAGGTGGAGCGGACTTCACGGGTTTGCGAGTGGGGAGGGTTCACCATTAGGTTCGTCCAAGGGAGCGCGCCAAGAGCAAGTGCAAGGGAGGAGGCGGAAGCGAGAGGGAAAGCAAAGGCGTGGGAGAAAGATATGACCCAGGCGGTTACCAGGTGGGAGGTTTGCATTACAGCAGAAGCGTGCCGGTTGCAAGCGATTCACCAATGTGCTGCGCTCTTCGCTTCAGAGGATGCCAGCACGAGTGGCCGATTGCCCACCTCGGTTATAGGGAAGCGTTGGGTCGGTACCTATTGCTAACCGAAGCCCCGTCCCACTGGTATTCTCGGCACGTATTATCGCGCCATCCCAGTTCCATCCATTCTCTCGTTAACAATTGTATTCTCTTTAATTCGTTACAATTCACTTCTTAACTTATTTGGTGTAGTGGTATGTAATACCTCCATCCGTGTTGATATTTCAAGATCAATTATGGATTCCAGGTCTGCGTTTCAGGAGATCGTCGAGGGAAATACAAAAAGGAATGTAAGTCTCACAGACATTGTCTAACCAGACTGCTTCAACATCTATTCATTTCTTCCAGAAGTGAGTGCTGTCTCCTTGGATGAAATGCATTCGTTTGGATTGTGCCAATGTGACATTGAATATTATGGCCACCTGTATAAAACAAAGTCACAATTGGAATGGAGTTATTGATATTGGGTTATAGATTGTTTTCTTAATAAAAGGCACGTACCATCTAATTAAGAGTCCGTTGATTAATGCAAAATACAGGGTAAAATGATTTATGAACATGGTGATTTATTCATTGCGATTCAACTTACCCAAGTGTTAGTAGCTCTAGAGGTGATTTCCGCGTGTTTTCTTGGATTTATTTAGATAGATATTTTTATTACCCTCTAAACCACCGCTGGTGTGTTTGGCAGGGGGTCAATACACACCAGACTAATTTTGACCCGAATATTTTTACCCCAACCGCGGTCGGATAATGTTATTCTGATCACTTATCGTTCGTTGAAAAAATGACATCTTAAATTTATCTTTATACTCTTAATCTCTGTAAATTTATTTACATGATCTCCCCTCCCGTAGTAAGATAGTGGTAATAATATATTTTCAACATCACGGCGAATGATACATCCTTCCAATTTATGCAAGAGACTTGATCTATAATTAAACCTTCGCTCCGTTAGTGATTCCCAGTCTAGCTTCTCTAATATTTTGGATACCCTGCTAAGTTTATCATGACAACATTTTACAAATCTAACTCCTCTACGCTGCACGTGATCCAATTTGACAATCAATCCAATGTCATAACGTCATTTTCATCACATTTATCCAGTACTCTTCTGATAAAATTTTTGTTAACTTGTCCACATATTCCCCATGCGTGTTTCACACGGGAGAGGTCGTGAGTGAGGGTAACGACGAAGTATTTATTAAAGTCTACTCATTCCCTTTCGGTTTTCCCGCGGAAGTAGGCGTTCGGGAGGGAATTGCTCTTTACAGAATTCTTCGTGATAATTTATTTAGGGCCTGCCTGGCAGTAGTCCGCTGATGAAAAATATAAATATGAACTTTGTTTGGCAAATTGCCAAATTATGAAAATGATAGTTTGCAGGCACCTCTGGCGCTTTAGTTACTACTTAGGATGACCATGACCTGTTTACTGTATTCTCAAAAATATTTGTTTTAAATAATTCTTATATGTGAATTTTCCATTTAAATAACAATGCGGGACAGATAATTTATGTTCAGCGTTGTCTTGTGAATGTTTTTTTTCTCCCTTCATTATATGAGGCACGACTAGAAAATATAGCCCGTGTGTCCGGATTACAAAAGATTTTGATTCTATGCATCGGGACATGTGACGCCGTTTCACGGAGTCCAGGTGTTTGCTTTCCTGCTGTAGGTTATAGCTGGTCGATACGAGGCGTACCATCCACAGAGATTTATGCATGCCCTAGAAAAGTTTTAAAACACCTCGGTTTCTTTATCGACGAATTTTTATTAATCAAAACGATGCCATCGGTGGAAAAATTATAACAGTGGTATATCTGTATCATTATTTTCTCTCGGAATTTTGCCAATCGCGTTCACTTGGTGCTGTCGTAGTGTCGTGCTTATCGACTTAATTCTGTCCTGTATTATATATATTCTCATGGTTGTATTCAGGTCCTGAGGTGTCTCATCATTTATTTATTGCACTGCTACAGTTCGCACTCCGCTTGCTTAGCAACAATTGTATCCAAAATATTTGGGCAAGCGTCAACACCATTAGAAATAATTTTTCCCGTTTCCAAGTCCTGACGTAATTTTCGTTTTTGTTGAAAGGATAGGAGGCCCTGAAAGAAAGGATTTTGCCGGCCCCGGTGGCGGCGGGGTAACGTCCTCGTCTACCAACTGAGAGGTCACGGGTTCGATTCCCGTCTGGGTGGATTTTTCTCCATCCAGGGCTTGGCTGTATGTAATTGTCTTCAATGTAATGTATGTAATGTAAGGGTTAGGTGGAAGAAGGGACTATTTAGTCTCAACCTCGCCCAATTAAGTCGATAATAAATAAATAAAAAATAAATAAATCTCTAGAAGGTCGTGTGGCGCACTTCAACTTATGAGTAGTTATTCCATGGTGACCCTCACAAGCCACGAGAAAAACATGACTGATTTGGAAATCAGTAGCTCGATCGATAAAGCAAGCAGCGATGAGGTGCTCGGTTCGCGCAGCCGTATGGCTGAGGGAATATACATTGCGATAAGCTCCTGTTATCCGTTACGCAAATGTACGGGTTGGGTGGAGTGACGGGAGAGCAGTGACCAAGAAATCGTTGGTGATCTGAGCGATTTGCCTTTGACTGTTCTACCTCCATTTTTCATCGGATCCCCGGGCTTCAGCATTTGTCATCGTGCGTTTTTTCTCCTGCAATTTTTTCACGTATTTCAACTTGTTAGGTTGTCAAATTGTATGAAGTATACGTGAGAGACCTTTGAAAATCCGATGAAAAGTAAGTCCTCTGCTAACTCGACTTGCCGACTCCTTGAGTATTAAATCGGTATAATTGATTGTAATATCATGCCATCGCGACCTTTTGTGAAGTTAATACTTCGATATAATGTCCTCTCAAAATGTTTATGTTATATGCGCCATAATGTTGAATACGATAATTTGATGTAGATCATCACAGTGTGATTCCGGAAAGAAATCTGTCAACTATCTTCTTGGACTAGCTTCTTATTGAGCCATAGAGCATTTCTTTAAAATCAGCGTAATACAATATAAGCGTGATCATTACACGCACGCTACATACCGTCCTGGTGTTGTGGATAACAGTTTTTTTGCTTGTCCTGATTTAAGCTAGCCAGTCGAGTAATTTTGTCTAATTCCTTCTGGGACTTCCCCAAATTTTTTGTTAGCGTCGGCACATTCCTGTATGGCATTTAGATAAGTCAGCGCATGTTTGTGTGTTGAAAAATGATGCACGTCGGATTCGTCTAATTTCGACTTGTCGCTTGGGATTAATTAATGTGAGCCATACTCCCGACTTGATCATTTGAACATACTTGGAAAATTGTTCCTCGGAAAAACCGGTTTTTACTCAATTATTGAACAGTTTTTCTGCGTGAAACTTAATCAATGTATAAATATAGCGGCCAAAGGATTTGCCAAAATTTATTTACGGAACTTTTGGCAGATCCATTCCAACTTCACGAGGTCTAGTTCATCTAGCCGTGGAAAGGGTCTTTGGAGCCATAAGCTCTCTCCCTGAGAGAAGCGACGAAACTGACCTGTGCGTGCTGGTCAAGGTGTATCTCCGATGAAAGGGATCCGAACTTACATTAAGGCTCGAGTGCTTCTGAAGATTCCGGTGCAAGTTAGTGCCGTTCGCAAGGCAACGAACTCGGTGGCGTGTTAATGTTTTCGAAGGACTCCCGCTGTCATTAAATTAACGGTGCGTCTTCGCAGTCAGTGTCGTCACAGATACGCGCCCGGAACTCGGCGGATATTGGAGGATCGGACTGAATTGCTACACATATGGCATTACGATATATCTAAAGGAGTGCTTGGCAGACTAACGAGGTTAGCCGCGTACTCGTCGTATAATGGGTCTCGTGTCTCAGGTTCTGAGTACTGGGAAAAACAATGTGGTTTTTAGTTTGCCAATCGCGCATCCGCAACTCTCAAGCACGAGACCCCTATGCTCCCAAGTGTGGATGTTATGATATTAGTGTTTTTATTCATCATTACACCATTTACATTATTGTTACATTACCGTTACCAGCGTATGAAACCACGCGAACTGTCGGATTGCTGCGAAACCGAATGTCATGGCGACATTATAATTAGATTTTTCACTTTGTACTTGCTTTTATTGTACTTGCAATTCGCATTTTAAGTCTCAGGGAAAGTGTTATTGGAATTCCGACATGCCAAGTTTTAATACTATCATCTCTGTACTGTTATTCCATTTCGTCCATTCGGATTGCTACATGGTTGCGAGCGTAAGGTCCGGGATCTTAGGATCCAAGGAGAATGATGTTCACATCGATTAGTTTTAACACTCGTGGAAACAGTGCATATTTCCTGTTCCTATGCCCTTTTACAAAATCCCTCCACGAATCAAAAAATGATCTTTACACACGAGGTGGCCAAAGTGGTATCAGAATATTTTCCAAATAACACGGAAAACAATAGTAAAAAGCATCCTCGAAGGGGTATTTTTGCATTTTATTAACTTCATTCCAAAAACACTCCTGCAGTAGTAGTAAATGGGATTTTGATGATCGGTCAGGTCATATTATCCCACGTTATGTTTAAAAACTCTCTTGGTTCTTCGTGGAGCATAATGTGACACGTGATCTGACCTTTAAAAATGAATAACAATCTCTGGGACGTAATTGGAACCCTTAAAATGATTTAAACCCGCAATTTAACTTTGAAACCCGCAGACAAGAGCGTTACTTTCAGGACTTACTGAAGTCGCCATAGTAAGTACCTGTAAAAGTATTACAGCTTGTAGTATTTTCTTATTCAGTATTAACTCTGTAATCTACATCTTTTATGTTGTGCCGTTTTTTCCATCTCCTGTCAAACTTTTCTCTTAAACTTTACAGATGTTCTCTTTAAAAATCATTCGTGAGTGGTACAGTGTATATTCACTGCATGGTTGCCATTTTAATACTTGGTTTTCATATCTCCTATTGGATGACTCATAGCAATAATGAACTCAGTGTTCGGTCCTTTGCACTGGAGAGGATGAATGAATGTGTGAGGTTACAGTATGCATTATAATAATAATAGGTAATCTATCGGTTAAGGTAGGTTTTTGCATTATATCCATAAATAAAATTGAATACTTTTTAATATAAAACCATCTTTCTCGTTTTCGAAATTCCGTCAAATCAAAAGTGAAGAAACATAGTAATACTCAATCGTATAAAATACGCCTCGCAATAAAAAATCCTCAGAATAACCACGATCTTTCGCATTTCAATTTAGGCACGTCATCCCACATTATGCTTCAAAATCCGAAAAAAGTTAAATCACTGCTTTCAAATGAATCTCGCCAAGATAGTTTAGATGTTTTATTCTCAATGCCATGAAAGGCTTTGAAAAATGAATAGAAGAATGAAAATATCGCCGTGATATAATTCTCAGAAATGAAACTTTTAATGGTGTGACTTGTTTCGGCTAGTCCATGAATAAATTGAGAGAATCTAAATATATCGGCCTATTTCTTATTCATCTCGTATCTCAGTATGACTTAAAAATTTCATTCCCTCTTTATCACGGAAAATTGTGCTCTGAATGATCTCCTGATTAAATTTTTTATTTGCGTCTCGCACTTGCAAATTCAGTCGAGGTGAAATCTTTTATGGCCCCTCGGGTAGGATCACTCCTCCCTCGCCGCACAAAATTACGTCCCATCCTGCGCGAGGGCATCCCCAAGGGTGGAGACGCGCGGGGGTCGATGTTCTCTCCCGAATGTAAGTGGCAAACGGGAAATTTCGCGAGCTGTCGGTTGCCGAGAGAGTGTGGGGATGGGACGGGAAAGGTGTACGTACTGTATGTAATGCGGTGGGGAGAGGGGTGGCGAGCGGTGAGTCTTCTCGTCTAGGTCTTCTTTCTTCCTCACGGGAAGATCGACTCCTCTCGAGGCGTCCTTGCGGCCCCCAGAGGAAGGGGTGAGGGGGAAGAGACTCGGAACAAAGGTTGGAAGCTGCCGAAAGAGGCGGGGGTATGGGCAAAGCTCGACTCCGTTGGATTCTACACGGCCCCAAAGATTGGATCCAACCTGTGACGCCTATCACATTTCATCTCATGGCCGTGAAATACGACTTGTGATACATGGAGTACCAGTGTGCCCGTGACGATCGCTGCCGTTTCCAGCAATGTTGTGGAGATGCGTTTCCGAAATGGAGGGCAAAGTAGGAGAAAATATTCGTGTGGGTGATATCCATACCACTACCAACTTATCTACGCGTTACCCCGCAAACCGTTGAAAGTGCGTGTGGCGGAGGATGATAGGGCAACGGCCATACGCACAGAAATATTAGTTCATGCATGCTAGAAAATGCACAAAAACACTCGAGCACATATCCATGCAAAGGTCTATAAAAATCTTACAATAATTGACTTATGTTTCCAGTGTTAACCATGTTTCAAAAAGAATTTTGGAAGCATACTCAGACATCTGCAATCATAAGCACACTTAACCGACGGTCTGAATTCAGCTTTTCACGCACACGATAGGAAAAAATTGTTTCTGATACTTTTTATACAAACCTTGTATTCTATTATATACATGTCCAGATCACCAACTCTTTACTGTATCGTTAATATGTTTTTAGTTCTTATTGGAAATCTCCAAATATACCGACGGCGCTAATGCAGTAGTGTACTATTGTAAATGAAAACCGGTCCCTCATCACGTTGCTTAGTTTCTGTACGACTTATTCGGGTACACAGCGTGTTCCAGGTTCTCGTTATAACAGCAAAGGCATGTTTTTGAAACTCTCTTTCCTACATTTGATGTGACAGTAAAGGGACCCCAAAGGGTCGAGAAGGATCGCTCCCACCCATCATTTTTGTTCATGAATTCCGGGGTAAGATAGGTGGGATTCGACAGTCACCTTATTAGGATCCACCGCCGAAGAGAGTCCAAAGACCGAGAGGTAGGCGAAGGGGGACAAATGACGATTGGGGGAGGATCCTTAGCGGGGTCATACCCTCCGCCGGCGTCGCCGAGCACGTACATTGTCGTTTTCTCCGAGTGTTTTGTACGCTTAACTGAAGGACGAAGGGGTGATTAATCGTCTCGGGTGCATCCGGTCATCTTCTCGCATTGTCGAAATGAAAAAGAAAAGCGAAAGAGGCACCAGGCACATATTGACAACGTTCTCTCAAGGCAAAGATGGGCCGTGTTAAGGACAGACCGAGTCAAAGGTTAATTCTTTTTCGATTTCGTCACGTATTAGTGCCTCTGGTAGAGATGATCAGGCACATATCCCTCAACCACTATCAACGTTATTCGTTGGTGGTTGAACTAAGGAAGCCCAAAATTTTATAAGATTAAGGGGCGAATTGCCTTGATGTGCGAGTTTTTACGCGATAGTTATGTTAGGAGTTCTACTGAAATAACATGTTTAATTTTACAACATTTTATTTAGTTTTGGCTTCGTTTAACACTCTTCACGATAATTTTAAGGAATCTAATGGTTCTTCGTCTTTGTAAATGAGTGTCTTGGAACAGTTGCCGGCGAAAAAGCGTGTACAGGTTTAGCAACCAAATCCACCATCAGGTAACCTCATGTATTGAGTTAGAAAGACGACCTTGAACATTTTATGTCACTCCTGGCTTTGTTCATGAGCGGTTCTATTGGCATGGAGAAATAATGGGCCACCAGGTCAACAATGTTCCGAAGGTGGAACCTGTTGCTTAGTGGGGGAAATTATCGTCATCGCTAGAATATTACTTATGACTTTTGTGGCAGTAGAATGGGCACAAAGACATGTAATTCCTTTCCCTCTTAGTTGTATAACACTAAACTGCAATCGGTTCTGGTACTCTTGGTGCATAGTTCCATATTGATAATTACTTGTGCAATGCATTGCGAGCCCCAATTCTTCCCAAGTGCAGTGAAGTTTCCACAAAAATTCTTTTCCAATCTGGTCCGAATAATCAGATCATTTGGAATCCGAGTTTATTTAAAAAAAAGTAAATATGGAAATTTTGGTGTTAAGTATTATATGCTACCATTTGTTGAAAATGGAAAAAAACGGGTCTTTGATTACCATGGCGTAGCACAAGCTTGACTGTTATAAGATACTAGACTCGTTAGCCATAAAAACTAATATGATTTCACGTTTCTGGGAAATATCAGCTAAATGTAAACTCTTTGCTGCAGCAATCTCAAGTGCATGGCGGTATGAACGCCAACGTACGATGTTTAGTAGTTATGATTCCCGGATACTTTTTTACACATATTTTTAATGGTAAATCTGTTGGATCTGATTGTAGTAGTGATACCAAAGGGCTTCGAAGGGATAGGGTGGGACGTAATCATCACAGCTGATATCACGAGCTGCGTTATCTATTGCCTTATTTGAAGTAATGCTCGTCGGTGGAAAACCGCGACTGAATGTGAGATAGTGAACACATTTTAACGCCATGATATTGGGGAACACGCGACACATCGGATCCACTTTCTCCATTATCTCCCTAATTCCACCCTTCCCTCAGCAATGAATCTTATGCTGTCTCCGGCCCCGGACGCTCCTCCCTCGGATACCAACCCTTTCCCCTTCTCTTTCTCGTAACTTAAGCGTCCTTCTATCCCGACAATTGCAACCCTCCCTCGCCGGAGTTGTCCTTGTCATTTTAGAGGCAGCGCGCCATAGGAGGGAGAGAGATGGGTGGGTGGGTTGCTGCGATATCGCGATTGCGATTTGCCGATAGCGATATTCGATGCTTGTGGCGTGATATTGCGATGCAATTTTCATCACAATGCTGTACGTATGCTTTGATTCTCTGTATCTGCTTACTGGGAAGATGATTGCGCAGCTCTTTAGCTTTTTGTTTCCGGAATTGCCTCGTATTAATTTTATGGTTGCATGCAATGCGTGAAAATGTTTTGATATTCGTGATATCATGGCGAGCATTGGGTTTGGCTAATTATTTTATTTTATTTATTTATTATCGACTTAATTGGGCGAGGTTGAGACTAAATAGTCCCTTCCTCCACCTAACCCTTACATTACATACATTACATTGAAGACAATTACATACAGCCAAGCCCTGGATGGAGAAAAATCCACCCAGACGGGAATCGAACCCGTGACCTCTCAGTTGGTAGACGAGGACGTTACCCCGCCGCCACCGCGGCCGGCTTTATTATTTATTATTAATTATCGGCGGGCCCCTTGGGTTAATTATGGCACCCTCGCCTTTACCCAAGATGTTGAACTTTACGGCTATCAGACTTTCTTTCTGTGACGCCATAGGCGGCGCTGCGAATAGAACTGGCTCTCCTCTACCGATTTGTGAATTTCATATCCCCTAAGGCTAAGTGCGAAGCGAGCTGTATTATGACCCGCCAAAACGACTTTAAGGTTGTTTCATGTCGTTGTTTTTGATTTATTTACAGTATCGAGCATAGATATAAACACATCGAGACGATGGGGATGAATAGTGGTTGTTCTGAGCATGTCTTTTTTTTCAAATCTTGTGTCGATGTCGTTCATAAATAGGTAAGTTGGGGTGGGGGTAATATGCCTTGGCGAAAAAGATACCGTAATGCAGGGTGGCCTTGGGGCTAGTGCGGTGGTGCGATGTGCGTGTAATATAGAATGAAATATCGTCTGCGTGCACGGCAAAGCCGATGCATCGACTCATTTGCGGCATTCAATTTACTTCGCGTGGTCCTAGCCTGGGGCTAAGTCCCCCCCTCCTTCCCGTCAACCTCCGCCCGCCCCAGGGGAATTGACGGCCGGCGATGGGGGGTGACGTTGCAGGACCCCGCGGACATGAATTAGGCGGGCGCCTAATTCATGCGGCGCGCAGTGCGCCTCGGTGTCGCATTCGTAATTTCCACTTTGACAAGCGGCGGGAATTGATCGCCTCGTTCCTCGCGGTGAATTATTGTCGCCGCGCTCGCGCTTAATTGTGAGGCATCGGGCCCCTGGCATGCCGTGGCAGAGGTCTTCATTAAATACCCTTCGCCAACTTATTCTCTCTCCCCGTCCCTCCAACCCTCCTGCTCTCGATAAAAGCTTGGGGAGTCTTCCCAAGTTCAGAAGTGAGTCATTGCGCGAGAGAATGGCGTTGAGTTATGGCAGAGAGCGGAAGAAAGTGCGGTGCAATAATACGCAACCGCTCGGCTGTGCGACGAGTTGAAAAGGCCTCCGTCACGAGTTGTGGGAAATTGTTCTCTCCCATCCGTCATGAAACCACCCCGGGGTTGTGGTTCTTGTGACTCCCCGCTTGTGGATGTGAAACGCCACGACAGGGTTGCGGAGGACTGGGAAATCCTGACGACTTTGGGGAATACGTTAAAATCACTTAAGTGTGATACGTTATCTCATTCATCCATTAAAGGATATTTGGGTAAATGTGGAACATTTAGTTGCAGTTGCAAAATGAGTGTACATTTTTGAAATTTGGTTAAGTTAAAACTTGTGTAATAATGAGCTTTTGTAAGTTAATTCGTGAGGGGGGTATTTCAGACTAAAGACTGGGCTGTCTGGGATCCCGAATATGTAATTCCTATTGCTGAAAACTCAAGACACATACAAAGAAAGCGTATTTCTTGAATCCATGATTTTCTGAAGAATTTTCAGCATCTATAGAAATTTTACTGCATATTCATTAAAGGATAAAATGAATCAGTTTTTGTTTGTTTTCATTTCTAAGTTCATATAGGATAGGCGTCGATTAAAACTGTAATTTTGAGTCATAAATAATCGTTAATTGATATTTTAGATTAATTTTATCCTGGAAAGCGGGGTAAATTTTTTGAAATACTAAAATTTCGGGGTTATTCTATGGTCAATTTGACACATTTTATAATAATTCACTAACGGTATCAACAAAGGCTTCTTTCTATATTTTATTTTTATGAAATGGTGCATTTCCAAAATATTAACCACTAAATAAAAATTAATACCCAAAATATATTCGATAAGTTACTTATCTCCAGGAAAGTACCTACGTAATTTGCTAAAATACTTGTACTGATAAAAAAATGGAATTCACTCCTGTATTTTATGATGACACGAAAAGGACGCAGGAATTAATCGCTTACCAACCTTCGATAAAATATCTGTAAATGGACCGTGCTAACATTCTTCACGCTAGTTCTTTTCTGTCGACACTCGAAGAACTCGTGCGTCGATGTCCCCTCCCGATACCCCTGAGTTCATGTCTTTATCTCCTGCGACACTACTCACTGGATACTAGATACCACCTCCTGTAATTTTAGTGCTTAAAATGTCACCTTCGATACGTGCTTCGGGAATTCTTTAACCTATGTATCAGAGTGATCAGTTCGACCATTTTGATGTTCGTGCAAATTCGTTGGCATGTTGAGATTTCATGCTTTCCTTCCAACATTCTCTCCCTATAACGTTTCCGCATTAGCATTCCGGTCCCCTCAGTCGTCCTCCCTTTCCCGCCAATCACATCGACCCCCGCCTCCCTCCGTGTCCCGCATCCATCCACCCTTCCTCCTCCTGTCTTCCCGAGCCACCGCCACCCTCCCCCGCCTGCCACATCTCCACTCGTAGAAGGGTTTTTCGCGCTCGCCTAAGTATTCTCGCCGCGACGCCGGATGGTTGGCTCCTTCGTCACCGGTACTCGTCGGGAGCCGCATTGTTTGCGGGAAGGTTGTCGGCGGCGGGGAAGTGGCGGGAGGGGAATGCGAAGAGAAGATTGGTCGAAGATCCTTGTTTGCTGCCGTTCGGCATTTTTTGCCGAGATGGAGAGAGATGGCGTGGGAGCTCGTGTGTATGTGCGCGCGCTCACATGGACACGCGATGGGCTGTGAGGCCTACGCTTAGTCCTGAAGGCCGTCGAGCCAAGAGAACTAGTATCTATCTGCTCGATCCCTTCTTGGACGGATTCCACTTCCGCCATGTGGACGGGGGCCCCCTTAGAGATCAGGTCGTTATTGGTATTGACATTTGATACCGGCGGCTTACCCATATTTTCTCTCATCTGACGAGTTCAGTTTTTATCATTTCGTTTGTTTTCTGGGTTTTGTGCTCTGCTGTTTGCGATATTTCTCGTTCATGTCAGTCGGCCTGCTCGGCGGCAAGTGGATGAGCTCATCATATTGGTCGCGGGCAGGGCGATGGGGGATGAAGATTGTGTCCGTCCCCGTCCTGACCGCCACCTCGCTCCGTTTCTTGAACGTTGTCCGTATCTTCATCCTCATTCGTCTGTCGTCTTCGTGCGTAGCCAACTCAAGAGAGATGACTGTTTCGACGGACGTTTATGGTGCGAATTGGAGTCTCTTCGTTTGCAGCTGGTTTAGTTGAATATCAGTTAAGCGTAAATTATTTACGACTCAACGTAGTTCAGAGACAATGAGTGATTGCAGTAATAATTTTTGCTCGAAGGACTTAGGCCGATAATTAATATTCTCAGCACTGCTAATGGGAAACCGCTTAAAGAAGGCGTAAGAAATGCTTCTCTCGGAATATGAATGGTTTCTGGTGTCCAGACTCAGCTTATTGGAATAGAAGGACGCAAATGTTCGTCCTTCGCCGAGGGAAGTTTGTAATACTTCTCCGTGTGCGCTTGGGCTGTTAATATCACAAATGAAATTTGATGGTTAATGCAATTGCAAACAATTAGACTGACCTTTTTGTAAAGTGAGTACATGCAGTAGAATAATTTTACGTATTATGTTTGTCAGTTGATTCATATTTATCCTTCTTTATGTAATCGTTACACCTGATGAGTGCTTATTCCACTGGAAATTATTCCATCCGGTGACAAGGCAATTTCTGAGGAGTGTTACAATCCCTTACTGCTTACAGTCATTCGGTTTACGCGACAAGGTTAATTTGTTAATATAAATTAATGTTGAAAAAACCCAATTTCTTGTTTCAAGATCAAATATTACTTGTCTGTGTCTTAGGAGCTGTAGATTTTGAATTGTTTTGTGGGCAATTCTTAGGACTTCTGCTGAATGAAATTTTGATGATAGTATTTAACCATTTCCGAGTAATTGATAAATGCCATCCCATTTTTTTCACAACTTGACTGCCTTTGATATCGGAATGAAAATGTGAGGCATTTTCCCTTTGGAGGATACCCCTTGACCTTTGTCAGCGTCGAACCTCATCATCGTATCAGATTCGTACAGCTTCCGAGGAAATGCGTTATTTATGTTCCACCCATGTTTTTTGCCAGTGACCTGAACCAAAGCTCATTGGACGTCTCGAGGAGGAGGGTGGCATTTCATGCCCTCTTCGATAAGACCCGGGAACGGTCGAGTTTCGTTCCTCTAGGGTTGCTCATCCAACGCTTCTTCAAACGTTTGGCGAGTTCGGGACATTTGGGGAATTCCGGAACGAATGTGATCTACCGAAACGTTTGAGCGCATGTGGAAGGCACCGAACCACAGGTGCAGGTGCTTCTCGTAGTTCCTCCGTTGCCATGTCGTCCGATCCTCCTTTCAGGCCCACTCACCACCCTTGGCCCCTCTCTTCCCACCCTCCATCTCGTCGTTGGCGCCGTTCAATAAAAAAAGACATCTTTGCGGTCCTCACCGATGTCCCATGGACAGGAAACGCGTGAGTCCCTCACTTGGCAATGGTGTATCAATTCCCAACCCCCCCCCCCCTTCTTCAACGCCGCCGTCCCCTCTCCCACGCAGCGTGAATTCGGACCTGGGAGGGGGGGTAGAAGGGATTGAGTGGAGGGGGTGTTGGGGGAATTAAGAAGGAGGGGTGAGGCGAAGGTCCTACACATTCGCTTAGAGTCGTCTTCTGGCCGCTGGGCATCGCATACCACTGCCGTATCAATTTCTTTTCCGGATCTTCGATAACCTATCCTCGCCCTTCGCCTCAGTTGCGTATCCATATCCGTCTATGTTCCACGTAAACCTTCATTTGTTTTTCCTCCTTAAATTTCTCCGCCGATTTTGGTCCCTCCTAATCCTTCGCAGAAATGGCGATGATCACAAGGTTCCAAGAAGGATGGGGGCATGCAGGCTGGCTGGTATCGTATCTTCCGACTGGATGGAGGAATTGGAGGGCTGGTCCGAATGTGCGTAAGAGATTTCTCGGCAGATGTAACGTGCGTCATAGTGGACCAAATTTTCCTTTCGGTCGATGGATGCTTACATCACGTGAATCTTTGATTTTAGATCGCTATCTTCTGAAGCTTTTAAGCATTTTGACTTTCTAAGTCACACATTATTACAATCATTTAGACTTTATAGATTACACATTTTTACATTCCGTCCTTTTTCGTTGGATATTTTACCTCGACTCCGATATTTCGCTGTTAATGGGTGCTTCCTGCCGTGCATGTTATACATTTTTATTGCCTCTGGAAAACTGGCCGTGAGTCTCATTCATTGGCGAAATCTCTTGGATTTGTTTTATTCAATTTTATTTTCAAATCTTATGTTAGCAGGCAAATTACATAAATTGCTGAGAATTGTGTTGTAAGTGTATGTAAGACTAGCCCAAATAATGAGTTTATTGTTATGAGTATAATTTCACTTGCTGTGCCCGATTTAAAATATATTTGGGCTAAAATAGATAATAAGAAAAGGTTTTTTTTTGTTATTTATGTCAGATTTTATCCCAAAAAGGACTTTTAAATGTGTTACCGATCTTTTAATGTTTATTACTCGCTGCGATTTACGGTATGAATTGAATAAGTATTACGAAGCGCATGAAATAATGTTTAGTTCTTCCGAATTTCCTTTTGGCTCTTTCGTTTTCAGTTTCTTAATTGTACTGTGCCCTCCCATGGACCACAACCTTGTCGTGGTGGAAGGTCTTGTGTTTCGATATGGTTTCGACCCTTAGAGCTGTGCTGGCGGGAGTAATAATAATTGCTCCTGGTAGGATCACCCATGCCAGATAGGTCGAAGGTTAGGAGCCAGACGAAAGGTAGTCCACGCAGCGTCTGTCCCTCAGTGAGGCGGCCATCAAGTAATGGTGTCACGTTAAAAACACTATTGAGGAAGGCAACGGGAAACCAACTCAATTATCATTCCCAAGAATGTAATGATGGGCACTATAGAGAATATGAGTCCTGGCAACTACGGGACTCGGTCCAAGTGGCCGTGTGTCGTGCCTGGCAGCGGGGGAGGCAAGGCTTCCGCGGTCGTCATCCCACGAAATCCTTGCGGGGGAGAAATAACAGCAGCAAGACAGAAGACGCAGAAGAAGACGAAAGTAGTTAGAATAGGAACATGGAACGTCAGGACAATGTTGAGGACCGGCAAATTGGAGAATATTAAGCGAGAGATGGAAAGATAAAATATAGATGTTTTAGGTCTTTGCGAGGTGAGATGGAAGGATAGCGGGGATTACTGGGGTGATAATTATAGAGTGATATACTGGTCGTTGAAGCAGGAGGATAGACGTAGATTGGAGGCTTTTGAAATGTGGGTGTGGAGAAGAATGGAGAAGGTGAAGTGGACCGAAAGGAAAACAAATGAGGAAGTACTAGAAATGGTGGGGGAGGAGAGGGGTTTGTTGAGAGAAATTTTATGGAGGCAGGAAAAATGGATGAAAGGCGTATTGAGCGGTAGTGGAATGTTGAAGAGGGTAATAGAGGGGAGAATGTTGGGCTAGCGAGGAAAGGGCAGGAAAAGGATAGGGATGTTGTACGGGATGAAGGGAGGAAGGAAGTACGCGGTGATGAAGAGGGTCCTGATGTAGATTAGGTTGCTGGATTGGGTTTTGTTTGGAGTTACAAAATGTTTATTTGATAGTTGTGTCCATCCAAAAACCTATCTTAACCGGAAGATTACCTAATAATAATAATAAATTGTACCGTGGTAGTCGAGTGGTTGGAGGGCTGGGATACCGTCAGCTTTATCCAAGCTTTAGCGATTGTTCGGGTACCAGATCCACACCATTGGCGGAACAGGAAAACGTATTTCCCCCCTCCTTATCCTGACGCGTGAATTATAGGCCGTTTAGGGCTTAGTAAGAGGTGGGCTCTACCGTCAACTCTCTACTCAACTTTGGGGTTGATAACTGTATTTATCTCGTCTGTTAGTCAGAGTTAAATTATTCCAATTTTAATTTTTTTATTAATGTTTTTCTTGCAAGGAATTTCCGATGAACACTCAGAATTTTATTACTCGTGTCATATTCAAATTTTGGTCACCAAAGTGTATTGACTTCAAATTAATTTGGTAACTTCCTTAATTATATTCTTTTTTGAAAACGATCTATCGTTTTGAGACGTTTTGCTAATTTTCAATTTCGGTTTAGTAAGCATACCTGCTCCATAGTACTAAAAGCTACAAATTTCCTTTTGATATATATATATTGAGTTTTTATCTATCCTTTTTAATTGGAGCCTAATGTAAATGAATCCCTTAATTTTAAAAGTTTTCCAATTAGACCTGAAAGAATCTTCATTGGTTCCGCTAATTTTAAGTTTTGCTGTATTCGAAGTTTTTAATTCTCCTCAGTTTCAACTTTTCTTTTTTTCCAGGGTAGTCCTAAGTTTGACTCGGCCATGTTTCATTCGCTCCATCAAACCCTCAGTCCACGTCTTGTTGATTAGCAAATTAATGATGGTGGATAATGGATTCAAAGATCTCAATTTACTTAAATCATTTTATAATCATGTATGCATATGCATTCAGCAACCATATTTTCCGAGGTAGTGTTACGAAATATTTATGAAACAATTTTTTTAGTGGATTTGATGCCTACTTAGTGGGGCATTTGTCACCGAAATTTATTTCATTTTGAGAGTATGCTGAACATTGATGCCTTGTGGAATCAAAGCTGCAGATCTTTGTTACATATAAAACATGTAGCCACTTCTATTCAGAGATTTTTACCAAGGCGGCGCTGCGAGTTTCAGTTCGTTCGTTCTCGAGGTTGATCGTTACTCTCTCAAGGTTTCCCACGTTGGGTCTTGTCTCCTTGGCTGCTCCCTTTCTTATGTTTCCCCATGCATTCCAATGAATTCAGATACAGAAATAACTTCAGGGTGGGAAATTTTTGGATCGGTAAGAACTCAACATTTGCTATTTAAAGGTAGCCTAGATGTCTCAGCGTGAGGACGGTAAAAGGAAAATATATTCCATTTGTAGTGCACTAAGGTCCTTGTCGCTTCCTTCTACTTTTAGTCACTTAATTCTTCTCCATTCGCGATACGACGCGATTGGTGTGCCTGTGCAATGAAATACTTCCAGACTTTTCAATGATAAATATTTGACAAAGTACTTCAATTAGTTTGTGGGTGGACTTACTTCCTTTTGCGATAGGCCAAGTGTAATTGAAAAACAGTTTTAGATATTTTGTTTATTAAAAAGCCATTGCGGTACTACATACATTGATGTGGTCAAAATTCCTCAGCTTGGGTACGCAGATATATTCAGCGTGTCAGGACGTTCTGTCACGGTTTTTAGAGTATGTGGTAATAAGTATTGGTGTTCAACTGTCATATTTCATGTGCACACGATGGCTCACTTATTTTTGTGTCAATATCAAAATTACAACAAATAATAATGAGTAATCACCCCCAAAAAAAATGATAAGATCCTGAAAGTGATGTAGCACAACAAGCGTGGTCTTTTATAACATTTTAACTGGTGGAAAAGTGCAGCTATTTGATCATTTAATTGTTCTAAATCCGCCACATCACGCCTGAAACTACGCAATTCTGTTGTACAGGGTCCTATAAGTAATAGGGTCGGCAATTCAAAAAGAGTAAATGCTAAAGCATTCTCTTCGATTTTGGAAATGTATCAATATTTTTGTACAAGTTAATTTGAATGGACTATATACTCTCATATCAACGAGTACCAACTGTTACGACTCAAACTGAAAGATTGTCATTTTCTCTGTTTCTTTTCTGTCTTCAATTTGATGTCGATATGATAACTTGCATCCGCGAGCTCATCATATTTACGACAATGTAGCCTAAAATCTAAATCCAATACAATCCAAAGATGCAGAGCATCTTAATTGGCTGTTGGAATTGGAGAGGTTCTTATTGTAATGATGTCAGGTTGTGTTTTTCTAGGGGAGGCTAGGAAATTGCCGTTGTGCCGCAGTGGAGATTATTGGCGGTCCAAGATGAACTCCTGATGCGAAAATCTTAATTCCTTCTTTGCTTCTAGCAGTTATATAATTCATTAATTGATTCCAGAAGTTTGCCTTTCAATTTACTCTGTAGTTTTTCCTTATGTATTCTCTTTTCATTACCTCTCTCTGCGTGTCTAGCCGCTCTATTCGCACAGTCGTCAAGCGTACACCAATATTCACTCTCTCTCCCCCTCTTATTTTACGCCTTCATTCCTCTCGAACATTCCCTTCACAGTACTCTAGTACGGCATGATATGAAAAAATGTCATCACGTCCAGTCGTCTATTCTTGGATTTCGTTATCTTCGGTGGCTGTCTTAGTAAAGTTGCATCCTTAATCTAGGGCTGTATAATCCGTGTCGATGCCACTGTTATTTGCGGCTGGAAATCTTATGAAGGAATGACCAGCATTTCATTCGACTTGATCTAACCTTCTTTCCATTTCATTTTGGTTTTTGTAAAGGTGGCAATGTTTTTGCAGCCGAGATGTTAGTAGCACGGTATTTTATTCATAGGCGATAGTTCGATTTAATAATGAAATGTGGTAGACTAGTGGCTAGAGTGTTCCACGACTAACTGGGAAATCCAGGTTCGATGCCCGGTGGATATCCTACTGTGTGTGGTTTTTGTGAGGGTACCGGATCTTTCTGGAAAACCACAGTTGGCACAGGAATAGGCCCTCTTTGTTCATCCTGCCATTTGCGAATTTTACACGCCGTAGGCTTTGCACGACCTCTAACACTTGCATATTAAATCAACAAACTTCGGGCTGATTTCTGTGGTTGGATTTATTATTGATGGCAGAACGCGATGAGCGCCACCTATTTCCGAAGGGTGCGAGAGGAATTTGTGTTATTATATCGCCTTCCGCGAGCTAATCCGGGAATGCCGGATGTCGGTGCTTTCATTTGATTCTTGCTTCTCCTCTCACGCCGAAAAGATGAGCGGGGGATTTGGTTACGGGAAATTGAGTCTCGTCTCGGAGGAAGTCAGTGGATTTCTCGGTGTTAGTGGAGCGCAAAGCGATCGGTTGCCGATCCCCCTCCACCCTTTCTCCCGCTCGGCCTTGCTCTTAAACTCACTTCTCCTCTTCCCTCGCTCTCTTTCGTCCCTCTCTCCAGCTTCCTCCCACCAGGTCCTTTCTCACTCGCTCGCGAGGCAATATCAAGACCAGGTGCGCGCTCTCAGCCGCACGTTTCAGAGGCGTCGCGATCGAAGTAAATGGGAAGGAGGACACGGGGGTGGGATGTTGGATGTTTTTGTGAGGGAAGGTGAAGGCAACGGAGTCACGTCGTTGAGAGGGGAAGGAGTGGATAGGGAGGGGAGTAGTACTAGTAAGGGAGGGTTGGCGGGGGGGGGGGAGTCGCTCGGGAAGGGGTTGGCGGGATCCGAGATAGAAAGGTGGGAGAAATTTTTCGATTCATTTACGTTTCAGTGAATGGAGAGTCGTCCTCGACGTTTTTCCCCCCATCGTCCTTCTTTCGTCGGCCCTCGTCACAGTCGGTCCTCGCCGGAAACGGGGGCGGTGGGCGGCTGGGAGTAGCGGCGAGGGAAGGAGAAGGGAAAGGGATGGCGCGAAATACGACTGTCCGTAGAGAGTTTGCGACGTGGGCTGCTAATCGCGCATTGGACCTCGTACACTTTATCCATTTTTCTCCTTTCCGTCTCACGTGGGAGTGGCCCTCTGGTTTTTTTCGGAAAGGAAGGGTGCGTGTTTGTAGAAAAAAAGTGGGAACTCCCCCTCGGCTTACTGTGTCCCCCTTTTCAATCTTCAACCTCTCTTCTTCCCCGTGTCCACCCACTCCGCACACCTCTCTTCCTCTTCCCTCTGCCCATTCTTCACGCCCCCCTCCCCCTGTTTGGAGCCGTTGAAAAATGAGCTGGTTTTTTTCTCCACCTTATTCTTGCCTCTCTTTAAACCTCCCTATCATTCATCCCCTGCTACTTATACCAGCTCCAACATCGATTCTTACATTGATTTTACTGCGTTGTTGGTTGAGTTTTAAAAGTTTTCATTTGTGGAAAATGAACTAGGCTCTCATTTGGAGTAATTCCGCCGACACTAATGCAAGTTGATTGACTCACTCGTTGCTCCATGTTAGAAGTTTCATTTCCTTATATATCGGCGGTATTACCCGCTCAATCCAAATTTGTTGCGTAGTAGTTCTCTGGGCTATTCCCCGGGATAGACTTGCGGTCTTATAATTCCTTCATGCCTCGTATCACCTGTAATTAAAAGTCAGTAAAATGATTCTTCTATTTTGAAGTTCTTATCAGTCATGTTCCATTTTTGTTGATTAGAATGAATGATTTTCTCCGTCATCAAGCATTTCCTAATCTTTTCCATTTTCTCAAAAGGAGGTTTCAGATAGCAATTTTGCAAGTTGTTGGGTGATTTGCATTTTTATCATTTACGAGAAATTTCGTATTTGCATATCACTCGGAAGAAGGACCTTTTTCTTATGCTTTGCATGTTAAATGAAGTCATAAATTTAAGGAATTGATATCTGTGCTGCATCCTCGGCCGAGCCATCGTCTCTCGGCCATTTACAATGTTTACCTTTATAATGTCCTTCGAATTAGTCTGGATCGCTATTGTTCAGCGTTCTTAATCTCATTAGCATGAAAAAAGTTGTTCGGTGGACGCTGAAGGACAAGAAGAAAACAATTTGTCATTCAGTTATTTTGAAACTCTTCAATTTCGTAACTGGCATTTCATTCATAACCTAATACTTCTTACGCTCTCATTAACAGCTATTCGGCGATATTGTTCTTTAGTGCCTAAATTTATGGGATCATTGCTACTGTTTTTCTAAAGCGCCTCTTTTATTCTATTCACTTTAATAAAAATAGAGGAATAGTGGAAACGATGTGTGGTGCAGAAAGTCATGGAATGAAGAGGCTTCCCCGACATTTTTGAGGTGGTCTCTTCGGTAGATGAAAGGGGACATTCCGCCACATTAGAATCCGTTTGTGGTGTTTGCCATTTTCTTTACATGCGTTCTGTATTCCCTGTTACGGACCATGGGTCGGGCAGGATTGCATATGCCGTTCGGTTGGCCACAGTAGCCACTAGACAACCCGTTTCGTGGGAGTTTTATTCAGCAGGCAAGGTATAATGAGGAAATTATGGGAAGGTGTTTGGGCAAACTTGGGAACGCTCCCGAGGGATACTTGTTGTTATCGTGTCTGGGATGCGTAGTCACACAGTAAGGGTAGAGTACGACGAGAAGCGAGTCTGTATTTTTTCCCCTCCGTCGCCGTCTGCCCGTCTCACACTAATTCCCGGGACAGTCTCCCTCTCTCCCAAACCTTAACCAACCAACCCTCCTCACTACTCTCGATCCATCCGTGCGAGGGCGGAAGAGGGCCCCGGGGTGGCGAGGAGGGTGGGATGTGCGGAGGGTCGCCCCTTCCCCACCGCCCTTCCGCCACGACACCCGTCCATCGCATATTCTCCAGCCCCCTTGCCTCTTTGAATGCTCTCCTGTGTCTCTCTTCTCCTGCCACTCCTCGCTCTCTCTCCCACTCCACTCCTCGCTCTCCCTCTCTCTCTCTCACTCCCCTCCCCCGCCTCTCCGTCCCTTTCTCTCCCTCTCCGTGCTTCGTCTCCTCTTCACCGAAAGCATTCTTTTTTGCTCACTTGGCTGGCTCCCTTCGTTTTCCATCACCTCCTCACCGAGCGGCATCTCCAAAATTGGCTCTGCAACAACCCGCTGGTCTTTTAATTCTTTTTGATCTTCCTTTTGGTCCTCGGGTTTTTTTCGTCATGTTACCGTTTCCATCTTTCCCGCATCTTCTTTCCACCTCTCCCTCCACTCGCATTACGTTCTCGTGTCAGAGTACGTTGCTGGTGTAATCGGGGGGGGTGTGCCGGTAAAAGTCGGGGGAGGTGTTAAAATGTAGAGGTTTAAACATTTCATTGGCCGAAAAATGTCGAGTATTTCTGGGAAAATTTTATGCAGTAGGTAACTTTCGTTTTAAAAAAGCCAGTTCTTCAAGTGGCCTCCAAAAATTTCACTAATGCGTTCTGCATAGTAGAGCAGATCCAAATATAAATCTATGACTTTAAAACATTGGAGCTCCCCTCCTCATTCCCGCCAGCAGCCGAGACCCTCTTCTTTATTTTAGTCCGATAGGACTTAATTTTGGTCTTCCAAACGGTTTGGAAACTGAGAGACTTAATAATTTGCTGATAACAGGCACCGGATTAACCATTATATTATGTGCTGTATTAAGGTCTATGAGCACTTCCTCGATGTTTAAAAACTGTCGTAGTTGGAATTGTTAAAGAGTGTTCGTTTAAACATGTGGTGCCTAGCAAGTATCATTAGATCCTTAAGCGATAAAGTCAGAAAGAACTGATTGCCTATTTAAAATTAGTAGCTTTCTCGAAGAAATGTGTTATTTTCTCCCTTATTATTTCCTTCATTTTACAATTAGTAATTATTCCTTTTTATGGAATCCTCATCGGTTATCTGAGAAACTCCATTGTAGACCATAATGTTATAAACGACCGAGAGCTGTACTACCATGAAACTTTTTGGGAATCATTATTTAGTAAAGTATAAAAATGTATTAATTTTTCGCCGTCATTAGTTTAAAACTGATTGATATACCGAAGGTTCCTGTCCACTACACCGTGCCCTTCGAGTAGCGACGTAAGCTGAGGCTGCTTATTTTTGATTTATTAGTAAATAACATATATGTCAATGTGACTGTATATTTCACATTGGGAAACTGCATTTATTTGATTTTTAATTGATTATTTTGTGGAAGTATTCGGTGAGGTTTGAAATTCGATCTAAATTAACATTGAAAAGACCTGGAGACCCAAGTATCCTCCATTTCAATTAACACTGCAGCTTGTGAGTTTGTTGGAGCATATGCCTCGTTCCCTGTACTTATGCTTCACCCAAATAATGTTTTGAAGTCGCCTTATTTTTTGAAGGGCAGAGATTTGGTCCTTATATTCATGACATCATTCTTACGTGTAAAATATTTCTTGATTTAATTTCAGCTGAATGGAATACTAAGTTAAGTATCTAAAGGGAGCCAAAGAACTGACCTGATTGGGTTTCTGCCATCGGTAGACTGTTTTTTCGTTCCGAAAGTAATGCAATTATTTTTTTAAGTAATTTATTGAACAAATTTGCACAAACACTTACAATTCTTCAAATTAATGTCCTTGGGCCTCTACATATTTTTTCCAGCGACTCTGGTACGCGTCCTGGAAGGCGTCTTAGGGAACCTCTCGCAAGATCTTCGTCACGGCTGATTGTATCTCTTCTATGGACGAAAAACGGGTTCCTTTCAGGGCTGCCTTAATTCAAGGGAACAAAAGGAAATTTTCTGGGGAGACGTGAGGACTATAGGGGGGGGGGGAGCGTTAGCACCTAGTGGTTGGCCAGGAACTCCCGGACTTGTAGGGCGTTGTAGTAAGGCTCGTTGTCGTGATGGAGTTGTATGTACCGCTCCTTTATTGTCGAAAAAGACAATGTGCATTGTTTTCAATATGGATTTTCTCTTTCTTGCCTTTTTGGGTTTGGGAGACTGGTCGGTGTGCCACTCAGAGCTTTGACGTTTTGTTTCTAGGTCGCATTCAAAAACCCAGGTTTTATCACCAGTGATGACGTTGTCCTAATAATCAGGTTCATTTTCAATACTTTGCAAAAGTTCAATTGAAATTTCCGCGTGGTTGGTCTTTCGTGACACAGTCGGCGCGCAGAGGTTTACAATAACTGACGTCCGGCCGCTTCCACAGCTTGGAGAGCAATTAGACTGGTTTTGCGGCAAATATTTGGGTCCCCTCCCACCTACTCCAAGTAGTTTGATCCCACTCCGATCAGTAGGAGGGTTCATTCAGTTGTATTACTTTTGGAACGCACCCTTATTTGGTGTTTCACCGAACTGGTGAGTGCCAGCCACACACGTTCTGGTGCCACATAATGTATGGATTTTGCGTTATGTACTATCGTGATGCGTTCTTATGGGTTGTTCACTATGCGGAAGGACCTCAACCGTCGGAGTGCTTAAACCTCGTTCTTATTGTTGATACTTCTGTGTGCATTTTATTTGAGTTTCTTTCGGGATAATGTAACCATAGAAAAACAAAAAGCTACGATTTCATGTACTCGCGTAGCTTGCGATGATTATTCTCCCCTCACCAATCTGATTCCTTTCTCTCGTCGTAAGGTATTCTCCTTCTTGTGCGTCGTCACCGTGGTTCAGTCCGATTCCCCATCTTCGTTCCTTTCATTTACACTGTACTCCTCTCCCTTTACCTCTGCGTCATGCACGCACCCTCTGTTAACTCCTGCTCCGGTCCCCTTCCCTTCCACTCCGCCTTCCCCTTCTACTCCCGAGTCCGCCACGCCAGGCTATTGTCTTTGTATCCCCCCTTCCCTCCCTTCACTTCGATCCCACGCGTCCCCTTTACATCCGCCTCTCCGTCCATCCCCCCCTCCCCCCTTTATCCCCCCCATGTTCGTGTAATGCAGCCAGACTGATGTTGGAGGAGGGTTATGATTTTTTTTCCCTTGTTTGAAGATGGCAAGTATAAAGAGACTGTCTCTCTTCTCGCCTAATCCCCCTTTCATGTATATTTTTATTTTTTCTTCAGTCTGTGCAGCTCTTCGGCCCTACCACTTCTTTTTTTTTTTTGCGCGTGTGCCTGAGAGTAAAGGCGAAATGTTGTACGCATGGACAAGCTTGGAGGCACGAGTGGGAGGAGATAACGAGGAGAAGGATAGACGAAGGTCCAAGGAAGATATCGCCGCGAATTGTTCAAGTTTATTCACGGCCTCAGCCTAGTACTATTTTGTTTTCTTTTCGTCGGTTTCGATTGGTGCGCGTCAGTTTTTGGTTTCGGTATTATTTTGCGTTCCCGTTTGTTATAGATCTGGTCCAAAGATATAATGGTCCAAAGTGCTAGGACGTGATGGCGTGTATTTTCTTTCATTGTAATCACAATGACTCGATCTTGCGGAATATTTTACATTGAGCCATCTGCATAGACGTGGTATGAATGTTCAAATACGATAAGACGTATCGAATAAAACCTCGTAGGGTACGATACGCTATATCCCACGTTTTACCTTGAAAACGTCTGATATTTGATTGGAGGAATCGGATACTAAACTGATATCGTATGACACCTGACTGGATGACATGTTGAAAAAACATTCGTTTTTTCCTCATTTTAGACACGTATTTATAGTCGTCTCTCCACGTCATAATTTTCCATGGTTTTTGACGCCTGAGACTCCTTATAAACTCCACGAGTTGGGATGTCACGTAGGGAAATTTGGATGTTGGAGACCTCTTCAAAGTCTTTCAGAACTGGGAGACGGCTCTCGTGCTGGTAGGCCAAAATATCTTAGTTCCGAAGATAATTTTAAGTTTTGGAATGAGGAGGGACTTGAGGGTAAAAAAATCATCAACTGTTGGGTTATTGATTCCTTAAGGAGTCCCAAGGGCCGCCGTTCTGTATATAGTTACGTGGGAATTTTTTATTGGTTATAAAAAGAGGATAAATATAAGGATTGAAAAAGTTTAAAATACTTGATTAAGTTTTCATACCTTCCCGCAAAACTGTTCTGTCATTGTTCAAACGAACTGCGTTGCATCTTACCTTGAAACGTGATTGGTTTCATTAATTTCCGTTGACATTATCATCATGGAAAATGCCATATAATTAAGTCAATCTGGAATTTTATTAATTGGTCAGGATGTGAACGTTGAACGTTAAAAATACATTTAGACTGCCTTAAAATTTCCATTTTTATTATTAATTACATTAATCAAACTCGTTTAATTTTCAAATCTCTTAATACAGTTCCGCTTATATTTTTCTGATGAATTCAAAGTAGTAGTTTTTATGGGAGGTGACCGACAGTTAAGGTGATTTGCGCCATTAGGGATGCATTGGAAAGGAAGGGTGGAGAGAAACCCGGCGTCAGCATCAGCCTACTCTTGTCGAAAGGAGCCAAGGGGTCCGCAGTTTACCGTCCAATCAGACGGACGTAGTACTCACTCAAATTGCTCTCCACAAAGCACCTCAAGTAGGGATCGGGAAATCTCTGAAAAGTATTTGTTGTCTCCAGGATTTGAACCCGGGCCCTCTCGGGGGGAAGCCTGTATATTGGTAACCGCATCATCCCGATCCCCTGTTAGCGCTTAACTCAGACAAAATAAGTTTAGTTTTGAAGGAATAATTACATCTTAATAATAATAATAAAAAAATAAGAATTTTTGCGTATTTTTATTTATGCCTTGTTTTAATGCATACATGAAAACGTTGCACTGAAAATCAAAACTTAATTTCAGCAAATTGGACGCACACCATATTAATTGCGTCAGCATTTAATATTGTGAAGAGAAAAAGTCGTCAGTAGCGAAATTTCTCCTCTTTGTCATCTGCTCCAATAGTATATATTTTGCGTCACTTCGTCGTCGAAAATGTTACACGAATGTTGAATGTCTGCGCCATGGCAGCCCTTTTCTTGGCCTGTCTTTGCTTGGTTACTTCAAGTCGCGGGGAGGAGTAAAGCCAATAATTGCCCGTCGTCGAGGGTTTGGTTTATTTTTTTTTTTTAACTTCCACCGCCGCTTTACGAGCCATTGAGTGATCAAAAATTGTCGCGTTGGTTTTTTTCTCCCTCTTTTGGCTTAGGAAGTCGGACAATGGATTACGGGTTCTGGTGGAAGGGAGCGTTGAGGCTTACGTGCAGCAGCCCTCCCCCCTCCCGATCTCCGTCAGTCTAGGGAGCGCCGATGTCCTCCGCGCTCGCTTCACTTGCTCTCTCCACCACTCACTTTTACCTCATCTCACGTCTCCCACGGCGATACGTCCGACTTCCGTGCCTCTCGAGTTGTGTTCAGGCGGACACGTGACGTGGGTATTTTTTTTCAGGAACGTCGCGAACGTTTTTCGTTACAAGTCTGTTGGTTCTCAGCCGCTTTCAAATGAAGTCGAGACGTCATCAATGATTTCGACCAACCGATTTATTTTCTGTGTTGTGTCACTGTGCAAGCGAATGTCCTATGGTATTTTTTCTTTAGTCTCAGTCGGCAACGATTCTCATGTATAATCGTGTGGAAATGATCAAATGCGTAAATGTCCTCTTCAGTTTTTTTTTATCTCTATTTTACATACACATAATACCCTGTTAGCTGCCGCAAGGGCGTGTGGTGGGGAATGTCAGGTACTAACCTTGAAACAATACAACCCCTTGCAAAAATAGCGAATTTATACAATTCACATTCAAATAGAACTCGGATAAGGAATCTTAATAAAAATTGGCGAGCTAACATGCAACGTAGTCACAAACTATCAAGTACCATTCCACTTATACAGAACGGACAATTCACAATTGAATTAGAGCTACGTATAACTTTATTTACACGAGACCCCAACACCCGGCCCAAGGGCGCATGGTGGTGGGAGTTAGGACGCCAGCCGTTAAGTGGGTTGAGTGGAAATGTGACTTGTAGGTGTCTCTCATATTTCGTGACAGTCTACATCACTCCGAATGAATATTTGACTCATTAAATGTTTCGTGTTAATGAGGACAACCTCAAATACACTTGTTTTCAAGCCTTGCGTAAATTTTTGCAAATGTTGATTGTGCTTAAAATCACATTACAGTATAGTCCTGGTTAAGGTAAAGCATTGTATGGGTATAAAATAAGTATGGCAAGGAGGCATGTAAAATGGATAAAAAGGAAAGCTGGCTGTGGAAGGACGTAAGTATGAAATGTAAAATGAATAAATGAATCATGAATTCATGAAAATGAAACAGAATAAGTAAGAAACGGCTCTTGTGTGCGAGGTAAATTTTCTTTGTTTACTTCTATCTGTTGCACCCTAAGATGGTGCGGCCATAACGTGCCTTAAGTGGTTAAAGCGTTGCGCACCATAATCGTAAATCGGAGGGGAACCATTTCGAGCGAAAGCATCTCCCATTTCTTTGGTGTGACTCAAAACTGCTACACTTACTTCATGTTAGCTGTTAAGTGCGCGCCTCCCCATAGCTTAGCAAGTGGCCCTTAGTACCTAAGGTACGATGCATCCTTTTAGTGGTGCTTCCTATTTCACGTCGCATGTAAATAGTAATGTCGCATTTATATAGTAATGGGTGTTCGTTTTCGAATATTGTGAGGAGTGAATGAAAGGTTGTGGGAAAGGTGGATGTGAAGGAGGGAAGTGTGGAGGAAATTAATGAAATAACTGAAAAAAGACGCGAACTGATCAGGGAACGATGGACTGTGTAGTTTTTTCTAATCTTTCGCAACATATTTCAGTGACGAATCAATTGCTTTGATGTCCCAAACCCGCATTACGCGTGATTCTGGTTTCTTCAAGACCATCCAACATTCATCGGTAGGCGTAAGATTTCATTACCGTTATCATAATTTTTATCTATAAGTTTGCAATACAGTCACCCGAGTCTTTCTCTAGCAGATTTACCCGTTTGTAGAGCTAGCTGTGTGTCTTCGTCTCTTTATTTCGTTTCCTACGAGACGCCACTTAGATATGTTGTAGTTGGAATTGAAACGTTAACCTTCAATGACATAATTGCTGAGAAATGCATTTGGTTCATGGATTTTTCTGAAAGAGAATTTAAATTGTCAACGAGGCTTTTTTATCAGAATTGTTGGTGTACTTGGGTTTAGCCGCGATCATGAACTTTAGCCAAGTGAGAACGAGTATTTTTCAATCTTTTGGTGTGCCTAATTCCTGTATTTTATTAGAGTGGCGTAATCTGCCGATAGACGGGCCGAAGAATTCCCTCTTGGTGCCCGAGATGAGTTCGAGTGCTCGTCACCTTTCTGCAGCACCTAGTATAGCTGGCTCTTTTCATGTCTGGAGAGTCACTACATTCTATCATAAAAATTTGACAGCGTTAGTGGATTTAATTTGAATTTCATATCAAATCTTTAATTAATCCCATCCTCGTCGGATTCTCAACTCTTGGTATGCTCTCCGAGAATTCAAGTCCATTTGTGACTGCGGTTTGGATCGCTGGCAGAATGTGCTCATTCTCATCCATCCCTCACGTCTTCCTCTCTCCCCCCCCCTTCCCCCGTGCCTCTCACTCTCTATTCTCTTCTCACTCCTTCATCGCTCAATGTTTGGTCCATAATGAAATTTAGCTAAGCGCGGCCGGTGATTATTTTCGAGCGTATTCTAATCCGTTGTTGACGTTAATGGTTCCCTGTTTTATATCCCCTCCTCCCTCATTGTCTCGCCGCGGCTCTGCTTCTGCAAAAAATGGCTTAAAGACAAACCTAAAGAGAGTGCCTTTCCTAAAGCTGCGAACAGATAATACAACAGATATAATCTCGGTGGCTCGGAAAAGCAATAACCTTATGATTACTGCAGTCAGTAAACGTGCTCCTGGTTATTTTTCTTTTGCAATCTCTGATTTTAAGAGAATAAAGACTTCGGATTTTTCTGATCGTGCCACATATTGATACGATAGGTATTACATGATTCTGTTTGCTCGTGAGGAGCCTCTGGAGTGAAGACTAGAGGTTTCTCGTGAATTCAAAGAAGTGACACGCATGGAACCTTTCCTCATATTTTCCACACTAATATTGGGTGAAGTGTCATGCCTGTCACTTATTGAATTATACATAACTTCCAAAAAATTGCGCCTGTATTTTGGAGACTATTTTTATTAAATGACAGATCGCAGGCTTTGCGTATGACTGAGACATGGTGCACTCAGACATATAATACGATTTTTCTTGGATGAAAGTAAAATTATCAATTCATCATGTTTACTTAAGTACTACTAATTTCTAAGATTGTCATCATGCACTATCAAATTGTGATCGCAATATGGTCTCAAGAATAATTGTGGCTATGAAAATATGGTGAGGGAAATTGGTTTCTATGACTGGATTCTTTAGGGAAATAATTTTGCATAATCCCAAGACCAAAACTCTGAAAGCAGCACGGATCTAATCGCATATGTTGTGCGGGGATACACTAATTGTGGTAAGCACTGTTTCTATTGTGCGTCGGCGGGCACACACGAAATAAAATGAGGATTAATCTAGGAGAACATTCAGTTTACATACGAAAAGTGAAGAATCAGGCGTGATATTGTGGAATCGAGACATAATGAATAATGTGTTGATGGTGGTTATCGGGGATAGAGATGAATAGCATTTTGGACATCGCGATCGGCGATCTTAACCATACAAATGGTAAATATATTTGTATATCCGGACTCTGGAATTCCTCTGAATAGTGGGAAAGAAAAACTGTTTAAGTATCTCATGTAAATTTCGAACGTTGGCAAAATTGAACGTTATATTTAAAAAATGGTGCGTTATTTGGTGGAACCATTATATAAAATAACTCCCTTGGCAGGCTTTTGAAATCTCTTGTATTTCCCGAGTCATGTTCCCAAGGAATGACTCTTATCTTCATTCATTCCCTTCGATAGCGTTTCCGCTGTGGCTCCATCTGCCCAGTCATGCACACCACATCCCTATTTCGCGCGCTAGTTGGAGCATATTTTCTGCGAAACGAAAACTGGCATGGACCATTCGTAAAATGCTTCGATAAACCGTCGTTGAAAATTCCTGAAACGAGAAGGTCCCACTACTAGTGTACAGCGATTTTCTTTAATTGCTTCCTTTACTATTCACATTAATCCATGCCTTGGAAAAAAATTCTTTTCCTCTTGGAAATCCTTGAACAACTGAACCGTGAATTATGTGAAGGTCATAGGGAAAATGAGTATGCTCAAGTCTTCTCTTTCCTATTATTTATTTAATAATAGTAAACTTATTGTTAGGTTGTGACATCATGAAATAAATAGTTTTTTATCTTAAGTGCAACTCACCGGCGGCCGTCGTTTTAACAATTTATCATTTTCATTCAACTAAAGTTGAAAATTACATCATGTGAAATCTTCCCCGGCGTATATTATGAATTAGGAATAATATTTTTATTCCTGTATCATTTAAAAAAAATTATGAGCATGCCCTTCCATGTTTCAGTGCACCGAAGATAATTGTTGTGGTAGTTTTAGAGCATTAGTAGGCCAGATTATTCTTAATGATCATATAATAGTGCTTTCAACTCAAAATGAATTGAACCCTGGAAATACCAGATTCTTTTCTATGCAATTGCAAAGAGTATAAGGATACAACAATCATTTATCTTTGAAACTATAAATGCGCTGTTAAAAGGGTAATTGACTATTTAACCTGAAGGGTTATAAGTTTGACCTTGAACCTTAAATTAGTGCTCATTACTCAGAATGTACTAGAGCTACTTTTATATATCAATGCAATTTATGTTTTTCCCTGAAATGTATGTCCTGAGAATTAGGTTGTGGACACGGTAGCAGTAATAACTGACACCAATACAATATGCCTTTCCATGTATGTTGAGACGAAACTCTTGCACACTTGTAAATTGTTTTTTTTTGCATCTATGCACTTGAACGAATTGTAGGTAAAAGAAAATAAATGCCTTTCCATTGAAAAACTCGGAACCTAAATCAAGAAAAAAAAATCATGTCTATTTTTGTCATTAATTGTACGAGGAATCAAAGATGTGTGCATTAATATGAATAAAATACAGTGCACATGTAAGTAGGATCAAAAGGTCTCTTCGGGTGTCGGTGGTATTTCATCGCTGCTAGTCAAATTCAGGAAGTCTCCTGGCGGTTCATGTTGAGTTGGCTGCGCTATTAGTGGCCCTCGTCCAATTTCGCATGAAAAAATGTGATTATTTTTTTTGAAACTTTGAAAAAGGATCGGGTAGAGCGAGAATAGTAACGGCCCCGAGTCTGTTTTGCCATGATTTCTTTTTTATATCTTTCTCCCCTTTGCCTTCCCATCTGTCGACGAGGACGTCATGTGGAGTCTCACGTCACCCCGATAGCCGTCCGGAATATCGCACTGCCCATCCGTCTCCTCACCCGCGCTCCACTCCGCCTCTCCGCAATCCACCCACCACCATTTCCTCCATCGTCCCACCCCACGTGCCTCCTCCTCGGTTCCGTTGTCTCCCCCCCTATTGGTCCCACCCGCCGCGAGTCTCACTCCTGGAGTCCACCATCATCCTCGCCAGCAGACGTGAATGCATGAACCCACCCACATTTCCAAACCGACCTCACCGCCTTCCTTCCTCGCAGCTATCCTCTGCCGACCCCTCAGCTTTCCCTTTCTCTCCTCCCTCTCTCTCTCTCCATTCCCTATCTTTCCGCGCCTCTCGCGATTACCGCGTCACCATTGTTCTCAGTGACTGGCTCCGAGTAATCCGTACCCTTTTTCTCTCCTCGGTGATTCCTCCTCCCGCATCCACGTCCGAAAATGTCCCTACAATACCCCCCTTCGCCCCCCGTTTTTTCCTTTTCCTTCCGCCTTCGTCCTTGATAGTTGAACGGACGGTGGATGTCGTTCTCTCAAAATACCGTCTGACTGTGAAATGTGGCGAGGCTCTCGGGCGCGACAATAGTTATACCGTCATTTCCTTTGGTATTTGCCGCGGTAAGTACCACCTTGCCTGCTCAACCGTGACCGAAGATGACCCGAGAACCGTGGAGGACCCACAGCGGGCCTGGTACAGTCTCTCCTTTGTGGAGATGCGTTCCATTCGAGGTGGTAACACTGTGGCGAAGAGCAGTGAAAGCGTAGCCGCAGTTGAACATTCAGACGTGATGTCGTGCAACTCTTGTTAAATTTATCCACGAGCAGGGTGAAATCAAGAAGCCTCTCTAATCTGGCGACAAGAAACAATAAGTGAATGGAACACGCCCATATAGAAAAGGTTGACATTGACGTTTCGACGCTTAGTGAAAAATTTTAGAAAACAAGGGGTGGTTTACGTGAATAACAAAAACGTGTTTTGTAACTCGAGCATCATGCTTAATAAATGTAATAGAGAAAAAAAAGAAAGAATATGAAATGTTATTGACATCCACGGTGTTCCACTCAATTAAGATGAACACCTTGGTGCCTTAATACGTACATCAGCTAGGCGTGATGTGGCTATAGGAATCAAATTTATTTCCGCTGACATCGATTTTGCCTATTGTCCAGGTACGTACAAATGGACGAGGAGACAAACATTACATGCACTGGAGATATATGGTTTGGCGATATATCTACCTGGCCAATATGTTCACGTAAATGAGGGACCCAGTTTTTGGAAAACTCGTACTATTACTATGCATTTCACAACGTGTGTCAGAATGAATTCCTTAGAAGCCAGTATTTAAACTGCTGATCGCATTTTGAAACTTTGGTGTTTATGATGTAAATATATCTTTATTTTTGACGCTCATTGTAAACATGTTGTAATCATGAAGACTTGCTTTCCTTTTTGATTTTTAACGGGAGTGTCTTTCCCAGAACCGTAAAAATCGTTTCTTTCTTTCTCCTCATTTTTTCTCCTTCGCCGTCTTTCTCCTTTTATGGAAGAGGGACGACCCCTCCCGCCGACGAGATCCCCGCCTTCCCCCAATGTTCCGTTCTTTTTTGCCTTCTAATCTGGACCCTCCCCCAACCACTTTGAAGTTGATATCGGGCGAATAATCTCCCGAGTTAGGGTTGCTTTATTGTTTCGTCCTGAGCGTTCGTTTCGTCCGCTCGTGCTTTCGTCCCCCCCCCCACAATTTCCCCCCTGTGCCGTTATTACAGAGCATTGAAGTAACATCTGCAAATATTTGTCGCGGTCCTTTCCATTCCCCCCGAATGCGAAGGGTTTTGTGTGAAAGATGGAAGGATTACGAAATGTGTCCGTGAGTAGGTGCAAGAGACCGACTCACCTACGAGGATTCCTCGGAAGTATTTGTCATTCTCGTCGTTCTTTTACATTTTTCACAGGCGCCTTGGAGTACATGTTACTTCATGTTTGGATTGGGAGGTGGTTATGAATATCTTTGTTTATCCTGGGCAAGTAGGCCGTAGTGGACCGTTATCTACGAGGGTATCTTGCCTTTCAGCCATTTTGATTATTCGACTTGGGTTGATTTAAAAGTTCGTCGCGTTCATCCAGCAGCTGACCCATGATGTGAAACTAATTCTAAGTAGCATTAGTAGTGGTTTTCGCGGCAGGCACCTTAGGGTTGAGGTCATTTTTTTCATTAAAGGCCGGTGGATAATTTGGTGGATGTAGGAAGACCCCCCAAGGGTTCCACAGTTTAACGACTTGCTGAACGTGGAATACTCCTCCCCACCAGTGCATTCACTTACGCATTTAAGTAATGTCTACGCAGCGTTCAATCGTGTCATCGCTTGTAATTCGATGTTATCTCCTGTTTCTATTATGACTTCTACATCCACAAAGGCACCTTGCGGGGTGTTGTGTAGATGTAGCGGGTATTGAATTTGCAAGTGGTTTAGTTCTCTTTTACGGGTGGGGACCTAACACCCCCCGCCACACGTCCTTGTGGTGGCTTGCGGCGTATTGTGTAGGCGTGAGATGTTAGTAGATATTGAATGCTTTCCGTGTTTGGGAAAATGAATGTGAAGAAATATTGTTTTTCGGAAAGCTTTAAAAAAAAATCGTATGTTGGCGTGGAAACATTGATTTCCGAGAGTTGTATAAGATGTTTTTATATTTCAAATTTCATGCTTGTCCGCTGGAACTATAAAAATCGTTTACTGCCGACATCTGTGCGCGAGTTTGGGTTGCAGGAGTATCTTTAGTCCCATGTGTTCCTAATGGTCCGTGTTACTTTTAGAAATCGTATTTTTTTCTTCCATGAATTTGAAAAGCTAAAAGTAATGTTTTTTTTTATTTATTCCTCATTTAACCGTTTCATTTATCAGTGCCGCGGGAACGTTTATATTTCGATGTGAAGAAAGATGCAACCTTTTTTTAATCCTCTACAGAAAGTCTGGGATATTCAGCGCTCTCTAGTACTCCCTCTTCTCTTGGTAATGGGGAATAAATGCATCAACAGAAATCGCCCATTGCGTGTCCCATCAGTGCCAACTTTCCCATTTTAGCCGCCCTCACAACTCTCCTCCCTGGATGCATAGCCATATTTCTTTTAGGAGCCCTGCGCGTGATTCCCTTAAGACTCTTTGAGAAGCTTCTCGTCGGGTTAAAGACGAAGGCTTGTACAGAGAAGCCATCGGTTCACTTTCCCAGAATCTATTAATGGCTATCTTTTCATGTTTCATTCTTTTTTGAATCAGCTACGTATCTTTTGAGGAAAAATCTCGTTTCCTTATTGGCATTCTTGAATGTGTTCTCTTCAGCTGATGCAAACTGTAAGACTACATTTCTGTATTTGCTATTAGAACTATCGTGTAAAATGTGCTTGTTACAAATATTGAAAATTGCCTTTTTTATTAAGGTACTATTGTCGTAACAGTTTGAATAGCGTTCTCTTATTTTAGCAGCTTTATTCTATAGCTGATCCCCGATATTTGTTGTTGATCTTTTTGTTTCTTTATATTTCTCAGATAATTATGGCGTTCGTATAGGTTATACGCATGCAAAGAACAAAACTTTAGAAATGCACCGTCTCATCTTTCCTTTAAAAGGAAAGCGGAATTCGGTGGAGGTTGAAATATTTAATAGCCAGAAGCATTCAGACTGAGGACCTTACGGCTGGACTACTGCTTAATTCATAACACTCACTTCTGCTTTCCGCTAAACGTGGTAGAGTATTTCCGTAATAGAAATAAGTAAACTGCTCGCTGTCCACTTGTTTTAATCCTCTTTTTGTTCTTATGGATAAATCGCTTCTATTTCACATCTTCGGAAGACCTCGAAAATATAAAATTATATAATGGGGAGTGCCCTAGTGATGTTTTACTTTTTATGACTTTTGATTTCATAGCTCAAAAAATTTAAACATTGTGTCTAGAGCAAGTATAGTTTTTTCCTAGTCTCGTTTACCGCTATCAGAAATGATTTTCGTTGCTGGCAATCCTTTATGGCGCACCTTGATAACCCTTAAACTTTTGTTAATGTGGCATTGTTAAAGGTCGCCGTCGGAGTGTTTACCCATCACATGATCAGGGTATACTATCAAAGGAATAGGAAAGTAATTCTCCGCTTCGCTTCTCTCCCTTTTCTCCTCTTGGGGTCAACTGTAGTTCGTTCCCCTTGCGAATGGCCTAACGGGCATAACCTACCTGGTGTGGTAATGTGGGCAGTGTGAAGTTAGAAGTTGGAGGAATATCTCATTCACTGGCGGACTTATTGAATATTTACGCAGTAATGTTCTTTGTAAATGAGCCTTCCTCTCTTTCACAAGGCAAAGTGACCATTAACGCGGAAATATTTATCAATACGGCGTTAAATGGATAATGTGGAGATTAGGTGGAGGTCACGTTTTATTGTAGAAACATCACCAGGAAAGATGGCAGTGCTTGGCGTTGTGAAATATCAATTAGTAGTCTGTAGGGTATTCAGTACAGTACCCAAAATTTGTGAACAACATTAGAAGAATGAATGAACAGTTAGACTTGGAGAACTAATAAAACATTGTGAAGGACCGTCTCATTGAATGAAATAGAAAGAAAATAATGATTAAAATTTGATCGAAGGAAAAATATCTTAGAAGTACTTTTTAATGTCCTATAATGAGTATTTTTCCAAGTGCTCGCCTTCATGCCACATTGAGTAGTTTCAGGCATGATGTGGGGGAATTTTTGCATAATAAAGAAAAAATAGTAGCAATTTTCCACTAGATAAGTTTAATCGTGCCACCGGGTTTCGATGTATTACATCATCTTCAGGTAATAAAATGAATTCTCTGCCGTCTTATGTACATTTTTGCATCCAGGGATGGAGGGTGTGTGGATGTGGAAGGACAGGAGGGACGGAGGAGAGGAAGGTTAACCCCTCCCCCTTCCTGGAATGCAAAAATGTACGTATATAAGACGGCACTTGAATTCATTTTGTTACCTCAAGATAATCTGATACATCGAAACCCGGTCGTACTATTTGTGTTGTGGAAAATTGTTACTATCTTTTCTGTATTCAAGTCACATGTCTTAAACTTGAATAATATACCCGAATATGTACACGCTGCGGTTTGCATTAAGATAGATGAAACAGTTCAATCGACGACACCTATATTTGATGTCGCTATGTAACCTCTGCTTCATTTTTCGAACGAAAAAGTATGTGATTTCTGGTACATCGATGTGTATGTAGTGATTGATTGAAGTATCCACTTTTGATCCTCATCTACTTCTTAACGGAAATGGATGATCCCAAATTCCAAGTTTATATCGCATTTATTGACGTCGTGAGCGCACCTTACGAGTAAATCCTCGTCATGCGATTTAGAAACGAATCGCTTGAGTGTCGCACATCGCAGTCGATGCATGGCGCCATATCGCACCTACGACGCCCCCTCACGATGGGGGCGTGAAAGGATATGCACGCTGCCCGTCGCTTTTGGCGAGTTTCTTTGGATCCTTCCCTTAGCGGACGTCGGCCTCGCTTTCATCGCCCTCCTTGTCCTTCTTTGGATTCGCTTCCGTTTCCTTCGACCACAACCCTCGTTGTCGTTACTCTACAGAAGGGGGAACCTGGGCGCGGCGACAGACACGACGAGAGATTTTCCTGGGGAGCCGAATGTGCCGTGGATGTCATTTTTCTTGCAGCCACGCGGGGAATGACCTCGAATCGGAAAGGGGTATTTTTTTCAGAGGTCCAACAATTCGCAGGCCGCTATGTTTTCCGCCCAACTTTTTGTGAGGCGAATATGGAAATATGAATCTCTGTCTTACGTCGTCCTTCTCCACGGTAAACCAGATTGTTGGTTGTCCATGGATCGACATCGTTACATTTTTCCATGTTCCAGCGGTCTAATTAAATGAAACGGCTCTGTGGGAAACCAAAGATGTCACGGGGAAAGGAGCTTGCTCCTCCCTCTCCCTGAATGCGTACATTTCACACGCAGTTGGGTTTAGTGTGTGGCGGGCCCTACCCTACTCCATATAAACCATATATTGGGTTGAAAGATTAACGTGGTGAACCACAGTGTCCCATTCATTGTTACATGTACTTACAAGAGAGTGACTTCTAATAAGTTCTTCATAAATACATTTTTCTTTGAAATCGATTAGTTAGCTCGTGAAAAATATTTCATGGTACGTTCTGCAAAACCAAACATTATCATTGCAAATTTAAGACATATCTCCGCGTGTTAGGAATTCAATTGACTTCGAAGTGGACGTCGAATGCCTTTTTTAAATCACCAAGGGTATAATATTGTATGTAAATTGGTCAAGCCATACTTGAATTGGAACAAGCGGATAGGCCATCAGGTTCGAATGTGCTCATCCGTATTCATTCCCCGTACGATATGTAAGTGATTGACCGGATGTCATTTTCCTTGACGCGTTGCGTCTGTATTTGTATGCCGGTGCTGGTTAGTGTATGCAGCCATTACTGGGTGATAAATATATATTCTCTAGGATGAACGACCTCTATCGAATATGATAATGGAGAGAAAAGAGGCCAATAATTTTCTTCGTTGTCTATACTATAGTTCACTTCAGCGCCTCATTTAGTGCCGCCTCAGGTTTCTTCCGCCAGTAACAGTGCATGTTGTTGGTATTGTTTGGGCGTACATAAATCGGTGGGAAAATCTGGAAGTTCCGTTAAATTTCCACTTTTACACCAAATGCGCAGCTCGCATACCTGTAAAATACCGTTAATGAGAGAATTCCTTTCGTAGGGTGTTATCTGATTCAGGGACATCTTTCAACTCTATGACCTACCATTTAGTCGCATAAAGAGCCATCAGTTTTTTTTAGTTTCTCAGACTTTAATTCTTATAATTTTCCGAATATAGAACACCCTATCCCCCAATGTGTACGGTTCGAATGGATACTAGTTTTAATGCCGTATATTTTATACATCCGCCTCTGTATAAGGATCAGTGTAATATTTTGCTTGTTCAACCGTTAAATCGAAATACATTTCGTCTCTCTCTGAATGTTTCATGGGAGGAGATCATAAGATTAACCATCAGACTCGCTTATTTATAAAATGTGTTCGGCGTAACTTGTTATGTTTATTCGAATGGTAATAGCTGAATAGAGTTGAGTGAAATTGATTTTTTATTCAAAGTTAGATGTAAATCCCCTTTAAATTCGACTGTGTATTTTTACGGTATCCCTCGTCCATTCTCAGTTCCCATTGCCGCAATTTGATTCCGAGCGCGCGAATTCATTCACCTTTTAATAGCTATCCAGAGTTGTCTGTCATCGATGCTCAAATGGTCGGGTGGTTGAGGGTGGTCTTCCGGTGTGGTCGAACTTATGGGCTCGGCATCGTCGATTAAATGGCCTCCCCATCCTCCCCCTCCTTCTCGTCTCTCTCCTTAATCATTCTCCTCCTGCCAACCTCCCTCATCGTTGCTCTTCGTCAAAGGAAACCAGATTCATAGGTAAAACTGAAAACTCCTTTATCTCCTTTTAAACTGTTTCTAATGTATAAGGGCTGTCAATTTGTACACCTCGTTTACCTTTACTTTAAGAATTTTTCAACATGAGTGGACATATGCAGATGTATGATTATTATAAAATAATTATTTAAATATAACGCAATGAAATAAACTAAACTAGTAATAGATTATTATCATCAATAACTATGTACGAGTAAACATTTTCGATATTTGCCAGCATTTGCTCACCACTGGGACGTTTGTCACAAAGAAAAAATTTTTTTAACGTGTTCCTTTAAAACTGCTACGCCCCTCGAAAGTAGTTTTTTAAATCTTTCTGCAGTAGTCTGCCTTGCCTCAGCTGTTGGTGTTCCTGTTGTGATATCTTGCCATGGTGTGACGTATGTTTGTAGTGGGAGATTTCTGAGATAAGAACGCACATGACCATATATACATATATCATGTCGGGGGTCACTAGTTGCAAATATGCCGCCGCGAATTTGAGCCTATTTAGGATACGAGTAATGCACGAGGATGCATTCCAACCACGCCAAGTTCGTTGTTTATTGGTAGCAGGGTGTGTGTGTGAGGAGGGGAGCGGGAGAAAGTTTTTTTTTCTGGCAAAGGAAAACTAAATAAAATGAAAGGCTGTACATCAAAGTGGGTGTGATCTCACTTTCCTGTTCGTGCCGCAATTAGGCTAGCGGCGTTGGACGTTGTGAAAGTGTACCGAACGAAGTAAGACGCGAAGCGCGTCCATTATTTCGTCCTTTTGGTCTTGAAGGGCGGTTCGCCACGCACTCCTTCCCTCTCCACCTCCATCCTCCTGTCATCCCTCCCCATTGCCCGCGAGTTACCCCGCCCGTCTCCTCCCTTTTCTCTCCTATGGACGTTCCCGCACATGCAGACGGCGATACCCTAAGAATCACGTTCACCGCACCGGATATATGCATTTGTGTATTCGCGCATCAATCTCCCCGACCGCACGCCGTCCTCGTGGTGCGGTTTCCGTATCGCCATGCGCTTGTGGGAATGCATGATGCAAGCAGTAGACCAGTGAAATGGTTTTTAAAAATAACGACAGTCGCACGTTTATGCGTTGCCATACAGAGCGTGCTCTTCGGTTTGTCTCATGGCCGCGGCGCCCGAGGTTTTCGAAGGGTGATGCGGGTTTTATTTTCTCCCGTGCCATCGCCTGGGATGTATTGTTTGCATTGCAAGGAGAACTTTGTGAGAAATAATAAGTGTGTCTGCTATTTATTTGCTTTATTATTCTTTTCTTCACCTTGTCGATGTTGTGGAGGGTGTTGAGGTGCGCAAATTACTCTAACCATGCCGGGATGATCCATTAAAATATTGTCTCACAAATTTCCTTTTGCACCTTTGATTAATTTTGACACTAGTTTGTTGGTACAATTGAAGAATAATTAATATCTTTTATTTTAGGCATCCAAGACGATTTTCACAGTTTTGGCCTCTTCAGTTCCGCGCACACTATAGATCAGTCACGCTGGAAAATTAATGAAGGTATCGGAGATTAAATTGAAATTCTTAAATTATATTTTGGATTAGTATTTTTCCCAAGCCAATATGTATATATTTATGTATATGTGACTTACTTAATGAAGATCTTTATCAGATTGTATCCTGCTTAGTTACGTAAAGTTACGTAATGCTTGTTACATTTGCTCTTGGTCTACGATTTCACGGCCCAGGAGAGGCTGTTGCTTACTTGCAGCTTATGATAAATGTCTGCACTATAGTCATTATTCACACTTCCAAACTAAATTTTTCATGTTGAATAGAAGTATTAATCTTCATTTAGGATCGTTGCACAGATGGAGTTAGGATACTTGTAAGCGTTAAGTAGTAAGTGTAGATAGCAAAACGAGACAGATTAGGTGTGGGTTTAAAGGGTATTAATGTTAAATTCTACCTTAATATGGTTTTCGAGTACTCTCTATTTCTGTGAGAAATTTCTCCCACAACTTATGGCAACTTTCCAGGGCAGTTTATAGCCACTTAGAACGTCAGTTTTAATATTTATCCTTCTCTTAGGATTAATATAAAGCCTTATCTCACGTGAAAATGCGTCGTGATGATATTGAGCTATTTCTTGAGCTATCGTAATAATCTTTGTGCATGATGTTTGGACGATGATGACATCCTTCGGAAACTTTTGCTATATCTTCTGCGTGTCTTGTAAAGTAATACCAGGGAGAGAGAATTAGCGAGATCACTACAGGTTGAGCTTCTGGGTCTATATTTTTACATGCTACTAGGTATATATTTTTTACATTATGATATACTACATGCCATCCCATAGGTCATATGGTGATGGGCGTATAATGTTTAGCCGAAGCCTGACAGAACTTTTCACTTGGTAGAACCGGTAGCAAGAACCACACTTCTGTTAGTGTCAGTGAGATTTTATCTTTTAGAGATTCGTTTTCTGTAAAATAGCACAACGGCGACTAAGTGACTTCACAATATCGATTTTTCGTTAGTTTTATAAGTGTTTGATGAGGACAGAAAGTTGGGTAAACATGAATAGTTTTCAGAAAGGGCATTTCGTTAAATGGTTTATGTATAATTAAAGGCTTAACTTTGCGTCGATCAAATCGATAACATTTCAGCGTAATTCATTTTCTTTGTAAATTCCTGTTTCTTGACCGTGTGCATTCACAAATGGATGTCACCATAAAACAGAAAATCATTATTAAAAGGAATGATAAGTTGAAAAATTGATGGAAATTTGAGAAATGACAGCTGCGTGACTCAGTTGAAAGCGGTGAATTTCAGGCGAAATGTCGCAGTTGTAGACGTATAGTATGTTCGAATGTTAATTTATTCAACCTAGAGGTAAAGTTTTAACCCTAGCCATTACGATTTTAAATTTTCATCCCTCCACCCTATGTAATGAAATTTCACGGGGTCGAACTAATTCAAAACAACGTCTGGTAGGTGGAAGAATGTAGACTTGGAAGGCGTTTAATTGTAAATGTGTTGCCAAACCAATAAGATGATGTTAGTGAGGAGACCCATTTTAGTTTTTCCAACGATCGCGGATTTTGTACTCGTTAAAACTTCATGGTGTAGTGCGATATTAAGTGGAGCGTGCACCTTTCCAATCGAGCATTAATCGCTGCCTAGACGGTGTGTGCCCTTCACTTGATTAGCTTTCCAGCCGATTGCGGTCCGCACGATTATCGGAATCGCGAGGTCACGTCCTTTGTAATTTTAGAAAACGGAAATCGATGATAGCGTTCGTTGCGATTCGTTAAAGGTCAAACATATTTGGAAAAATACTTGCTCCAAATCCTAAGTAAGTCACATCTCTGTAGGTATTTGACTGTAATTACTTTGTGTAGAAGCCATCCGCTGTCTTCGTCATCGTTATCCAAGTATTGCCAATTGTATTTTGGCTAAACCACGTATTGCATGATTATCTTACTTAATGAACCTCTTTCTCATTATTATTGTACTTCTAGTATCCATAAAGTGCATGTTTATTCACTTTTGTATGCACACTGTAATAAAAAGCACGTAATTCACAGGTTTAAATTAGCTGCAGTAATCAATTGAAAAATGCAATTATTAATTCCTGCCAATCATAATCCATGCACTACAATCAGGAACATGAAGCACTTCGCCGGAAAGTTTTCGTGTACACAACGGCAGTTCTGATTTCACCAAAAAGTGTTTGTGAATATTTTTGTAGTAACGATAAAAGAGCGATGAAAGGAAAAGTTGCTAATTTAAAAATTCATAATTAATGTTAGAGATTTAAAGTTAATATAAATGAATTGTTTTGGTTGAATTCGGTACTTATGCGCTAATAGTGCATAGGATGACCGGCCAATAAAAATATTTTGTTTAATTTTCATTTAAATTTGATATATTTATTCCTTTTGGTTATATTGCCGGCTGAAGAAAGGGTCAAGCAATGGATGAGGCTAATGTTTTTATTGGGGGTCAACAATAGTTGCAAATAACTTATTGGAAATGCTGGGAAACCAAAACGAAGAAAAAGCGCTGTCTTAATTTTATGTCTCATTGAAAAAGCGCAGTCTTTTTGTCACAAGATTTTGTTCGTAATTCTTAAATACTTAAGCCATTTCACCTTTTATTTATATTCATCTCGCCGTGTTCTCATAAAGTAAGGTCGTAGGAGTTGAATTCTTGGTATTTGCTTTAATTTATCTGTTTTGGAATGCAAGTGGAAGACTGTTGGAAGACTTTAAACCCAAAATCCACCTGTGCATAGTACACAAATTTCTAGTTTCATACGTATATCTTTTCAGAATGCTCTAGTGAATATCAATTGAATATTTTTTGCTACACATTGTAAGTGCGAACTAAATTACCTTTAGATTTACATGAATGGTACGAATCGGTTGATATTCTTATGGCGTTTATCATTACTATTATAATTTATGCAGTATGATTAATAATTATAGAAATTATTAATCATTTTATTAATAATTATTTTTTATTATTAATAATTATAATATAGTTTGGATTCTACTTATTAAATTACTAGTCTTGAGTTGCGTAAAAAAAGTAGGATCGACAACCTAAGTTAAAAATCACATTATTTATGTCATCAAATTTCGTGTTGCTCTTTTGACAAATTTAAACTTTTCTTTGTGTTCATGTACGAATATCGACATAAATTTGACTGGATAAAATATTGAGTTAGAGCAAGAATGCATTCCAGTAGCTTTAAGGTGGGGGGTAGTCTGGGAAACTTAAGCAAAATTCAATTTTTCCGAATACTCCTTGGAAGGATCGGGAAATTTTCAACATATAACTACCAAACCTATAATTAAGACAATTCTTTTGAATGAAGTCTTCATAGACAAATGTAAATATAGGTGAGGTAAAGATGAATAATGTAAACAGGGTTTACTTTAACTTACTTTGATTCCAAAACGGGATGCATATGTGGCTATAGGTTCTCGATTGAGATTCGTAATGTCGTTTAAAAACATTGAATATTTAAAAATATCGAAAACTACAATCGTATGGTAGGCTGCTGGTTACCAAAGCTTCATTGGTTATATGTTAGAAAGTATTTTCGTGTTCATGTCCAAATCTGTAGATTCGCTAATGCGGGCCGATCTCTTATCGTCATTGTATTTCTCTACCAACTAGAAAGCCCTCAAGTTACGATGTCTTGCAATATTTCAAATCTTTATCGAGTAAAAAGGACAATACAGATATTTATATCTCTAACATAATAATACATGGTACAATTACGCCTGCCGCATACTTCATTGCGCATTTTGTTGTGTACATCTACATCTCTTTCCTTTAGTTTGAGTCGTTTGTTCAATGGGAAGTTATTGCATGAAAATGTAAATATTTAATCAAAACTTTCCTTGGCATATATTTGGACTACTTATTCAATGGTTTTTTGCCAAATAAAACAAATTTACTGCACGTTTCACAGATTTTTATCTGAAAAGAGCTTCGTTTTGAATAAAACCGAGCAGAGGACGTTGATGGTGGTCGAAAAGTTCATTTAGAACCAATTAGGGAGATCAGTCGCTTCCTGTTAGTTCGTGCCATATTTGGGAGACATCATATAAGTTTAATAAGAGAACATTTAATTTTTTCACTCCTTAGTAGAGCTCCAATTCATCAGCGAAAGTCCTAAGTGAAAGGTATAAGGTCTATCCTTGCCCAATTATAAAAACAAATCTTTCCAATGAAGCCATTCGAATACTTGATTCCGCAGAAACAGAGCAGGATTTCCCGCTCGTCTCCTGTCGTCGAGACTCGGTTAATATCCTTTTGTGAGCATTTTATCGGGTAATTATTTTTTATGCACGGCCTCCACGAAACACTACCTCTCCTTTTCGAATGTTTTTCATTGTCACTCGTTGGAGAATGATGGCAAAAAGGAAGAGGGGGCGACCGCCATTCCCCTTCGTCCCCCTCCAAACAACCCCAACCTCCCTTCGGAACATCGTCGGAAAATGAAAGGACGAAAAATTGAATAACCAAAAAATGAATTTTTTGAGCAAGAGGAGAAAGAGCAAAGGAGGACGCTCGTAATCAAAGCTTGGTGTGTATGTGCGTGCGCGGGCGAGTGTATTGTTTGATACCACCGTGTGTCTCTCGACGACGATTTGTCTTTTGAGTGCGGTTTGGCCGCGGGTTTCTCCGCACGGCCGTGAATTGTGTTCGGGACGTTTGCACGCGTGCCAAAGTTGAGCGCTTCGCGTGCGAGACGAGTGAGAGTGTTGTGAGCTCGCCCGCGCGGATAATGCTCGAAAGAGAGAAGTGGAGCATCGAGGGAGAGATGAAAAAATATAAAATGGAGTTGAGTTGTGAGTTGGAACGTGTGTGTATATCATAGTTTATTTTTCTTTTCGTCCCTACGTTCAATCCACCTCCTCTCGTCCGAGCTCCGTCATCCGACAGAATCCCTCGCTCGCTGGCTGGGAAATTAGTGTTTTATGCTTCGGACTGAGGGGCGAATTTTCACGCCGGTGGCGAGCGCCTACAGCAGCGACCTTCGCGACTGGATGCCGAGGGCGGCTACATGTAGCGCCTTAAAGCGATCACTCCAATGCAGTCCCGGAGGGATAGGTCTGGTTTATTGTTTTTTCTGTGCTACGGATGACTAGGCAATATCTAGCGCCCGAGTGGCCCATCCTCGACTTACCTCAGGCTGTCCGGTAAATGTAGGTATTCCTCGGCGTTTCACCTTGAGGAGACTCAAGCCTTTCATTGCCGCCAGCCGTGACCCTGGTTAAAATCCTTCAGTTTCTACAAGGGAAACACAAAAAGTTGGCTTTGCCGCCAGAAAGGCCCCCAAATATTTTCACCCGTTAAGTTCCGCATAATTCCGCTACGTGGAAGTGCAGGCGTATGTCACGGCTATTTCGTATATTGTATTTACTTCATTTTTAGCCTATTCAAGCTCAGGGCGACTTAGATAAATCTACTGTGAGCTAACACAGGATGCTTACTGTGGAAGCCGTGCAAACGTGAATTTCCTGTGCTCGTCTTCTATGGTGAAGAGTAATACGTACTGATCGGGTGACTCCCAGAAGTGAGATCTGTATACAAGGCGTCAAATCAGCTTTTCTTAAACCACTCTCTTCCTCGTCTACCTTACGAAGCCCTACAGCGAAATCTTAAACTTGAAACTTTTATTTTCTAGGATTTCTTTCCCCGTGCATTACAAGAGTCGGAAAAGAAAGGGACAGGAGTCCAAACGGCAAGAAAAATGCATCAGACTCTGAAATCATTACATGAAGGCTTAAGGCGTGTGAAGTAGAAATTTCGACTGCGCGATTATGAAATCATCATTAAAAATCCAGACCAAATATACGGTTTGTCTGGAAATGTTTTAGTGGAAATGACTCATTTTGACCTCCATGGACACACCATTAATTTTAGCGTCTACTGAAAAAGAGATGACAGAAACCAGAAATCTATTGCCCCGCAAGACGTCGCAAGGGTGTGCGTCAGGGAGTTCAGGTCACCAGCCATTTTAATTATATTCCCCTAATTCCACATACACATCGAGTACTGCGATCCACCAAAAGAGCGCGTGGAAGGGGGGGCACCGAACCCCATTCATGCAAATTCCATTGTACACATTGCGAATATTATGCAGTTAGTAGCTACTCCGCTGACTACACATAGAAGGTAAATAAGGAGCTCCATTAAATAGGCTCTCTTGCAACGCAGGCTATGATTTCCAGGTAGCATTCTACTCATGCAGGACGGGCAATTAAAAAATGCATTAGATCTACAACTTCATTTACGCGCCACCCCACCACCCAGCCTAAGGGCCCTTGGCGGAGGGTGTTAGGGCGCTATTAATGGGTCTATCTAAAGAAAAACTACGCGTCTCTTTCAATTGTTCATGGCTACGTTCTCCAAAAAACGTTTGATGAATACCAACCAGCTTCTTTATGGCCACACCGCAGATAGTGCGTATGTGTTTTCCCCATTTAAGAACGGATGGAATGTTGGCATCCAAGTAATTTACGTTGTTTGCGTGGTTTTAGGCTAAAACTATGAAAATTGGCGAATTCATTAACAGATCTTAGGGGTGAAAATGTGTTCAAATTTTTAGCTGAATAGGAAATGCGATGACTGCGAAAGGTTAGTCCAGATTAAAACTTACCTGATATAGAGTGGATATTTCACATCGCCATTTCTTTAAAAACCGTAAGCAGCACATCTAGAGAGTTTCCATTGTTTCAAGTCCTTAATCACTCTTTAATTGCGCAAGTGCCTCAAACTGTTGACCGTATCGCCAGGAAAATTTCTGGTGCGGGAAAATTTGAAGTCAAAGTTGTGTCAGTAGTGTGGGGGAGACATTCAGAAAACACAACAGCAAAGGTCCTAGGACGGGGACCATCAGGCGTGGTTCTGCGAACCGAGATGAGGGAAATAGCCATGTGCCCACCGAATAGCTTTTTTTTACGTGGAACCGAAAGGCTCCATCACGACGTTAATATAATATTTGCCATTCTGTTCGCCTTTCTTAGTTGCGTCACACCTCAGAGAGGCATCTGGAAGCGATTAAGAGATGATAGATTGTCCCCACAAGGAATGCGTGTGGCGAAGAATGGGGTCCCATCTTCTCATTCTTTGGAGAGGAAATCATGTGCGTCGCAGCGGTTTCCCTTTCTCGTATGACTTGAAAATTGTGCATGTTTCGCTCCGTATTCTTAACTCCTCTCCTTTTCGCACCCCGTTTCGTCACTTCTTCGCCACTCATACCTAAGATCTCCCCATCTTCCTACTCTCACCGTCTTTCACTACTACCCTCTCGTGTTTTCTCACTTTCACTTTTTCTCTCAACTCCATAGTCTCTCCCTCTTATGCGTAATCCTTTAGCCTTTGAGAGGAAGCTTAACAACCTTTTTGTGGTTTCTTCATTCCGTCTCTGGGGTAAAAGATTTCCATATCCTCCATATTAGTTTTCACGGCTGAAAGTATGTGCGTAGCCCGGCATTAAAGCGTTTAGGTAGTCTTGCCCTTCAGCCGTAATTATCCGCGTCCCCTGTACCGAAACGGTATCATAGACGGCTGAAATAACACTAGAAATCTGATAGCAAGTCAGTAGATGTTTGTAATCGGTTCGTTTCAGCATTTTTCAGGAAGGATTGCGTCATTTGACTTATGGCTAGTGTTATTTATTATTATTATTAAAATGTACATGTGCAAATAGACAAATGTCAGGTGGCACACATGTCCCAAGTGTTACAATAAACTTGCCTTGGAAAAATAACATGGTTTCTGAAATAAAATCAACATCACAAAAGATAATAAATAAAATCAGTCAGAAAAAAAATACACTTTAAGGAAATTTCCAAACACCAATCTGTAGTACATAAAAAAAAAGAAAATCCCCATTTCATTAACATTTGTTTCCCAATCGACAAGAAAAAAAAATTAAGCTGTTACTTTTAATTTTATACAACACATCAATCAAATGATTGCAGAAGTTGCTTACATCTTTTCTTAAAAGTTTGGACTCTGTTAGAAAAGGGCTTAAAAGTTTTTGCAGGTAAATTGTTCCAATCAACAATTGTTTTATTTAGAAAAGAAAATTTTTTTTATTCGTCCTTTGTGCCCGGCATTTTACCTTAAAATTGTGGTAATTTCTCCCTATTAAATTCGGGTTCCCCGCCTCTTTCCTTAGATCTGCCCAAGCCTTCTCCCCATTCAGAATGCGGAACATTCCACAAAGTCTGCTTACTTTCCTTCTAGTTTGTAAAGGTTCCCAGCCCAGCGTTTTTAACATGTCAGACACACTATCCTCCTATGCTTCCCCAGTACATATCGGGCAGCCTTTCTTTGCACCTTTTCTAGTTTTTTGATTTGTCCTTTTTCATGAGGGTCCCAAACTAGAGAAGCGTACTCCAAAATTGGTCTTACCCCAGGGTCTGATACGCCTTCTCCTTAGTTGCTTTAACACTCCCTTTGAGGTTTCTCATCACCCAATGAAGAGTTTTCAAAGCTTTCTTAAAAATGTAATCCACATTAAGCCCCCACCCTAAATCCTGGGTTAAGTATACACCTAAGTATTTGCAACTATCACTTCTAGGAATGACATTTTCTGAGAATTTATATTCCCTATTGTTTCCATTTACCTTGTTACTAAAGGTGATGGATTTGCATTTACTAACATTAATATCCATCCCATTATTTGTCACCCACTCCGCCATGTTCTCGGGTACTAACTCAAACTAAAATGTTCCTGATGAGATATGTGAAAGAAATTAAAAGTTGTGTAAATTCTACCCGAATCTCAACTCTATTAAAGTTACTTAGCTTGTTCATTCGATTCACCGCGACTGCCACTGCTGTCGATGGGTCAGAAACCATAGTTGACAACTTCGCGTGAACGAAGTAGAAGGATTTAAATCCGGCATTCTTTCAATTTGTTGATTGCAATGGGTATTTGGTTTAAAGCAGCCATGTTGATTCAGAGGCTGCACATACTAGGGGATTGAAAAAAGCCTCTCGAGTTCTTCCAACGCCGTCACACTTATTGATTTTTGAATCTCTTTGAGCGAGCGTATAACAATCAGGTCCATCTCCACGGTGAATTCGTGTCACGACCATTCTTTTTCTGCCTGTTGGAAATATTTTCCAGCGTGACTTCGTGTAACTGATTAATTATTTAAAGCAGCTCAAAAACTTTGTAAATTCCAAATAAAATTTTTCATGTGGAATTAACAAAGTTTTTGAGTCGTTAAAAATTTTTCAGCCCGTGTGGGCATCCAAATATTATGACTTTTTCTTGTGTTCCCGACCCACACTCCTAGAAAACAAGTAGTCGATTGGTACTTCACCGTTGGGAGAGATCCGGGTCATCTCTTGTGGTTTTCTGTATGTATGTCAATAATGACATTGGGCATTGACATTCCGCTGAGCCTAACTAGGTTTCAGCAATGTTGTGTAATTGTCTCAGTGAGTGTCTGTTTAAAGTGGAATGAGCGTTTCGAAAGCCGATTACGGTTTACGGGAATGAAAATTACTAGAATCTTGTGCCAAAAAAACGGTCAAATCTGGTGGCCAAACGCTGTTTGTTTTTCGGGAGACTTAAATAAGGATAGAAGCAAGGGTTGCGCGGGGTTATGCTGGTAAGCTGTAGTTGTGGATCCCCTTTTCTACTGAGTAGAAACATAAAGGCGAGAACGTTTCACCCGAAATATTGGGTGTAATGAAGTTGATGTGAAGGATTATAGCCATGGAAAACCGCCGTAAGTGCCGTCGCATTGAGTGACAGTTAGTTCCTCATGAGCATGGTCTGCGATTGTGAATATTTTTTCGATCGTTATCACTCTCCATAACGCAGTCTTATTTGGTTGGCACACTTCTTGGTCTCGAATCCGGTGACCAAGCTTTAATGATTCGTACTGATGCCAGGAATCGCATCATGTCATAGCGCAGCATATTAAAAGTGGTGATAACGTTTCCGTTTATCTATGCTGGCTGCTATAAGTAACGCACGCCTTGTTTTTTTGATTGATGATTGCAATCCTAAAATTTAAGATCGCTCCAAATAATAAGGACGTACTTTAGTGATTTAGAATAATACAAGATGTTTTTGACAGTGTTCAAGACTGCATTCTCCGACTTTAAGGGAGGTATCAAAGGGGTTCTAGAAGCCTAGCAGTTAGAGCGTTCGGCTGCGACCCCAATGGTTCCAATTTGGGTGGAAACTCCGGCTAAACCCAAAAGCCTTGTAATTTTCTCGGTAGTAGAACTTTCTGGGTAACGGTAGACAGAGCATGAAAACAAATTTCCTTATCAGCTGTGTGTGTGAATTTCACATCATGGAGGGCCTGAAACTGCTTGAGCAGTACAATTACAGGGTGGGCTAGTCGGGAATTCTACAACTTCTTGAAAAATTCGGGAAAAAATGGGAGAAGTGGGACGGCTTTTCAAAGTCGGGAATATGACGTAAAATCGGGGATGCGGAGATCGGGAATTTCCGATAAGGTTGTTCCTGTCAGTTGAGAGACCATTTTGTGTGTGCAGTAGACCATGTCACACGCCACGCCTGCAGACCCTGGCAAAAGCGGAAACTGCCCTAATTAGAACCGACGCCATTTACGCATGCATATTAGTGACGCGCGAAGCTATGAGGGACGATCCACCAAAAAAATACGTAATCAAATCCCAAACACCCCCGGTGAAAAAATTTGGGAAAGAGGGCGGAACGTTCTCCGGAAAAATTGGAGGAAAGGCTGAAATGGAAATCCATAAAATTGAGTGCCCACCTTGCATATCTCTTTAGCCAGCCCTCTGTTTTAAAAGACATATAATTATTCAATCATCACTTGGAGTTATGACACCAATTCTTTCCCATGTATTTTTGTGTCCCTGTCCCCTTTTTTGCTTTCAATTTTGCACGACATTTTGAAAGAATAACCGAGAGACGATTGCATCTTGTCTACCCCGAGCGTTTCAGTGTTCTTCCTCCCTTCCTCTTAATTTCTTCTCCTCCTCCCTCCGAGGAATTTATATTTCATAACCTCTTCTCTTTCCGTCTCCCCTCTTTAAAAGTGCCCCAGTCACTGCTTTTCACGGGCGCGCGTTCTCTCCACGTCGCGTTTCGTCATGGCTCGCGTGAGTCCCCGTTTTTATCCCCCTCCTTCACTCCCGCCCACTTCAAAACAAGGAGGCGAGGCTTCCAAACTAAAATACACACACACACACATTCCCTCGCGCGCGCCCGCGCGTACACCCCCGCATCCCATGTGTACGCAAACACGTGCCCTTCAGAGAGGGAAGGGAATCGCTGCCTCCACCGCGCGTCGCTCTCTTCCCCCAACACCCACCTCTGCTCACCCAGTCGGCCCTACTACACCCCGAGGCGCGCGAATGCGTGATGCTCTTCCACACGCGCGTGTGCCAGCAAGCACCACGCGGCCTGGAGGGGCGGGGGAAGGGAGTGGAAAAGATGATTTTTTTCTTGGGGTCGTCCCGAATATGTTTTTCGCGAGCCAGCGAACGTATTTTACCGTGTTCCATTACGCGGCGCGGCGGGAAGGTGCTCTCGCGTTTTCGTGAATGCTTCCATTTATTCAATCTCTCGGCAGCGTCATCTTCCCGCTCTCGCTCGCGGAGGTCCACAGGGAAGGGCTCGCGTAAAATGCAATGGAAAAATGTGTATGGCATCGGATACAGGTGAGCCGCGAGGTCTCTCTCTCTCTCTCTGTGCTCGGGTCGGTGCTTGAGTGTGCATCACGCCTTCCGCTCCTGGGAAGGCGCGAATTATTTTTGTTTCTTTAGGTTCCGCGCAAAATCCACTTGACGTCGTGCGCGAAAATGAGCGGGGATAAATTAATGAGGGAGCACCGCGGTCAATAACTTTCCAAGATATATTTGATAGGCGACGGCGGAGCTCACCTCATACCGAGCACTACGGCGCGCTGACGTCATGGTTACGAGGACGTACCTTCCCTATTTGCCACCTGCGGTTTCCCCGAAACAAAAAATTGGATGGGCAAAACAAAATATGAATCCAAGAAATTTGCCGTCCCTTGCGTGACTATTTGGGATGGATTCATTGCAAAATCAGACGCCTACCTTTTATTTTATTTAACTCTTTTATTTTTCATTGTTCGCCATCAGGTTTCGACTTGGACCCGGTGACCTTTCACGTCAGAGCCCATGTCTCGAGCAATTAAAAGTATACGTGGGATAACAATTTGCATTTCAGTTCATGAAATATTACTCTGTTGGGATTTAAGAGATGGTTTCGAAGGATTCCCACCGGAAGTTTAACCGTGAGCGCCCTTCACTTGCCAAATCTACTAGTACACTGCCCGATTGCAGTAAATGGTTGAACAAAAGGATACTTCTGCTTTTTTGACCGGATGGCCAGCCATCCTTTCGTCCTTGAAAAGCAGGAATGAGAAAAATCTTCGGAAAAGCCTGGGAAAACGTGGAATTGAGCGGTAGAAGCAGGAATTTTGGAAAATTTGCTATCTTATTGTAAATTTGCCGACCTGGGTGGTGGCGGGGTAACGTCCCCGCCTGCCAACCCAGAGGTCGGGGGTTCGATTCACGCCCAGGTGGTTTTTTCTCCACCTAGGACTTGGGTGTATGTTATTGTAATATTGCTATGTCATTCTTTAAAGTTCGATGTAAAGGCCGAAGTGCTGTTTTTTCGGACTAATGCAAAATAAATAAATAAAATAGTTGACAGCAGCAGAAGGAAGAGTGTATGTGAAGACAATGTGAATGACTGATGTACGATTTTTCCTAAACTAGCGGCTTTCAGCGCGTTACGTATTCTACAAGAAGATAACAAATAGTGCGTCACATGAAGCAGTTCGTGCAGCTAATCGGGCTAACTTGAGCTCTGCGCCTCGAAGCAACTGCCTACTTACCGCTCCACCTGCTACCGCTCTGAGTAGTAGTACTCCTTGGGCACTTCTTTGAGTGGGAATACCACGGTAGATCAGTGCTACTTCCTGATGTTCTCCTTTGTCATACATTGTTTCCGGATTTGTATTTCCTGAATGCTGGTAGTAAGAAAACTAACTTAAGGTTTTCATGGCATGTCTAACAATCAAATAGTTAGTGAAAAAAGTGGAAAACCCCAGTGATCTAGTCATAAACTGCGATCGAGGTAATCTCTCTACCATAAGCGGGATTTTAATTTAGTTGCCGTCAAATTTCGAAAACTATATTTATGAATTCACTATTTGCCCATAAATGTCTTTGGCACAGGGGAATATGCTTAAATACTTGCGCATGTAAATTAAGGGGTGTCCTTCGATTTGCATCGCAGATACAATGGTATGCAGGCAGGTAGTAGAAACGGTAGCGAAGTACTATGAAAAGCGAACTTCTAAATTTGATAACTTAGGAGAAACCTGGAATCAGGAACCATCTAATTGCCGCCAGCCATTGATTGAGGAGGAATTCGTCGTTTTCCATTGAAGAAGCTACAATAACTTACCTCGTTCAATATTTTACCGCTCAACTCTTTTCCTCATTGCCACTTTTTTCGTCCCCCTTGTTCTACTTTTGTACTTGGCGAGGGGATGAATTAGAATATTTTCCATTGACGTAGCGCTCCCTCACGGTGCCACCTATCTCGTCGAATTTTGTCTTAAACACGTTGGTCATCTTATTATTATATTACGTCTGTCTGTAAGAGCGATTCTCAAGATGTTGGAAATCGACACTATAGGTAAATTACTTCCATAATGGCGAGAATATCCTTTTAATTGGTATGAGCAGACATTTTATTATCTCATTACCGGAAAATTTCTTTAGCAAGTGATGATGTGAAGGTAATTTCAAGTGAATTATCATTTTTAGATATTTTAGTACCCACCGCTAGGGTGTGTGGCAGGGAGTGAATACGCATCAAGGCTACTTTTAACGCGAATATGACCCATACGGTGGTCGGACAAAGTTATTATGATCCCTTGTCGTTCTTGGAAAAAATGACATCTTTAATCTATCTTTTCTCTCTAATCTTCAAACTGAGTAGCTTCTGGCGTGATGTGGTGGTAGTCGAACACAATGAATAATTGATCAGTTATTCGTTACTCTCTAGTCTTATTTACATGATCTCTCTTGCCGTAGCACGATGGGGTCAATGATAAATTTTCATCATCACTCCTAAAGACACATACTTTCAATTAATGTAAGAGACTTAATCTATAATTAAACCTTCGCTCCGTGAGTTATTCCCAGTTTAGCTTCTCTAATATTATGAATACGCTGCTAAGCTTATCATAACAACGTTTTACAAATCTAACTCATCTACGCTGCACGCGATCCAAGTCGGCGATTAATCCAACTTCGTGAGGATCCCATATACTAGCAGCATATTCTAAATGAGGCCTAACTTGATTCTTATTTTGACTAACTAGATTTGATTAACTATTTTGATCTAACTAGATTCTTGAGGCTTATTTTAAAATGGGGATTTTTTTTATGTACTACAGATTGGTGTTTGGAAATTTCCTTAGTGTATTTTTTTTTCTTTTTTCTGACTGATTTTATTTATTATCTTTTGTGATGTTGATTGTATTTCAGAAACCATGTTATTTTTCCAAGGCAAGTTTATTGTAACACTTGGGACATGTGTGCCACCTGACATTTGTCTATTTGCACATGTAAATTTTAATAATAATAATAATAACCAGCGAAATATAACATTTCTCTTTGACCCTTTCATCATATTTATCCGGTTCTCTTCTGAAACATCCTATTTTTTATTTAATCTAATTTTTATTCTATCCATTTAGCTTTCCCACATATTCCCCATGCACGTTTCACCCTGGAGAAGTATTGAGTGAGGGTAACGCCTAAGTATTTAATCGAGTCTTTACATTCCATTTCGTTTTTCCCGATGCAGCATTTGGGAGGGAATTGCTCTTTTTCCAAAAATTCATCATTACGCATTTCATTATTTTTATGTTCTTTATTTTTATCATTATTTTATTTATTTTTATGAACACTGTATTTTGATGGTATCGGCAAGAGACGAGCATGATAAATGATGGTTTAACATTTTTAGCGTAGCTTTTTGAAGGCTTCACAAGAAAATAGTAGGCACCGCTTTTAGCGGTGGCTCTCCTTTGGCGGTGAGAAAGAAGGACACGGTGGACGTTTAGAGGGAATCGTGAAGGCTATATGGTGGAGGGGGTCCCTGCGACAATCCCTAGATCATCTCGTACAGCCATTAACAATCATACCCTTAAAACAAATGTTTAGAGCAATTTGAAAATAGTTCTAAGCTTGGGAATATAAAATTGTATACTATATGGTTTCAAACGGTAGGCTGCATCATACCGCTATTATGTCACAAATAATAAAAACAACTCCTAAGAAAATAGGCTCCATTTCCTGGAAGTACTCATACTTTTGAAGGATAGATTAATAAGGGATATTTGGTCGATAGAGTTGGAGACGAATATGGGCAATAGTTCGACTGATTATCATTGAAAAAGCTTTAGGAGTGGTCTGGGCTGTGTTCCAAGAGACTTGGTGCCTCAATCAACAAACCGAACGGCCCGTTCGTTCGTCGCCTTGGCATGTCGTGGCGTCTGTGTCAACTTTGATGAAAGCAAAGAAATTTGTCTCTCCCATCACAGGAGAGTCGAGATTTTAATTTGTGACTGGAAGACCACTTGGTTTTCTCGGCGCCTGAATTAGCGTCTTGTTTGCCAGACTGGGGATTTTGGTATCCCACCCGCATTCGATTTTATTGTCAATTCGTTCGATCAAAGTTTTCATATGTGCATGTTGAAGCTTATTCCGATTTTAAATTTAGTTCTAAATTATTAGGTTCCGGAAGAATGTTTCATTCCAATTCATAGTAACGGGTAGAAATTCATAGTAACAGTCGACCAGTGAAGGAGGGAACTTAGTCTGTACGGAGGGATTAACTCGTAAGTTATGACATTTATTTATTCTTCTTGGTCCGAAAACACCTTTACATCGGACAACACATACAATAATACAAACACTCAAGCCCTAGGTGGGGAAAAACCCACCCAGGCGGAAATCGAACCCGCGACCCTTGGATTGGCAGACGAGGACGTCACCCCGCCGCCACCCGGGCCGGCAATACATCTGAAATCTGAACTATTGACAAAAGGAGTTTTCTCCTCTTTTGCATAGCCCACTAACATCTATCTACTGCCTCGAATTATCCAGCACACATTGAAAGGCACATTAATTCGGTGCTCCATTTACACAATTCCTATACTTTGTGGTTGTTGAATCGAGAATTACTTGTGACTCGATCTGTTATTTATCACCTTAATTATTCGAGATAAGTTTTGGTGTTATTTCTATTTTACCGGTGAAGAGTGGCGTTTACTACATCAGGTCATGCATGGTTGAGATGTAAAACCGTTGGTTGGAGAACCTCTGTAAGTTCGACGACTTTCTCGGAGAACGTCCTCTGTTGTTAACATCAACCCCAGGTACTAAGGCGAAGTTCAGTTATTAAAATGATAACTGGCAGCTTTCAAGGCAGTTACTGCTGCTAATTGTTTTCCAGTCAATCTTTTGTCTCTGCCCTAGATAAAAGAATGAAATAATGATGCTGTGGAGAGCAATAAAAGGTATCGACGAGATATTAAACAAAGACCGCAACTCATACCGCATAAAATTGATAGGTTAACAGCTCGTCTGATTTCGAAACGAGTGTTTATGATTCATGTTCGCGATGATGACATACTTGGTGAGACACATTCAGGGCATCCAATGAGTATTAGCACGGATAAAAATTTATTTTCCCGTGACTGCCCGTCGGCCAGCGCGGTCAGCTGTAGTAATTGAGCCGCCCCCCCCCTCCCAAACCCCTCCCCGTCGCGCGCACGTCTCGACCCGCTGGCGACTCGTCTCATTTCCTTCCCCTCTCCCGAGTCACTCGTCTATTAAATGCTTACACTGACGTCAGTCTATCCGTGCACTGTGTTGTGTTTGACGCGTTTCTGTCTCGCCCACCGTCCCCTCCCCCTTTTTTCCCTCGATAACCCCCTTCTCCGATGGTTTCTTAGGTTCAGCCCCTCACCGTCTCGCCCCCAACTCCCCCTTGGCAACTCGCGAGCCTTGTGCCCGCCGTTTCGCTCGTGTGACGGGCGTGCGACTTGCGCAACGCGTGGGAGGGAACCAGCAGGTGGGGAAGTGTCGATGGGTGGGGAGAGTGCTAGGCGCAGGGGGTGGTTAAGGGAAGGTGCTAAGGGAATTGCGGGGATGGGGGCTTTGGCGTGGTGACGGAACGGTGTCTCGTCGTGAAGGGGGTCGGTCAGTGGTCTTAATCATCAAATATTCCAGCGAGAACGACGACTTGCCTCACCGCACCTGTGAGTCCACAGACCACTTAGCGGTATATTCCTGTCACATATGATTTTCCGTTCCACTCCTGTGAGATTTATTTGCTCTCTCAGCTCTGAATTGATGTTTAAAGGACAGATTAGGTAATGATTTTTAATGTGGAGCGTGCTGATGTTGTCACATATATTCGTTCTGTGAGAAATGATGTTTAAGAAGATTTTCCAGATTCGCCTTTGGAGGAATACGGAATTAAAGTATGTGGAAAAGAGAAATATTATAAAAACCTTTTTTCGATCGCTTGATGGAATTGGTGGAAAAGAAGGTGGGTGGAAAAGATGCGGGATTCTATTGGGATGCTGAAAGTTGTTGATAGAGGAAGGAGAATGGCTGGGTAAGAGGGATAAAGATAAGCATTTTGGACGGACGGACATAAATATGATGAGCGGAAGGAAGCAATAATAGAGCTAAATATGGGGTGAGTTCCGAAAGTAATGCAATTTTATTTTTTTTGTAATTTGTGGAACATATTTGCACAGTCACTTAATATTCTTCATAGTACTGTCCTTAGGCCTCTACACATTTTTTCCAGCGGCTCTGCCATGACCGGTACGCGATCCGGAAGAGGTCTTCCGGGACCTCTCGCAAGGTCTGGATCCGGGACCTCTCGCGGCTGATTGGATCTCTTCTGTGAACGAAAATCAAGTTCCTTTCAGGGCTGCCTTAATGGGAGGGAACAGAAAGAAGTCTAGTTGGCCGACGTCAGGACTATATGGGGGTTGGGGCAGCGTTGGCACCTAGTGTTTATCCAGAAACTCGAGGACTCGTAGCGCGTTGTCGTGTTGGAGTTGCTAGGTAGCGGAGATGTCTTTTCTCGTCCCGATGAGAATTTGGGACCCCGATGACCCTTTTTCGGTGTCTTTCCAGCCCATACACGTAGTAGGCAGCGTTAACTGCCTGTCCTTGAGGAACAAACTCCTAATGGACCACTCTTTTACTGTCGAAAAAGACGATGACCATTGTTTTCAATATGGATTTTCTCTTTCTTGCCTTTTTGGGCTTGGGAGACTGGTCGGTATGCCACTCAGAGCTTTGGAGTTTCGTTTCTGGGTCGTATTCAAACACCCATGTTTCATCACCAGTGATGACGTCCAAATAATCAGGTTCATTTTCAATACGTTGCAAAAGTTCATTTGAAAAAAGTTGGTCTTTCGTGACAGGGTCGGCGCGCAGAGGTTTACAATTAATTACTGACGTCCTGCCGCTTCCACAGCTTGAAGAGCACTGAGACAGGTTTCGAGGCCACGTTAGCGTCACCCACTTACTACAAACGGTTGGATCCCACTTCGACCAATAGGAGCGGCGCAGGAAATTCAATTGCATAATTTTGGATCGAACCATGTTTGCAGAAGTAATGTGAGTGTAGTATTCAGGAGTTTCAAAGTTTATTTCCATGCGGTGACTGCGTAAATATTAACTTGTCGTTGGTTTCTCGGATCAGTATCGTGGCGAAATAAATATTGACCACGGAAATATTTAAGGCTTCAAAAGAGGATCTCCAAGTGGCTGTATCATTTCACTGTTCTAGGGATCATCTAGGTACCCATTAAAATAAAGGGTTATTTTTTGGCCATTTTTTGCTCACTGCAAATAAGTGAACCGAGGATGAATTGAACTAATCTTTAAGTAAATTTTGCAAACATAATTAACGGGAGTGATTCTAATGTTGGCTATGCATGATATTTTAAGAGCTGGAATGTCCATTATTTCCAGTTATTGTATTCAATCGTGCAGTGGAATTAATCCCTCCCCGGAACTAACTCCATGGAAAGCAGGGCCGAGTGTGACCAATTCATTAGCAAGCGAGGGTCTAGAGTGCTGTTTTTCATCGATTCTCATTCAGTTCTTGTTCAATTTTTGTTTCACAGAAATGTGATTTACCATGTTTGTAGATTAATAGTGGTCCTCGTTTTTTGATTCCATTCTTTTCAATTCATTTATATGCCCCGGTATGACGGAGAGATATGTGGACTGCGTATTCCACTTACTGAAGCACATTAATCGTCATTTTTCTGTAGTACCACGTCTGACAGCACGAGAAGGATAACCCGGAACCCGTCTCGATGTGCGGTTACAGTAATCATATTTTCCAGATGAGGTGCTCCTCGTGTCCACCGTTGTAATGGTAATATATTTCAGCATTGAAATGGGTTGAAAATTTAACCAATCTATCCTGGAGGGGCGGATACTTTCATACTGGCTAATTAACCAGAAGATGAAAGAGGGTTTGCAACTACAAGCGTTTATTTATCGCCGATTACTATCCTCAGTGAGCCTTGTTAGCCTGAGCGTACATATTAAGGAGTGAGCTGCTCATTGTATCGTTGTAATTTAATCTCGACGTTCGTCACGTAGTCATAAACTCCTAATTAATCCTTTTATCCTAGTCTAAAATACTTCGTAGGTAATCTCAACGAACCCGCTTCCTGGAAAAAAGTAGTTGACCTGCATCGGATGAGTCGAGCATTCAAGGTTTTAGATGGCGGCCATCAGTGTATTGTTGTTTTCGTGAACATTTATAAATTTGTCTGCAGTAAACATCAAAATGGAAAAACCCATTCAATCCCGGTTTTATAATGTCTTGATAATTCCTGTAATTGTGTGTAATCTTTAGTAAATAAGAGCATCAACTCAACGTCGAGATTTCCGACAAATCCGATTTTATTAAAAAAGAAGCTTGCTTAGTAAGGGATGCGAACATTTTAACCGTGGTAGCAACGTCTGTCAGTTGTTGAGCTGTTCAACGGCCGGTTTTGAACTTGACCATCGGTTATGAAACAGATTTGGTCCTATCTGGAGGTTAAACTTAACCTACAGGTTAACGAGACAATATTGAACCTGGCCTAAGAGTTCCATGTGTGGAGTTTAACTTCCGTTAGTATTGAAGAACTGTACCTAGCGCAAGAGGGAAGAGAGGAAACAATGTTCGGAAACGGCAAAATAATGAAGATTAAATGAACAAAAATAATCGTCAATGGGATCGGGTTGGTGCGGTGGCCAGGGTACTGGCTTCCCAGCCCGAGGGGTCGTGTTCGAATACCAGCAGTGGCAGAATTTCTTATGGGTATTCAGTTTCATACAGCGGTGGCTTGTGGGGAGCTTTTCAAGTGGGGTATTCTGTCCGTCGGGTGGGCGTTTTAAATTTTGGACCCCATTGATCGTTTATTTTTTTTTGTAACCCCTTGGCTGAATGGCTAACGAAAGCTTGATCATCTGCAAACCTAATTTCAAGAAACTGCGGGATATGCTGCAACAGTAACTTTAACGGAGTCATCCTCTACGTGTGCATTACAATGCAACAATTTCAGAGAGTAAAAATCATGCGTGACATTGAATGTACGGTATTTCGTCACAACATCTTGTTCCTTTAAAGCCCCCAAAATGTCAGTGTTTGAGAGGACTTCTCGGTAGCTTAACTGGCTAAAGCACTCGGCCGGATATCGAGGGATCCGGGTTCGAATCCCGGTCAAGGCGAATGATTTTTTACTCTCTGAAATTGTTGCATTGTAATCTGCAAACCTGTTTACCGGACTCTCTAGCATTAATGGAAATGTGCATTAATTGGAGGATCTGCTGGGGGGAGCCGTGAATTGAGTAACGAAACTGATGATTAGGGCTAGAAAGGTAGGAAGCTAGGAATGGAGTTTATCCTGGACGAGAATAGATAGGGAAACTGCAATGACACTTTTTTGTGTTTGTTAACTATTGATAACCGGATAATGCATTTAAGAACTGCAATGACACTTTTTTGTGTTTGTTAACTATTGATAACCGGATAATGCATTTAATCTTTTTCATTGTTTCATCGTTAAACACTCAGAAGACACTGGCGAACCTTCGACGTGCGAGCGATTTGTTCTTAGCAACCAACTGATAGAATCACGTGTCATTTGAAAAATGGCGTTTTTCATTCATCCACGGAGTTCTTATAGATCAAGTGCGTGCGAAATGGCTTTTCCGTTATCTTTATCGTATTTTTTCACCCTTTTTAGCTGCTGTAATGCAAATAAGGTGGTCACCATATTAATAGCTCTTCCCCTGTGGATCGCCCCCTGCTGCAAACTTGAAGCTTAGTGATTTTTTTGTCGGCGTTATCCTCCGTGTTGCCCTTATCGGCTCACAAGACTAATGCATTTCGCTCGCTCGCGTCGCTCCCTGCTTAATTGGTGTTCATGAACAAAAACACTGTTCAATGTCAGGTGAAAGGTATGGTCAAGCTTACCTGCTCTTTTGTGAGCGTTACTGAATGGTGATGTTACTGGAGTTTAATGGACCCATATGTTGGGTGATTTGCCCGCGCTGGAATAGGTTTATTTTTCGAACGCGGCTAAAACGTGCCCACCTCTTCGTTTTCGATGTGTTCATTCCTCCCTATGAAACTCTGCTGACAATATCCGTGAGCAGCTGCACTATTCAGTTGGTTTATTCGGCCGTTATGTGTTTTGCTGGTTTTTTTTGGGCGTGACGTATTTTATGAAATTATATGCATTCTCTCGTATAAACTTCCGTGTATAAGGTCATTTGAAATTAAATACCCTGGGTAAAAGAAAATATTCTGGCTCTGCGGAATTAATTATCTTCCTCTATGCGTGATAAGTTGTTTGAATCAGCGCGAGACGTGCGGTAGTGATTTGTGACATTAACGAACAAGATATTCGGGAATTCGGGAGCGGAAAAGGGTTGCAGGACATTCCGAAGCCGCTTTGGAATCGTTATAGTTTTAACGAAAGCAACAAGAGGTTATTTGTTGTGAGGTTTTATACTACTTTTTCTCTCCTCGACATTAGCGCTATTCTTTCATTTGCTCTAAAATTCGTACAAAGTAGACAGTTTTTGCTGCCAAATGATGTATGTGCTTAAATTGAAATAGGTAATCGGATTTCCGTATTTCCTGTTAAGCTTCATTCACCTCATTCGTGTTTCATCGTATAATTTGGTCGTATACATGCCTCGGAGTGAATTGTTCCGTCTTCTGCTAACTTGAAAATAGCTCCAGTTTAAATCCGAGTTGTTCATCATATGACGACAAGTCATCTTTTTTATTTGTTCTCTCGTAGTCTTCATACATGAATTTCCTTTGCACCTTTCGTTTACTCGGGAACTAGTGAAACTCGGCTAGTTCTTAAAGTGTTAGTGAATGACAGGAAACAATTTTCTAGGCAACGCCCGAAGAGAAATGTGCGTATTCGTTGAAGTAGCAAAGCTTTGGCACAACCTTTGACTCCACGCAACTTTTTCGCCAATCCCCTTATGGCGTCTGTAATCTTTTTGTGAAAGAAAAATAAATTACCTGTTACGGATTAATCATGAAACCAAATTCTTTGAATATCCTAACCTTAGAAACAAAGCTTAAAAATATCTACAATTAGGTGTGGTAAATTTTAATTTACGGATTAAAATTGTTGTACATACCCAAATGCCCACGTAATTTTTTTGATTGAAAAAATCAAGTCTTTATTAACTTGGTGGATTTTGGAAGATGTGTAGGTCAGCAACAAGGACACAATTCCATTCACAATTTTATGAATCCGCCTACCATGGACTGATGTAGGGAAAAATCTTTATGTGGAGCAGTTATCATCAGAAATTATGGTAAGCGTTTTGAGATGTAACATCCTAAAGAATATTATCAATTTTCTCGAATGAAGTAACGATACAATAAACCTTTCCAAGGCAAGCCCGTTTTGCCCTCATATACATGTATACCGATTCAAATAGCTATTTTCATTATGGATTAGTGAAGAAGATAGGGTTGGAATCATTTTTGAAAGTGCGCTAATATTTAAAGCCCGTATTATCTAAATTGTTTTAAAATAAATTTTTTACATATGGTCTTAGTTCATCATGTGTATGTGTATTTGATCAAAGGAATTGTAAATGTAGGAGTCGTAATAAAATTACAAACTTAGTAATCCTCTCTCTTCTTTGAAACGGCTTCTTAAGGCCCAGGGAATTGCTCCAAGTATCAGTGGAATACGTAAAGGAACAAAAATTAAATTCCATGCAATGTCTTTAAGTGAAGGTACTGGCAAAGTTAGGCTTCAGGCATTAGCGGATAATCTCTTTGCCGTTTATTTTCACAGTGCAAAGACGTGTAACGAGTAATTGATCAGATGTGTGTTATTTATGGGGGGGTATTTATTTTCTTACCTAGATACTTACTAGTAGTCTACATAGATATATAATGATTGGAATTTTAAGCATAGGAATGGATTTTCGTACTTGGCAAATATGAGTGTATACATGTACATTTATACTCTTCATATCGGTCCATTTTGAAAGTAAAATAGTAAGAAAAACAGGATTTGTGGATATGTGTGTGTGCACCTTTTGGGAATTATTTTTCAGATATTAATCTTATTCGGAATTAAGGAATATTTTTTGACGTGCCAAAATCTCCAAAAGAACACCATACATCCTTGAGTTTAGTTCCTCGGTTGACGCTCCCTTTCGTTTTTACATTCTGCGCAACGGAGCGAGACGATTGAAATTGTACTCGTTTTGATTTCCGTTTTGTTTCCCTATTGAGAACACGCGCGGGGAAATCCGATTCTTTTGACTGATCTCCTTTCCGTCGGCACAAAACTAGGATATCTCGAATGATTTTCTGTCCCAGAATCACTGTTGCATATGGATATGGAGGAGGATTCGGCGGAAGAAGAGGGAAAGGATGACGGGCATCTAGCCTACTCCTTCCGCTGTGCTGCTCGTATCGACTACGGCGATCTATCCTCGTATCCTCCGATGGCCTTCCGCTCCGCTTTCGGGAGGAGACAGCAGCGGTGGGATCGCCCCTTCACACGACCAAGTTCTCATTCCCTTGCTCTCAACTCTTGTTGTACTCGCGCTACACAGGGGTTACTCAAAAGAGTTGTGGGTGGCAATTGGGGCGTGAAGGCGTGAGTTCTCTGCCGCTTGCGTATGGATCGGAGTCGTTCGTGCGGATAGCGAACTGTCGCAATATGCTGTTGTTATTCCTCCTTTAAACACTAGGTTCCATCTCGATATCCCGATTCACTTTCCAGCCATTTTTAAAGTTTGGCATATCATTAATACTCAGGTTTTCTTCGAACTTCCCGGTGCTTCTCTGTTGGTCTACCTTTCGGCTTGCATGTGAATTTAAATCGTGTGTGTGTGTGTGTATGTGTGTGCGCGTTGCATCAGTGGGAATTTCTCTCATTTATTAATAGGTGAAATTGTACTTGTGAATCCCTTAAATGTTATTAAATTATGTCTAACACATAGAATACCGAATAAAAAGTGGTTTATTGCCGCTATCCATTATGGCATGATAGTGGTCTAATAATTTTGGGCTTATATTATTTAAAATTGTATTCGAATCACTGCGAGTCTCCGTCACAGGCGGGATGGAAGCCTCTGGCATGAGACCTAGGTAGATAGATATTAGGTGGTTTTGAACTTTTTAGCTAGCCTTTCTCACTGGGTAAGCAGTAGGTTTTTCTGTATCCATAGGCTTAAGGCTTGCGTGTTGCCAATTTTCGTAAAACGTTTATCGTTTAAGGGAAAAAATTGCAGAAAATCATTTATTACTCTCTTTTTTTAGTCGTGTTAGCGATAAGGTGAAATAAAATGCAGTGTCCCCGGTAAATCGAGGGAAAATTCCCGTGTACATGCAGTTAGGTCATGCATGGTGAAATTCCGGTCCTATTCCCGTTCTCAATCAGGAGAGGCGTGCTGATATAAAAATCATAGGAATCGTAACTCGCTCGATTATTTCGTGCGCCCCGCGGTTCAGGTTTATGGTACCTCACTCACCCCTTACGTTCCATCTTTTTCGGAGAATTCGGAGGTATCTTCTGCCAGCTAAACAGAAACGTTTTTAAACGGGTCCCCGCCACGAGGAGCCATTATATTCCTCAGAATCTTGCTTTCCATTCTCGAGTCTTGATTGCTGTTTTTAATGGAGGAAACGGGCTCATTTTTTCCCCTCGCTCTCGCGGAGGCCGGACGAAAGAGTCCCTCCCTCCCCATTCTCTTTCCCTCTCCATATCACAGTCTTCTCTCTCTCTCTCTCCATTTGTGATAAAAGGGTCGGGCGAGGGAATAACGTAGTGCCGGGGCACAATAGGGAGCTGCGGTGGCAGTACATCCCTTTAGAATGTCTTCTTTAATTACTCCCGTGTCGCCGAATTCCCATTAATCCTTGGGAACGGGTTAAAAGCAATAAGTGCGAGGCGTAATGCTCGTGGCGTGGTCGTGTCTCCGTGATTACGTGACCCTCACCATTATTTTCGTTTTCACTTTTTGTTCGCGCAACGTTTTCAGTAGCATTAATAAAAGGCTTAGCGCGCACAAGGCGGTCATTAATTCAGTCTCGCATATCTATGACGGGGACCGAAAATTTCTCTGGAATTTTTCAATTTTTAGTCGTTGGCGTAGATATAATAAATTCTGCCGTCACGAATGCCTGCGGGACGTTTCCAACGGTACACCGTGCCCCATTTGGCCTCGTTATGAGTTCACTGTATCAGTTTGACGCTCAGAAGTTGAAGACGGAAGAGTTAAAATTTCTTATCGAATGGAAATTCGCGTGTAGGTGTAGCAGTCAGCCGTCGATCTCCGCCGGCAAGTGTCTCCCGATAGCGTGCCCGTCGTTAAGAGCATCTTGTCACGAGGGCGCTCCAGAAGCTTCGCGCAAGTTAAGGTCGTGAAACGTTTCAACTCACCGGAAAAGGAAATCGTTTAATTTTTTGCTACTCTTTCGGTTACTTGGCGGAGAGGATGGATTAGTCCGCCGAGGAATGAGTTTATCGTTAGGATTTTGATCGATTTATCTTAAGACATAAGCGGAAGTGAGGTGCTGGCGAATCTGCGGCGGGGAAAGGGCACGGAGACTTGTTGGTTAATCTAATGTGGTCGGGTTTTAAGCTATGGAGGGCACGTAAGTTCTTTTCAGAATAGACGTTGGAACGCAATAAAAACTTCAGTGAGACTTGTTTTAGTTGATTCGTCTGCAAATTCACCTAATATAACATTATGGAAGATTGATACTTTGTCGGTTGTGGAAGGGACCATTTCATATGTGTTACTCGATTATCGCATGAGTGCATATCGATAGCATCTTGCTTTAGTAAATGTTTCCGCAACATCCTCTGACGGACCAGATGGACGCAATCACTCACAGACCACTCACATGACTATAGATTGGGCACTTTTGACCAAAAGATCGGAAGTACCCAATGGCTGGAGGAGAGATTAAGCTATTTTTTTATCCGTTACCCAATTCGCAGCGCATTCTTTCCAATTAGGTATGCAGCCGTCAAAATGATCGGTTCTTGAGAAATCATTTGTCGGCGAAGAAGGTAATCGCATCAGCCGTTCGTGGGAAGCACGTAGAGTGGAAATCTCATCGCGAGAGAAAGAATTATCACCGTACGCCGACTCTCTAAAGGGCCGTCGTACATAGGTGGTATAATGTATGAATAATAATGGAGTTCCCTCGGGATGCTGGATCTATTAAGAAATCGCGGAGATGAGGATCCCAGTTTGATAGTTGATCGACCGAATTCTTTCTTGATTTCATTTTGCAATTCTGACTGATTCGGAAAACGTTCCTAACTTTCATTGAAGCCAAATTTTCAAGAAACTGCGGGAGATGCCACAACAGTAACTTTTAACGGAGTCATTCGCTATGTGTGCATTATAATGCCACAATTTCAGAGAGTAAAAATCATTCGCCCGGTCCCGGTCAAGGCGAATGATTTTTACTCTCTGAATTTGTGGCATTTCATTGAAGCCTTAAATATGACCTAAGTCTGAATGAGATCTCGGTATATGGCCGATTGGTATTAAGATTAAATAGTCGGGTTGTCAGTGGGCATTAGTTGCTATTGGTAATCAATGACGTCTAATCCTACCTATTTACGTGACTTAAGTGCCACCATAAATCACGCCATATCAAACATACAGGTTTGTACAATTTGTCGTATATTCGATTTTTCTTCTTCAATATGCTATTTTCCTTTTTCCCTTTAGACTTTCATCAACCGAGTCCTGCTCGTACGAGTTGATATTCTCCGTCATTTTTTAAGGATGGCCCTTCCCTCCCAACGATTTTCCTTAGGCCACGTCATACGATTTCTACAGCTTTTTAATAGTGTTTTATCATTCCCTGTACCGGAAGGAGTATGATAAATACAATCGTACTTGTTATAGTCTGAGTAGAGAGCTGATTAATTCCTGGGTGGCTAATCTTACATGTCTCAATCAAGATTTTCTGTTGCTTGTTTGTACGTATTACAGATTTTCTTTTGCCCCGGTGGTCCACGGTTAAGGGACCCATTTTGGTGAGTGCTAAACTACGATCTCTCTCCCCATCACAATTTACTTTTAAGCATTTTTTCATCCCACGATTACGTGATTATTTTTTTAGTTCCCTTGTATTCAAAAAGTAGGCGTAGAGATGTTTATATGGTTTTGGGGCGTACAGGAAACGTATTTTATGGAGGCATGTGAAATGGTGTAGGCGGATATTGCGTTCTTCTAATTTTGGGCACCCGAGCGCTCCTACGAGTTAAGTGCGTCATTAGGTAGTCTTGGATGATGTGTGGCTGTGGAATGGTTTTTTAAGGTCTGTAGAATTTGTATTAATCTCTTTATTTTCTATGCGGTTCCATTATATTTCTGTTTTGGTGTTAAAATAGTATGGCCTGCTCCTAAAAAATCCTCGCTCTTCTTGATATTTTGTGTGTCTGACTATGATTAAAACTTGTTCTGAACCAACTAACTCCACAGAAAATTACTGTGCGAAAAACAGCCTACATTTGGTGATATATGTGATACTTATAATTTACTCAAGCTTCACTGTTGGATCATATGAATAAGTGGATGTGGAATGAACTGTTAAAAAGGAATGAAAGCTGAGCATAAACAGTAATTTAAGAAATATCACACTAACTGCTGTGGAACCTTGAGCAATGGCGTACTTGTGCCAAGAAGCGTTGACTGTCCAGCCAGATGGCATTTTTGCTACAAACAATTAAGTTAATTTGACTAACCCAAACCTTAATTATGGCTAAACTAAATCATGGCATCGCTTTTTGATATATTCTTGAATTTAAATGGCTTTTAAGTACACATAGGCATTGGCTTCTTCGCCGTGTATACGACCATCGTCATAAAGGTATCCTACGTTCCATTTCAAACTATAAATCTTTAATCCACAAACGACTTCACTTGCAATATCGACTTTGTAAAACTCACGGCACTCTACATGTTTACAGTGAATTTAACAATTTTCACGATTATATTTAATTTTTAGTGGCAATAATTCTTTGCGTAAGGTGAATAATTCGAGAAGTACTTGTTATTATCACTTTTTAACTGGAGGCATTTATATAAAAAATAAATATTATTCAATATCATTTTCTACTAGCCATAACACAGTTTCACAATCTGATCTGAAGATTCAGGAACAGGACAGAGTGGTTCATTTGAATTCTTAAAATTACATAATATGGAAGATTAGTAGAGCTGTAGGTGCCTAGTTGACATCAACCTCAGGCAAGTTGTGCGGTTTTTCGGGCTCCAGACTCCTGGGAAACTGCAGGTGGGACAAGGGTAGAAACTAGCCCCCCTATCCTGATGTGTGATTTTCTCTCGCTGTTTGGTATTAGGTGAGTTCTATAGTACGCTCTCTCAGCAAACCAACCTTCGAGTTGATTACTGTGGATAACGGTTCTGTGGGTTTTAAAAGTTTATTGTGGTTAATCGCCATCACTTCGGCAGAAATAAAATATTGCAGTAATTAATATTTGTATTCACTTGATCTTTTCCAGGTAAGGACTTTTTCTTTCGGCCATTTACATCCGAAATCGTGTCGCCAGGAGACAGGTGTCTTCCACCGCATAGTGTACGTACTACTTAAAGTTAGTTCAGCCCTTTGTCAATTATACACGTATTTGGTGACAGTTGAATCCAAACATCCGCCAAAACATGCTATAAATTGCCGATCTCTAAAAATCAAGTTTCTAGGTTTACGTTTCCCGCGGTTGACCCCTTAAATTGGTGTTGCTTGTATAACAATAAAACCTACAATTTAACGTAAATGCAGAACTTCGGTGCATGACCATTTGGGAAGGATAGAATTTTTATGAGCGAGTCGTCTCTAACCCAATGGTTGCTACGTCTTGCCCAATATATTTATTGTATTCAATACGCCTGTTCCTAGATTATCAATCGCTAAACCCCGCCTTTCTTCCGCATCTCTTCTTTCTTAATTTCAATACCCGACAGCATTGATAATTTTTCTTCATCCTTGGACACCTGTATCACCCAATCTCACATCTCTCCAATATGTAGGTAATCAGAACATTCTATTTAAACAATTTTTTAATGTTTTGTTACTATTTTTTTGTTTTATACGTAAAATAAAAATACGTAAATGTTACATGAGGGAAATGTACCATTCAATGGAAACATAATCGTTTAAAAAACTGTTTGCAGCTTTACGCAAGTGAGGGGGGATAAAATATTAGCCATCCCCGACGTCGTGCACAGTGTAATGTATGCCAGTGACCGTTCCGCATCCTCTGACACCCCTCGTCTCCCCCTTCCACGCCTCCTCTCACCTTTCCGACCCAGCGGCCCTTCCCTTCCATCTCCCCCACATCAGTTCCTTCCGCCCGCCCCCGTCCAACCCTCTTCGTCTCTCTCGGTCATTCCGTCCTCAGCCCTCTAGTCCAATACGTGGATCCTCGCCTTGTCAACCTTGTTCCGCCCGAGTATCTCTTTCACCCTCTTCATCCGCATGTGCCCTCCGCAAACACACCAATTTCCTCCCCGAGTATCCTCCCTCCGACCCCTCGCTGCCACACGCCCACCCCCTGTCTTCCTCATCTCCCTCCCCATTACCTCCCATTCCCGCCACTTCCTCCTCTCCTCTTCTCCCTCGCCTTATCCCTCGGGAGAGACCTCCCACCTTCCCTCTCTCTCTCTCTCTCTCCCTCTGCCTCCCTGATCGATTTCCCCCTAGACCGTAATGGCCCTTGCCCAGCTTCTCCTCCCATCCCTCCGGCCCTATCCCCTTCCTCTGACCTCCCCTCCCAATTCGCCTGTGGGATCGTCGGGGGCGTTGGCCCTTCCATTTTCGGGTAGAAAAGTCCGCAGGGCTCCCAGAGGGGAGCGGGGAGGAGGGTGGGGCGGGTGGAAGGGGCTTTGAGGTCCTTTCTTGGTTTCCCCCCTCTCACCTCTTCCCCTTCCCGTCGCATCCGGGCCCTGTAGTAGTTAAGCCCGAATCGAGAGCATTAAAACGTGAGCATCAGCATCTCTCTCCATTCTCCGTGAGGGGAGGTTGAGTGAGTGGCGGCGGGGTGAGGAGAAACGAAACGTGCGAAGATGGGGGAATTGTTTCCCGAAGGAATTTCGCTCGGAAATAGAAAATTGGAGGTGGATGAGTTTAAAGCGGGCGAGGTGTTAATGTCGTTGGGGGAGAAAGGAGTCTGGCGTGATTGAAATTCTATCTCGCGAAAGGTGTGATGTTTCATTTCCCCCCCTTCCCATCCGGTCTTTTTGCGAGGAGGGGAACGCTATAGTGAAAACGAGAACTCTTGCACGGTTTCGAGATCCTCGTGGTTTACCCGTTTCAAAATTCATTTCTCTGCGATAGTCGGGGGTAATGGTGATTTAATATCGTTACGAGCGCCTGTTTCGCCGGGAGGTAATGGGTTTAATCTGTGTGCGCGGTCGCGCGAAGTTTTTGGGCCGCATTCCGTCATTACGTGTGTTATTTGCGTCGTTTGCTAATTATTACGTATTCGTTTCGCGCTCCTAACGCGATTCATCCTTTACACCATCACCTCGGTTGCACCATGGTGTAAACTGCACGTATTACTAGGGTCTCTGGTGCATGGAGCGACAACTTCGGAATGTGTGTCAATTACACCGTTCCGTGACGCGGGTCGGGTATATACGGTTCCCCGTGTCTTATTTAAGCAGCGCTTGGGGAGTCATCAGATCGTTATAAATGGCGTCTGTGTGCATTGTTACAGAGATCGATATTGTCCATGCCAGTGTGTCTTCCTCCTTGTCTATATTACCATGTCTGGCGCAGAAGTTGTGGTCTCAACTGGGCGCGCTTAGACTAAGCTGATGTGAGCTCATCCTGCGAAAATGAACCATGCTCTTTTGCTAATAACTGCGGTGGTTGACCAGTTTTGTTTTCTTAACTTTCATTGATTTCCTGTTGATGTAGTCAGAACTAATGCTCAATGATCCAAAATTAATATTAACGCAAAAATATAAATTACAAATTCAGGTTTCACGTGGTGGAACTGTCCCATAATAACAGAGATGGAGACTACTACAATTTTCCACTAAAGAAAAAATTAAGCACGACCAGTTTCGATGCACTACATCAAACAACGGCTTAGTCCCAACCCGACGCAGGAAGACACCGACCTCCCACTAACGGCAACCGCGGAGTGAATCGACTCTCGGTACCCGGATGAGCCCCAAGGAAAGAGACGGATCGGCCAACGGACCCCAACCGACACCACAGGACACCGCCACCACTCCTTCCCCGCACACCGTGGGGAGAAGGGACGATGGACGCCATAAGGGATGCAGATTAGAAGAAAAGACTCTCGTCGCAATCAACTAGAGTCTTCGTATTCCTTTGTTTTTCCCTCTACAGCCCCTCAACCTCCACCCCCACTACTCCCCGCTTTTTTCTCCCCTGCCCATAGGTTCGGTTTTTCTGACTCGCTTTACCCCCTCCCAACTCGTGGAGACACCCTGGTTTCCCCACCTCATATATATATTGGACTTGTACAGTGAGAGAGCTTCTCTTGAAAATGATGTAGTGCATCGGAACTGGTCGTGAATAAATTTTTATTTAGTGGAATATTGTCCTAGTCTTCATATATGTTGTTAACGCAAAACCATTAAACGTTTTACCATTAAAAAGAATGTATTTCATGGATTATTTGAGCATTGACTGTGGATTTCAACATGCTAGCTAATTAATGCCCAAGTGCTTCATATATATTAGTGGAGGCTCTTCAACTAGAATAAATATGACATTCGAAGGAGATGATTGTAATATTTATCCTGTATGTCTGGATTGTAATATCCGATGATATCCTGCAAAGGACCACAAACCTACATTTATGACAATGAAAAAGTTTACTGTGAAACTTAATGTTCGCTCTTTTTATTTTATTTACTTAGTTTTGAGTTATTATTGATGCAATACGTATTCATTTTTACGAAACAATCAATGCCTCATTTACGAGAGTTAAGTGCCAGCATAATTTACCTCGTTCAAGTATAAAATGAGGGAGATATACGGGGTCTGTGCAATTAATGCGCGAATTGGTGCATGGTGAAGTGCGGTGAAAGTTATCAAGAAATTAATGAAATGTTGACAGCTGCTTACGGTGATAATGCTTTGAAGAAAAAATCCGTTTTAAAGATGGCCGACAAGAAACCACGGATGATGCAAGGCCTGGACGACCTTCAACCACCTGTGTTGACGACAACATTGATCGTGTGCGGTTCCTTGTCCTTACCGATGGTTGAAAAACTGTCCGCTTGATAGCTGAAGAAGGATAACTGAATTTAGGAAAATCAATAGTGCGCACTATTTTAAATGGACATGATGGATGCATCCTTCACCATGACAATGCACCTGCGCATTCAGGACTGATTGTTCGCCAGTTACTGGCAAAAAATTCAATCATCATCCTTGATCATCCTCCTTATTCGCCAAATCTTGTCTCCTGCGACTTCTTCCTATTCCTAAATTGCAAAAATGTGACGAGGGACTTCACTGGGAAGATGTGGACACCATAAAGCAAGAAACGACGAGAAAACTAAAAATCCTGACTGCCGAGGGCTTCCAAGGGTGCGTTAAACAGTGGAAAAGAAGATGGAATAAGTGCATAGCAACGAATGGAGAGTACTTTGAAGGGAACAAAATCGATGGAGATTAAATTTTAGAACAGCAGATTGCGTCGAAAACCATTGTCCCACCTCTTGAATGACGTCATTTTTCGCCATTGACGCCAAACCTCTGCTACATCAATGGCTTTTTGAGTCCTGCGAATAAGAAAATGTCGCTTGGGGTGAGATCTGGGGAATAGGGTGGATGTGGCAAAATTCCATGGACATATATATTTTAATTATCTTTAGTTTGCATTAGTCCGATAACAGCGCTCCGACCTTTCCATCGGACTTTGAACATAGATACAACAATTTGACAGTTACATACACCCAAGCCTTAGGTGGAGGAAAACCCACCTGGGTCGGAATCGAACCCGCTAGCTCTGGGTTGGCAGGCGAGAACGTTACCCCGTCTCCACCGGGGACATCGGTTAGATTCGTCAACCACACCTTGAGATTAGTGGTCATACGGCGCCGTTTCTTTTTCAGAACATCACGAAATTGTTTAGGAGTGTGTTGTAATAGGCACTCTTGATGGTCTGACCCTTCTCAAATAGTCTGTTAAGATGACCCCACGAGGGTCGCAAAACACGTACAGAATGATCTTCCATGCAGAACTCTGCATTTTTGCCTTCTTGGTGGCAGATGAGTTGATATGCGTCCACTCCTTAATTATCTCTGTGGTCCCTGGATTATATTGATAGACCAAGATTCGTTCATTGTTACGATGAGGCCAAAAAAATTCTCTTCATCTTGCTGTAAAAGATTCAACATCTCCTTTGACAGGTTGCACCGTGTTTGCTTTTCTAAAGGAGTCAGTAGTCGTGGAACTCAGCGTGCTGACACCTTTGACATGTGCAGTTCTTCGTGTATAATTTTCCTCACACCGCTGTTACTAATATCAATATCATTTGGATGGTTGCTCTCCGGTCTAATAGGATAAAGTCCTCCACTTTCTTCACTGTGGCAGCATCATCCGTGAGTGATGGTCTTCCACTTCTTGGATGTGAGCGACGTATGGCCGGCTGGAAAGCTCCTTTACCACCTCATAATTGTGTCATATGACGGGCTAATATTTTCATAAATAGCCATAATTTCATCATGGATTTGCCAGGCACTAACCTTACAAATGAACGAACTTGATAACACTGCGAGCCATTATCTTCTCCATGCTGCAAGTTATTTCTATCTACGCCAATCACGGCTTCCTGAAACGAAACAAGTCCACGTTAATTGCTCTAATTTACAAAATCATGTACCTAAGGATAAATTAATATCCAGAATAAAAATTCTGTATATATACTTATATCGGTTATTTCTTAGTAATAATTAAAACTTTATGATACCTCCCCGTATTCCCCAGTGTTTGTAGGTAACCGGGGTATTGATTGCTCAAAACTGGCTGGATGCTAAGTTAATGGCTAGAAAGTAATCGAAAACGTTTATAGGAGGACGACTTCGAGTAAACATGAAGAAATTCAAATACCTGATAGTAGGGAGAGCTGAAATTGATATTAAGCTGCCCCAAGGAATCATCGTGGTCGTAAAACGGAGTATTTTGGTTCCATTATTCATGAATCTTTAAATTATGGATGTGATGTAGAATAAAAAGTATTTAAGGCTCGAGGAGCAATTAGAATGTGAAATGGAGTTCTCTGGCGCAATTAGTAATACCTAAGGAAATAATGAAAGAGAACCTAGCAGGCAATCGTAGAAAGCATACTGACTGTTGGGACAGAGCTGGATTTAGAGTGAACGCCTGAAAAGTGAAATGGTTATGCAGATGGAGGAGATAAAGGAGACGAGCCGGGATACCCAATTGAAAGAGAAAATACATCAAATCAGATATGGACATGAAAGAACCAATGACACAAAGAATCTAGTGGCGAGCTCTCCAATGAATGGTATGGCCATATTCGAAGAATGGAAGAGGAAAGATGGCCAAAAATTCCGTTATCCTAGAAGAAGGAAATCTGAACGGTGTAGGAAAACATAAGGAGGGCAGAAATAACCTTTGTTATGAGGGGTCGAGGGCTGGAAGAGGAAGATTGCAGCGGCCGAGACGACTGGAGGATGGGGTGGGAGTACAGGGTAACCACGGAAAAATGGAGCCTCCAGAAATAATTAAGAAAATAATTGTTTTACTCGGAAGTTTTAATTTGAGTCCTTAAGTTCTTATTTTAATGAACTGTCGAAACCTTTTTCTTGCTAATAAATATCGTGAACGTTAATTTTCATTTTAAATGAAACCATTGTCTTGTTGTCCCGCCTCTTGTTATTCTGCATTAATAGTGCTTAGGGAGTCCATGGTGCGCTATTCCTTTATGATCAAAATTGTCCCAATTTTCCGGCCCTGTTTTGGCAACGTTTGTTTGGGCCTCTCGATTGCAGGTTCCTTTTGCTTGTTCAAGCTCTCACTTTGACACCGCACCTCGTACGCCCTGTCATTCGATTCTCAAAAACGGCGTCGTTCCACATTAGAGCGTGCTATAATTACCGTTCCGTGTGACACACGCTTTTGTTTGGCCGGAGTGAGGGAGAGGGAGCGAGTGTTTTTCGCTCGTCAGGATGCCGTTGAGAGACAGTGTAAACATAATAGCCAGCCTCGCGAAGATGAAACCCTTCGGTGGGTGGAGTTATTTTTGTGCTAAAACGTCCACCCCGGTCCCTCCTACACGTTGAGTTGATCTCAAATTTATTGCTTGGCCATTTGCGCCGGGGTGGTTGTCCACGACACAATGCCCGCCGCCGCGACCTATTCTTCCGCCCATCTCCCCCATCAGAGCCCTCCCCTTCGCCTCCTCCAACCGAGACCCCTTCGGCCGCGCGTGAGGCGCCCCTCTCGCATCCATCCACCTATGAGCGGATCCGGCCGTTGAATAGATGACGCAAGGCCCAGGGGGACGTTGACAAGGTTGGGAGTCAGTCGGTCGTCGGAGGGGGTGGTGGTGGGGTCGTCGGGTGGCCCGAGGATCGGAGAGAGAGAGAAGAGGGAGGAGAGGGGCAGTAGTCGAGAACTGTGGTGGAGAAGAGTGGGTGGGTTGGTCGCGGTCTCAATGGGCCTGTATATTGCTGCTGCCTTCACGGGCTGGAGAGTTTTACTGTCTGGGGAGGGAGATTGTGGGGGGGGGGTGTGGACGGGGAGGGCTGTGTCTAAGTGCGGCAGGGACGGCGATTTAGGGCCGCGGTATGGTGTGGGGCGAACCGAGTCGCACTAATGGGCCATTGGGATGGAGGGTGGGAGGACTGAGGGGTTGTGTGGCGCTACGGGCTACGCGTCAGGAATTGATCAATTCAAATCAGCGGCATCCCCTTAATTCCTCCCCCCGGCCACGCTGTCGCTCCGTCCCCTCCTCTCCTCCGGTTCCTTTCTTGGCCGACTCGTCTGACTCTCATCTCATCCCATCTCATCTCTTTCCCTTCCCGGACGAATTTCTCTGCTTATTTATCTCTCTGCTTCGTTCTCCTCTTTATACTTCTCTTTCTCATTCATGTTTTTTCTCTTCTCACCTCCAGCCATTCCGCTTTTTTGTGGCCTCAGAGGGTGGAGAGAGATCTTGCCCAAGTCCCCTTCAGTTGAATGAAAATGACTTCGCTCGTTTCCACTTCAGCTTGGCTGTCATTGCCGATCCGATTTGGACCGGTTGCTATTTTCGTTTTCGGTGCTCCTTTTGCCTTAATATTTTTGCATAGAATTTTTTTCGCGATCGGGATTTGTTAAAATGCAACACTACACGTGCGTAGGCCCTCCAACAACCGAATTCCGTACTGCAGAATGGTGGCCAAGCCAAATTGCAGACTATCACGGGTGCTGTGGTTGAAAGCAAAGGACTTCATCGCTTGCATAATATTTCTTAAGTATTAGGCAGTCAACTAACATGAAAATGCTGGAAGCTCTATTTTCGATGGAGTACGGTTTGTAGTCGACTCAGGTTTTGGCTAATGAGGTGACCCAATTTCAAGCTTCAATTTCTTCCCTCTTTCCTCCGACATGACCGATAAGGGTGAGTATAGATTAAAAAAAATGTTTCTTGAATAAGCTGGTGCCCCATCGCACATCCACTGTTTTATGGATGAAATATGCCTGCGGGATACATCCGAAGGAACCTGTTAGAATGATACTTTCCTGTCATAAATACATGTTGAAAAAGTATGTTTCATGTTCTTAGGAGATCTTTAAGATTTTTTTCGTGGTTTCGATAAATTGCGTTACGTTATTACATATAAGTAAACGCGTATATTCATTATTTTCCAAACCTATGAGTGGTACAAAGTACTGGTTTGGTAGCATGACCGATTTATTTGCTATATTTCGTATTCATTACCACAATGATTTTCTTGTTCGGCAACTCTCTTTTCTTTCTCATTTTTGGCATTATTCGTTTGATTGGGGTCCATATTTCGTCTCTAGTATACCATGGAAAGCATCCAATACTCTTTGGCCTGCTTTTGTAATTGTCGGTGTGTCTGATCAGTTAATTGCAGAATATGTAAAGGACCTAAGCAAGAGTTATCCTGCATTAAATATATACTGAATTAATGAAACAGTTTCTGTTGTGACTTGGTGGAAAATCTTCATATTGAAATTGAAAAATAAACACCTGGGATTTTCCACATAGAACCAACCTTCTATGTGGAAATACTAAGTTTTTTAATTTTCAATTTCAATCTACTGAATTGCCCTTCCTATTTTTACCTTTAAAGGGCACTCTTTTGGAAGCAGGTTCAACATTGTGAAAAATCAATCAACTGCCCATAGGAAATGGAGATAGCTTTCTAAGCGCATGGATTAATACATAATTCTTGTGGTAAATTGAGCTTCACCCTCGCTTCCAAATTCCCAAATCCGTAGAAGTATTTTGACTTGAACACGATTAATAAATAGTTTACTGTTGGTAAATCTGCTTCTTTTAGCTCATCGTGTTTTCGCTTTTCAATTAATCGTGTCGATATACATAGAGTAAATCTTTCTGATTGATTTTCTATCTCTTGCTTTAGAATTTTGTTTTTCCGACTAATGACACCTTGTCAAAGTAGTGATGAGTGGCCGTTGTTCTGTGAAATGCATGTGTTTCGATTCAAATACTCATTTGGCTCGTCGGTGCACATGCCAGCGGCGAGCGCGGATTACTACCTTGTTCAAAAAGTTCCCGGAATTTATTCAGAAAATTAAAAATACAAGTTTATTCATCTAAATCTATATTGTCCCCTTCAAAGTAATCCCCATCGACTGCAACACACTTATGCCAGTGCTTGATCCAATCCTCGAAACATTTTTTATATTCGGTTTTCGTTATGTCCATCAGTGCTTCCTGCGATTTTTCCATTACTTCCTCTCGGCTGCTAAAACGCGTTCCCCGTAATGGTTTTTTAACTCGATTGAACAGAAAGAAGTCACAGGGAGCCAAATCAGGTGAATTCGGTGGCTGTTGGATGGTATTTGTTGCATTTTTCGTCAAAAAATTACGAATAATGATAGCACTGTGCGACGGTCTCGACGCACTGTGCGACGATTTCTGGTCTCTTTCGGCGAATTGCTTCACGCAAACGTCTCATAACGCCCAAATAATACTCTTTGTTTACTGTCTGGCCTTCTGGCAAAAATTCATGATGCACTACACCGTTGTAATCCATGAAAACCGTCAGCATTACCTTCTTTTTTGACTGAAAACGACGTGGTTTTTTTGGTCTCGGCTCATTTGGTGAACGCCATTCACTTGCCTGATGTCTGGATTGCGTGTCGTACTCATAAACCCACGTCTCGTCTCCAGTAATGATCCTTTTGATGAATGTGGGATCGGATTCAGCCTCGCAAATCATGTCTTTTGCGACGTCAACACGGTCTCTTTTTTGCATGAAATTGAGGTCTTTTGGCACCAACTTTGCTGCTACACGACGGAAACCCAAATCATTAACCACAATGTCTTGGGCGGATCCATAGGCAATGTTCAAGTCCTCCGCTATTTCTCTGATGGTTAATTTGCGGTTATTGACCAACATTTCTTTTACTTTATCAATTTTTTCACCGACTTTCGATGTCGATGGTCTGCCACTGCGTTCATCATCTTCGATTGACTCACGACCACTTCTGAACCGCTCGTGCCACTGGTAAACGACCGTTTTTTTTAGAGAATCGTTGCCGAAACACTTTTCCAACATTTCCAACGTCCGTGCGCCACTAAATCCGTTTTTTACGCAAAATTTAATACAAGTTCGTTGTTGCAAATTTAAATCCATTTCTGCAATTGTAAAAAATCGCCAACACACACAGAGATAGATGTACTCTTGGCTACGTAACTTTTGCAAATGTCAAGGTATGACACTAAGATTTAAAGGGAATATCAACAACAGATGTACCAATTTAACAAAAAAAACAGAACTCAAATCGGAACGATGGGAGCGCCACACGGTGGTTATTCCGGGAACTTTTTGATCAAGGTAGTATATCTCTTTCCTCCTCCGCTCGTTCCCGACGAATTTCCGCATCCACCCTGGAAGTGACATCACCCGGAAGTACGTCTGCCGCAATAGGAAGAAATTAGTTAACATTGTTAGAGTCATTGTCTTTTCTCCTTCAGGATGAAGGATTTGGGCGTTTGAACTCATTGAAGACCACTCCCTCGGTTAATCGTTGTCGCTTAAAAATTATTTTCCCATTACGCCCGTGATTATTCATCCTTCAGTTTCCTCCTCTGACTCCTTTTATTCAAGCACACAATAACAGCTTTTTCTTCTAGACAATGACTTTTCAGAATTGTATGCTGATTTTTTTAAAAAGTCAATTTGCTTCTTGCACACTCTTCGGCATTCTGTGTATCAAAACTGCGTTCGCGAGATCACCGTGCGATGTGTACTCCCAAAACATTGCAATTTTCGTTTAAGACAGTGAAGATTTTACGAGTACCGCGTTACTATTGTTGGCCCTTAGTCTGCATTACAATTTCTTGTTGACGAATTTAAAGCATTTTTACTCGTAGTTTTCCCCATTCATTTGCAGAGAAAATTCAGATTTCATGCCTCGTCCCCCATTTCGTTGTTTTTCGTCGACCCATAAACACTTGAATCTTCACTGCGACCGCCGGTTAAGGTTGAATGACCCCGCAGGGGCACGGACCGGACGAAAATCCTAATTCGGATGTGGATAGCATCCATGCGACTTCATTCGGGTTAAATAATTTCAATCGTCGTGAAAACAGAGGGAACACCGCCGCGTCCTCCTTGATGCAGACAATTCGTCGAGAGCGAAAGCGATGACCGCGCGTCGTAATCTAAATATCGGCATCATTTATCCTCCGTGCTTGAAGGAGATTTAAGCCGTTGCATGACCGCTCGAGGGATTCTCCTTCCTCTCGTCCACCCACGCATGCTCATGAGCCGCGCGATGTGCGCGCTGAAGTGTGGGTGGAGGGTGTTCAGAAAAAAGGAGAGGGAGCTGCCGGGGTTGCTCCACTGGCCTAGTGGATCCGTGCGACAGGGAACGGATCCAGGATTAAAGTTAAATGATGTTATTACGATAAATTTCCCCCGGCGGCCAGGTGGCAAGTCGGGTATAAATTGAGTGATGTTTCGACGTCACGGGCGGGACGCCGTGTCCAATTCCCGCCCGCGTCCACACAATCTGAGCCCCATCCCCATTGTGCCCCCACCTCGAAAACCTACGTCGTCGTCCGCAGCGGAGCGCCTTCCCTCCACCCTTCCCACACTCCCTCTCGATTCGAAAATCGTTCAATCACTCTCCCCGCTCCCCTCGGCAGCGTTGTGAAACGAGGGTTCCCTCGCCCGACCTCCCTATGCACACCCCCTCCCCCAACGCGCCTCTCCCCTCCCGATAGCGTCGGGGGAGCTGCGAAAGCGTCACGGGTCGCCACGGTGTCATCCCCTTCCCTCTTCTCCGGCTCTCTCTCCCGCCACCTCCCGTCCCTCCTCCCCACCTCCTCACCCCCTCCTCTCTAACTGTTCTCCTTCCGTCACTCCTAGCCCGTGCCTTCAGCCCATTCATTCTCTGCCCTTCGGCCCGGGGACTGGTGTGGTTTTATTTACCCCGAAACCGACTCTTTTCCTTTCGTCTCCCTTCCATCGCCGCTGCGATTCATGGGTAGGGTTACGTCACTTCTCTCGTGTCAGTGCCAATCGCCAACTAAACAGCGCCTACTCCTCGCTCTGCCCTGAAATTTTCGTGTTGAGCTGTCGTTGAAGTCGGTGGTGGAAGTGCAAACCGTTTGTTCCAATTCCGTCACAGCAAGATATAAAAGGAAAGAAAATGCTGGATAATTTCTCAAAGATAAAAATTAGAAAAACTTATAATTAATTAATGAGAGCGTTGAACAGCAAATTTTACCGAATACATTATAAATAATCCAATTAACTCTTCAGCAGTGGTTTAATTAATATGATGCGGACTGAGGTTGATGTTGAATGAATTTGAAACCAATGCCTCTGTTCCACGGCAGGGTTTTAGGTTCATACGTATACCACTTCATTATCCCTCGGGAAACATTCCTAGAGCTGCAGTGACCGTAATTTAGAAGCTAACATTCTGGAAGTGACTTACACTAAAAATGGGCGGAATTGCGATGTTCAGTCGAAATTGCCATTCGTCCTATTCGTCCATTACGTCCTATATCCTCGAAACTATAGGCGTCAAGCAGAAGAGTGATTATCTGAGGGAGGATAGAAGTGAACTTATGAACACAATTTAGAAGTACAGGAAATCTCTCATTCGGGGTTTGACTGCCAATAAAAAATAAAGCATCCATAATAAGTCAAATATATTATCAGCAGCAAGTAAATAATACGGTGGCATACGTAAACTAACAAAGAACTTTATGCATCAAATAAATCTGACTCTTTTGAGAGAGATAAGAAGAAGAATGTAAAGATCGTTTCTGCCATTGGGAAATGGCATAGTGTTAACTAGCTTATGCAGGGTCTTTTAGCGGCAATAGATTCTTTCCCACATTCATTCCATTATTTTTTTTAATAGAATAAACGTTTTACAATGTTTTGGGTTACGTGTACGAATGCTTTCAGAGGGCGTATAGTTTGACTAGCAATGTAGAGAAATGGGAGTCGTATCATTCTCGAAATAGTTGTGTAATTAATCGGATAATAGTGAATACTCGCATCGACTTATTTCCATTTTTCGTGAGTTTCCTATTTATGGATATAATTTCATCATCATAATTGCATGGTCCAGATTTTACTGACTGTTTTCGGAGGTATTTCTCATATTGGTACTAAGGACCCGCTAGACGGCAGCCAAAGGTACGGCATACTAGATGCGAACGTCCTATCTCCAAACATCTCCTAAGCGATTCATATGCCTTTTCTAATTGCCCACATATCACATGATACCATTACGGGCTTCAATTGGATGTAGTGTGTCGAGGTTATTTTTTCTATGTTATTATTCCAGTTTCCGAACGGGTCGAATATTTCAAAAGTGCCTTGCATTTTAAAAATGCATAATTACCCTGCCTCTCTAGATGATGCAACTGACCACGGAGTCGAGCCCCTTCCGGAACCGCATTTGTAACTTTTCTGGAAAAATTAGGCGTTTCCCTGGGAAATTTGTCATGACCCCTTGTTTCCCGGAAAATCTCTCTTCAAATAAAGTATTTCTGACTAATTTTCCCAGCGATATTTATAAGGTTACTCCGTCCCTACATTAAAAATGAATGGGCGTAACAATTTTTAAAAAACCTATGTGTCTCATTAGGCAAGGAATACTGTATCTTTCGACAATAAAGAATACTCTGTAATGCTACCCGAAAAGGAATTTTCGACAAAATTAAATCATCGATACATTATTAAAATTTGGTTATCCTGCAGATGGTATTGAGGTAGCCAGGAACATGCTTATCATAATCTGGTGCGTATACACACTTAGTCGTCACGCGTATTCTTTTTTCAAACGTATAGAAAAATATCTTCGTACTCACTCGTTCTTTTCTTTAAGGCTTAATTTTATTGTTTGGGAATGTTAGCTCGATATGGTTGTGCATCATCTAGATTTATAACCTCCACAATGATAGTCATTTCATTAAGACAATGTTGCTTCGCGCCGAGTTAATTGAATCTTGCCAAGTGATGGCAGTTATAAATGTAATGAAAACTGGTGCCCGAACACCACCGGCCGCCGAAATTTCATTCACTAATGGGTACTGGAATTACTCCGGCATTGAGCGTAAGCTTCAATATCTCAAGCTCAAGGTGGAAACCTACGGCATCGAGTGGAGAAATAGCGTTGAAGGCGTGCTTACTTCATATTTAGTCACGATACAGTAGCAAGCATCTTTGCCTGCTCATATTCTTTGCGTTTTGCTCTGATGTTGCTGCTTCTAAAGAAACGAGAATGCTGTCAGTCGCGGTTTGTCTGTCGGGTCATTTCCATTTTTTTGCGGAAGGACTTATCGAGTCGAAGAAGAGTTCGACGCCGAGACACAGGGTCCTTTCACAGGGCTCCTTTCCTCGTGTGTGACTCCTCACTGTGACCCGGTGCCCGCAGCTGTTCCCCTGGGCGTTCACACGAGCACAGAGATGACTTCTGTTTGTCATCATGACCCAAGTTCCGAGTGCATCACCGTGATCAACAACGAAAAAAAAATGTTTCTCCATATGAAATCTTATTCATTTAAAAGTAGCGTGTTTGTTTTTCGATTGAGTTTGCGTTTCACTGTACCACGCATAAATGTAATTGATTTGTCATGCTGCGATTATGGAAGTGGGTTTTGTCTAAACCACTAGTTAGGAATGTTTTCGTTGATGAAATAAATTTATCATTACCGTCTAGTGACCTCCATTTTCACCAAAATGCCTTATCTTTGAGTGTATGTTCGTTCGGTAAAATAAATGTAAAGTAAAAACGTTTGTTCCGTGATGCCATTGTAAACAAAGCCAGCTAATCTTTGATTCTCCATCTACATGTATTTGTTCTCACGAAGCAAATTAAAGTCATTGATAGCATTTGTTCATTGTCCTTTTCCCAGGGTGAAACTTTTTATATTTGGCAGCATGCTGTCTCATCTGTTAGGATTTTCGGGAGGTAAAAAGTCCCGTTGCCGTTAAGCGACGGTGGCTTCGTTCGGGATGAAGCTTTAAGAGTGAAAGTGAATTTGCGATGCGACGAGGAGTTCCTTTAGGCTCGTAAACCTCCTCCCGTCAGCCGTTACGGCATCTTAAGTAATGCGTCTGGGATTTATTCATGGCCACTAAGCCGAACTGAGCCTTAGTGCGTGAATGAGCCCCCTTTCGGAATAATTATGTCCCTGAATGTTTCAGATCGGCAATCCAGATAAGAGGCGAATTTGATTAATTCCCTTTGAATCAATCCGGCCTCGATTGAAATTCATAAGGGCCCGCACAAGCAAAGAGATTTTGTCTCGAACAATGCTCGCGCAAAGGTCATATGCGGAAGGTCGGTAAAAGGCTTTGTTGTGTTTGTTATGGCTCTCAATTCAGTCCACCGCGAGGATTGTGGAATCGTTATTATTTTTTTCACAGTTCACAGCTCTAATAATCGCATTAAAAATTTTCACATGCATCGCTACATTTCGTTCATCTGTTCCAAGTGAATGAAATTGAATTCTCTTAAAAAAAAAAATCCCTGCTTCCTAAAATGAGATTCAAATATTTACTTTTTAGATATTTTAGTACCCTGCAAGCCCCCACTAGGGTTTGTGGCAGGGGGTGAACACACATCAGACTAATTTTGACCCGAATATTTTTACCCCTACTTCGGTCAGACCCCTTATTATCATCCCTTGTCGTTCGCGGAAAAAATGACATCTTAAATCTGTCTGTTCTACACTTAATTTCTCTAGTATTATTAGCATGATTTCTCCTACCGTAGTACGACAGGGGTAATAACACATTTTCAACATCAATGCTAATGATACATTCTTCCAATTTATGCAAGAGACCTTATCTATAATTAAATCTTCGCTCCGTGAGTGATTCCCAGTCTAGCTTCTGTAATATTTTGGATACGCTGCGAAGTTTATCATAACAACGTTTTACAAATCTAAATCCTATGCGCTGCACACGATCCAAGTCGGCAATTAATCCAACTTCGTGAGGATTCCATATACTAGCAGCATATTCTAAATGAGGCCTAACCAGCGAAATATAATTTTTCTCTTTGATCCTTTCATCATACTTATCCAGTACTCTTTTGTTAAATCCTAATTTGTTGGTAGCTTAACGCCGAAGTATTTAATCGAATATACACATTCCATTTCGGTGTTCCAGATGCAGTAGGCGTTATGGAGGGAATATGCCCTCTTTCCAAAAAATCTTGTTATTGCGGAAGGATGGTGTTAGCCTGAAGGTGTTTCTGTTTAGAAGACTTCATAGCGGGAATTTCGTAGAAGCCGTTGTCGTATTTTCGGATGCCGATACAATTCCATTGCATTTATTCTAATTGACTCTTCAATTTAATTTATGAAATTTATCAAACTTGGTTACTTGTGGAAAAACACCGGAGTTGTATGCACACTGCTGGCTTAATTTCAACAAATTTATTTACTAATTCCGACAACTGTTCTGTTTGGAAGATCTTTCGTTGTCGTCTATGGTAGTAATCGAGAAACACCAAGTTGGCGTTGGTAACCACCAAGAGTATGTCAGCCACAGATTTTCTCAAGTCTGCGTACATACCTCCCATTGTCCGTGTAGAGACACTTTAGCCTCATTATATTCCCTTTGATGACATGAATTTGCTCCGCCGTGTGAATTTTAATTTATTTTTTTTGGGTCAAGTGTTAAAGTGCATGTTGTCGCGATTGGAATACTTCAAAGGCGTTGCAGCAAGTGCCACAGTCTGAAAGCCCTGCGATGCCCTCTCAAATGTCGAGCAATAGCGTCATCGGGTCAAAATAACCGCGGTGGAGTGCGTTTGTGGTGTGCGAGGGTGGGTAGAGAGGGTTGTGGGGTGAGGGGATGTAAGGGAATGGAGACCGAAAGGTTTTATTTCCTCGGGAACACCAAAACACTTTTCCATGCCATTCGCGACGTCGAGCTCCCTCCTTGCCAACCTCTCGAGATTATTTCTCTGACTCTCTCACCCCGAGTAAATGGGCTCATTTTGTCGTGCGCTCTCGTCCTTTTTCCTCTCAAGACCTCGAGCTACTTCGATGTTCTTGACCCTCGAGGATGGAGGGGAAGAGTGGCGGGATACGTTGCGGTTAATTTCGGTCGGGAAGGAAAAGATATTTTGCGCATTGTAAGTGCTCTTTCGTCTCGCGACTTCTCTAAAGTGCGGAGGGATAAGAGAGAGAGAGAAGAAAGATTGTGTCCGGATAGCATTGCCGACGCGCGTCAAAGAGGTTTCCTGAAGGAGCTCAGCCGTCGCGTACTTAGCTTCTCCCGCTCGTTTTAAGTCGACGCCCCTCGGTCGGGCACGTTGGGTTTAAGCAGTCGCGAGGGACGGCCGCCGGAAGCGTGGCGAATCGCCTCGTGGGGAGTGTGAAAACCGTCGCCTCGTGCTTCTCACGTGGAAATGACAGGGGGAATGAGGGAAACAAACGAGCGAGGGGAGAGCGGAGTTAAACGTCTGTCCGGTGGCGCCTCTCGTGTGTTCCGGCCACATCTTGCGAGTTATCTCCCGGTAGACGGAGTAAAAGGGTTTCTTTTCGAAGTGCCGCGCCTCTTGTCCAAGGGGAGGAAAACGCCGTCGCGCGCGCCTTCAAAGCTAGCAAACGAGGGGTAGACAACGTTGGGCGTTCTTTCGCCGTCTGCGGCCTGGGATGCTTGGCGTGCCTCTCGCACTGAGCTGCGCTTCTCGTTTTATTTCCACGTCCATTTTGTCATGACCCGACAGCGTCTCCCAGTTTTATCCCCTCTCCTTTCCCGGGCCATCGTTCTCTTATTTCCCTTCGTTTCAAGTCGCCGGGTTTCGTGACGCTTCCGCTTGGCCCGTCGCCACCTTTTTTCGTTCATTCCATTGAAAAGCACTTGCTTGTCGAAGGAAGAAAAGGCGGGCAGGGAAAATACCTCCTGGAGTGATGATTTAAAACATTAATTTCATTACTCAACCTCTAATGAATCGATAAATGCGGGCTCGTTAAAATAAATAGAATGTAATTCAAGTATTGGCGTAAAGGTGCTTTAAAATCACTGGGAACTTATTTCATTAATGATATTGAAAAACTATTCTTAATCGGCTTATTGATCTTGTCTCACAGTTGGAGACCTCGCTGCTCTAACGGTGCTTACAATCGGCGCCGGCCTAGAAAATCGTTTCATGCAAAACCACTTATCTAATACATGTGAACTTACAAGAAAACCCTCTATAGCTTAACTGGCTAAAACACTCGGCCATCGAGGGATCCGGGTTCCCGGATCCCTCAATGTCTGGATCGATATTTTTGATCTTATGCCATGTAAAGTATCCCTATATTGTTTCGCAAGACGTTACCTGCCGTTTTTTGTTGCTCCATATACTCACTTTTCACGTGATCACATTCATGTTTATTCACTGCAAAATTGTTACTTGATTTCCTCAATGCGGTAACCTTAATTTATAAATAGGGTTAGAGCATTGCGATATAACTGTTAAAAGTGCATTAAAGAAGTTTTTAAAGGCGTTTTTTTAGGTGTAGCGTAGTGGAGATATGAACATTTCTCATGACCATGCCATGTTTTCGAACCTGTAATTATTTATTTTATATTTTTTATTATCCTTTAAGCCACCCCTAGCGCCCTCGGTTGTTATGTTATTCTGATCCCTTGTCGTTCGTGGAAAAAATTACTTTTTAAATATTTCTGTCCTATACTTAATCTCTTTAATTTTATTGGTATCATCTCGCCTACCGTAGAATAGAATTATATTCATTGGAATTATATAAAATTGAGTATATTTTCCTGTTTGACGAAGTAGGAACCCAACAAACAAATCCAGAGGCAATGCGTAGAGTTAGTTCTCAAGTGACACTGACACCTTTCTCCGGACACATGAGATTTTTCTCGTCCATCGAAACACTACAGGTTGATATAATTCAGAAGGACGCGCCCGGTTTCGTTTGATTGACGTGTGGTCTAGAGCTGACATTGGTTGGGATTTCTCATCACGATACGCTATTAATATAGTATTTAGGAGTACATATTTGTCTCTCATTTTGAAAGAAATTGAGATTTTTAAGCTCCACCTAACCCCTGGCGAAATTAAAACATAACCGACGTCTAATAAATCCACAGCACCAGTGTGTAGCACCCTAAAACTCGTGAAAAATCACATACCCAGATGGCGGCGGGTTAGCGGCCTTTCCTGCTTAAAGAGGCCACGGGCCTCAGGTTCCCACCTTGATCCCGCCTGGTTCTTCTTCACCTAGGGCCTGCATTTTTGTTGTTTTCCATTTTATTTCATGTTTATAGTCCAGTATCGAATGCCAAAAAGCTTAGTCGGTGCTAAGTACAAAGCGCTTTTTGTCTAAAATCCATCAATTGTGCATGACTATCTGCAAGAGATATGTTTGTCCACTACTCGTCCGCCATTCTGAATGATACTTGCAGAGCATCGAAATCGTTTGCTGGTTCCGAACAATTGATATGTCCACGGGCAGTATGAAAAGTGTCTTCACTTCATCCATCGCGCATTGAAAGCTGAAATCTACGCTTATTCGACCCGAATTTGGGAAGCATTTGCGGTGTGATTTTAGCGGCTCCGCTTTGGTCCGCTTCACACGACAGTGGAAAACGGGACGTAACGTTTTCGATTGTTCGTATGCCAAAAGAAGGACCGGCGTCGCATTTGTTTCGCAAACTTTTGGCGCGGTCTTATCACTTCCTTTAACTTGCCTTGGCCGTACTAGGCTCTTGAGCAATGCACTCATCCTGGCCAAAGACAAGGTGTACGACTTTTCTCGCCTCCGGCGATGGCTCGGCTGGTTTTGATGGGAGGAGTTCAAGTCGAAGCAGAAGCGCTCTTAAGAGATTTCGACCCTTCGTGGATCGTGAGTACCTGAGAATAATATAACGGGAAACTATAATTCGGGCAGCGGAGAGAAAGTCTATTGCAGCTCTTCATGTTCGGTACGATCCTCGATTTGTCCTTCCCAATTATTTCCTCTTTCACAGAACGCGGACGGAATTAATTGCCTTGCCCACTTACTTCTCGGGAATTTTTTTTCAGCGAATGCTCGAACGAGGTCATGGATAAATTGCATTTTGATGGGATGAGCTTTATTTTCACGCGTCGCCGCTTGTCATCTTGGTGAATTTTCTTTTGCAGATGTCCTGCCGAAGGTATCACGTATTCCAGTTCTTTCTGCATCTATTTTCAAGACTCGTATTCTGATGAGAAGGTAGAAAAAGTGCATGGAGGATAAGTTGAGTGGCTAAGGAATGATCAAGATTGATGCCTGATAGGATGCTGGGTAAGGGAGCTAGACGGGGGCCAAGAATGGGCATGTTGGATGGAATGAAGGGAGCTGTAAATATTCGTAATTGAGTTAGGGTTTATTGTAGTGTAGGGCGTTAGTGTATTTGAAATCGTTAAAGGCTGGGCTTAGAAGTTCAGCAGTCCCTAAGTCCATCAAAAACATTCCTTAACCAGTAGACTACTCTTAATGAAAAAAAAATCTTCTGGTGAGCCAATTCTTATTTACAAATTAGCTGCAGTCTCGCGAAATGTGTTAACTATTCGTCAGTGGTCGTATATGTTATGTTGACTTCTTAAACAGTTAGTACGGATGTCGTCATTACGTTTTAGTATTGGATTATGGTGACATAGATATTTGGTTGCGGTCAACCTTTTACTTTCGCTCAATAGATTTTCGCTACTGAAATAATTGCAAACTATGATATCATTCCTAGCCATGTATTATTTTTACTAGTGTCAGTTTCCTTGAATACTTGATCAAGTTAAATTAATAATATTCGATCTAACGTGGCACTTATTAATTATCGGGTCATTTAGTGTGATAGCTTTAAAATAATGTATTGACCCTCGAACGGACGATTCTCCAACACACGTCTTGTTTTTACCCGTGCCATCGCACAGCCACCGTATAATTCTCTTCAGTGAATGAATGAAATGGCACTCACTTGCCATTGAATAAGATGACTCATTTTTCTGTGCTTTATATCCTAGTTTTTGCAGGATCAGATGAGTGTAAAATACAGAGGAGACCTCGTCTAATCAGATAGGCGTGAAAATACATAGATTTTCTTACGCTTTTAATACATCCGTGTATTTCTTAAGAGATTGCTGAGCTAAATTAAATGTGCGTTTCGATAAGAACTGTACTCTTGAATGCGTAGCTATACCAAGTTTAATGGCTCCACTAATTGGAAATACTGTCCTTTTTTTAAGCCCTCAAATCGTAATTTTTTGGAGCTTGCCAGCCAATATTATCGAGTTGATGTCTCGAGTAAACATTTTTCTCTTCGTGCAAGGTCTTGTGTTCATTCTCATCGTTTTTTTCGATTCGTGGTCTTTCTGATAGCCCTCTTACCCTCCGCATTTGGCTTCGCTCTCAACTTGGCCTTCGCTAAAATCCTCACATGACCGCAGCGAAGGACGCGGGTTTGGAAAGAGCCCATCCAGGTTTATTTTTCAACCTGCGAAAGATGTGGAAAGGTACCTCTGTAGTATCAAGTGTATATGCATATATCCCTCTCTATATGTCTTTCTCTATCTTACTCATCCTTCTCTTCCCCACAATTACACACATGCGTGCAAGGTATTCCTTTATCCCCTTGGGAGTCTCGTTTCTGGCACCACCTATCAGCCTACGTCATTTCTCCACAGCCATGTGAGAGATCTTTTTTTTATCCGCGGACGACCAGCTTATCCAAAAGACGTAAGGTAGACATGAAGTGAATATGGCACCGTTATTAGGAAAGAATAAATGCTAAAGAAGTGAAATTTCACAAAAAAGAGCAATGAATCTTGTGTCAACGATGGCTTCGCTTGTTTGTTCCTCAGATTACTTGCTCCTCCTACTCATCCGCTGATGGACTAATCTTTGGGGTGCGTTGTATGAACTCTCGTTAGTGAGTACTCGGTTAGAACGAAAATTCGTGCTGGTGTGAATCAAAATTAAGAAAAAGTCATCATGTACTTTTCGTACTAATTTGGTTATGACAATCTAGGGAATTTATGCTCCTCTCCAATGCGTGCGAGTGAATAGTTCAAACAAACTTAAAATAGAATTAAATAATAATGTATAATTAAATGACCGTAAATTTGAATTTTGCTGAACAAACACAAACCATTCTTGAAAGTGAGTTCTTTTTTCGGCATTTTAGTTGAGTGGGCATTTCATCGTAAGTTGCATAATTAAACAATAATTTCGACCAAGTCGTGAGGGTCATCATTAGTGGACCGTTGAGGCCGTAAGTGCTAGGTAATAAGAAGCAAGCATTTTTTATGACACGTTCTATCCTGGACCACGCTTGATTCATTATGCCATGCCATTCCTTTATTAATCAATGCGGTCGTGAGTTGTTTCAGTTTCGGGTCAAGTTGCTAGCAAGTCTTCAGCCTACTGCATCGCATCTTTGCGAACGCCAAGTCACAGAATTGAATTTAAAGATTCATAGACTTTAATATACGAGGGAAAAGACCAGGGGTTCAGGAATATATAGGGAATTCATACTATAGGGTATATATCATACTATATTACGGTTAGGGACAAATTTAAGGCAAGCGTGATTAATTCGCATAGTTTTATGGGAGCCAATGTGAATTCAGATCATAATTTAGTGCCAATGTATGGGAAGAGAGTTAAGGAAATGGAATATAGAGATTTAAACTGAAACGATAAGAATTGGGCATCAACAGTCTGTAGTTTATCATTAGTGGAACCCTTTCTATACCATTTATGGAACCCCTGACCCGGTGGGAAACCCGATAAAACTGCATCAAGCAATTACGCCGGGAAAGCACCAGATCTTACTTTATTATTAGCATATCAGCAGGATGTAGCATTTCTGAGTGCGGGAAAGGAAATGGGTACTGTAGAAGAAAAATGACCATGGTCAACGTTGTAGGGAATAAGAAGAAGAATTCCTTCTGGCAAAGAAGCTTTAACGAGAACGAGGGCTTTGATGATAGGGACGTTGATCGAGACTGTATAGAAAAGACTGGGTAAAACTTCGATTTGGGGCATGGCTTTGTACGGCAAGGAATCATGGTCATTTGAAACAAAGCGTAAGGCGTGTATTGGAGGCTTTTGGAAATTGGGCGTGGAGAAGGATGGAAAAGGTGAAATGGACCGAAAATAAAACAAATGAAGAAGTACGTGTACTTAGTTTGTTGGGGAAGGAAAGAGAAGAAATCTCTCTCTTGTTGGGAGAAATACAAAGGAAGCAAGATAAATGAATGCAAATCATTTTGATTGGTGATAGATTGTTGATGCCTGTGATACAGGGATAGGATGTCAGTTAGGCTAACGAGGAAGGTGTTGGGATTGGATACGCATGTCGGACGGAATGACGGGAAAAAGGAAGCATGCAGAATTTTAGAGGTCTTATCATAGTTACGGATGCTTGTTCTGTTTTTTTTGTTAGAAAGGGCAAGAAAATGTATCGTTCTACCGTGGTGTAGTCCTTTGTCCATATTCAACCAAAATCTATCGTAACCTTCAGAATACTAATGGAAATAATAGCCCTTTATGTGTTTATTAAGTCAACATTTTTTGTATTAACGTTGCTTTAAATTATGGCAAAATGTGTATTTTATGTTTTTTGGAGTGTTTCACTCATTTCCTACAGCCATTCACAGTTTTTTATTTGGGTGATGTTAAAAGCACCTGGTGATTTGACGCTGGATTGTACTGTAAAAGTGAAATAGGGTAATTAAGGAAACAATGATCATACTAGGCTGCATTTTTCTTGCCATCTAATGTCAACGCATTCCAGTTTTCCAATACACTTCATATGCTAGGTTTGCACTTTTGACTTGTTATTCTCGGGGTTATCTTTTTTGTATGATGGCGCTTATTATTCGAGAAATGAGCGTGTTGTCGTCTTGCATGTGCTATTGAGGGTCTTTGAGGACCCCTCCTTGGTTTATTTGCTTCATGTGAACATCTCACAAGCATACAAAGCCATGGGACGTGAGGTCGTAGTAGCACTAGTTACTACCGAATGGACGGGATGTTGTTTCAGGGAAGCAGCTGTTCGGAAATTACCGATAAATGTTTCTTATTTCTCTCCCCAGTATTAAAAGCATATGATGAATTCACCAGCAATCATGTCTCCCCTCCATTACCCCTCTCAAATTTTCAAATTATCCATCGTCGCCTGCTTCGAACCGCTCAGAATACGTCGGGATGAAAGAGAAGGAAACGAATGGTTAAGCAGCTGTTTGACAGACTTGGGCTTTGTTCAGTGTATACAAGACTACGATTTCTTTTTTTAAGTAGCCCTTTGTAGTACTGCGGAAAACGACCTTCATTAAGTTTTCATGCCGTGGTGGTTGTGTTTATTATTCCATCATAAGAAGTAATAAGGGATACTGTTATCGCATTGGTTTGATTACCTTTTTATTTTATGATGTGTTTTGCGTAAATGTCACTCTTACTCACATTAGGTACTGGTATTTGTTTTCGCTGATAATGTAAAATGGAAAATGGCAGCGGTTTTCCAAATTTTATATATTTTTGTTATTTTTGATAGAAAATACGTGTGGAAAGAAGGTGAATACTGTCAATATGGATTCACTTATTGATCAAACCTCGAATGGCGGTTTTGCTCTTGTAATTGTTGCCATTCCTATTTTTAGTTTTTCCCCAGAAACCTTGTTTAGTTAGCTTAAAGAGTGGGTTTCTCTTCACGGAAGAATGTTTTAATAAGTTAAGGAAAATTGGGAGTGGGATTCATACGTGCTTCCATGAAATAATAAAACTATTAAAAGTCTTTCAGTGTTGACAAATGAAGAGATATTGAAATAATGATGAAAAAATAAATCATGCCATTTATTTATCATACTTTGAAGGAGCAAGGATATTATTTCGTGGTGATATTGAAGTGTCGATTTAATTATTCAGTGCCATTTTATTAGTTTGGAATCCACATTCGAATCGTGGCAAAATCGTCGTGAGTGGTGTGTTGAGGGTAACAATTTTTTAAGCAAGAGCATGGAGAAGCGGTCAAGTCAAAATTTCGTCTTAGGGAAAATTGCCGTCGGTCGATCCATAATTATCGAAATTCAAATTTTTTCCAGTTAGCTGGAATCAAGGCCATCTCGGATAACAGTCAACTACTGCCTACGTGGGGAGAAAGCATCTGATGGACCCTTTGCACCAATTCGGGAGAGGCGTGGGGGTAATTCGCATTTTCCAGCTCCGTCGTGTAGAAAACGGAGAAATGAAAGTTTCATCGGGGCGACGGGCAATCCGGAACGCCGTGCCAAAACTCGAGCATCTCGCTGCTTTGTTTCTCGTTTTAGCAGCCTCTAACCTCTGATGTTGGCGTAAAAATGCTCCAATCTCTCTTTTTCCGAAAATAGTCTGAGGAGGGTTCTGGTCACAGGGCATAAACTGGCAAACCTTTGCGTCCTCTTGCTCGATTTGGTTGGTGCCTTTCCTGACACAATATTTTGTCACTCACTTTCTCTTACACCTTTTCCTAGTTTATGTCATTTCGCGTTGCTCCTTTTATTCAGCGCCAGCATTTGCAAGTGGTGTAACGTCTTCGGTTTGCGCAATGGGCCCATCTCCCTATTCTTCGGTCACAAAGACTCCCCTTCCCACTTTCCTTTTCTTTTATGGGATTCCCTTCGAGTGTTTTTTTTTTGAGTTGATTGCCTTCCAGTGAACCGTGTTTAGTTCACCGCTCTGCCCCCCTCGAGAATTTATCTTCCGTCGCCTGGCCATTGTGCGTTGTCTTGTCTGGCAACATCCTGTCTGCATCCATGAATTTTGGATGGGTTCTTCCCCAATCCGTTGCCGTTGTGTCATTGATATTCGGACCGTAGATGAACAACTCTGGATGTCCAAGTAATTGTAGGGCGTGTGTTTGTGTGAGAAGTAGGTCATTGAGATATATGGCGGAGCATTATTTAATGTCAGAAATCCCTGTTGTGATTTCGTTGAGTGCACCTTGCTTTTAAAATGCTGAGCGCAACTTTATCGACCGTTGTATGAAAGATTTTCTCCGGCTAATGTTCCGTATTAGATGGCTATGAACCTCTGTTGTAGTCAAGGAATTAGGGAATGTGTATGACAAATAAATGCTCATTTGAAATGCATATTACGCGCCAATTGTAAGTGGACCCTGGTGATGTAGAATCACAGGCACCAGCAGTTCCTTAGCGTCTATCTTGGGCAAATCTCCAATTCTGGACCGTGATCTTCGAATCGGAAAACGCGATATTCATCAGATTACCCCTCCCCGTCAGCCGTTTGTCTTCTAGCTTTTGGGAGCGAAAGCTTTTTTGAGTGCAGAAAATTGGCGATAACACCCTACATTTTCATTGGTACCCTGGTGTAAGTCAGCCATTGTGCCTGCATTTAAATTCACGAAGGAAGATAAATTATGCATGTAAATACATAATCATTCTGGTCGTCATTTTTACTCCTTTTGAGTATACGCTATGTATTTTTTTTCAATCTAAATCTCCCTTTCCATCAGTTTTTTTCCGTTTTTTTAAATAACTCCTCATAATTCTGTACTTCCGCCATTTGTAAATAACTTCTCATCTTGAACGTAATTACATAGGGATATCAAAGCATGCCGCAAATTAAAAATTACCCAAATTTAAGTTGCTCTTGTTCCCAAAAATAAGGAAATAGTTTTCTCCTTTTCAACACACACTGCTTTTCGCCAATGGCACAGTATTGATATAAAAAATCTCGGTAGAGTAAAATGGCATCTCGTTTTCTCAAAAAGGTAGTCAGCCTTTAAGATTCACGTTCACGGTTCGCTCTCTTTCCTGTGCTGCCATCGAGAAAATCTTGGGTCGACCATGTGCTTGATATCAGGGAAGATGCTGCTGCAATTTGGCGAAGGGACCGTCCCATTTTCGCAGCAGGAAAATGGTTGTGATACTTTAATGTGAAAGCTCTGTAATTCTATCGTTTCCACTTCCTCCAGGCCACCGACAGACATTCTGGGCGCCCGATTCTTTCGATGTCGTGAATCCATGAACGCTGGTTTTTATTTGGGAAATAGTTACAAATTCAGTGCTATAATTTTTATTATAATAATTTTCATAGAGTTGTCTGCACTATTTCACAACGCAATATGAAAATTATGTTAATACGTATTCATCCATTTTTTCTTGTATTTCCTCAATGAATATGTAACAGTTAACCATAATGGGTAATTAGGTACCATATAGTTATTCATAATTCGACCCGTAGGTTCATAAAATATGTTTTACAGCTATTCGATAGCACAAGACTGAGCACCTTGCAGATGGAAACACGCAGTAGCCTTTATTGGCTTCCTCCCTTCACTGTCACCCCATCATCTAGCCGTCTCAGCCGGGACTCCATTTATCTTCTTGCATTTGGACTTGCACTTGACATTCTTCGTTGAAACCAGAGAGAAATGGCAATGGAAGTATGCATTCCTCATTGTGGTGGGGAAAATTGATTTGAGGAGTGGCATCTCATTCTTCTGTCAACGACGAGCCACAATGATGTCGTGCCTTCGAATCCTATGATGCGACTGTATGATGGAATCTTTATTATTTTTATTAAAAGTTAAAGTGAAAATAAGAAGAATAACAAGTGCAGAAGTGCTTTGAAGAGTGAATGAAGAGGGAAACCTATGGAGAACACTCACGAAAACAAGAAGGAAACTAATTGTACGCACTTAAGATGCGATAGTTTACTACATATCATGATTGGAGAAAACGTTAAGGGGTAGAATTACCGAGGAAGGCCAAGGATGAACTATGAGAAGGAGCTAATACAATATTCAAGGGTCTATAAAGAAATGGAGAGATTGGCTGGAAACTGAATGGTTTGGATTGCCTGCTTTAAACAAATCCTCGGATTGATAGCCCGTGGTGAATAAAGTTAAATTATGTTGCCTTATGTAAATTATGGAACAAACGAAAGATAGGAAGTTTTAACTGTAGCCATTGGGGATCTCAACAGGCCTGTAGCATTTAATCTTTTTCTTTCAGGAGAAAGCTTTAATTTTAAAGTTTGTCTTGGCTTATCTAAAATTACAACATTAAAGTGTCCCATCCTGACAACCGCGGCGCAACAAAGGCGCTAGACTCGATAGATGGCGTATTCGGTACGTGTATATGATACTGGTATATTTACCTCCCAATCGTGGCGTGAATTCTAAAGCAAAATATTATAAATTTATCGTGAAACTTACAGGATTTCGCATTGACCACGGCAATTCTCGAATTTTCATCGGACACGATTTCTCCCTTTCGCTTTGTCAGTTTTTTAGCCACATCGGCGGCAGCTCCCACCATACCAACCGGGTCGATGGCAAAGCCAAGCCGGTAATGGCTGAATTGGCGTTCGAGCGTGAAATCATGGTGGGAAAACGTCGCTTTGCATCACGCTCCTCCCGAGCACAAGCCACCCACCGCGTCGGGAGAGGAGTGAATTGGAAAGCCAGGGGGACAGAGCGTTGAGTAATTCTCCTTGTCCCGGAGACAGTGGGGATTCTCTCGTGGAACTTGAAATTGACGTTTATAAGCTGGAGGGAGCCGGGAGAGGCATTAAGAGGAGACGGGATTACATCTGTTTCGGCGTGCGCCTCTAGGGTCCTCCCCCTCTTCGCATTCTTCCGATCCTGACTACTTTTATCGATAGAGACGTCTGGCAAGGACCGCCCATTCGTTTCCTCCTCGGAGGTGGTGGCGCGATGTATAAATCGGGAAATGCCGCATTCTCTTCTCCCCCTTGCGTCGGTAAAGCCGGGGTATCTTTTTTTACAAGTCTCGGCTCTTCTGTGCGTCGATATACGATTAGCTTGCCGTTTGTATGGGAGAAAACCGTCCCTCTCAGCACAACTCAAAATTCGTCTTGCTTGCACATCCTTGACTTTTAATTTTTAAGGACGCATTTGATTTAATGTTTACCCAAGGCTCCAAAATTGACAATGTGTGAAAGCGTACTCCCCACGACATTGTTTGGAATCGAAACGTGGATGTGCCCTAACGAGCATAACATAGAATAGCGTACAGGATTTAGGGTGAGGAGTTGAGTGGGTCAGGAAAGAATGTGGGTTGGTTGCTCCGATAATGTACAATATGAAAGAAGTATGCTTCGCTGGGTTGATAATATAGCGAGGATCGATAAGAGTAGAATCACAAAGAAGACATACGAATGGAGAAACATATGTTTTGAGAGAGAAGAAAAAGCCGAGAAATTCGCGAGCTAGAAGATGATTATTAGAGTTCGCGAGAACAAAGAGAGCGTACGTGAAACGGTGAATGTCACATAGGCAGAAGAAACAAGCAAGGGCAGGATATTGTGGAGGAAGTTAATGAATGGGAGTGAGTTTCGTGATATAACTTAAAATTGGGGATTTTGTGGCCTTGCCTGCTCTGAATGGGAAAGGTGTACGAGTATATGCACCTGTATTTGTTTTAAAGGAACTCCAATAGAGCTGTATTTTTGGTGGAAAGCAGAATCGCTCGGGATCTGCTGGGGAATTTCAGTAATGGAAGTTTGTTTCCAAGGCCTAATTCCCACCTCCTGGGAGTGCGTGCATTTCGACTTACCGCGGCCATGTTCTTTCCCACGAACGAAAATGTATCGAATGCCGATGCTTTCAGGAACGGTACTCAGTGAATGAAATCGGTCACTTATTCGTTAGCACCACTGTTTAGAGGCGTATTATCTTCTGATGATAAGGTAGTCATTGCCGTGTACTAATTGTCATGGAATCTTACAGGTTCAAATTGAATCGTATGATCGAACACTTTATCCTAATCTTGAATTTATTTTTCCAAGATTTGTTTATTCGTCGTCTCATTCATATTCGATTAGATCGATATTGAATTCAATAATCGGCATCCGAAAAATACTGGATCCATCAGCATGTTCCCGTCATTAAAGCATTATCAGACATGCCAACTCTCCCGATTTAAGCGGGAGACCCCCGATTTTTCCTTCTTACGTTCTTGATGAACTGTTCAAATTGTGTACTTAGCTTAACATGTTAATAAAGTGTGACATTCATTAAAAATTGGCAAAGTGTCATAAAGGGATTAAGGTGCCATGCAAATATTGTGGTAATTAAAAGTGATTACTTCGTGATACACTTCTAAAAATCTCCCGATTTTTCATTTTTGAAAGTTGGCATGTCTGCATTATGAATATTGATTGGTATCGCTAAAGATAATTTATGCCCTTTCCTCTGGCCCTAATTTCTTCTGGAAATTGAAATACATGATTTAGAAGTCGTAATCCCGATTCCCGAACAGATATCTCGTGATTCACGTCTCCATTACCCTCTCTAAATGGTAATTCTCCCTCTCGAGGCAACTCTATTTTGTATCACGTGGCATAGGTATCAATGTGGGCTTTGGACTTCTTATCTCGCTTTCACTCCACGGTTCGAAAAAGAAGGCCAAAAAAACACAGGACATCGGCTCATTGCGAAGACTTTGTATGTGCTTGTCACGTCAGTGTTGTGTGCTCAAATAGCGCCTCTATTTTTTTGTTTTATTCTCATACCTATTCGGACGCCTACTGGCAAGTACTTCAAGCGTGATTCGCCGATCACCTTTCATCCCAGTAATCAAACCTGAGAGTTGGTTTGATAAGCGAGGTTAAAGCTCGCCCGTCACAAGCCCAACAGGGTGTGAAATTCACATATTCAGAGCAGAGGGGTCAATTACATTCCCCGTCACTTGGATTTTAGATGGTACGTATGAGTCTTAGGCATCACCTGGATTTGAAGTCGATTTAATATCCGAATTGTTACAACCCGCTAGGCTATCATGTCCTCTCAGACCAGCTATCCTGCTTTAAGCTGAGGATTCAATGATGTTTTTCTTTAAACGCTTACTCTGTTCCACGCCAATCCGTAATAGGTAAAAATCACCTCAATAATTGATCGATTTCCACAATATCTTCTTCTATCGCCAAACCAATTCCCAAAAGTGGCCGTCTAGACCTTGACTGAACTTATATGGTTCCTCTCGAGGGACTTTTTTCAAAGATTTTTGATTCTTCTCTATGAAATGATTTAGTGAGATTAAAATAGTTTTTTTTTGTTGATCTTAGTACAAATTTTATTGTGGTACTCGTCAAGACGGGGCTCCCATCACTATCAGCTGCCTCACACGGAACGTCTTAGTCTTCTGTGTGCTTCTCTAGTGTAAAATACAATACACCAACCGTATACCGGCAATTATGTTTTCATTCTATCCCTAATAAAACCTGACATTCCAAAGGACCTCTCACTACTGATCCGGAGATTCTTTTCGTAATTTGTCCACATGAACCACAGTTGTGAGTAAAATTTCATGAGGATTCCATTCAATGACACACGGAGCTTAAACGAATATAATTCGATAATCGAACTGAGAAGGCTGGAAGACTTTTGAAAATACATGGTTTGGACAACACTTTGTCACCGTGTACATATATAGCCATTGTCGTTCAGCGGGTCGTCCCACAAATTCATCAGAGTTTTTTTTTCATTTAATTGCTTATTTTCATTTCCCATCTACTTATAGTTTATCAGCAGTGGTACTATGCTATTGCACTCTTGGTACGTCCTCTTTCTCTCACTGCCATCACTACCCCTCTTCACGATTGCCTTTTTGTTTAAAATTGTTGCATCATTTGCTTCCTTCCTATTAATGGAAATTCCCTTTACTGTGCCATCGTATATTTCTGCCAACAGGTATTATCGTCCTGCATCAATTTATATCCACTCCTTTTTATTTATTCAGTCTTTTACTTTCCCGAATGATTTGCTTTGTACCACATTTCTTCATTTCTTTAGCAATGTTGTCTAGAGTTGTTCGTTAATGAGGTGACTTCTACAGATGACAACCAGTTTAGTGAACTTGTTTTTCTAACTTAACAAATCAGCCCATCTTTCTTGATGGGCGTTGTTAGATATGTATCTTGCATGGAGAACTGTGATCTTATTCTTTCATTGGTAAATATTAAGACTCCATGAAAATGATGAAATGAATTGCAACGTTTGGAGCGATTCTTTTATGTAAGTCGACGTACTCGCTCAATTTCTTTGGCGTCGATTCCTCGAGTTGCTTGAGCCGGAGCTGCGGAGATATTTCGTATTTTTATTTGTTTTCCAGGTTAAGTCATCACTGCGACGGGTTTATCGTCTGTCTCGGTTTCTGGCCTCCCTCCCCCATACCCTGTCCACCAGGCCTCCTCATCCACCCCCAAGGTCGTAAAACCGAAACGCGAATTCCCGTGTACTTCTTGCGTCACGGCTTTTCGTTTGGCATAAGATCAAAAGTACTGGGGTAAATACACGTCTGATGCCGTCTTTGGGAAAAAAATACGAATGTCAATGCAAATTCACTTCTTGCTTTTGTGTTCTCCACATGTCTAGAAAAAAACGAACTGAAGTGCATTTTTGTTTTTGACTCCTGAACAATGTTTCCTTTGTATTTGTTCAAAGTATTGTATACTCAAGTCTTGCTCCTCCGTTGCATGATGAAATGAACGCATATAAGATTTTTCATTTCTTCCAAATGTGTTTACGTTTCGAACGTTGATTTTGATCATTGATCGTGGCGAACAAATTGGTGTCCTGTCGATAGATCCCTTGTCTTTCTCCAGTTGGGGAGATGGTCATCTGGAGGTGGTGACACCTTTCCGTTTCGTTTTCCATCCCCGTTCGGAGTTAAAATAAATTGCCTTATTTTAATTGAAAGCCGTGGCCCGTAACGTTTTACCATTTTAGACAAGAGACTTGTGCCAATTGAGATTGAATCAAGTTTTTATCTTGGAATCCAGAAAATATTAACGTGAAACATTTAACTTGCAGTAAATAACAAGCAAATTTAGTGTCTGTTAATAATATCCAGATGCAGCGATTAGGCATTGCAGAAAGCTCACCTCTTAATTTAAAAAAAATATTTTAATTATTATTGCTTCTGGTCAGTCCTCTCTCTCTTAGTTCATGCTAATTTCTATCCCCGCCATTGGATCATCTCTTCTCTCTCTCATGGGCTTGACGGTGAAAGGAGATATTTGGTGAAAATCGAGTAAGAATTCTAGGTTAAAGAATCCTCTACCCGATCAGTGTGGAGAACTGATATCTCAGAGGCAAACATTTTATCTGTTAGTGGTATCTCTTACTGTAGCATCCAATCCGAACTTCGTGCATGACCTGGAAGAAAAATCTTGCAAGTCCTGTTACCTCTTTCGAAGCAGGGAGATGGAAAGGGTGTACCCAACATTTTAGATGAAAGAGGATGTTAGTTATATTCAAACTCTTTTTTCGAGAGACGAAATATTTTAAGATGTTGGTTGCCTCTTCACCCGAATCATACATTGTGTGGTGAAATTCTAGTTTTTTTTTGGCAATGGTCTTGACTCAATGTTGCGTCATTTATCAGAGAAGCGTCTTCCACTCGCTAACACGGAAAGAGTTAAGAGCTTTCGAATCGGGAGACGAAGGTTTGATCGGGGAAGAAAGCCACTGGCACGAGCAAAGTTTGCCTCTTCGTCTCGAGCTCAAAAGAAGAGTCGCGCTCTTTTCGTGCTTATCCACCGAGGCTTGTGAAGATTCCCTCCACATTTACGTAGTGCATGTACTCATGCTCTTTCCTTAGGGTTTTCATCAATGTGCCCAAACCTTCGACTTCGCGGAGTTACGCCTAACGCGACCGTTTTCATACGCGCGCATTACGGTTTTGGTGGCGCTATCGCGCAGCGTACATGTGAATCACGAGGAGTGAACGTTGTGTCCTGCTTCGAGAGGGAGCGCGGTTGTGTCCGGGCTCTTACTTTAAATCCCTCGGTTGGAAGGAGCCCTTTTGAGCCAAGAGAAGCTCGGTGAAGTGGTCGGGTTAAAAAAAATTTAAGGTCTCTCTCCTTCCCTCTCACTTTCAGGCTCTCCAGTACTTAGGCGATTGTGGGAAAGAGGACTGACTTCTTGGAGTGGTTTATCATATTACTGGAGTTCAGAATCTGCGTGTAAGAAAGGTGACCGAATGCCCCTTATATTCGTTAAATTATTTACTCTTTTCATTCACTATTTCGTTAATTTGATTTTCTCCCTCCTATTATTCGGAAGATATTTGTGGACCTTTGTTGTCAACTCTATGAATTTTATGTGCGTCACGTACTATTGTGCCAGATATCTATCCTGACCGTGTTAAGTGCAAAAATGCCAAGCTTGATTGGAGTAATGCGCGTAAAGAAGTAAGGAAATAAAATCACTCTCGGGACTACTTTGAAGTCACTCCCAATGTCATTTATGGGAGTAAGACCTGAGAAAAGTTAGTGTGGATTCGTTTAAACAGTTTAAATGATTAACCATTTAACATTTCCAATCCTTATATGAGTTACCATTTAGCTCCCTGTTTACACGATTTAATACACGTATCACAACAGTTGGATGCAGTCATGTACATATAAAACTATTTTCAACGCGAAACGTAATAGAAAACCTTAATGTCTAACGGTAGCTGATGATAGTTGTAATATGGTCCCGTTTGATTAAATAAGAATACGGTTAATCCTTTTCGTCCTGATATGTTATTTAAATCGAAGAAAATAAGATAGGGTATTGGGCATTTAGAAATTTACCTGATTTGTTTGTCGCTTACTTGAACAAATGCTTACGCAAGTATTTCTGTGGGAAGGTGGCTATAGAGTTCACGTTATTTACGATAGCCATGAACAATGTCTGTGATTACCCAAGATCACCGAAATCAGGGGTCGAAAATAGCCTACATGGCCAATGCACCAATCCGCTGACAAGATCACCTGAATCCGTGGTAATCTCACTGAGGAATTGACGCAAATATCTTGATTATGGTGGTAGAAGTGTGAAGAATGTGGGAAATTTATGGAAGTGAAAAAATGTCTAAATTAAATGTCATATAATAATTAACGTGCGAATAGAAATGAAGCTAGTCATTCCTGGAAGTCCGCACTGTGAAATTGAGTTCTTGAATATGCCGAATATTAAATTGAATTTCGATTGCAAAATCCCTAGAAAGGGTATGTTACTGTTCATAAATATTATACATTTTATTTTTCAAATCAGAATCGTGCATTTAATCGTTCATGGCATGGCAGTGTTTATTGGTTGTCCATGATGCCTGTACTATTGTGTTATTAGAGATGATGTGTTACACGATTAGAGCGTCCGGGGAAAAAAATTCTGCTGTGATTCCCACTTCTCATCTCCGCAATGTTATCTGAAAATATCACAACCCTGGTCACGAAAGAAGGAAAGGAAATGTTGTTTATTGTAACCAACCTTGTCGTGGGAAACCTAGAATTCTATACCTGGAGGATAATAGGAATCCGGGCATTGCGGTGGTATGGGCGTTGGTCAATCATGCGCTTTCTGTTGGTCTGTCAACTCTATCCTTTGTATTCATTTGTCCTCGTAGCTGCAATTACAGCAGTGCATGGTCCTGCTAACTTAAATTTCAAGCCGACGTCGATACAGTTATCACTAAATACATATCATTTTGGAATATAATCAGGTTCTTTGTTTCATCTGTAGTTAATAATTTTACCCATACCCTAGTTCGCGTGTTGGGCTAACACGGTTTCGTAAGGGAAGTTTTCGTGCAAGTTAAGCCCCGTCTTTCATTCATGTTGATTTTCATCCTTGGGTGCGAGGAGAAAAATCAGCCGAGACACTCGTTTCATCGATTAAGCTTCGTTTTTTGAGACGAATACCTACATGTTGCTCGGCAACGTTCTCGCAGCCTCTTTCCTTCATTGTTTGAGGCGATCATTTCATGTTTCGATAAAATCTGCTTTCAAATATTGTGGCCTACCCTCTAAAATATTTTACTGCAGGTTGAGAACTTTAACGCTTCGACTGAATGTTTGTGTACGGAATGTCGCATTAAGATTGTGGAAGAAGAGAGCAGGTATTGCAAAGGCGTTTTACTCATTTGATTATTGCCAAAAAAATGGCAAGTACCGCGCGACGTGTGTCCTTATCCCTCCCATTCTTCCGGACAGATCTCTTATCCCTCCCTGGCGAAATGAAATCGATTAATTCACCCTCTCTTCTGTTCATCTTAGTGTGCGCGGAGACTTCATCACTTCAGTGCTACATTCTCCTTGGAAGTGCTTTCATTTATATCTCAGATGTGCTTGTTCGAAGTATTCCAGCTGTAAGGGAAACTCCTCCCAAATGCCATTCTCTGGTATAAAATTTATGTTGTCCTCCTTAAGCTCATCCAAACCATCGATCGATGCTGTCGTGTTTCTTGTAAGCTTTAATCCTAAAGGAAGTGCTCGGATGTATTCAGTATCACTACCATTCGTTTGATGGTCATTGTAGTCGAAGTAAAAAACTTGAATTGCGGATACGTGCGTGTAGATTTTTCACATATAGCCTGACAAAGGTTCTTACGTGATAACATAATTGTACTTCATTTTTATAGAAGACGTATGAGTTTGTTTAATTTTTCCGAGAGCATTCAGTTTATGATTTCAACGTGATATTTACAAGTACTATTTCATCTCATAGTAAGTATGACAGATGTGCGTGTATATGTACGGTAGAATCGAGAACGTAAACATTCAAACACGATATCCCGCCAGACGACGAAAAAATATTCATTCACATGGGAATAGATAAAAGGAAATGGGATAGGAACCCAAATAAAACACGGAAACAGGAGAGATGGGGAAGGCGGAATCGAGCAGATCACAAGCGCAAAAATATTTCCTTTACCGGGACTTGAACACCGGATCTTTCGACTTGCTGGGCCGATGCTCTAACCACTTTGAGGGAACGTAATTTACACAGATCTGCGGATCTTTACGCAACCAAGCGCCCCGATTCTTTGGCCAAAAGATGGCGTTAGGAAGCTGTTTCACCCACCAACGGAGAAATAGACGACTCACAAGAGGACAGTAGGTTAGCAATCATACAAAATCATCAAGGATAGAAACAGTGCGTTTTGTGGCACGCATAGCCAGAAGAAAGAGACGAGCCACATTGACCAAATACACATTCAAACACGAAATTCCGCTACACGGTGAACAGATATTCACATGGGAATAGATATAAGGTACAAGATATCATATAAGTATTATTATTAGGTAGTCTACCGGTTTATATATTCATTCTCGATTTTGTTATATGTAGTTAATTGATCCCAAATGTGGACCATTCTGGTAGTTGTAATTAAGTATTTTTAAAGTCATTCTAAGCACTTCGACGACTCCCCTGCCAGGCGTATTTAATAGAAGTGGCGCCTTTTCCCTTTCGCCAGGGAGCTGGCACACTTATTTCTTTGATAGTCGTGGGGATGAAAAATATAATGGTTACGGCGAGGTCAACAATGGTCTCCTCGTTCGACCCTTTCCATCGAAGAGGGCGACCCCCTCCACCGGCCCATCTCTCTCTCCTCCCGAACCCTCGTCGTGAGCTTCCATGTAGAGTTCCCAAGGAGTGCGGTAAAATGTCTTTTGTTACGGCTTGGCGAAACAGTCTGCCACATTCTCCAACCATTTGTCCGTCCCCCGGCGGCCGTATCTAGTGCTTATAAGCTGGCCAATCGCCTCATCGCCACCGCGGCCTTTGCCCATCTCCCTCACTCAAACTCCCCAACCCTCCCTCGATTCCTTCGGCCATTTTCTGAAGCACTCGCCATCATCCAACGCTTAATTTTATCCTCCGACAAAGGAAAAAAAAGCAAAGGACTTATTTTCTTTGCGTTCGTGAGGGATCAGTAGTGGGTCTCTCACATGCCTTTCCGCATTTACTTTAATGGGTTTACCCCTCTCCACGTCGGTTGAAACAATCACTCGTCATTTCATTTGGTCGTGGACTCAATGTCGCTGTCGCATCCATTGGCAGTACATTTATGATGCAATTGATTCCGATGTCTAATCGTCGAGCTCTCTCCGCACACAATGCCGTTTTCGCATTTTTTGTGTGTCTCGTCTCTTCGTCGCGAATGAAAAGTTATTTCAAGCCTGGGTAAACTTTTGCAGGTCTTTCCTGACATCAGACGTCTGGGTTTGGACTGGATCATCCGGTCGCACTTTGTGATTATTATTAAGTAATTTACCGGTTAAGGTAGGTTTTTGGATGGACAAAACTATCAAATAAATTTGTGATATCTATTAAAATTGTTTCTTAGCCGAATGCAGTGACAAACTTATCGTTGATGATATCTTTTGGTTTTTATACAGGGATGGGAAATAAATCCATTTTCATTTTGCTTTGAAGTAAATTGCAAAGAATGCATTAGGCAAAGAATGCCCATTGGTTAAAGCACTCGGCCGGATATCGAGGGATCCAGGTTCGAATTCCGGTCAAGGCGAATGATTTTTACTCTCTGAAATTGTTGCTTTATAATGCACACATAGCGGATGACTCCGTTAAAAGTTACTGTTGCGGCATCTCCCGCAATTTCTTGAAATGAACAGCCTAAGTGTTTGAAATTGGCTTTAACCTCGTGGACTGTGGCGCCTCGCGCACGACTACGAATGCCTGTGACATTGTATGTACGGTATTTCGTCACAACATCTTGCTCCTTTAAAGCCCCCAAAATTTCAGAGTGTAATAGTACGTCTCGGTAGCTTAATTGGTTAAAGCACTCGGCCGGATATTGAGGGATCCGGGTTCGAATCCCGGGCAAGGCGAATGATTTTTACTCTCTGAAATTGTTGCTTTATAAAGAATGCCTATTTTTACTATTATGGTTTTTTTACGGTATGGTAATTTTGGCAAAATATTTTGTTCTCAATGTTTCATCAAATACCAAAGTTATTTTGCGAACTTGTATCGGTAAGGTAGTGCCCGCATCGATTTTCGTTTTATATTTTGTAAGTGTAAACTGGCGTGTAAATCCCCGAACAAAACTTCGTTGGATTCTTTTAATTTCACAGACAATGAAGTTCTCGGGCTATATTGCTCCGTTTTTTGGTGAATTTTAATCTTCTATTTGTGGGTTTACCGAATGCGAGGAGCAATTACCGGAGTTTGCTTTGGATGACGGAGAGAAATTGAGTGCAAGTCTGTAGCACAATAAGTAGTAATTAACATAATATATACTCTTAAGTCGTTCCTTCGTTGAATTATATCTTCAGTGAATAATGCCAAAATCATATGGTGGAATGTGCAGTCAATTTTTACTTCCATGGTACAGGTTTTGGCAGCTTCCACAGATCTTGTCGTTGTCTCTTCTCTCAGTGTTGCAGTATTGAAAAGTAATAATAACTTTCAACGTGTAAACTATCGAGAACTGGATAGGTGGATCAACGTAAACATTTATTATTGGGGTTTTTACGAAATTATCATCTGTATTTCAATCCCAAGATTGGTTTACTATCCTCCATTCTTCTCTATTTAGTGTTAATTCCCTCACCCCATGGTAGCTTTTTGTTTCACGTCCCTCTTATATTGTGCTGACTTTGTCTCTTGGTCTTCCTCTTGGGATATCAAATTTCCATTCTATCCTCTTTTTAACTAATCCGTTGTGCCTCATTTTTTATCCAATATATTCACAAGTTCTTCTATGCAGTGTGTTCCCTCCGCATGGTCCTTTCCTCTTTTTTACTCTCCTACATATGAAATGGAATGAAGTCGTTATCTAATATGCATTAGAGTTCGCATAATTAGGGTGCGGTAAACGAGGAAAAGACAAGGAAATTCGCCGAAGGGGAGGGCCGAAATCTCTCCTGTAGGGTGACAGGCGGCCAGAGTGTGCGTCCAAGTCAGACGAGCTCCTGCGTCTCCCTTGCTTTATCGGATTTATTTTCCGGCGAGTGACCGATTGTGGGATTTCCACGGTCGCCGGATCGCAAGGGTGGCCGCCGCGCCGGGTGCAAGGGCGGGGAAGGATTTTTCCCTCGTCGTCAAAATCCCCTTTGCAGGAGCCACTCCCTCCACTCCTCACCCCATTGTCACCCCACTCCCGCCATCATTCCGTCTCACTCGTCCACGGTGATTCGAAAGGGTTGACTGAGCTCCATTCGTGGGAGTCTGGGCTCTCGTGCGTGCTCACTTTTCTCCCTCCCGGTATTTTTTTTCTGCGAGAAGGTCTTATTTTCTATCCCATGCCCTTCCATCATCTCTCTACCTCCATCTCCATTTTTCGGCCCCTTTCTATCCATCCCTTGCGTCGAGGGCGATAGAGCGGCCGGGAGGGAGTGAAAGACCGGGAAGATGAAGGAGTAGTCGGGTCTAAGGAGACCTGAGGGGATGCCGAGGGGATGGGCGGGAGGGGGAGGCGGGGACGGCTGACGAAATGCCCGCTAGTGCTGGGGTGGTCGTCGATGGAGGGAAGGTGGAGACCATGGTTGTTGAGGCGGGGGAGGGTGTGGGCGGTATGCCTTGGGGAGGTGGAGATGGATCCCCCGGTCGGATTCGAATGAGCGTCGTTATCTTCCCGTGGAGCGATTCTAGAATGGCCCACCCTTCCGTCGTCCGTGGAGGTATTTCAGCGGCGGGACCGTCGTCCCCTCGCCCTACTCCCGGTGGCCGTATCGGTGCTCCATCACCCCACGACCATTCATCCATTCTTCTCCCTTTTAGATTTTCCTTCCTTCCGCGTCCTATCCCTATCCTTACGCGCACCCTTCCGTCTCTCTGGATCTCTGACTTCCTCCTGCTCCTTTTCTCTTTCATGCCCACCGCTGCTCCAGGCTAGTCTTTCGAATCGATATCCCGAGTCGGGAAGGGGGATAGGAGAGACTCATCCATTTCTCATCCTCCTAGAACCCCCTCCCTATCAAGTCGTGGTTCGAAGTTTTGAGGTTCGTTTCACCACGCAAGTCAGTCGGCATCATCTCAAGGGAGCGAGCGTGCCAGTCAAGGGAAGCCACCTGCACGGTCGCGTGTATTGCATCCGGAGTCGCACACGTATACGACATGAGTGGTGGGAAATCACAGTGGGCGAGGAAAAGGCATGGTAACTGTTGTGGTAGTAGATCATCGTTTGATCAGGGGAGCGGAGGTAACTTTGGAGTACCGTCGTGTTTTTGGTTGCATTAACTCCGTCTGAAAAAGATATATTTTCCCGGCATCAATGCATTGTCCCAACGAGTTAAGCACTCGATTTCTATGAGTAAAGGTGCCAGGTTCAAAGTCCGTGGATGGCGTTAGAAGCCAACCTTAAACGATATCTGTGATTGTTTTATTCTAGGTGACAAACTTATCTGGGATACACCAGGAAGATAAGACAATTATTATAGCAATCTCGTTCCACTTCATTTTTGTATGCTATTGCTTGTGGTGTTATTTGTCCGATCCTTTCCACGGTTAAACCAAGCTATCGGCAGCTGCCTGTAGTTTGGTTTTTCCTAAAGACCATGGTAAAAAAATAAACTAGGCTTCTCGATCATCAAGGTGGAATCTCTATGAAACTTGTGTCATCTTCGGAACAATGCGACGCGATATTTGCAGGCTATAATCTCGCCTCTGGGTTGGATTTTGTGTTGCTCTTAACTTGTTACATCCTATAATTATGCGGTCCAATATTGCCTGAGTAATCGGAGCTTTTCACAATCCCACAATGTTCTAATCCATCATATATATCTCTATTTAGTTCACTGATTTGTAATCACATGAAATTCTCGATGAAAATTAGCCTCTCTTCAAAAGGGAGGAAAAGGAAGGGCCTCTCTTCAATATAGGATGGAAAACGTATGCTTCAGAAAAAGCATTTCAAGTGCCACGCACACAGTTCCGTGGACGTCATATTTGTGTCCCTGGAGAGCGAGAGAGTGGTGAAAAGCTGTGGGACGATGGCGATTCAGACGAGTCTTCCAAAAGCATACTGTCAGGCATAAAATCCATAAACGGCTGCTTCACGTGAAAGGCTTGGGATTAGGGCCGCTTCTTTGCCAAGAAGCGTTCGCCTTGTCTCGTGCGAGTTCTCGTTTTAGCGTGTTGCTGCTCTTGCATCTTGGCCTGAATGCTTTTCTTCGAGATTCTTATAAGGACACTCCGTGGCTTCTTTTCTTTTGATAACTAGGTGAAGTCAATGAGTTGTGGCGAAGCTTTGCTAAATCCAGTCGAAGTAGCTCGTCGGATCTGAAGGGATCCGGTTGGATTTATCATGCTCTCCTTTTTCTTGACTTAAGTGGTGCTTTTGAATTAAATGTGCAAACTAACCGTCATTCCGGTTTTTTGTCGTCCTCTACGTTGAATAGTTTTAAGTGTTTTCAGTGCTCTCTTTTATTTCTTTGATGCCATCTGGAACCTTTTTTGTGTGTCACACCAATAGTTATCCTTATTGAGAGCGAAATTTTTTTCTTTAAGCAGTATGTGAAAGCCCAAACAAATCATTTTGTAGGTATTTACATTAAATCGATCTCCGTTAGATGAAGGATGTATGAAATGTGTGGACATTGTGTTCTCAGTATTTCATAATTAATGCTTTTTTCTGGAAATTTCATGTCTGAAAAAACCTGTGTGTGTTCTTTGGGTAGTTGTTGGATCCACAAAATCGAACTTTCAAGCTAAGATTTTTCTAGTTGTGTATTTTCGGTTTGGTTTGGTGGAAGATGGTTTTCCTCATCCCATTTTTCGTGGTGTCGTGGATTGTAATTTGTATAAATACGTAATAGTGTTTTCGGGCGTTTCAATATCGTACATATTTGAAGATATTCCTTTGTTTGGACACTTGCTTGAAAAAATTGCAGATGTCCTGGAGTATTTTTACGATGAACGAATCTGTGAAGCCATACAAAATACCATGCTAACCCAAACATTGTTGAGATCTCGAGTCTGAAGCGTTGTCGTTGGCGTTGGAATAGTATAAGGAGAAGTCTAGAGGAAAGGTACCCAGTATAAGGTAAATTATGTAGATTAATTACAACAATTTAACTTTTTAGTGTCTTTTTATAGCAGCAATGCAAAAAATAACATCGTTTTTCATGTTACCATAATGGATATGATTCATAACACAAACTTACTTAAAACCATTAGCAGATTACAAAAAATTTCAATTTTCGTCAAAATAAAAATGGTATCTTCAAGTAGAACAGTCTTAGAAGAATCCAAAATATATATTTTGAGTAAAATTTAGGCTTGAATAATGGGCTAACATAAAATAATGACAAACATTTCACACGTATATTTTTCTGTTTTGTTCAATTTTAATTGATAAAATAGAAAATCTAAAAATAAATTAGAATTACGTGATCTCAGTGAATATGAATTCGTAGTGAAAATACTGTCGTTATTTCCAGATCTCAGAAACATGTCACTTTGTCAGGACTAAATGGTCTTCATGACTATCAAAGAGGCATAAAACTTATTCGTTCAAAGTTTTATTTAAACTTAAAGAAATGGAAAGTACAGGATTTTACATTCGCTGCTCTAACACAAAACTGCAGTGGTACTTTCAGCTAAATTTCAATGTAATTTTGGTCACCGGTGTGAAGATACGAAGGACTAGGTATTTTGTACGAATTTGTTTTCCAATGCCTTATGAGCAATCGACGGTAAAATAGTAAAATGCGCAATTTTCTGCTGATTGGCACTGGTTCGATATGCTGCATTTCAATTGCAATCCTCAAGAAAAGAGTGCATGTGATTCAAGGTTAACCTCATTTTCTTTTTTTAAGCTGCTTGGAAACCTTGGGTCACAATGGGGAGGAATGACATTGAAATAATTGAAAGACACAGTGACTTAATTGGAATTTCGTGATACGTTATAAAAGTAACATTTGGCGTCAATTTCAAACTACTTACGGCTAAACAAAGCTTTGGTCATGACTTTTGGTAGGAAAAAAAACAAAATGTGAACAATTTCAAGTTTTCTTGTTCGTATGTTTTCAGCCGTTGTTTGTTTGTTTCTGGAGGGGAGTGATTGTTAAGATTGCCGATGACCACCTGCTGCTTGGAGATCTCTTTTTCTAAGATAAGAATAATTTGCTAGCAGGTGCACTTATTTGTTTCCGTGTCGTCTATAGGTAGTGTTAAGGTCAGCCCTTTCTGGAAGGCACGGGAGTCTAATGAATGAGGTGGCAGGTGCCCTTCGAAACACGTCTGAAATTCCTCTTGCTCGAGTGAAAGGATGTATACGTTATCAGCTGCTCTACTAGGAGCTCACAATATTTCAAATATGTTTCCCAAAATTTATTCCTCTTTGGCAGAAATGAAATTTGTTGATTGCCGTTACAGTAAAATACGGTGAGAGAATTGTCCGCTTAAATTGCCCGTCGATTGGTATTTTGAAGGCCCTGTAATATCTCTAGTTTTCTTGTATTCGAAATTAAAATGTCTATTCAATTCTGAAATGTATTTCCCTTGGCTTAATTTATATAGACTTCCCCCCAACTCGATGAATTCGAAATGTCTGTTAATTTTCTCATACGACACGTTTGAGATAATTAACTGGCATTTTGGCGGTGTGTTATCTTGTATTTCCAAAAGTTTTCCATAATTGTGTTTTCGTATCTATAAATTACTTAACCATGTCTATTTTTTATCGGTTTGATAACTTCTAGCCATAAATGACAATCAATGATCTGTCTATTTGGCCCGAAAAGTATACAAAAGGATAATCATCCCCACGACACCATGCAACTCCACTGCACCTCTGTTCATATTCTACTACGAGTACTCGTTTGTATATACTGTAAACTATATTTAGTAAACTCTGAGCTAGGCACTTAAGATTAGCATTACATCTGTAGATATGATGGATTAGATATGATGGAGTAGATTGGATTAGATATGATGTCGTCTAACACCCCCACATTTGTTGAAACTGTGGTGGACCTCGTCCGTCCCGTTCTGAGCCGTTTCCGCTTAATTTCCCGTGAACATTTTATTTTCCTTTTTTGTGGGTATTTTTAGTATGAATAATTCAATTTAAGTTTTTTAACAAACCTTTGTAAGTATTGTTTTATTCTTAAAGACTCCCTCATCACAGTGGAATATCTTTCAAGATCCGTTTATATGTACCCATGACATACAGGTGTGTGTGAAAGTTCATTTGAAATTACGTTGAGTGTCGGCTAGTTGAGAGCTAAAGCCTGTGCTAATCATTAAATTCAGTTAATGCATATGTAAGTAGTCCGTAAGTAGCAAAATAAGAACATGACGCAGGGCGTAACAGTTTTCTTTACCTCATTAAAAATCCCATAAAACATAGTCATAGAAGTATTTACGTGCTCCGTCCTACCCATGTCTTCCGTCGTCTGAGCTTGCCCCTCCGGAATTTCCGCAATAAGCACCGCTCATGGCTGTTAAACGTCACTCCTCTCAAAGACCGGTATTAATTTGCGCTGTTGAAACCATTCCGGACATGATTCAGCATCACCTTGATATCTGACACTGCGCTTAAAGTGGAATCTTGTGCGTGCGTGCATTTCGGACCGAGTTCTTTTGTCCTGGCTCCCCAGTGACGTCAGTAGAATGATCAGCTGAGTGGTTTCTTTTCTCCTCATGTCTAGAAATGTTTTCTGTAAAATGAGGTCGAATTTTCAATTCGGTTTTTCGTTAAAAAGAGACGTTTCTTTCGTTGTTTGTCATGCACGAAAGTAATGGATTTTCGAGAAGAAAGAAAGCTAAGCCAAAGGGTCATCACGCAATTCTGGCACAGCATTGAACAAAAATGGCTTGGCTAATTGGCTTTATGTAAGTGTTATATAGCTTAAGGAAGTACTTTGAAAAACGGAGGGAAATAATGACAAGGGAAAATACGCAAGCTCAAACAGAATAATGAGTTGTGGTAGTCAATAAGCCAATGAAGGGGATGAGCGTAGGTGACCTTAATCAGTGTCTGAGAATGGAAAAAATAAGCTGGACGGAAAGGGAGACAAAACAATCAGAGTTAGATGGCCTTGGTGGAGACAAACAATTGGTAGAATAAATTAAATGGAAGAGATATTTGGAGGTTGCTAGGCGTTCAATGTGTTAACCTAGAAAATAGTATATAGTATTAGGTAAGCGGGAAAGAAAGAGTAGAATACGGATAGTAGGGCGTCGCGAAGTGGGATGGACACTTTGAATATGTAGGGCATAAGGTATTAGCATTATCAAAACTATTTTGTTAGAGTGCAAATGAATGAAATTGTATTCAGGAATAATAGAAACCTTACCCCAGCATGATAGACTTTGTGTTGAAAATCCCTCGGGTGGTGGGTCAGTTGGTTGGGCAGTCAATAAATATGAGTATCCTAAGGAATTAGTTGTGTTTGGGATTCTTTTTGTAATTACCGCGATTATAATCATTTTTCGTCTTCCCAAGTTCCTAATTACACCGTACAATTTTTTAAGAAACGAAATAAATTTTCGCACAATTTCTTTCTTTTTTTTTGGACTTATTGTTTTACGACCTGGTTGTTTTACAGGCTTATTGATTTGCATAACATTACGCCTTTTTCAAGGTCTCCCCAGATTCGTTCGTACACATCTTTTGTGTCCGGACTGACGAAGAATTTTCGCATAATCTCTTCAAGAAATTCTGTCTAATTGCGAGCGTAAACTTTCAGGTAGTGCGTTTTTGTATAACCAATGTATATTTTATGTTTTATGATGTATAATGCGAACTACTGGCATTTTTCCTGTGCAATAAGATATGTATTCACTTCGCTGGGAGAATCGAAAAGATTTTTAACACGGCACAATAAATACTATCAAGATGAACTTCTGTAACTGGTAGTTGGGGTCACGAGAAGACGAATTCCTGGTGCTCATGTTATTATTTTTTCTCTCTAAAACGAAAGAACCTGTGCGACCGCTCAGGTTATTTCATTTTAGCCCTTTCCATTCCCAAAATGAATGGAAAGTGAGAAATACTTTTTCCATTCATTTTGGAAATTCTTTTTAGTGGTTGGTAGGAAAAGGTCGGAATGGCTCCGGCAACGTTATGTATCCATCGTCCCAATAAACTTGACTAGGTGTATGCATGTTTGAGGTTAAAAGCGTCTACTCGGCGGCTTCCCTATCAACATCGCCGGTCGCCTAACGCACCTCGGGGAGACGCGACAGTAGGAAGGCATATTGAGAACTATTTCCTGTGGGAGGACGGGGTCCCATGTAGAAGTGCTCTGCATTGCCCCGTTCCTTCGGGCGACATCCCCCCTCCACCTCAAGAGTCAGGCCCAAATCGATGGCGGCTTGTGGTTTTCATTGGATCATTTCACGCCGGTCTTCTTCCCTTTGGGTCGTCTCTCACTTACCACCACGTCTCCCCCACCCGCCTCCCTTCCCCCTTCCGTCCGTTCATGAATTTGGGCGGCTATGGTGAGGGAGGCGGGCGCGAGGGCGGCGCGGGTGTTTGCGAGGGCGTGGCCGCGGGGGCGGCAATGGGGGTCGACGGGGACGCATGGGCGCCGCGGGGTCCCAGGGCGGCGGCGACGGCGCTTCCGGGAGGAGGAGGGGGAAGAGGGAGGAGGGGTCGGGGCGGGGTCCTTTTTTCGCGGTAGCTTTTGGCGTCGCCGATAGCCCACCCCCCCCAGTCACTCTCTCGGCCGTCCCGACCCGCCTTTGTCGTTGTGGGTGGGGCCCCCGGGGACGGAGAGTGACGACGGGGGCCACCGCGGCACGATCGTCCCGCCTCTCCTGTCGGCGTTGATTCTACCCTTTCCTCATGCGCGGTTGTTTGTGTGTGAGCTTGCGTGTGTGGGTGGGGTCTCCCCTGGGGTTGTTTGACAAGAAAACGAGTCTCGGGGGGGGAGGGGGGGGCTCGGCGGCATTGTGGGCTGCAGTAGGCGAGGTGGAACGATGTGTTTACTTCCGAGGTTACCGCAGGCTTTCCTAGCCCACAGTCCAAGGTCGTGTTTTTGTGAAAAGTTGAAACATTGCGTGTTCGAATAATAAATGCTATTGTGATATTTTCCTACTTTTGACCCCGATGTCACTGAAGTAGCTGTCTCTTACGTTGACGTTCATTCCGCAGATCAACCTCGAACAGTCAAATAAAAGCTACGATGTGTATAGTTTAGGAAATTTCATTTCATTAATTCGTTTATTTGAGATTGGACGAATGTTTGATTTCCACATTGCCCCGACCGATCACTTTCTGACTCGTGTAACCAACTTCTTCGCAGTAATGGGTTACTTGCATTGTCCATGTCCTAGTGATTATGTATGTATTCCTAGTTCCAAGTTTATCTTTATGAAAAATATCTGAAAAGCATTCTCTTTCTGCGATTCAATTGGCCTATAAAAATGCTTCTTCATGGTTTATATAATGGTTGCCGACCTACTTTGCCTTTGAAGGTTAGTGAGTGCTGAATGGTGATGCTGAACTCTAATTCGGTCCCCAGCCATTGATGATGTATTCACAAAAACTTGCATGCATAAGAATAATCGCGCTACTTATTCTTGGCCTTCAGAGCACCGTAATTATATGTTTTAACTGCAATCATATTAGTAATGCATATATGAATAAGTTCATTCTCAGTTGCATTCAAATTCGCTATTAAATGTTAATTATATTGCCAATGAAAAAACTGAACAGGACAGGGGATCGAAACATGGGTCGGATAAAGCTGAATTCGAACTCAAGACCTCGGCAACACGATTCACCTGCCGACTAGTTGGGACGGAGAATCGTGTCGCCGGCGGTATCACATTCGTCTCCGAAGGATTACATTCCCTTTCCGACAGTTTCGACAAGGGAATGCTGACCCTATTGAACGGGGTATTAATCCGACTCTATATTTATCGATATTTACATTGACTACCTTGAAAGGCAGAAGTCACGGAACTTATTGAACGATGAGTTATACCTTGCAGTCGCTGTTACCCCATCGGGGTGATTTTTTACTTTACATCTTTGCATTAAGACGGATGTAGCGTACTTCATAATTTTAATTAAAAATAAGTGTTAATGTTAAAAATGTATTTCAAAGTCTAAATGTCCTCTTTTTTTCTATTTTTCAGGTAAGCAACGTTTTTCGAGAGCCACTCCGCCGTTAGTGGCGTCGGAGTCAGCGGTTTCCATTGCGGCGTGAATGTATTCATGACCATGCGTATGTATGCGTATGCGTATCGTGCTTAAAGGGGATCGGTGGCCATTCGCCTATTCCAGTCGGGTCACCCTTTTTCCCTCCACTCTCTTCCCCTGCGATAGAATGATTCTCATAGCCCATTTGTGCTCTCCAATTTTGCCTAATCCCTCCGTCCATCCCTACCTGAAAGTCAAAACTTACAAAAATATACGAAGTAATCGAATTTTGTGAAAATATGTTGCGTATATTTGTGTGTTTAGTTGTAGATTCAGCTTAAAATCTCATCTTGGATCACATCGTGATGCCATATGGAGAATATTGCATTTTTGAATTGTCCCTGAAGTTAAAATACCATCTTCGGGATATTTGCAATGCGTCGCATTTTTTTTAAACCTGCTGCGTATTTACGTATTTCGTATCTTTTTCGTAACTGCACTTTCTCCAATGGTGACGTGTGACATGATCAGTTCGAAAGTCCGGGAAAAGGCGTTTATTGATGCCCGAGTCATAGTTGTCACGACATGGAAAGTCGTCCTATGCTTCGTCGCCTTATCAAAAGTTGGTTATGGGTTTGTGCTCATCGAGTGTTTTTTTTCTGTTTTCGCCAATATTTTCCGGGAATCGCAGCAATGGAGGTGGCTGCCGTCAATCGTCAGTCATCGATGTTGTCAAATCGTGTTGAATGTTAATGGATTGTGTCAAATCTAGAACGAAGGGAAACCGATGTAATGACTCGATTTGGCAACATAGCGTAGTCCTCCACTCTGAAACTCTCGAGGACGCGACTCCTAGAACCTTGGTGCTCGCCGTATAGTTTTCGTTTTCCACTTCCATTCCTGTCGTTGTTCCACCTCCGTATCTTACTCCTCTACCCACCCTTTCCCTGCGATGCAGCCACCGTCTCAAATCATCGTCACTCTACCATAAGGCAATCATGTTTTACGACCAATCCGAGTCGTAAACATCGTGGAATCCCCCCCTTCCCTTTTTTCTTCATGGCGCTTCTGTTTCCCCCGTCTGAATTTTCTCTCTTCGTACTTCGCCATAGTCACAGGCATGGATTATATGCTCAGTGTCGATTTTCCATATATATCCAACAAGGAGTGCAACTTGGCGCATTGGGATTATGCCATGTAGATGGCCCTCTGCGTTAATAATTTCCCAATAGTGACTTTCGATTTTAATGGACCTTACTAAAAATATCAAACTGCAAGTCGCCACAAGAATATGTGGCAGAAGGCTCACCACCTGTTTGGGTTGGTCCATTCATCATTCATGGAAAGTTGGTAACATTTTTTTTCTCTTGGATCGAATAGTTGCACGAGATATTTCATGTAGCTCTAATCACGAATTGTGAGAGGCAATAATGTTCTCTGAAATCAGTCTGTTCGGTAGTCAATTTTCCGTAACTTCTCCTTTGTTGTTTCATCCAGCATTACGAGTGCTGGGATAGAATTACCCCCCCCCCCCACCAGTCCCCCACTAACATTTATCTCACACGATTGGTATATATCCGATGCGTAAAATCGTACATTTATTCTTCGCACTTCCAGTGGATTCGATTCCTCAGTTTCCGATTTTTGTGGCACTTTCTGTTTGTTCATGACGGTTTTTAACAAACGTACATCTGCTCTCTGAATCTTGCCTCTTGAGTGTAAAATTCAGATCCTGCGCATGTCCCCAAATGCGCGAAGCTTATCAAGGTGAAATGAGGGCGTATCAAGGTGAAGTGAGGGCGTATCAAGGTGATGAGGATTTAGACCAGGAATATCGATCAACGCCGACGCCATAGATATTTGTATATATCTGATGGCAGTGTTAGAAGGGTGAATGTTAGGTAAGCGAGGGAGAGGAAGGAGGAGAATGGACCTTACTAGATGGGATCGAGGACAGGTAGAGAAAGTACAAAGAGAGGAATAAGGAAATAAATGTATAGAAAGTCAACGTAATTAAAGTGACTTCTAGTGCATACTGTCATATTCAATAATCTGTGGGTAGTCACAGATTATTGAATATGACAGACTAGAAATAGGGAAAAAGTGTAAACTTTGGTAATGTTGACATTTAGTGCCTTGCAGGCCGGTTCGTCTCTCATCGCGACGGAATGGAATGCCAGCATAACGAATTTTTTAACTCTCGTCAATTTTCTACGCACCTGCAGACTTTTAGAATTTATTGTTCATAATAGTAGTTATTGACTGTCCGGTAGCCCATCGTTAATGGGTGGATTATCATTGATTTATATGAAAAATTGATATCAATATCGTATCACACATGCATTTGAGGAGGGCAGAGGAGGAATATTCCACATTAGTATTCAGGGTCGATGTGTCGGATAGCCACTCACAGATGATGGGGTAGAGTTCTCGTCTACTAACACGATAGTCGCTAGTCAGTTGCTTTTTGCGAAAAACATTGAATGAAGTATACGTTGTTGGACCAAATACCGTTCGGAATATAACGGAAATGTTATTTCGTTAAATCGCGAAATCCTAAAGTAGTCCGTGCACATCGTACTGTAGAATTATCAAACATTTTGCACTGCATTGAATTTACATGCCGTAGGCAAAATCTACGAGGCAAAGACTACGAGGCTCTCGCCTCGTAGTCGGTTCGTTTCGGTTTGATGAAAGGGTTTGAGGCGCACGGTGACGCGTTCGGACAAGTTCGTGCGAGACCGGGGCCCCCGAGATGAGCCGCCCTCATCCCACCGGCTTCCTACGTGCCCGGAATAAATCCTTCCCACTCCTTTTTCTGGAGGGTTTTTTTTTCGGTATCCCGGTCCGTGTTGCTCCGAGGTTTTTTTTTTCAACTACTCCCACGCCCTTCCCCGTGAATTACGGTTGGCGTGGCCGGAGCGGCTCGGTTTTTAAGGCTCTTAATTTCGTGCGAGTGTGATTAAAGGATGGGAGGGAGGAAGCGAGAGAGGATGTGCTGGGCAGGAGTGGGTGGTGGAAGAAGGGAAGTGGGGGAGTTGATTGTGTTTTGTCTACCGTCTCCCATCGGTTTCGATACGCTCTCAACCGATCCCCCGGCTCGAGGGAAGGATGAGGTTTGACGGGAGACCGGTGTTCCGAAATAGGGAGTCGAGAGAGGGGCGAGGGGAAGGGTTAAGTGATCGCGTTAATCTGACGGTCTCAGCCCTCACCTCCCCACCGCCCCTTCCCAACCCCCAATTCTTCCTCCCTCTCCCTTCCCCACTCCGGCTCCTGCGGTTCCCCTGAAGCTCGCTGCCACTTTGTGTATCATCACTCGTTCACTGCGTAATGGGCTTCGTAATTAAACGGGTGGTAGAGCAAGAGCATCGAGGGATGCATGCGTTCGTGGTCTCCGCGCCCGCGTGTTCCGCCAGTCGGGGGAAGAATCAACTTTACCCCGTCTAACGCAATAAACTCGGGTATCCCTCGTTATCCCATCCGAAGAGTGGATTCTCGGAGGAGCGATCCGACGTTCACCCAGTTCATCTTCCGATTTTCTTCGTTGCTCGCGTGACGACTTGGGTCTCTGAGAAATGAGATCCCAAACTGGCGCTCAAGGCGCCTCCCGCCAATTACTCTGCTTTGGGTATAAGATAGAGACTCCCAGTGAACTAACTTAGAGGAGATCAGAAATCATATAATCTTTCAATCAATTTCCATCCATTATCTGTGTGAAGTAAATTTAACTTCCATTTAGAATAACATGGGATAATGAGTGGTTGTGGTGAAAAAATGTGCTGTCCTCGTATTCTGGATATTAAGGGGTAATATTAGAAAATTGTGTAAGTGAAGATATATGCGTTAAGAATGTAACGAAGTAACTGCCGTCAGTACACGTTATTCGCGTAATAGTTTACTCTTAACAAATATCCAGTTGTTGTATTTTGGATCACTTTTCATGAAAACTTCCTTTCTGCGTGAGAATTTTCATTCTGCTGCGTGGATTTCATGGTCATTGCAAATTAATACCGTGGTGGTATTTGTTTTTCACCAGACATTCATTGGCAATTGATAAAAACTTCTTCCGAGGGTATTCAATTCATTAGATGCAATTTGATTTGACAAGTAGGGATGTGTGTATTGTTTCAAGGTTTTTTCGCACCGTGTTTATAAGAGTTGAGAGGGAAGAGCGATACGGGTGGAATCTCTTGGGGGATTTCCGCTCAGGCCGCCAGCAAATATAAAATAGCCGTGTCATGATGACATTCAAGACATTTTTTTTAGCGAAATACGTGTCCTATGTTTAGCTGTGCTTTTGCGAAGTGAATTTTCTGTCGTGGATTGTAAAATCATCTAATGAGAGTTCTGTAAGCCTATTGTTAATTTAATATTGCAATTAAGAGTTTAAATTTGTAATAATGTTTTGGGCGTTACCATGACGGTTAATTTGTAACATATGCGGGTGTATATTTATGATTTTTGAAGCAGTGAAAATATACTCACAGGGACATCGTATCCCAAGGCCTGTCGAGGCCGTTTGGTTCCACCCCCGAATGCCTCTCAAAATGGTCCTATGTTGAAATATAACTTCTAAGTATCCGAAATAGTGAACGCGTAATTAGTTTTACGCGATCAAGTGGCATGACAAACAGGACCTGTAAATTACCCTCACATTTTTAAATCGTGTAATTAGGTTTAATAGGTCAAGTTGCCGTGTCAAAAAGTATCTTCTAATTTTTAAATATTAAAAGCCATTGTTAAAGGTCAGAAGAAAAATAATTTAACACCAATTCGTATCTCTGAATGGGAACATCTGATAAAAAAAATTAATATTCCCAAAGTGTATATTGAAACAGGACCATAGGTCATTGCATTTAAAAAATTGTAATCGTTTTTAGCATTGAACGCCAACGAATATTAGATAGATATCTAGATACGGAATGTCGCGAAGAGAAAGGGGCTATTGTGTGATGCATCCTAACTGGCCCGGGGTGTGTGCTTATGTTTATGTTTGTATGCTGTTTATGCTGTCCGTTGAATGCTTGTAATAGAGCTCGCATAGCGGAGGATGTGGCAGTCACTTTGTCCAACGGTGGATTTTCAAACGCGGATGGATCCATTTTCTTGGAAAATAACTGTAGCTTTCAAATCGCTATGTTTGTTACAGGAGGGGGGGAGGTTAGGTGGCATCCGCGATCAAAGCATCTAACTGGATGCAGCTCAAGTGGATCGATAGTTTTTCTTACCTAACGTTCAAAGGAGAGGAACGGAGTGGATGTTAAATATTGAGTCCTTTATTCGTCATTTAACACACCGCTTCCCTTCGCTCACTTCCCTTCAGCTGTTTTGATTTCGGTAATCTCCCTGCTTCGGAGAGAGTCCCCTTTCCACCACCCGGAACCCAAAGTGTTTAGGAAAAAAATATAAGTTCCGTTTCGATTCCCCCTGGGGCTTAAGGGGGTGGGGGCGGGGGTAGGAGTGCACAAAAGTAGGCCTCCGCGTGGACGGTCGGCGCAGCGGGCGGTTTTCGATTGTTTTGGACCCAAATCGAAGCGGTCGCATTACACGCAACGTTGACTAGGGACAAAAACCTCGCCAAGGATTCCGGGAGGCCGCGCGTGTAATCTTCCCTTTTGGAAGTCCCCCTTTTCTCCTCTTCTCTTTACCTCCCCCACGCGATAATGGAACCGTGCCGTGCTCCACGCTTATGGAGGGACGGCGCGGCGGCGGGGTGAAGTGCTCGCTTCTTTGACGTTGGATCCGCCGCCCCCTCCCTCTTCCAATCGATTCATCCTCCTTCCTCCTCGGCGAATCTCCTCCGTCATCATTTTGAGCGTGGATGGTGACCGTGTCCAGGTCGGAGAAAAATGACCAATGCTCCGCGCGGGTTAATTGGCGGAATGGGTTGAGCGTTGGGTTTTTCCGGCCTCGAGTTCGTGGTGGTGGGGCTTTGATGCCGTTGGGAGCGTATCAGGAGGGTTCCTTTCGACGTCTGGCCGGAGAAATACGGGTGCAAAGTGTTGGTGCACGCAGGGAAGCTTGGTGTTGATGGGATTAGCTCGGTTACGTGAAAGAAAATTTTCGTCGTCATCTTTCATGTTTTGAAACTTCCGTAGTCCGAAGGCTCGCCTTTTTCAAATTCATTTCTTGATAATCTCTCTTTTTCCTGAAGGCAAGAGCTTCAATATTCTTTGGGTCATGATGAACTCTTTATTGTAACGTATAATTTTCTCAAGTCTCGAGCCTGGTTCATTGTGAAATGCTGGTTAGGATATCCTGCATACTAGTGTTTATTTGTCTTTAAGATTTTCAGGGGAGTATTTTGGGAGGAAAATTTTATTATCTTTGCTATGGGGCACTGTGCCTTAATGTTTAACGTCTGCTCTAAACCGTCCGCTTTTAGAGTCCTGAGCTTCTAGAGAACGAAACATCCTAGTGGAAGTGATGTTACTTTTATTGGCATTCGATTTTATGGATCAGCCCACACTTTGGGGGCTAACAGTTATGAATCCGGCGAGCGCGTTCGGGTATTGCCGCCTTTGTCTGGTTATGAACGCTGCGTGAGGCAGCAATCTCGGTTTTTTCGAAACGTGCCCTCCGTGGGCAGTGTTCGTGCTTTGCTTGAACACGGCCGCGTTGCTTGATGAGGAAACGGTATCATATTATTTATTCTGAAGTACGTGCGCGGAGCGTCTAATTATTTCATTTTGTAACGTGCCGTATCTAAGCCATCAAATTTTTTTCTCCGCTCCGCCTTAAAGTAAAATTTATTCTCGTCCGTGTCTTATCTGTTCTTTGGTTCTACGAGGTTTTGGAGGCTTTCTCCTTGTTCGCCTGTCCGGGAGTTGATAATCATCTTCATTATGACCGTTATTGAATCTTTATGGAGTAAGATGCTGTACATTCATTCTTACGTTTTTTCCGTTGGTCCAGCACTTGACCCGAATTGAATTAGTAATGTCAAGTTATACTTCTATCCGTGCCTCAGTGACCCTATTTTTTAATGAATAAAAGAAAATAATATAACCCCGTTGGATACTTTTATGAAATTCACTCTTGCTGGATTAAAACCGCTTTTTCACGAATTCATCCTCACTCTTACCTTCCATGTTAATATTATTTCTCGTGAAAACCTCATTTCCGACACTAGGGACAGTTAAAGAAACCAAAATATTGGGTGTGCAACAAAAAGTTATCGTTAGAATTTTTTACTTAGTACGAATCAATTTTCTAATCTCGTGTAACTCTGTCATTTGGAACTTTTTTGGATATGATACAATGAAAGTACAACCCCTTCCGTAAAGTAAAACAATAAGCCTTCAAATTCACTCTAAGGGTTCATTTTTGGCATAGATAGTGAATAAGACGATATTTTCCATGTAATGGGACCATTTAGTTATGAAGTGGTAGCGTTACATTATTTTTGGGTCTGGAAGCGATGAAATAACTGCTGTTTTCATTGTGGTTTCGGTATTTTTATTGGTATTGGCCAAAACTCTGATTTCACGTTACTTGGAGTACTATGAATATTACTCTCATATATACTGCAATCGTACTTTCTTTTTGTCCAAATTATTTTCTGTACCTATTACTCTACAAATCTTAGGCATACTAAAATATTCGAGAGTCATAAAAGTAATAATTAAGGCGTCGGCCAAAGTGTTATGTTATAAATTTCATCCTGGCGGTTGAGTTAGCTTGGAAGGTTGTCAACTATCCGTTGATTCCAAAGCCGCGGGCTTGATTCTTACTGCGTGGATGAAAGCAGTATCGTGTTTCCGTTGGTTATTGCTGATTTTCGGTTTCACTGGGAATTGACCCTCAACCGCCAGAGCGCTCGGAAGACCAAATGTTGCAAAGGACTCATTCAAAAATTGCGAGAAGATTGGCAGTTCGGCTCTAATGACCTCTCGGTAGCCAGGACCATAGCCACTCGCAACCACCCAAGGAAATTCATCATGGCGTTTCCGTCAGACACTCTTTTTACCATCCTCTACTAATCGGTAGTTAAAATGGAGACGTTTCGCGTATTTAGTCTGCCCACGTGTCCGAAACGTGAGCACAAAGACCTTAGCATGCCAGCTGGAGCGTCGTCCCCGTCATCGGCTTTCGGAACTCCACCAAGTCCCGAGAGGACGGCCGCATTTGGGCGTTTGAACCCAATTTCCCAGCCGCCCCCTTCCGTCCTCCCTCCCCCTTACAGCTCCGTACCCGTCGACGTTTGCGCGCTCTTTTTTTCTTTCCTCCCTCCCTTCCCTTTTCTCTCCCATCTCGGCGGAATGTCACCTTCAGGCAGGCTCATTACTTAATGGGCACGGCGGAGTCTCGTTTTTCTCCATCTCGGTCTTCCTTCCGTCCTGCCCGGTTTCTTGACCTTCCCGGGCATTCCACGCCCCCTCCCCCGGGAGAGGGTTTCGAAGAGGGGGGAGGCTACTATAGAAAATAACCATGTGTGTTCCTTCTCTCCCTTGGGGGCAGAGCGGGTCTAGCCATTTTCCCAGCCGTCTTCCGCTCCTCTTCTGTGGAAAGCTCCGAGAGCCGACCCCGTCTTACCCGTTCGGAAATCATTCGTTCTGCCCTCGAGATGTGCATCCGTTTTTGCGCCTTCTCTCTGGGCTCCCTCCACGTAAACGGCGGGCTCTATTCCTATGGGGGCTCTACCGCCATCTTCTACGAGAGATATCTAGCACTCCGAAGATTGTCATCTACTTTTCTAAAGACCATCGAGGCATAAATATTACTGAAATCTTTTATCGTGGCGATAAACGGAGCAAAGTGCATTGTGGCACTAGGAAGCACGAAGGTAGGCTGAAAAGTATTCACACATGCCTGTAGAGCGCGAACAAAAACAAATAGCAAGATTGGGCAAAAAGTTCATTCAAGTTCAGAATTTTGGTTAAACAGGAAGAGCATGTGTGGTCATAGGTTCTTTTGAAAATCGCTTTCAAAATCCATTGAGATAATAGAAAAAATATTTACTTAAGAGGATTGTTTGTCGAATATTAGCATGAAAAGGATCATCAAGAAGTAACAAAGAATTCACCGATTTGTTGTATGTGGTACTAAAAATAATATGTTTTTCGACATTGTCGAAAGACATTGGTTGTACGTAGAAAAATCAGGAGATTGTAGAAAATGTTGGCTGGAGAATATTTCGATGAAAAATTGTTTCTAGATGTGATGCCTTTGACGAATGAACTCCCTTTACATTAATTATCATTATGCATACAAGCCGTGACGTACTTGATTACACCAAACTTTGGAAATTTAATTACCAAATCAGTTCAAGTAGAATGATTTGTTATTCCTCGTAAAAAAAATCGTTGTTAAAATTTGAGAAGAGTCCACTAAATAGCAGGAAGCAACCGTTGAATTTTATAAAAGTTATATGGAATTTACTGTTAAAGATGTTTATGATGGCTTGTGACTTCATTTTAATGTAGGTAAAAGGTTGTCCGCTTTAGGTACAGAACAGGTGTGTTGCATAACCAATACGTGCCTGATAAAATTACTTATTAAAAAAGGTTTAAGACGAGGGAACGAGAATATTCTGTGCTAATTGTCGGATTCAGTCCCTAAAATGCTTGCCACTTTGTTGTTACAACTTGAATTAATAGGCTTGCGTGCTCATTCGTCGCGGTTGTGGAAAACTACGCTCACGATTTCATTCGTGCCAAGTGGTTACCAAGAAAAATTCTTCAGATTTCCCCGAAATTTCTGAAATGGTAGTTACGATTAGCATTTGATTACATATTATATCAAAAGGTCAACCGTGGTGTTTCTATCGTGAGAAAACTCGTCAACAGCAGGAACAGCGACTTAATGTGAGGATATTAAGCTTATTATATGTACAGTACTTGTGACAGTTTTTTGTAGTGAGAAAATACTACCACTGTTTCAGTGTCGCACTTACTGTAAAATTCAGGATACCCCATATCATAAATATCAATATCCTTTTTCCTCTTCAGATTATAATTAATATGCTGTCCCGTTTGCCACTTCTACTTTAGTGGTAAAAAATAAATTTGATCCAGAGTCGATGGCTTCTGAACATTTTTACAACTTTTTGTTGCATGGAATGAAAGCGCTTCACGTTATCAACTTGGAAGTGTCCTTTATGTAATGAAGCAAATAGCAATTCTTGCTGGAACAGAAAAACGTATGTTATTAGTACTGCCCAATTCCTGTTCCTCCTCTACATTTATTCCTACGCTCCTGAAGATAATTCCTAGTTCTCAAGTCCCCCTTATATCCAAAGTCCCCCATGATCTATTCCAAATACTTATTTCATTTATTGTAATATCTCAAATTAACATTGTTATTAGCTTTTATAATAACAACTAGCTACCCTCTCGGTATCTTTTTTTTCTTAATTTCATCATGTTCGACGTTATTTCTCGATTTCATTATTTTAATACCCGCCTAATGGTGCGGTTTGTGTTGTTATTCGCCCCTATTATTTACTGACAACTTGAACAGCGGACGCATTCTGATCGCTCATCAGTATCTAATTGTTTGGGCCGCATTTTTACATGCACTGCAAATATTTGGGGTCCGTGAAAAAAACGTTAATTCAAGAATTGGGAAAGATCCAGCTGGAAATTGCCAAATTGTTTTAAAGATCGATGCGAGAAAACAGAGTAAGCGTGAAGGTTTTGTTTGAGAATGTAAGTTGGGAGCCCCTATTTCTTGGATATTTCGGGTGACACCGAGGGAATTGTCATAGCCACAAATTATGTTGGTAAATTCCACCACTGAGATAAAATAAGACATAAACACCGTCACCGACAGATTCAAGTATTCGATTTACCCTCTCACTATACGTCATGATAACATCATCGAATCCAAGCGCCCGAATACGGGGTCTTTATTTGGGAATTATCAGACGAATTATTAAAGATTTAGTCAGTTTTACGCTCCATGTATGTATTTTTTTTAAGCGTTCATGTGTGCGCGACTGTTTGTGTGTATTAGCAAATATATATCCAAATGTTTGCTTGAACTATTAGTTGTGCATGATGGCAGGTGCAATACCAACCCGGCACACGACCTTCTAACGGCTTGCGGGATATTATTATAATGTAGATCACGGAAAATGCCAGAAACAACAACACAGGATATATGCGATGGAAAGGAGCTGACCCTGGCATATGCCCATCTAAAAGAAGTGACACCTCACAAATACTCGATCCAAGTGATGGGTTTTCGAGATCGGTGGTGCAGAAATTCTTATTTTTGGTCGCGCGGCTATTGCTCTCTGCGTTTCTGACACGGCAGTATTTTTTAACACCTTCAGCATTAAACATACCGTCGGAAATCCGTTCAAAGACCCTCTTGGTCGTTGTAGTGCTCATATTCCCATTGTTTCCCTTGTATGTTAGGTAACAGGGAGCCCGTCATATTTCTGCCTAGCGTCAACCTTATTGTTCCCATCTCACCCCGCTCGTGAGGATGTTTTATTACACCCCCATAATGGATCGAGATTCGGTAAACAGGTCATGTCAATAGCGGCTGCAAGACCTGCAGTAATCCCAAGAAGATGCACTGATGACGGACGCACAAATGGTAATGCGCACATCCGCTTTCCCCCACCCCCGTCTCGTCGGACCACTCATTTGCTGCCATTTGTCAGTCCATCAGCGTCCTTCGACCATCCCGTACTCCTTGTTTCCCACGCGACCGGCAATTGGCATTTTCAGGGGTCCCACATGTCGGTCAGAAGGCTGCCCTTTGGAGGGAGTGGCGGGACTAAGTGAAGGTTGGACCCTTGTGTTCTTTCCACTTCTTTTGTCTCCTTTTCTTCATCGGTTGCTTCTGCTTCCTCTTCCCTCATACTCGACTCAGAAATGGGCCTTTCCCTTCCCTCTCCTCTCTTTCTTTCCTCAAGTGCCTAGTCGTGCCATCACTCACGCCTGTACTCAGGGGGGGTCAAGTAGTGGGGGAACGATTTATGTCTCTCCCTTCTTCTCCCGAACATTTTACGGCTCACTTACTCTCTTGTTCCAAGAAGTTCGCGTCTCCGTAAATATTTTGGTGGACAGCTATTACATGACGAACAACATCCGTGTTCTCTAGCGAATCGGGTCACATTGTAGTGGGTTACTAGCCGATTAAGCGGATGCTAATTTAATAAAAACTAGCAGCCGGGTGTGGGTTACTCGACTTCTGATCAATTTACTTCGTCAATAATGAAATTTGGTATTGTTTACGGATTTTAGATGCAAATGATGGAGATTTACCCCAGTTTAAACGAATTCAATTGTTTATTTTATAAAATTTTGTACCAATTGAAATCTTGTTGCTCCTCTTGAGACATATTCCCTGCGTCATAGTTACAGTAGGATGAAATCTTGCTCAGATATTATTAATCATGAGTTTCTATTTTATAAATAGGATGAATTACCCAGTGCTATAAAGAAGGATATGCTCTATAGCATGACTATCTTCATTTTTTCTTAGAAATCTTTTTTTTTAACTTTACTGTTTTAATAAACAGCATGCGTTTGCCATTGTAAGGATTTCTGCATTTTTTGCGATGCATTAGGCAAATGAGGTTTGTTATTTTATCTCAATATTTGTTATGTCACGTAAATGTTTTCTAACTCGCACAATAATGAGTAGCGTTTGAAGATTTACTCTTCAAACTCCACTTACGCTATATACTCCACGTAACGCTATATACCGGAGTAGAAAAATAAGAACTTTAAGTTGATAATTTCTACGTAAGAATGCAACCAATGGCTCAATTTTTCCGAGAACTCAGCGTTGGTTACTCTTTCTGTTCACGCACCAACCCGCGTTACCCTGTCCCCCTCTCCCCACGCTCACCAAGCAGGGAGCGTGGGGTGAAACCCGGCGTCACGGAGGGGTGGCCCCGGAGACGCGCCTCTTTATTTCATTTCAACCACCCCCTTCGGGAGGGTTTGGGGAGAGTTGGCGCCGGGTCGTCTGCTCTCCATCAGCTGACTCCCTCTTCTCCCCCTCTTCTTTCTTTCTCTCCCTTCACACGTCCTCGCTCCATCTCCCCTCCCTTTCCTCTAACCCACACCCCTCGGCGTTTTCCCCTTTCATCCCCTTGCTCATCTTCCCTTGCCCCTCCACAATACTCCCGGTTGAGGGAGCCAGGGCAGCCCCGCCCTCTTTCTTGTCCTCTATTCCTCCCCCGCCCAGTGCGTGAGATCAGCCTTGCCGCATCCCCCTCCTAACCCACTCACTCGCTCCTTCGCTGGCGCCGCTGCTTGACATGTGGGCCGCTCGACGAAAAAGGATTTGAGAGTAGGGGGAGAGTGAATGACTTGTGCGAGTCTGGAGGGGGGGTGAGGGGAGGGAGCTCCCACTCTTTCTCCCACGAATGTTTCGTCGTCGAAATTGCGATTGGGTTTGTCGAAGGGGGAGTGGTGTCGAGACTCGTGCATGTGGAATACGAACGAAGGCGTGCCCACCAAACTGTGGTGAAAGCATGTTTTCCCCAGTCCCCGTCCGTGGTTAATTATCGTATATGCTTTATGGAAAGTATTCGAAAAATCCAGCGTCTTTGCTCTCGAGCGTTCCCAGCGTTTTTTTGGTCGGTGCAACAAGTTGGAAAAGGACTTAATAATGGGAGTAGTGAAAATAAATTTCAGTTCACCAATGATTTTTTTCCTCTTTCATGTTATACGTCGAGCACGGTTCAAACGTTTGAGTACCCGTTGGGAGAAAGGTTGGAAGTGCTTGGCGGGAAAATCCTACGTGCCGCGAGGAATTTGTAAAAAATATCCGTGTCACTCCTGGAGAGTGACCTGCCGAGGTTACTCAGTTTTTTACATTCAACCCTTGGGAAAGTAAAAATAAGAAATTACGATTACCCTGGGGACGGAAAAGTCTCACCAAGTCAACATATAAGCCAGAAATAAAGTTTTCGGGGATTATTTTTTTCAATTTAAATGGCATTTACAGTGTGAATGCATTTTAAAATTGAATTATTGTGGTATAAAGTGTATTCCTTGACTTTGGATAAGAACTCGTTGTTATCGCCGATAGTTATTGATATAGACCACGGGTCATAAATGCCATTCGTGCTGCTCCTTATTTTTCTTTCTTGTGCAATTAACTAATCGCATTTCGCTACTATCTCAGACTATAAAAGTAGTCTTATCATCTTCGGGGAGATAAATGCAACTTTTTGTTTTTTTCGTGATCACTGCTTGAGAGGATACTAGGAGAAACGTTCCGGAAGCGAAGTCCATGTCGTAACTCTACTGCAGCGAGAAGAAGCAAGATTTCTCCATGTCATCACGTAGCACATGTGGGTGCAGTTGATGATCTTGTAGCTGAGAAACATTGTCTCTCCTAGCTTAATATGACTGCGGTGTGGGTGGCTCTTTGATTTTTTTATTCGTGCTCGTCTGATCGTCTATAGGCCTACAATTTGCTAGCAGTACTGAGTTTGTAAAAAAAAAGTCCGAGATAGACTATGGCAACTGCGGGGCGACGATATTGATTGTTTCCCTCTGTTGGTTTCGGATATTCACTGGAGGTGGTGACACAAACTTCCAAGTTGCATATCCTTCCAATATGCGCAAGGGATTTAAGCTATAATTTAACCTGCGCATAATTAAACCGCTCCCAATTTTTCCCTGCGTGATTCCCAACCTAGTTACTCGAGTAATTTTGATACGCTACTCAATTTGCCATAACAACGTTTTACAAATGTAGCTCCTCTACGCTTAGATCCAATTCGCCTTTCAAGTCCACTTCATGAGTATCCCATATACTTGCAGTATATTCTAAATAAGGCCTAACGAGTGAAATATAACATTTATGTTTAATCTTTTCATCACAATTCCCCGATACCCTTTTGATAGTCCAAATATTTTGTTAGCTTGTCCACATATTCCCCGTCGTCTATTTCACCCAGGAGAGGTGAGTGAGGGTAACGACTAAAAGTTATTTTTACCGTGGTTTCATTCAATCTTAATGATAAAAAAGTTCCTTCGGGTTGTAATGTTTGAACTCTTGAAACAATATGCAAACTGATGTGTGTTGTTTCTTAGTACATTTTCATTACTTATTAACAAGATTGATTGATTGGTTGATGGGCAGGGATTTGAGGTCTGCGAGGCTCACTGGTTAGCATTTTTCGCCATGACTTTCCGGTAAATTTTACCGACGGTCTTATAAAACTTTTGCTTGTCCCTTAGCGGAAGAGTTAAAATTTCTTGGAAAGGTCGTTATTCACCATTTAGGTACAAAGTGTTCCTTTCAAATGGAAATATATTTGCCTCTAACCACCGTCTCGGAGAATCTCTCGCGCGCCTCTGCTCATTTTGCTGAGAGCTCGCCGTCCTCTAGAACTTTGTTATGATTCATTTACATACACACTCGTGGTCAAAATACGTATTTTATCTCTTCCGACGTTTAGCTAAAGGTGAAAGGGCCGACACTTCCAATCCGAGTTCGTCGAACTCTCACCTATTCTGCATCTTCTGCATGTATTTACATCAACGTAATACCCCGCAAGCTGCCGCAAAGGCGTACGGCGGGGGGTGTTAAATCACCAGGCATACATGAACAATCATTACATCTCTACACAGATATTAGTTCGATCACTCAATAACTGAGTTAGTCGGCACGAAAGAAGCTGCTTACGTGCTAAAGTATTCAATAACCGGATAATTTTCAAATCATGTGTAAACAAGGTTATATAAATCGGTTCATTTAAGGTGCCTACAGGATATCGACAAAAATATACATTAACACTACTAGTTATCTTATTCGTGCATTCGATCATATCTGTTTTGATCTCTATTCGTTCGAGGAAAAAAGAATTTTAAGTCTATCCGCTCTGCTAATTCTGCCGCACCGCAGTCCAACACACTTCGTGTAATTGGAATTGGCATTCATTTTTTTCGAATCTTACCAACGGAGCGTAGATATTAACGTATGCGAAGGTTCAGAAACTTCTACTGAACACCAGCATCAGCTGTAGTTTTTGGTGTTTCATCCGTTAGGAGGCTATAAACGAATTCTCAAGATAGCAATTTGAAAGTTCGGGTTATCCGGCAAGCATACTATATAGTATTCTCAACCGAGCAAACCTGGACGGCTTGTACCACTTCTTGGGCAAAAGGAAGACGTAAATTATCGTGTCCGCATTCTGTGGATGTTAGATGGGATAATTGTTTCTTTGAAGGAAACTTATCTTTTTAGTTATGCTTCGTAGTAGCGTCCTCTCAGGGAAAATTGTTTATGCGAGAAACTGATCTTAGGAGCGGTTGTGTTCGCCGTGGCGAATTTCCCTCAGACCAAATTACCTTGGATTATTTGTCCGCGGGACCATATGTAAATTTGCATTCCCCTTCCTTCGTTGCAGTAAGCTTCGAGTGGCTTGTAATGGAGTCTGTCGCAAAATCTTACGACACTCAGAGGGCGTCCTCAAGTTAAGAGATGGGTCAAGTGTAGGAAGGATGTAGACGACCCCCTGCATGGAAAGACCTCTAATTTAGTTCGCTTCTCCTAGCGTGAAATGAAGTTGGGCTCTTTTTTTCACGTAACCCATACCTTCATCATGTTTCGCGCTGCCAGCATATAGTATTGGGATGGGGGGGGGGTTGGACCATCGGGATTTCGCGTGCTCTTGTTTTTGCGGGTCACGAAAAAGTGCGAGAGATGCCTTCGCTGACGAGCGAGCGGGAACTCCGTCCGAGGTCGTGGGTGGGAGTGGAGAGGGCGTTCACAAATACGGAGTTTTCTTCGTTCGAGAGGTGGATCTTTGCTTCCCTCATGACTTGTCTCCCGCCCCTTCCCCTCAGCAGCCAGCCTGTTGCAACACGTTCGTGTTTGTCTCCTTTCTTGCACACCCCCGCGATACTTCACCTTCTCCCCGCCCGCCCCTCCCCTCTTCCGCACGCCCCCTTCCCGTCACGGGACCGCTAGGATGGATGGGGTTCCCGTCCCTTCGGGGTGTGCGGGGGGGCGAGGAAGGGGTTGGCGGAGGTCGGAGAAGTTTACGGGTTGGGTGTTCTTTTTTTTCCAGCAGTGCTCTTGAGGGGAGGAGGGTTGGCAGACCCCCCCTCCTTTTGAAGCCCTCCCTCCTCTCCCCATCCCCCGGCGGTGGTGGGAGGAGGTGCGCGTCTTGTGTGGTGCACGTGTGGGGAGGGGTCGGTCTGGAGGGAGCGGCTGGGAATGTTAGCGGGAGAGGTTAAGGAGAGCGCGAAGGGAGGGAGCGGAGTCGGGTCGTGTAGGGTGTTAGTTGGGTGGAATGGGAGGAGAGAGAGGGAGAGTGTAGGGGGCATTAGTTGGAAGTCGCGTCGGGTTGAGGCAAGCAGGAGAGCATCCCGTCTCTCCCCCCTCTCCGCGGAATGTCGGTTGCAGTGACCGTATGTGCGCGTGAGTGTGAACGCATTTGTTGTGCGTTCTCGGTCGGCCCACTGCCGCACAGCTCTTCCTCCCTCCTCTTTTTCTCACCCGCTACCCACCTCCTCCTCCGCCACCTCCCTTAGCCCGTATCTCTCTCCCTCCACCTCTATCTCTCTCTCACGACTCTCCAGTCGGCTTGCGGGCTCCCTCGTGTCGGGACGTGTCCACTCAGTCGTCGCCAATCGGCCGCGGATAGTGTCGCGCCGCTGCCAACTGTTCCGTCCGTCGCGTGTTTGGACGTCGTCGTGGTGCGATGTTGCTCGTTCCCGCCCCTTGAGTGTTATTTTTTCCTAGTCGTGCCGCGTGTGTAGCGTATCCCTCTCTTGTGTGCACCTCCCCCGCCTTGGGGGTAGCGTGTCTTGGAGGAAACTTTCGGTGTCGTGATCGCTAGTCACGCCCCGAAATCTTGCGCTTGAACAACGGAAGAGGTGGAGGAGTTTCATCTCTCCGAGTGCGTCGTCGTCACACGTCTGAAGGAAGTGGAGTCGGATTAGGTAATCATCGGAAGTGGTGTAATTTCGTGCGTCTATTCCCGTGTGTCGGGGCGAGGCGCTATTTTCTGCCAACCGCGTCCGCTCTAGATGCAGCGGGAGTTCAATCTTGGCTTCTGCTATCTCCTCTCTTTGCTTTGTTTGTTTATTCGGGCGAGTGTCGTGATGCTCCCCGGGTGTGTTTTTGTGACTGTCTGGCCCAGGGCGCGTGATCGAAAGACCCCGTCCACCCATGTATCCATCTCCCTCTCCTCCTTGGCCAACTTCCGTCGCGTCGAATTTTAATACTCCTCCCTCCTTACCATGCGTCCCTTCGGTGACCAAGTTACCATTAATATTCTTCGGGTAAGGTGGGGAGGAAGGTTTGATTTACGGGCGTGGCCACGTTCCACATTGTCTTAGCGGGCCTTCGGTTTCTTTTCTTAGGGATCTCTCCGACGAACCGAAAAGATGTGCGTCTGCTCCAAGACAGGTATACCTACGTAACCTCAACTTCATCCGTTACATTTCCTTGGGCTACCGAGTTTCTGCCCCGATTTACATCGGTATGCGCCTCGAAACGTAAGTCCCGCGACGTTCCCAGGTAGTACCAGGAATTTGCAACAGTTTCTTCGCGAAAGTGCCGGAAATTATCACCTCACCCTCCCCCTTCCCATCACGTCGGGCGGGACAATTCTTTCATCTTCGGGTGCAATAAAATGCCCGTTTTACAGTCCTCGGCCCGATCTCCTCGCGACGATCTCACTTTTGGTTTCCACACTTCCATGTCCCCGTCCTCCATCTCGTCCCCATCATCCATGACTTCAGTGAAGCCAAGGAAAGAAACTAATACGTATAAGACTTGGTCCCATTGTTGTTCCCTCGGACGGTGAAGGGTGGGGTTCCCCACGTCCCATTCCCATTTCCACCACCTCCTCGAATCGCCTTTCTTTCAACTCGATGCCCACGCCGCCTTGTTCATTCTCAGGCGTCACGTGGTCATCACGTGCGCTCACCCCATTGTTTTCACCTCATCGGACGCATTTATATGTGTAGGGTTTTTTGTACTATTTGGGAGGGAGGGAATGAAGGTAATCGCGTGTCGTGGGCGTTCAATTCCAGACATCGGGAAGTCGAGGATCCGTCCGTCGCCCTCGTCCCACAGTGCGTTGATGATCAAAAAACATCTTGTGTGGTCTCCTCTCCGGTCCTCGGGGGTTGCGATGCCAGCGTGGTGTTTGGCCCCTACCAAGAGTGGGGAAAGTGGGGGTCGGGAGGCGATCCCGGCGGTGGGGGAGGCCCGTTGAAAACAGCGTCGGGAACTGTTCCTCTGGGAGGGGAGGGTGGGCGGGAGGGCATCCGGAGTGTGCGCGAACGACCCCGATCCCAGTTGTGGTGTTGGGCCCTCCTGCTCGAGGTCCTCCGAGAGGGAGATTTTCGTTCCTCTCGTTCCAACTTATCTCGAGCGATGGGTCTCTCCGCCTCGTCGAAACCCCCGGGGGGCAACGTTGAGGCAACAAACCCCCTTCCCCTTGCCCCCTCCCCGATAAAAAGCAAGATGTGCCACGGGAGGGTGGGGGTGGGTGGAAGCCACGGGCGCGACTCTGGAGAGCGGTCGGGTCTTCTTTCTTCCTAGCTTTGGGGTGTGTGACGTCGCCGCACAAATGGTCAGAGATACATCCCGGCAGTTCGCCGTAATCGCTACCTACTTTTGCTTTATTTTTATTGACGGCATGTTGAGAGGCTGGTGTGTGCCTGTGTGGATAGGTCTGTCTTCCAGCGCCGCCATTCCGTTCCCCTGTGGCGTAGGATAGTTGATAAAGGACGGCGGTGGCGGTTGGCGTGACTCAATCGATTAAACTGCTTTTAATGTGGGGAATATTTATTTTCCATCTTATTTCCCACCCCCCTTAGGAATGCCAGTCTTCCGCCCTCTCCCCCCGACCGCCGGTCCCACTCACACTCTCTCTCCTTCTATTCAGGGAAAGTTTTTTATGAGTGGTGTTCGCTGTTGTTCTTTATTTTTATAGTTATTTTCTATATTTATATAGTTCTTTATTTGATATTCTTCTCCCCATCTTTTGCCAGTCTGCTTACGTGGCCTTATTCAACGCCGGGGAAGTAAATATATGAATTTTCGCCCCTTTCGCTAAGTGCGCTTCTAAGCAGCCTAAACAGATTCAGCTCTTCTCGTAGATGACTCTTCCCTTCCTCACACCTTCGCTCCCACTCTCTCCAGGGGAAAGATAAATCTCTGGCTATCAGCAACAGGTCGCCGCGATCGCTTTTCCTTTCAATTATTATCGCGTCTAGCTTGGCGATGCGGTGGCTGGGGAGAATTAATGAAAGCTACTGTTACCCTCCGCCATCTTTCCAACCTTGCGTCGCATTCTCTCGCGCGGAAAACCCCCCTACACGGCCATTTTCCACCTCGAGTGAGTTGCGTACGCCCCCGAGCTTGCCTTCTGGGAGTCACCTTTCCTCCTTGGAAGTACGTCATTGTGCGGCGAATCCGTCACTCTTTTGTTGCTTAATCTTCGTCGGCTAGTGACTAGGTGTCTTGTGTTGACTTTGTTTGGCCTGTATTTTTTTCGAAGCTATTTGTCGTGCTTCTTGCGTTAGTCGTCCGCTAAGGATTCGTGCGAAGCGGCTTGTTTTCATGCTCAACGTACCGAGGGGTATTAAACCAAAGGGCGTGCAACCATTGCCACGTAAGCCTTTGCACTTCTAAGGTGAGTCTGGGGAGTCGGTCCGCTGGGCGTTTTATCCTAATTGCGTACTTTTCCTGCCAACCCTCTCCTCTCTCTTATACACGATACCCTTGGTGTGAAGTTATTTTCGGGTGACACATTCTAAATACTGACCAGCTGTGAAGCCTTGGCACAACAGTGCCATGCATCGGTTCATGCGTCCAAACAGGTGGGGCAGGTGTAATGCCAGATTTAAGTCCTTTGAAGGGTCTAGAAAAAACTTGCGGAGTGAGCCATATCGTGACCCCTTCACTGGTCGCAGTTGCCTTACTCCTTTTCTCAGCGAAGGTATAAATGTATAACTTATGTGAAAGTCTCACAGATGTGAATAATAATGTATGTGCAGTTAGCACTGGCGAACAAAAACACAGAAAAAACTCGTTTTCGAATTTTCGGTGGTTAATGCCACCTTTTTCAACGGAGAGGACGAAACTATTCCTTCTCTTCTTCTGTGAGAAAGGTGGCTTGTAACACTGAAAATTCGAAAACGTATGAGTATCTTTCTTTTTTTGTTTTTCTGTGTTTTTGTTCGCTAGTGATAGCTTCACATACATTATATATTTATGTGTGTGTATGTATATATATATGTTTTTATGTGTGTATATATGTATATATTTATAAAAAAAAGTAATCAACCCGAAGGTCGGTTTAGTAGGTGATGGTAGAGCTCACCCATGTACCAAGCCCGATGGCGTGTGAATATTCACACATCAGGGTAGGGGGGCCAGTTCCTTTCCCTGTGCCGGTTATGGTTTCCCAGGAAGACCTGGTACCCGAAAAATCAACTGGCTTGGGTGGAGCTGCAGGTGCCCAAAGTGCCTTGCCCGGGAATCGAACCCGGGACCCTCCGATCAGTAGTCCAACGCTCTACCCACTAGACCACCGCGACCCTTATATATATATATATATGTGTGTGTGTGTGTGTGTGTGTGTATAAATTAATAACGCTTCCGACTTCTTATCAAAGCTGACTCATGACTTGTATCCGTGCTTCAATTTCTGCGTTCATCTATGAAATAAGCTCCGCCTTCGGTTCAAGGTGCATCCCTGGCTCATGTAATGCATTATCCACCTGCTCACGCTTATATTTTTAACTAGAATATAAAGATCCAAGTGAATATACCGAATAAATATGTGCGTGCTTCGACTTTTTAAACGCCGCTCTTTATTAATTTGTAATGAATATTTCGTACTTAAAAGCACCCTTGGATTCATGTATTTTCAATTGCCATTCCTGTATGTCTGGGGTTTCTTGGGCTTGTTTTATAAAAATGCGTTGCTCGCTGTTAGTTGCATTGACTAATATATTGTTGGGATTCTAATGCCCGTCGCCGATGCGAACGGAAGAATTGCGGCAACCTTTAATGCGTGGAAATGTTTTTTGCTCACGCTGCTGTAGGTGCTATCGTTCATGGAATACGTCCATATAATCGTGATTGTAAAACAGTATTAAATTGCGTCCCATTGCCATTAGAACGGTTGTTAATATTTTATTGCTCCATTAAGTATATTTATTCATGAATGATGACAATATTGTGTAGAAATACTCCCAAGAACCTTCTCATACATGAGAATGTGTGAGAAGGGTCTTGGGAGTGTACCTATCGAATTTCAGGTTCGTGATATCATCCTTTATAATATGGGAGCTATCTTAAAAACTCGCTAGTGTCAACCGTATGCCTACGCTTAGTAGATGTCATCAAAAGTCAAACCACTTACATCCAAAGAATTTGTGTGCCTAAAGTACGTGTGTATTAAGTATAAGAAGTGTAAGAAATTCTTTTTCAGGAAACTCACGTGATTATCACCTAATATGCACTCGGTTTGTGTCATTATAGCCTGTACTGCCATGAAAGCAAGTTGTCATTTTATTACAAAAATAACCCTCACGATAGGTATGGGACGAAAGCCCTTCCGCAATCATCTCAATAATGCAACAATTTCAGAGTGTAGGAATCATTCGCCTATATTAGCGGATGACTCCGTTAAAATTTACTGTTGCGGCATCTCCCGCGGTTTCTTGGAACATCTCAAAAATGTTTTTTTTGTAATTTCCATATTAAATATGAAAATCGAATGTCGCTATTTTCTGTGTATCCTTGACTCTGCCCTTGTCTGTATCCACGCCAATATATTTTGCATGCGATATTGTGTGTACCAGTTGAGCTGTAGAATCTTATAGATATAGTCTCTTGAGAACGTTGTAAAATTTATTCAAAGCGATATTGAAATCACTGGGCGTCGTGCGCCGTTGAAAAGAAATAATGATCCTTAATTTAAAAATGAAAAACATCCTACCGGCCAATAATATTTTGGTTATTAGGTGTGACTGCGGCTAAGGAAGTCCTTCAGGAAGTTGAGAGCTTTCCCAGCGGAATAGAATTACTGACTATTGCGTCAGTCATCAAACGGAAGTAAAACTGCTCGTTGTTCTTGGAAAATTAGTCGGCTCATATCATGTGCGCGCTCATTCCCCTTTCTCATCCACACCAATCCTCTTTTCTCGTCGCCTATTTTTGGTCGTTGAAGCATCATTATATTATTTCATCACGATTATGAGTTTTTCGCTCGGCGGAAATAATCCGCCGCCTTTTCCAAGCGCGTGGCTGCAACGATCTAGCGTCCATCTGGCCGTGCTCCCAATTTCCAGGCCGAAAGCTAGAATGCCGCCAAGGTCATAGGCATGCTAATTTGGACAGTTTTTTCTGCCGTGTCCATCTCTACGTGACCTCCTCGTTTGAAGTCTATCCTATCTATTTGTGTGCTGTAAACAATACTAAAAATAAATTCTAACGCCCACACTTCATTGAATCTCCTCCAGTCTCCCGCTAAAAATGGTCTCGTCTTGTGAAAGTCAAGTTTCGAGTGAAGTAATTGTTAGTCGGAAAATAAATGTTACCTCAATATGGAGTGTTGTTATCGTTTTAATTAGACTGGTGATTTAATTGGAGATTAATGTTCGAACGTGTTTCAAGCATACGTTTATGGCTATACTTTCCACTCGTATGCAGTTTAGTAATCATCTCGATTTTAATGGCCACGAGTTAAAGCAAGATGTTATGACTATTTGGGAGAGAGATATCCACGCTGAGAGAAGAACCTGCTCCATTTTTACGTTCGTTGAACTCTTAGAAAGCGATGTGTTCTTTCCATGTTCATTAAAAAGTGAGAAGAACCCTTTAAACAACCGCGTGCAGCTTAGCACAAACGGAATATCCCACTTCCTTTGTGCATGCACCGCCTGGTAAAAATCTGAGTTCTAAATTTGATTTTTCAAAGTGACAAACTTAATAATGTGCCATTTATATTTGAGTACAATAAACAAAAAAATCCTGTTCCTAGGTATAATTAATTTTTTTAAGAGAGTGCTTGTCACCATTTTATTCCGTTGGCCAACTTGCATACTACATGCCTCTCATTAGGTTTTCTAGAGTCGGCCGTGTACCATTGCCCAACCAATCCCTCTTTAAATCTAATTGTGCCTTACACGGGACTTGAACTCTTGACCTTTAGGGTTTCCTGCTAATGCGAGCTCGGATATGTACCTCTCATGCGACTTAACTGATCTTCAAGGGGAGTTATGACCCATGAGTGTTTCCAAGTGTGATTTATTTAGTTCGGCATTGAGCAGTAATCTGGAAAGGAAGTTTAAATGATAACATACTGCGAAAAAACAATTCAGTTGATAGGGTTTATTCAAATATGCGAGGGGCTAATTCTTGAGTTGGCTTCAACCCATCCCCACGTCCGATAGTGTTAGCATCGAATGGCGCGGAGATAAATCATTCCTATTATACGAAGGAAAGAACGATTGCCCCTAAAGGGTGCTTCTGGAGAAGCGTTGATGTCTTCGTCGAAGCTCTTTTGGTGGGATTGCGGCAACCTACCAAAGTTTAAACAAACCTGTACAAGGCACGGCTCTCAAAATGTGTCCCTCTTACACCTCGGCGCTGAAGGGTTTCCTTTTACTTTTACGAGACCGCCCTCGGTCGTTGGCCGAATTCTCTCCCGCTCTTGAGGTGCTCCCACGATTTCCAACACGGCGCCAGTCCCCTTCCATCCTTTTCCTTCCCCTTCATCTCCCCCACTTCACCGACTCATTTCCTTCTCGTAGCCGAGCCGAGACGCAAAATGGCACGCGCTTCCGCCGCGTCCCTGCGTCCGCACGCGATGCACGCCCTCTGGGAGTTGACTACTCCTCCCCCATCCTCTGGATTATCCTACGCACAACTATCCCTATCCCTCGTCATCACCCTTCCATCAAAGCAGTCCACCCCCTTGCATCTAATTCGTCCACCGTTAATGAGTCACCTCGGATAGCATGAGTGCTGTTAGTTACCGCCACTTGGTTTTCTTTTCACGGCTCCATTATTAATAATCCCCAAGTCGGCGCCGGGTCCATTTCCCAGACGGCTCTTTTGCATATCCATTGCGTGATAATCCCCTCTCCTCTCTTTTTTCTTTCTTTGTCCCTCCCTCTCCCCATGCCTCACCCTAAATGTCCCGCGTTGGATGGCCCTGGATTTATTGCACTTGTTGAGCATAATATCCGTGTGTTTATGCAGTCACCCCTCCCCGCAAGGTGGCTTAGTTTTCTTTTCCGCGGCGATTAAAAAAAATGAGTCGCACAAAGTTTGCCAATAAAACCCTCTCAAATGAAAGGTATGCGCATGCCCTTCTTCAGCGTTCCCAGGTTGGTGTATTTTATCTTCATAAAAAAATTTTTAACCCTCCCTTATAGAGTTTCGAGTGCGTATTTTGTTGCGCCCGCCATTCGGGTCGCTTTAAATTTTGGCGTGCTCCGCATTTCTCGGAAATCATGTGAGTACGTAGTTTGGAACCGTGGTGAACTTGAGGAATGAAGTGGAAATTGGTGAAATCTGGTGAAATACGCCGTTACTGAAAGTGTGTGCTACCTGATTTTAAATAATCATACTTATTTTCAGTCACTCACCTTGTACTTATTTTCATTCACTAAATATCGAACCTAATGTGAATATTATTTCGTTGACGTTAATATGTTTTTGTACTCTTTTAAGTCAGGTTTTAAACTGTAGGTTGACTTTAACCTTCGGTTAGGGCCAAAACTCAGATTTATGACCGCTGAAAACCGACCGTTAAATGGTGACTGGCTGATGACGTTACCACGGTTATATTCACATTCAGTAATGAACAATCTTATTTATTTATGAAATCGGATTCGTCGGTAATATTCACGCCAAGTTACGTTTACGTTTACGAACGATTGGATTTAACGAGATATTAAAAAACTGAGGCTTAATTGTATAAGAATCTATTTTAGGGTTCAGTCATTTTAAATGTTGTTTTGGGTATATTCCACGGAAATTTCAATTTGAGTATTATCTTGTCAAGCAGCTTGGGCTCGTGGGTGCACTTTGAGTTGGGAGCCGTCTATGTTGCCGGGATGATTCATTATTAACTGAAGGACAAATTTTCTTCTTTAACGTTATCTTCGAAAGATTAGAGTACTTGTATATCACATTCAATTTTGTATATCTTTTCGTGTATAGTTTCTTCCTGCATACTCATGGTTCTTGTTGATTGATCGGGTACGATGATAAACATTTCACGAGCCTGTATGCATGCTTCCAAGTAGCAAAGATTATGAGTATGGTCCCGACGTTGGGCCCTCCAGCCGTTTTGGTGAAGTCAGTGTAGGATTTAAATAAGGTTAATACATTTTCACAATGTTCCTTAGAAGATCTCGGTGTTTTTTTAATGGCTTTAATACTCTAACTCTGACCTTACGGCTCCTCCTAATAATTTTAACTTTTTTCATCATGCTATTTAAATAAGCTCTAATAAGAGAACATGGTGCTAGAAAACTAAATGACCTTTTGTCTATCTTGCTTTAATATCTCAACTTTGTGTTGTTTTACTAAAATTAAAATGATGCGTAAACAATCTCCAGTATATCGAGAGTTGGTTTAATTTTGCCGTTTCTAGTGCTGGTCTTCGTATCTTTTTCCGTCAGAGTTTCTAACAGGAGGCATTTCCTTTGTTGTCTGAACCGATTTCTCGAACTCTTTTTCTTGCTCGTATAACAATGAATCTTCCTTTGAATGGCATCTCCATGGTTTCCTTGCAATTATTTTTGCGCCTGGGAGCTAACGCCCGCGCCACTTCCGCGTCCGGGACTTCCTCACACCGGATATCCACAGAACCTTGCGTGATTAGTCCATTTCCCCTAAGTGTCATTGCCATGTGTTTTTTCGGTTTACTCATCACAAAGCATCTCTCTTCTTAAATTAATTGATTACAATTGTGCGTGTTCTTTCGCCCGTAAGGAGCCGTAATTATCTCGTTCGTGTTCCGGACCCGGCGGACTGCAATGTTTCTTTTTTTTTTTGGGCGACCGGGAATATGTCGTCATCTAACTCCATCCCACAGTTGAGCTTGCTCTCTGTCTCTCCCCCCTCTGTTATCTTTTTTCTCTGTCGCCCTCTCTCCTCGAAGTTAATTCCCTGCTCGCCTCTCCACAAGTGCAGATTGACCTCGTGACCCCAGGAATGGAGGACGAAGCGATAAATGACCGCTGCCTCAAAGGAGAAGAGTCGATGTTTGTCGGCCGCGCTGGATACGAGTTTCTCATTCCGGGATTTATCTCTCATGCGCACCCTCTTTCTCTCTCCCCCCCCACCCAACCGTGTGTCGCATTGTTTGTCGAGGCATCGGAGATTTAGAGATATGGGACTTTTCCGTTCGGGAGGGGGGGGGAGGACGTTTTTGGGTCTCGTAGCTTCGTGCTCGCTAAGAGGCGAAGTTGTGAGGGCGTTTAATATGTCACAATTGGCCGCCATAGCATCCCAGGTTTTAATTTTACTTCGCCTTTGCCGTCACTCGGCGACTGACATTTCAATCTTTTATCGTTTATACGTAGTATGCTACTATAACCAAGCGTATGCGTTTTTTTATGAAGCAGGGAGTGGAACTGGACAGCCGATGCACAAATACTGGGCTGGCATCTTCTTCCAATTAGTAGTTAATTGGCTTGAAGAAAGGTGGGGGATTTCATGAAATTAAGAAAATGACCTCATAATCCTGTAAACTATGGATGGTTTTCGAAGTTTGCGAGATTGTTGATAGAAGATTGTATCGAAGGGTTTGAAAGCGTGCAAGTATAACAAAGCGTGCTACAATTAAATGCCTTTTATCTTAAGAGCCGCATGATGAAAGTTCTTTACCCCGTAGTTGTGCAATTAAATTTTGCCATGCGTCCTGTTCTGTTATTCAATCGATACCACGAGCGAAGAATACGGGGTGGTGCGAAGAGTTGGGAAAAAAGCTCTTGATTGATCTTGCCGCCAACCTTCCGGGTGGAATTTTGTAATTTCAGTTGAAGTGTGTTCATCTGGCGTCCCTAATCAGACGGATCGATCATTCTTTTCCTGCTTTCTTTGTGGGAGAATCCAAAGCCTTTGTGTGTGACACCATTGGTTTCCGAAATTCCATACGTAAAGTACAAAACATGTCCCTGGTGGCTTCAAATGAGTGTCAGGAGAGTTTTTTTCCATTGACACGTACGACGTTGTTAGGCCTCGTGCTCTGCGATATTGGTGATTACCAGTCGCCATATCCTCGGCTATTATAACTCTCTGGAATTAATATTTCCCTTGGGAATTCTGTAAGCTCCATATAATTACGCATTCAACACGCGGAGAGAGCAGTCATCATTGTCGGGTGAGAAACAAGGTGTGCAGGACAAGTGTAATCCTTTAAGAACATTCGAATATCGGTTCACTCATAACTACTCGTTTGTGCACATTTCCTCTCACTGAAGCCCGATTCACTCCCAAGATATCCCATAGTGGTGAAATCCGAGTCCCAGCGTTTGGTGAATGCTCCAGACAGACGCCCTTGGAGGTCTGCGGATAATTCGTTTATTGCATCTCCTGCCACCTTGATCACGTTCGCCTTCTTGCGGTGATAACTTCCGCGGAACCACGGTTTTTTTCCGTCGCGCCCTTACAAAAAGGGCTCCCACCCACCGCATTAGCACCTCCCGAGTACCGAAATAGCCCTGACATCAGATGGTACGTTAAGTTCCACGAGAGGAGGTTGGGGTGGTTGTCGAGTTAGAGTTGGACGAAGAGGTTAGGGGGGGTGGGGACGGAAGCTGTGGTCATCGGGCCTCATGGGGCGGCGACGGCGGATGAGGAGAGAGTTAGTGAAGGAAGTGGGTGGGAGGGAGTGGAAGGCGTCGTAATCTTTCGTTGTGCATCTCGGGAGATGGGGCTCGTTTTGCTTTCCACACGGACGAAGCTCGTGTCTCGTGTGTGCGTCATGTCTTGTCGTATTACTTAGGAGCACAATCGCGTTTACAGAACGTCATCTCCCATCCTCCATTGGTCCCCACAAGACCACACCATCGTGGAATTTCCTCTGTACACTTTTTCACTGGTGGAAAGCGACGAATTCTACCCTCAAAAAAAAAAGAAAAGAAAAAAACTCGTCCTTGTGGCGATAGTTCCTCCCCAAAAAGTCGTTTGATATGTTTCTTTGCGTTTATTTAAGTTCAGGGGATCCTATGGCGTTCGTGAAACGTCTTTAAACACACTCCAAATAATATTCCTTGTTGCAGAGTTGATTCAATGGAGGAGGTAGTTTCCGGACTCATTTGACGTAAATGTTTCAGTGAATGCGCACATTGTGTAAGGTGCCCATGGGCTGTTGGGTTAAGGGCCAACTTCTTAAGAAATTTGGGTAAGAATTGGGGAAAGGAGCGAGGTTTTAAAAGTCGGAATTTGATGTGCGAATCAGGGATATAATATTGGAATCGGGAATCCTTGGTAAGAAGGACGTTCCGTTCAGTTCTGAGTTATGTTCGTGTTTGGTGTAGGTTGTCGTGCGTACAAAAACCCTGGCAAAAACTGAAACTATAGTTTCGGACCGACTTCAGTGATTGAAGCCAGTGTCAGGCGAAAAGATGATGGACAACCTACAGAAAAAGACGAAATCGCATTCCGAACACTCGAAAAAAAAAATACGGGAAGAAGACCCTTGTGAATTGGGAATAGTTCAGTAATTAGACTACATAAAATGAGCGGCCACTCTAACACAGGTACTGTTGTATTTTTAGAGTAAAAAAATAACTCATCGAGCCGTAATAAACTGTTTGCTTAACAAGTGGGAATATTCACGGATCTCTGCCAATGTGTTTCATCTCATCGACAGTTCGCCGAGAATGCAGGTGAGATGTCGTACGTATTGAATAAAGAAAAACATTTTCCTATTCCAACCCCCTCATGTTGCCATTCACGATAAATATAAGTTCCATTATCCTTACCAGTTCGGTTCCTTCCTTTGAACCGTTACTGAAGAAAAGTGATGAACATCAGTTCGTCTGAGAGCGTCAATCCTCAAATTAGGTCCCATTTATGCTTCCATTTCCCCAGCCGTCCGCTCTTCCTCTCGTTTCATTGGGTCGAAGCTTCCAACGACTTGAACGACCATATCCCATCCCAGATCATTCCTTCTCTCTCCGCGCGTCCCATGTCTTCCCTCTGCTGCGGTCATCTCCGACCGGAGCCTCGATCATTAGCGTTCTCCCCCCAGTCGTCTGTTTCCTCGCCAAATCAACTCCCTCTTCCCGTTCACACACGGTTCTAGCGCTCGGTCCCAAGCAGCCATATTCGGCTCTCACGCTCTCCCGCAAATAGGAGGAGAGGGGTGACCCTCTCCTCCTATTTGCGTCTCCCACCTTTGAATGGCCCAAAGCGGCAACGTAAATGAAGGCTTGCTCATTTTCGGAGGAGGAGATGAGAGTAACAGGTTGCGTCCCAAATATGGACTGTTTTTCTAGCTCCGACGATGTACGCTTCTCGACCATGATTCGGAATATCGCATCCGCGTGTTGGCTATCTTCTCTCTGCCTTCTCTCTCTCCCATCTTTCCCTCAAAATTCGTGACCAACCTCGGTCATTGGGTACGATCGATTGGTTATTTCGGCCATATATTGTCCGTCCGTTCACGTTTCGCATTATATCGTCCCTCCTTCTTTCTCCCGCCGCCTCCGGGCCTGGGCTGCGCCGACCGTCCCGGAGGTTGGCTGAAAGGAGGCGACCCGGCAGGCGTTTTATCTCGAAGCCTCGGGCGCGTCTTTTGGATTCTTGCGTGGCCTCCGATAAATCCTTAGAAAGCCGAAGAATTTGTCGGAGTGGATTTTGTCGACAAATGAAAATTAAATAAAATTAATTGGAAGTATTTGTGTTCGCTTTGGTAGTTGTTTCCATAGGGTACCACAGAATTAACACACTTCCCTTTTCTGGTTGCCAGAAAAAAAACAAAATAACTACAGTGATTCTGAAAACATATTATAGGTGTTGATAATACAACGGTTGTTTTAATTGTTACTTATTCCATTCATATTTTGCTTAGGAAGTAATTTAGCTTATTCATGCTCTATTTGTACCACCTGATAATTATCTTAGCATTAGGTCCAATCAGGTGTGGTTAGTTTATGCAATATATGATTAGGTAGGATTGAATTCATTTCGATGCGCCATCATGAATTGTCGAACTTGCCGATTTCTCCTGATAATCTGGCCAAAAGAGCAATTTCGGGAAGAAGCGAGTTTTGTTTACGGAGTCACACTAGTATTTTTGTAAGCTAACGTACCATCTACTCCTCTGCTGTTCTTCTGTAGCTATTGCATTTCCAGTGCGAATCAGTAGCCTTGATTTTAGATTTAACTTTGATGACTGATAATTTATTTTGTAATTCTGCAAAGAGAGTATTGACTAAGGTACTCGTATTAAGATATTATACTGCATTGTCAAATTATAAACGTCAGTAGATGCGGGTTGTTTCTTCGCAGATGATGCGTCTTCCTTCTTAATAATTATCTCGTTTAGTTTTCCGATTTTATATTTTCGCTTATTGGAGCATTTCCTCTGGGAAAATCCAACGACTCATCCTATAAGATGTCTGAATAACATGGAAATCTTCATAATTTTCAGTATGTATTAAACTGGGAAATGGCACCGGATTCGAAAATTCAATTGGCAAATTCGTGGAATAATAGGTATAGTTAAATTTAAAATTACAATTCTTCACATGTTACGTTTGGTGAATATGTAAACACAATGTCGTGTATAAAGTATGAAATGGAAAACTGATTATTAGTTTTGTCATTAATGCCTCACTCCCGAACTGTCGGCAGTTTTTGTATTGCATTTTTAATCTCTTTACTTTAAAGGCGATTTGTCTCCAGTGTCTAAATATCTACAATATCAATAATGCTCTTTCGGAAAAGTTATGGAATCGCTTTGGTATGGTGGTGAGTGTATGTTAGAATGAGAAGCCAGGCTTGATGGGCGTGTGAATGGCTTTTGCTTTGATACTCGTAGTATTAGGTTTGTAGTGCGTGTATCACTTGTGTGCTAATTGGTGCCTCAGTTCGGAAAAGACATTGACTCTTCCCAGAGCATTATTCCTCGTAAGCCTATTTACTTTGTTGTTAATAAATCGTAATGAATTGTGCCAAAGTTGTCCAACTTGAATATTTGTACAATAATGCTTTTATTTGGATAATTTGGAGAAAATAATTATTTAAGACCTTGATGTGAAACATAAATCTGTAATTGGTTGAGAAACTTCGTCTAATTGTTAGGAAAAAGTCGAGAGTGGTTTGAAGACTTTTGGTGTGTACCTAGGTGTGGAGAAAATGGGGTGGGTGTAGGGCGGAAGACCGGCGAAGGAGTGAGAGAGTGAAGGAGAAAGAAGGGAGGTTGGTGGCAGGCGGTGGCTGATTCGGAGTCAGAAAAAGTGGATGAAAGAGTGGGTCTTGAGAGGCAGTGGCACGTTGAAGGAAATGATTAAAAGGAGCGTTTGGCCTAAGTTGAAATGGATATTGTGCACTAATGCCGGGAGTTGTACTATTCGCAATCTGCAATTTCAAGTTGGGTGAAGGTCGAAATTCGTTTCATGATCAAGCCGGAAGGATCTACGTTACGGCGGTCCTTTGAAGAGAGGAGAGATAGGGCGCAGGATCGCTCTGGAATCCATGTCGGCGTCCGTGGATTCCCCAAAGACGTTGGTTTCCCATCGCGCGCACGGGTCACTCGGGGGGAAGGGGAGGGTTTCGATCCGCCCGCCGCGGCGTCCCGGGCCCTTTAAAATTTATTAATCTCCTTGGTGGGAACGCGAAGAGTGATCCCCTCCCACCCCCCACCTCCTCTTGACCCCCTCTTCCCCCTCCTCCTGCCTCCGGTATCGTTTTCGTCGGCGCTTCGTTGCTCTCTCGCCGCGAGCGCAGTAAAAACAAAAAAGGCCGCCTTCCCTTCCTCGGGAGTTTCGCCCGTATCTCCGCGGAGCGACCAACGGCGCGTGATTAGTTATTCTCCCGTCGGCCCATGGTGGGAGACTGGTTGGAATGCGAGTAAAATCCGTGCGTGCGATGCGTTTCGTGTGCGTTTCAAAGCGTTGTGCTCGAGAGAGGTAGGGGGGGGGTAAGGTTGGTATAAAAAAGGTCATTCCTCGATCCCACACCCCACAGAATGATTTATGTAGATAGTTTTTGCCGCGGGGGATGATGTTGGGAACAATTTGAACGTGAATCACATGTCGTGTCAGGCAAATTGTGAGAAGTTTAGTCCTTGTAGGGCGACGGCAGTTTATTAGCGGATTTGCAGGACGTTTCGAGTTCACCTATGCATTCCAAAAGGGTGCTGGCACTTTGAATCCCTTCCTTGTGGAATTGTGTGACTCTAATCCTACTCCTTCATAAGCGCTCTAGGTACTGACCTTGCGTGATTCCACGAATCTCTCGAAATTGTTAAGCATTCGTGTACGAGGCCTTTCTTACTTCCACCAAACAGCATTCGAATCGTGATTAACCTGTATATTCCTATTCTCGCTCTAGGTGAAATGGGATTACAGATAATTCAGTAGTATCCGGTGAGTCCTGAGTAAGTCGAGGAACCCGTCGGAGGGAATTTAGTGGCTGAATTAACATTACCTCATTATTTGGAACGAATTCTTTTGAAATGGGCGATGTTCTATAGTTCGAGATTCGTTCCGGAATAACTTCGCCAAGTGCGAGTATTGATAACACGAAGATTACAGAGATTTCAGTTGTTTATAATTGAATTTGGTTGTATTTTGAATATCATTCGTTTAAAGAAAACCAACGAGATCTTGACATCAAAGGAATTTTAGGTCTCACGACCCAGCACGCAAACAATGGCCGCGTTATCGCGGCGAGGAATTCCTTTAAATTTTCCGCTGGAATGGTGCAATAAACATAATCGTATTCGGGCTTCTGTCATGATAGCCTACAAGGGGCTTATATCACGTTTCGAAAATCCTCTTCCAAATTCTACGTTTTACCCCTTTGAGAAAGGGTCGACCATGAATCACTCTTTATCACAGGAATCGGAATCCACCACGCTGGGCAATTAGGTCTCCAGGTGGCGGGAAAAACTCGCCTGTTAAAAATTAAAGAGGTGTTTACAATGGCTATTTCCTTATTTATCTTGCTCAGTGGCACAATGCTTTGTGATGCCTTTGAGTGTTTCTAAAATTTCGCCATGCCAAGAAACTTTGATGTGATGAAACAGCGATTTTAAGCAATTTAGTGAAAGATAGTGTCGATTCCGCGGTAAGGGGAATGTTGTTTGTTCTGTATAATAATGATTCGAAAAATATCCCTCAGTCCTTCAATTACTCCGTGGACATAGGTGATGGCTATTGAAAATTATTTTCGTAATTAATCGGTCGTCAGATATTAATGCTGGCAAAAAGACTGCGATTATATTCAGCATGCGAAGCTCATGGCTCTCACATTCCTGTAATACCCTCTTTTTCTTGCAATGCTGCAGGAGTGAGCCGTCTAAATATGGTTTGGTGCTGTGTTAATTACTTCGAATCAAACGCGAAGATTTTCACGTGGAATTAATTCCTCATCTCGCGATCAATCTTCCGTCCGAGAGGGACGCGTGGAACGTCGCCTGTCTAGTCGTCCCGGGACGATCTCTCCGTCCCATCGTCCCCCACACCCTCGTTCCGCCCTGCCTTTTTCTTCCCCTAAGTGATCGTTCTCAGTTGGGAACTCGAACAAAAACTCGCCGATGACCATTTGGAAAGGTTCAGCGGGGAACGTTGACAGCATCACTTTCTCGAGCGTCACTTTCTCTCATCTCCCCACGGCCCCCTCGAGGAAAAAATAAATTAGCGCTGCCGAACACCTTTCTCCCGAGCATCCTTTCCCGTCCTCCTCCCCAAACTCTCTTCGCTCTCGACTCGGTCAGTCTTTTTTTGTTACTGCTGCAAATGCGTCCTATCGTGTCCATTTTCCGATATCGCTCCCTCACACTGCTCCCCATCTCTCTCGATCTTCCTTTCTCCGCGCCACTCCCGCGGGTGTTTTCCATCGACGACCCCCCCACATACACACTCCCTCATCCTCCTTTACTCTCTCCCTCAAGAGTTTTTTTTCCAAGGCCGTGCCATTGCTCAGGAGCTCTCCCACTCACTCGGTGCCTCGCGGCTCTTCCCCTCCATGTAATTATATATATACTCGTATGTATACATACACACATACGTGTGTGTGTGTATATATATTTTTTCTCCCATTTCCTCATTTTATTTAACGCCGCCCGCATAAATAACCCAGCTCGCTTGTGTATTTTTTTTTTAACCTTCCAAAGGGAGTAATTGTGGGTCGCGTGGGGCTCGCGTTTCGCGGTGAAACTTGGTGTCATTCCGTCCCTCTTTCTTCTTCCCCTCGCCTCTAATACGCATTTCTCCATCCCAGCCTGTGCTCGCCCACCTGAGCAAGCGGATTAGCCGGCTGCGTTCACGCCCGTACGGTTCTGCGGTGCAAATCCTGGGTGCGTGGGCTTTTCACGTGCATCATCACGGCTAACGACCCATTTTCTCGTGTCGCCGGGGTTCACGACCCAGTGTTTGCGTCCCATGACGCCGCCTTTTCATTTTGTCACTTTTAATCTTGTCATTTTTATTTTTTCTTCCTCCGGTTTTCGTCTCGTGGAATGTCAGCGACGGTCGTTCCCGACTCTCTCGAAGGTAGAAGCTTTCCATGGCTGTGAGATGACACTCGCTGAGAGTGGCGGTCTTGCAAGTCTCGCTCCCAAGTTGTCACCGGTGTCGTTGCTCCCTTGGAAACGGTTTTACATTCGCGCGTCCTAGAAATCCTGAGGCAGACACCGTGTCCGTCCGCTCGTGCTTACTCATAATTTAAGGGTTTGTTGCAATTGTTAGGTTGTCGCTTTCATTGAAGTCCCCGTCGCAAACTTTAAGAAAATCCCCGGGAGTAATTTTGTTTTGGTGTCCACGTAAAAGAGAAAAAACATGCTGAAAAATAATGCTCTTGAAATGATTTTCATTGGGAGTTTGCGACTCGGAAGCGATTGCAACTTCATTGCCTTAATGATCATAGTATCTCATCCCGTTAGCTTCCAGTACGCTGCGGGTATAAAATTTACTCGGGTGTTGTATGTCTGTGCATTTTCGGGCGAATCAGTTACTTGAACAAGCATTTATAGTAGCACTTTCAAAGTGCAACCTGATGTAATTGTTTCTCATAGGGAAAAGTAAGCACTTCGTTAGAGGTAGATTTTAGGTAGTGGAAAAGTAAGGTGGAGGGGTGGTCAGGCCATGCCTTTACCCAATTCTTGAGGAGGTTAAATCGGGACTGAATTAGTCAGTGTGATACCTTAGTTCATCTATTAATGAGGAGTATTAAAAGTAGTTAAGTAAAGTGAGTGACGAGGGTCGCGGTGGTCTAGTGGGTAGAGCGTTGGACTACTGACCGGAGGGTCCCGGGTTCAATTCCCGGGCAAGGCACTCTGGGCACCTGCAGCTCCACCGAAGCTAGTTGATTTTTCGGGTACCAGATCTTACTGGGAAACCATAACCGGCACAGGGAAAGGAACTGGCCCCGCTACCCTGATGTGTGAATATTCACACGCCGTCGGGCTTGGTACACGGGTGAGCTCTACCATCACCTACTAAACCGACCTTCGGGTTGATTACTGTGTTTTAATGTGAGTGACGCCCATTCATTGGTGATTCATAAAGAGAAATGACTTGTTTTGAACCAATAATGTGATATTAATTTTTGAAACTTCGATGTCGACTTTTTTCCACAAATTAGTTCTTATCATTTTTAAAATAGCAGACAGGCGTTGTTATGTTAACACTATTATCTCCTTGACATTATTGCGCACATAGCAGTGTATCGTGAGAGCGACATTTGTTTTGTGCACCATTAATCCATCATTATTCGGGTGATTGGCCTCTGCTATTAGAGCAGCTATTATACATCAAATCTTGGATTTTCTCTCCGTTTTTATGAATTCTAGCATGATAACACCATTTTTATAATTTTCCTTTCATAAAGTGCACTTAGAATTACGAAGAGAGCAAATGTTATCACAAAATGACGTCTGTACTTGACATCTCCATAGCGAAAGGTGTCAGGGAGTTCACATATAAATGCTCCGTTCGACGAACGGAGACGGACATGGTTGTGGTCCGCGGGCTCCACATGACCCTCGGAAGAGGATTCTAGGAATAATGAATCTTTAAAATCCTCCAAATCCCGGATTCGAATTCGGACCAGTGAGTAACCAGTACGAGTCGTCGTATTGTCGTATCGTATTGGTCGTATATCGACCAATCCATCAATTCGGCGATGAATGTTATCGTTGGAAAACCGTCGTCGCCATTGCTCAAAAAATTCCGTAGAATCACTAACTTCTTTAAAGCAATGTAGTTCCGATTTTCAATTAGTGTGAACAAGTCTTTTTATTATTTTCCACTCACTATGTTTTGCTCGTAATATGTAATCGTATCAGATTCATTGGGTAATTACCTGGAGATTATGGCTGATTTATGTGTGAAATTCTTCAGGAACTGTCGTTTCGATTTAAGAGTACCAGTAGTAGATCCTTCTATCCGTGTTGGTTCGAATCAGAAAATTGTGACCCGTTCAAATCGCGTATCTCCCTCCTCTGGGATCTCTTTTTGTTATCGCTGCCGGTGGGAGCGAGTCGTTGTGCGGGAGCGTAGGCATAGATAAAATCGCCTCCGCATAATCAAGGCCTGGCAGTTCCTTCTGATATAATTTCGATGCCAATGTTTTCTGTCGACTCGTCGGCTCTGTCGTGGAGATAAAAACTCTGGGTATCCACCCGAGTTGTGCTTTTCCCTTCCTTTTTGGGGGTGACCATTTTTACAGGGAGCGATAAAGTCGCTTTTGCCTAGGGCTGTCATACGTGGCGCACCCGCGTCACAGTCTATTTGTCGCCGTGTGGAAGGACGGCAGGGCGGGGAACGTGACGAAAAGGGGTCACCAATCGAGGTGTATGAACTCGCGAGCATTGCCGGGACACCCTAGCAAGGCACCGGGGTGCCCGTGCGGTTCACCATCGCAAGTGCGGTTGCACGGTGCGGGTTGAGGGCGGGGTGAGAGCTTGGTGATCCAAGCCAGTCGGACCGACTGGCTTGGATCTCGCTTCGTTGGTAGCGGTGGCTACGAGCGATCAATCATGCGCCAGTCGGCGTCTCATATTCACCCGTTGCGACCCCCTTTAGCTTTTCCATGCTTTGGAACCCCGGCAGCCATGAGACCCCTATGGCTTTTATTTTAATTCATGACTCCGAGTCTTACGACTGAGTAATGAAGGGGAAATCAGAGGTCCGTTACACTTGAAGCTTCAAGTTCATTTACAAATTCTCCAAATGCAGTCTTGAGTATACTATGAAACTTTCAAATTCACCTACCGTACAACATAGCTAAGTGACAAGCGATGCACCATTAATTTATAATTAAATTAATTTATGTGCAAATTACATGGACTTTTAAACTAAGAGACTTTGTAGACATAAGAAACGGGCCGCTGAATGGCGCCTAGCCGTAGCCTACGTGCGGTATCCGTATCTTAGCGTTGTTGGTGCTTGAATCCCCTGCTACACATACCCATCTTTGATGGATTGAGGGGTATTTATGTAGATGTTTTTTATTATTTTATTCAGATATTTATGATATGTAAATCGTTTGCAATGCTCAATAAATAATGGATCCAGTGACCAATGGAAATTACAGCTGACCAGTTACTGAACTAAGCAGCGCAATATTTTTTATTGTCATTATTATTATTGTCAAAAGATTGTTGTTTAATGTTGATCATTGTGCTTAATTTATTTCATTAAGCAATCCATCGCCACTGGTAGAGAATGGCAAGTTGATATCAGAAAGGCCATCAGTGATTCCGCCATGATGATTTGGAAGCGACTAGCGTATGGCCGTAAACATGAAGTCCCCTCTCATTTAACACGCAGCTAGATGAGGCATTTATTTTCGCTTCCGTTCACCCCTGCCCTCCTTTCTTTTTTGTACTGTATCCTTCCCTGGCGTTTAACTGACAATCGACGTTTTCTCCGAACCTTATCAGCTATTTTTGTTTTCTTCCTCCGCTGGGAACTCGCTCCACTTAGATCCCCATTATCGGAAAGTTATTTTTCCTCCAAGAGCTCGATATGGCGTAGTCTTGGTCTTTGATCTGAGGAGGCGTGTGAAGTGCAGAGATTTTTTCTTCGTTCCGGTGAAAGTTCTTAATTCTCAGGTAAGGAATTTGGATGTGAAAGAAAGTGACCGGAAGTTTTAAATGGATGCGGCTGAAGTGTAGGGATTTTTTGGATAAATGATAAATAATCTAAATTATTATCACATCAATTAAATCACTCCGGTATTTAACTGTGGTGGTAAGAAAATCCATAGTTTTTCAAAATTTTAATCTACCGCTTATGTGTGAAATTGAACCGTGTTGCCGGGATGGAGTAGATTTTGCTACTTTGTCGTTTTACCCCCATGAGATTTTGCACGTTCCCATGACGGCTATTATGTTATTCTATATGCAGTTTTGTAAACGAGATGTTTTCACTCTTTCGTTTTACAATGAAGAAGTGAGAATTAAGCAGAGAAATATCTATGACTTTTTCCTACTACAAAAGAGGCCACATTTCCATTTCATCCTACTTTTCCGACCCCCTTTAAGCTAATCTCTTGGAAGATAATGTTCTTAGTTCATTTGTGGCGGTCGCCATGATTTGTGAGGCAAAAAAACTTTAAAGCAGAGTGCGTGCTTGAGATAAATTTTTCGTCGTGTCAGATTGTTGCTATTCCCGACAGTTAAATGCGCACTTTCACTTGCCATTGTTCGATGCACCATCTTGGGAAGTGCTATTCGTCCACGCCTTCACTGGGGTATGCATGTGCTCACCGACGACATTTCATCTTGAAGTCTGTGAGAAAGGGTGGTGGGCCTTTTAAAAAGTTCTCGCGCTGCAGTATGAGAGTGCTGGCTGAAAAAAAACCTCACCGGGATTGTGACTTGCGTTTTTTTACCACACTTATTCTCTTCACGGAGTAGCCGAGAACCTCGCTAACATCTTATTGCCGTAGTAGATGATACATTTTCTGGTTTCGGAATATCTTCAAAATTAAAGGATATCCTACTGCATTTCATTCTTGCGTGTACTTGCATCACGTCTAAGGTGTAGGGAATGGCATCTGCTATGCATTTCTTTCGAACAAGCATCACTTCCTATTTAATATCTTGAATATTCAGATTGAAAATAAATATGACGATGAAGTTGAAGGGAAACTGTGGAACTGTTATCATTATTAATATTTTAAATGCACTGTTACCTAGGGTTATTGGGTTAGCGTATGACAAACTAGGATGGGCTTCGGGAGGTGGCTTTGCGAAGGATGAAAATAGTATGTAGAATTATCACTGTAACAAAAGTTAGGAAGCATATTCGAGTCTATGGACAACAGAAAACTGTTAAGTAACTACTGCTGCACAGCTACGGGTATTTCATTTCTAATTAGATGACACGCCGGACTCAAATTTCAAAAACTCCTATTTTTCTCTCTCCAATAAATGACGTATAACTACTAAAGGCGGGATTTGTATTTTGAAGCGCTTTTGTTGAATAATATTCGTTAACGTTGTTGCGCGATTACAAATTACTCTTCATTCTCTGGTGGTGAATGCCATGTTAATTGACTGCATTTTGCATCTTAACCAATGCTTAAGTGAACGAGTGCGAATGCAAACAGACATTTTTTGAAAGTTTCTTGTTATTGTTGCTAACGTACCATGTTGTATTACGTAATTATCACCGGATGACTTAAGTTTATCCGAATTTAAGAATAGATTTGCCTTAGGCCAAGAAATCTTGAACTTCTGCTCCGTGACTTGATCAGTCTGCCCGGTATGGATCGTGAGTGAACTTCGAGAGGAGCTGTAAGAAGTATGTGTTCGTCTAAGAAATACGTATATAATCGATTTGAGACGTCGAAGTACACGTGCGATACGATCGCGTTTCGGTGTGGTTTGAGGGTGAAAAATATTTTCCCATAGTATTATCCCGGATGCCCTTTCTCCGGCCGAGATTACCAGTCCGCCGTCAATAGCGACGCGTTGCATACCTTTGGTCAGGAACGGTCGTAATTTATTGTCCACCTCCCCACAGCTTCATTCTGACGTCGCAGGGACACGTGATGGCCGTGTCAAGGTGGACTCAAATTGATATTTGCGCCATTTCTTCGTGGCACTTCCCTATGAATATCTCCTTATACTCGAATGACATCCTATTTACTGAACGAGCTCTTTATCTATCCTTTTGTTAGGTCGCACCCCCCCCCATCCTTCCCCCTCTTTAAGTGGGTTAAGAGTGACGTGTCTTGACGGATGCCGTCCGGTCGGATACTCTAGCCGCCTCCGATTCCCATCTCTCTCCTCTACTCATGAATAGGATTCATTCAAGCGGGCCCGTCGGCACGTCCGAGCGATAAAAACGCAAGCTAGTTTTTGGACTTAGGTAACCGTCGCTTCCAGGAATGGTTTCCCCACATGTCCCCCGTTGGCCCGCCTCTCCCTCCTTACCCTGTTGTGTTCGTCGCCGAACCCTTTCATATTTTCCCCGCTCTTTTTTTTTTACCCATTGCCCTCCGACATCTCCCCCTGGATGCAAAACTATTTCTCGCAAGCGGCCGAAGGCAGGGAGGACGTGTCCGGGAGGTGTCGGGCGCCTCACTGGGAGGCAAATCCTTTCGATATTAAGTTTGCCTTGGGAGGAGCGAAGGAGAGTCTTGCGATTATATTTGCCCAGGAGATTGCTCCGGGCGGCGAAAGGGCGCGTGTCCTCCCTTCTCCGTTCCCCCCGGCCGCATCATCCCGGCGAGCTCTCCCAACTTCCACTTTTTATTCCCCCCCCTCCAGATCTCTCTTTATCCCCGGCGTTTCGAAGTACGAACTCGAGGAATTATTTTTTGCCGCAAGCCCTGGATCTCGCCTCGCGTAAAAAAAACATTGTGTCGGTTGGTTTCCGTGCTCTTCTTTTAGTACCCCTGCGGTTATACTGTATTGTTCATTTTTTCTCCTGTTCCCCCAAGTCGTCGTGGTGTGTCTAAGCGGAAGGATTTGGGTCTTGCAGTTTTGCATTAGTTGCCAAGTTTGCAATGCAGCAATTCTAAATTTGAGTCGCAGAGGGTCGTGCTCAATTGCTTTCCCGTAGTTTCAAGATATGGGTCGACCCTTTCAATTTATTTTAATGGCATTGTATCAAGCATAATCATTCAGCAGATCTCGTAGTAAAATTTATATTTCTAATAATAAGTAAGATTTAACGATATTTCTCTCCTCATTTCCCTATTTATTGGAATTTGCGTTTTACCATTAAATTATATCCGTAATATAGCTGGTCCCGGGTGTTCAGATGAACATTATCTTCTTCAATAATTGAGTGTGCTGGTCTTACTGTGATAGCTCAATACAAGATTGAGAAATGATTATGGTCGAAGAACATATTTTTCATTTTATTGTTACCTTCCTTCTTTATGGCATACTCCGTTTCTTCTCTTCTGCTTTCGAATCCCATCTAATAATATATGTAATGTAACGCAATTGTTTGCAACTCACCTTCCCAGCAAAGTCGTTTTGGAATGAGATGATATTCCCAATAAAGAGATGCAAAATTTTTGCGCCATTTTGTGATAGTTTTTGATGTCCCTAGTTAACCATCGGCATTCGATAGAGAAACTCAGTCTGTCAGTGAATTTTTCTTTGAATATTTATATACAATCTTTCCAGGTCAGTGGAAGTTCGCATATAGATCCGCATGACTTCTGCCTATTGCATTTCAATCTTGCGTTGACCCTAATAGGAAGCGCTATCGGTTTCCTCGTCGGAACCCTGCTTTGTTTCCCCGAAGTTTGTCATAGAGTAAAACTATTCTAAAGTTCCATGCGATAGCACACTCTCGAATGGCGAATTTTTGCTGTGGTTTAATAGTTGTGCTTTTATTGGGAGGATGCCTTTTGTTGCAAAGGTTTTTTTCTCTTTAAATGAATTTGAAAAAAAAATAAATTTATCGATGGTGCTCTTTTAAACGTTCATTTCTGATGATGCTGGAGGTTTTGGAAAATATGTGTATTCAATGTTCCGCTCATTTGCGTATTGCTCTGCCAATCGTATGTACATCTCTTCCATTTGAAATTGACGTCTCACCAAGAATTTGGAAAAAAATGGTGGTTTTCAAAATGTACTATGCGTATTCCATCCTACTGCTTTCGTCATCGTTTGTCGGACGAAAATCTTCCTTCTCTCCTCCCCCTCCTCTTTCAAAATTACGCCACATGCCACAATGGTGAAAGTCAACGGTAGGAGTTACAGAAGAAAGTGTCACAGCTCGACGACCCCGGCGAAGCGCACGCGCAAGCGCCCAGTCAAGTATCATCTCGATCTTTTTTTTTGTTTGTTTCCTTTCTTTCACCAGACGGCGGCCCTCTTCGCGGCAAGAGAGATAGATCCTGGTGCAGGTTTCTCCCCCATTCGCTCCTTCATCGCTGACCGAAACGAGATGAAGATCTCTCGTCTTCGCTTTTCGTACTTCCGCGCGCGCGCGTGGGGGGGGGGTCGCGCTGTTATTTTCCTTGCCTCCCCAACCTTCCCCCCGCCCCCCGCTCGCCCTCGGGTGGGCCGTACCGCGAGCCGGCGTCGGCGTGTTCCGGCGCCCGATCCCTCCGGCCCTCATGCCACGTCCGCCGTAATCATAGGTCTCCGCGATCTTTCGTGGTGGATGCTGGCCCCGTGAAACTTAATGGGAGTGCGTGGGTGTGCGTAAAAGTCACTCGCATAGCGGATGACGGATCGGGCACTTTTGACCGAACACCCCTCAAACTTTCTCGTCCCCCGCGACGGGAGGGCCAAGGAACCGTAGAAGATCGCGTTTCTTGGCGTCCTTTTGTCGGAGGCCGACTCGATCCTTTTCGCGTAATCATTATAGTCAGGCGATGTGACGCCCACGTCCAAATTTTCGTCGTCCTTAATGGTTGGTTGATTCCTACGGATGAAAGCCGACTTAATGATTTTTACTGAGTTTGCGCCTCGCGTCACGTGGTCTAGTCGAATTATGTCTAAAATGGAATAACCCTGGAAGGTGGATGAAACAGAATAATACTATATCTCCTCTTTATAATTTGTGTCTAATGACTGGTTTTAAAATTTGATAGTCAATCACATAGCAAGTTGTGAAATGAAGGGATAAGTTTGGATTTGAATTTAATGCATGGGAGGAGAGAGAGAGGAAAAGATCGGAGGAAGGTGATTCGGAGGTTTCGTTGAACCACTGATGTTCAACCATTGACCGAAATACACTGTTTTACTACATCATACACACAGTAGTAAGGCTCCTATGTCTGATATATTCATTATTGGTCAGATTTTTTAGCGTAGGTTCTATGGTTAATGAGAAACTTGAGTGGTGGACAGAAAATCCATCCAAAAACAAGACTGCTTCGAGCGAGGACCGTGTTTGAAACAATAAAAATCACCAACCAGACACAATCAACTGCCTCATGAGAGAAATGTGGTGGTTCCGAGGTTATTAGAGGTCACTACAGTTGCTCCATGGTATTTTCCGCCCACTCGGGTTAGCGTGGCCTTCCCATTCCAGTCATACGTGGCGATCAATATATGCCGTGGTCTCTCCCAAGCATAACTTGGCATCTTGGTGGCTTCGCACTCGAGTAATGTCGGGCACCACCACTCAGCCGGTGGGTGGAGTACATCTCGCCGAGAGGGATAATATATTCGGCAAAGAAACATTATTTTGATGGGAAAAGGGTGACGGGGCTCGCTCGGGGTGTATCCAGACCCTCGACTTCGCCAACGCCCGGCCGAGTTGGATGAACTCGTTAGGCGATCTTGTCGGTCCGTCCATCTTCCGGAATCTCTTAGTTTGGGATGCATCCATCTCCATCTTAAGCTGCCCGTATGCTTGAACTCTGGGCGACTCTGCGATATTCGTCTTCATTCGCATAACTTAGCGTCGCAGAACCATAGAAACAAACGAGGACCAAGTGAGAAGAGCTTCGTGACTGGGATTTACGTGGAGGAGGGTGTGGTGTTGGGAAGATGTATGGGATTTATGCATTACCTATTTACAATTCGCCTGCCTTCCTCCCTTTAGGTTGGCTGGGTCTCATCCTTTCTTCTCCTGCTTAGGAGAATTCATAATTTTTTGAGATATATCTGAATGAAAATAATTCTTCAATCGGATAATATGTCGTACGAAAAATAAATCGCGACGCGCATTTTGGCTGGTAATCAGTTATCTTCAGGGCGGGGGTAAATGTAAGAAATGTATGCCTTGAGACGTTGGCTACCTGCTTGTAAAAATATTAGATAGCATTCCACAGAATTCTTTACAGTTCATTGAAGCTAAATTTCAGATAGCAATTTCAATGCCGTAAATTACCCTCCTGATACAAAACTTCATGTGATGCTCTCAGCTACCGTTTGTGACTTTGGTGCTTGATGCAAAGCCATCCTCTCATCAGCTATTGTTCAGCGGATTTCGTCTAAGAAAACACAATCCGACCCCCTGACTTGAAAAATTTGTTTTAAGGCAGGATAGCCAATCACACTAAAAAGAGATCTGAGAGTGGGACAACTTTGAAAAAATCTCTAAAACTCCTGGAACTTGAGTAGTTGGATGTAAAATTTTGGAGAATAAATGTTACTTTTCGGGAAAACATCAAGGGAACAATGGAAGGATAAATTGCTTGTCGATAATTCATTAATTGAATAAGATACGGATGCCTAAAGTAGCTCTTTTTTAAATAGCGACTATCAGCTTGTTATATGTTCTACAAGAAGGTTAAGAAAGAATTCTGCGTTACATCCGGGCATTTTGAAGGAGCACTTAGTGGAGTAAATCGGGCTAATCGAGTGTCTCGGAGCAAAGCAGCTTACCCACCGCTCCACCACACTTGAGTAGTAATCCTTACGCACTTCCTTGTGTGAGAATGCCACTGGAGATGAATATTCAGTGGTAGGAATATTTTTTCAAGTGACACTCGGTTCCTCTTGATATTTCGCGATATTTTTGAGTGAGTATTTATTATTCTCCGTTTAATAAAAAGCATCTGAAATTTTTGTATCGTTTTGTTTTTAATAGTAGCTAATCCTCAAGGAAATTTATTCCAGCCGCGGCCATGGTGAAGTCGTAATTGGCTTGCATCAATAGTCGTTTAACGCATTTGTATTTTCTGAATGTTAACAATGGAAACGCACAAAGGGCTCATGGCACAGTTAACACTAATCTATACGTTGATGCTTCTAGGACTCCAAGTGAAGTAATTTTTCTGTCGTAAGACAGTTTTATTTAGGTGAGCCATCCAATTTTGAAAACTATTTTATGGATTCATCATGTACCCATGAATTTCTATGTTACTGGAAAAAGTGCCGTAATATTTGCCGAAAACAATTAGCAGGGCCGTTGGATTGCATCGGGGATATGTGTTAGTAAAATCGTGAGCACAAAACACTGAAATTAAACTTTTAATTTGAAATCCTGGAAAAAATGGAATCAGAAGCCTTGCGAGAAAATAGAATTGCTGGTCACCCTGTACCAAGATTGCCATGTTGACACCAGCTTTCCCGTTAAACTCTTCGTTCTTCCGGTTGCGTAAGTACTGTTCAATTGGAGCATTTTAGTATCTCTCTACATTATCTTTATAAATCATTGCACTACCGCGTCATACGATTAAATGGAAAATTATGAAGTTCATCAACGTATTATGTGAAGTTGGTACTAAGTTGGTATCAACCTATAAAACTTAATGAATCAGATTGATATTTAGCTTTGCTTGTGGCTTCTGTCATCATCCAGGATCGTTTACCTATGAACACAAATCACTAAAATACAAATAGCGCCCCTGTGCGCTTTTATCAACACAACGAAATAGCGTGCTGCATTGTAAGATTTAGATTAAGCAAAATGGATACATATATATAATTGTCGCATTACATCCATCTTCCACGTTGTGCATAGTATGATTATGGAAATATGATAGGTGTTTTGCATTTTGCCTCGAATATAAATTTCCATTTATTTTTCGAGGGCAAAGTAATGATTATTTTGTTGGACTAAACGGAGTTTCGCCCAGGTAAGCTCCTTATTCCGAAGACGTTTACAGCTTTGCATAATTACCTTTCCTTTCTAATATTTCAACGAACAGCGATATTACAGCCTTTCCAACAATGAAATTTTTACGGGCTTCTTTCTCCGGCTAATTGGAACCACAGAATGACTTTTCTTGGCGAGTTTCCCTCTCATTGTGACGAGTTTCTTTCCCTTCGGCATTTCTCATCTTGCCTTCGACGCCCCCCCGACCGGGACACATCGTGTATGTATGTGTGTGCGCGCCCGCGTCCCTTTGTTGCTGCTTTCCCTCCTACCTCCCAGACTAATTACCCTAAAGTGGAGAATACTCCTTCGTGGACGCCGTTCGATTTTACTGCGCCTCTCTCTTGGGAATAGCGGGGCGGACGGGGAGCCGCCGGGCGGTTCCGGCCCACTCTAGGAGGTTTGAGAGCCGGCGGTCGAGGCTCTACTCAATCCGTGTTTCAAATTGGATCCAGGAGGGGAAGGGGTTTGGGAAGGGAGGGAAGAGAGGGAAGAGAATTTCGCGTGGGACCGGACGGATGTGGGCGTCTGCATGGGAAGAGGGTGGGTGACCCGCGTAAGGGGAAGAAGTGAGGAATGAACGTGTAGCGGGTAGGGGGGAGAGGGGGGTGGATGAAAGGATATAGGAGGGGGTTGACCATTGGAGAGGCCGTCCAAGCCTCTCCCCTAGTCACCCAAAAAATACCCCCCCCCTTTATCGGTTTTCGGTGAACTTTCTTCCCTCTCTGAGCGTTACGGGGATGAAACTTCTTCCCCCGCGGCCCCAAGACCCGCTTTCCCGCCCTTCCAATTCATCCCTCGGGAACGAGGGATGCTTCATTCCTCCATCGCTTCCTGCCATGAATTCAGCTGTGAACTGCAATTTTTTTGACTCGCGGAAAGGAAAGCAGAAGGAACCCTCTTTTTTTTGTTTGAGCCCTCTTTCGGAATGGCAAGGTTAGGTGAAAGTTGTGGTTGCTCCGATGACTGTGTTAGGGAAGGGGTATTCATTCGTGTTTGCGAGAGCACGCGCGGACGATCTTCGAGTTGCGGTTCGAATAGCAGTTCTCCACCTGCTACCACTGCCACTACTTATTAGTGTGGAGTCCTTTCGGGAAATATGGAGCCCTCCGTGACAGCTACTGGCGCTGACCGACCTTCATGTAATTGGTAGGCGTTGAAATTGAATTGGGTCTCTTTCGAAGGCATTGGTGAGTGAATAATTTCGAGGCTCTCGTGAAGTGAATAATCCAGTGGTACCAATGGTTTTTCCATGCAGTATACTCTTTTTCATCCTTCAGTGTCATTTTATTTACGAAAATGTTAGATTGGAGGTAGGCAATTCCTGAACCCTGAAAGCAATCGCGAAGAAACACGATCCTTGTCATCTGCGGTATATCCTTCAAGCCGCGTTAAAAACGTGTAATGTCGGGTGTTAGATACACCATTATTAATTACTGTTAATTTGAGCGAATGTGATGTAGATCTGGTGGAAATGTCGAATTTTCTTTAGACTCATAGATTATTGTTACATCTGCACTTAAAAACTTAGTCATTGCGATATCTTAACTTACACAGGAACGTATACAACTTTGTTTTTCGTTTCCTGATTCCGGTTATCGTGTGAACTGCATTATTCCTTCCGCGATGAATTAGTTTGTCTCCTATGTGGTTGTATTTTTCTTTCTCATTTTGGAAAGTCGAGTTTCCGTATAGGTATCTGCGAGTACTCCGCCCAGTTCACCTCGACCGGTGGTACCGTTTCATGCCATTCGAATAATTAAACCCCTCCCGTCCGCTGCCACCGTGGATCCCAACTCGAGAGCCCGTCCTTGGCCTTCTAGTTCCACCTGCCCTGCCTTCCCGGTATGCGACGGTTCCCTCGGGCCCCTCTTCACCTTGTCAATTCGAGAATCAATCCCCTGCAAAACCTTTGAGGAGGTGGTATGTGAGGCGCGAGCGAGTTTGCGCGCGGGTTGTTCCTCCGAGGGTCCTCCTTGTTCGCGTGGGTCGCCCAGACGTCATCATCGTCTCCTCTTCCTCATTCCGGTGGAATTCCTCGGGAGGAAGCCGAGACGGACTCCTCCCTCCCCGTTCGACAAGTTCCCACAGGTTTTCCCGACCCTGTTTCCTCCCACGCGGTTGAGTACATTCAACAGTGCGTTGCCGTCTAATTTCCGTCCTCCCTTCCCGTCCCCAAGAAACTCTTATCTTCCCGGCAGCCCTTGTACTTGAGCTGGTATCGGTGGCATGGAAGCGATCTTTTTAACTACTCCCTCCCACGGCCGGTTTTCTCGGGGCGAATTCCCCGTGTTCACCTAGCAGATCGTTTCGAGAAGTTGGATCAACTTTATTTTTCCTGCGTCGAGTTCTAGGCGTGGTATTTACTTGTCCTTGTCTTGTTCAAGTTGCTGATGTCAAATTGGGAAGCTGGCCGTAGTTCGCGTGGATGGTTGTGCGTCGCATGAGAAGTACTAGTGTTCGTCGGGAATTTCATATGGCCAAAGCCTTTCACTTTCTGACAGATATATATTCCAGGTTGGGAGAACATTGACAAGTTAATAGTTCAGACTTGTGATTTAATTATGGAACTTAATGCATGGAAACACATGCCAATGCCAACATAAATTAACCAAATGTTTATTACCAACACTACTTATGGATGATTTGCTATCGATAGTTTGACGGATTTTATTGTTATTGGTACGTTTTCTTTGATATCAAGACTTGTGATTTATCGATATGAGTTCTATTTTAATAATTAAAAACAGAAAATGGTTTATCAAACAAAAGTGTTTTAATCCATACGATCTTTATTCATATCTTGGCGGTAGATGGCGCCTTATATTATTCTGCGAGTATTGTAGCAATAACGGCAGTTTTCTTGAGCGTCGTAAGGAGGCTCTGTTACTAATGATATTTAGTCCTCTCATTTATCAGTCATAAATTTAGTAACTTATTCCTGACAATATCCATCTAATCGAAGAACAGAAATTGGGCTGTTACTTGAAAATACTTTTCAGTAAAGGCTGTTCATTTTCTCTTCAGTGTTTCCAAATTTTTAATATATTTCCCTTAAGGGGTCACTAAGAAAATAATTAAAGATTAATTTCGTTTGTGTATAAATACTACTAAATTTCATTTTTTTTGTGGTAGTCCGCGAAGAAAAGTGAATGGATATGTGCGATGGCCTGATAAAATACCATTCTGGAGTGTCTAAAGTTCGTGAGAAAAATCTCGCGGCAGTAAAATACTTTCATTTCAATGCATACCTCAGAAAATAGAAAAATATCACGAATCTGCACTATTTTAATTTTGACCTGAGAGTACTTATTTCCAGCGGACTTCAATGCCAGTCATATCTTAATTGAAAGGAGGGTTGAGGAATTTATTGCGCTCCCTCCCATCCCATATCGCGAGTGTCTTTCGCTACTCGGCCATTCTGACTCGGTCGAGCGTGATCGTTGAATTGTCTGTCGTCCCCCACCCTTCCACGAGGTCGCGGTGGAAAGGATGGGCGGGAGGATCTCGGAGAGTAGATTGAATGACGTGGCAAATTGTCAATTTGTTCACTCTCCTAGGGATCGGCAAATTGGTGTACCGCCTGTACAACAGGAGAATAAAAAGCTCTTCTCACAACAATTCGCATTCTCTGACTTTAGTGGTAGTTCTTCGGACAATACCTCGATCCCTTTATGGCCATACCACGCTGAATACGCCGGTTCTCGTCCGATCACCGAAGTTAAGCAGCCTCGGGCCCGGATAGTACTTGGATAGGTGACCACTTCACGTGATTACTGGTTCCCCCTAGCCGTTAGAGACATTTTCACATTCGACCGGAGTGTCCCTTGCCTTGCTTTTTGGCTGAATCTATCCGTTCCTGCCTCTCGTATTAAAACGGTAAATCGGTCACTTCTTGACGTTCATCGGTGGTGTCGGGCAGAGCCTCTTGGGGCAGGGGAGGACACGATTTCAGGTCACGTTCAAAGGTTTTCTTTCCCAAGAGTAACGTACCAAAATTTTAAAATAGGCCCAAATAATCCGTTGCACACCGTTAACTAAATATTGGTCGGTGTTTAAAAAGTAATGCTCAATTTTTCTGGTGGCGTCCGTAAAAGTTTTTGTGCTCTAAGCGCTCTGTGCAACGAGAGAGGGGAAGGCATATTTTAATTAGCATACAAGAGAAACAGTAGAGCATTTAAGAATCAATGAGGTTACAACAGAGCAGAAATTCTATGTTATGAATTTTTTTGAGTTACATCGCGAGAAATGCATAATGAATTACAAAAATTAACATCCATGTATTTTTTTCTCCCTTGAAAAATTTTATTTAACAGTCGTATTGACCATTACCTTGTTGTGGGGATTCATATTGAATGAAGAAATGGTTTCTACAGCAGCCCGTATTGTCACAAAATGGTTATAATTGGATCGCTAATGGTGAAACTGGTTAGCTCCGTTAGCAAAGTATGAAACTATGCCGGTGAAATTTGTAGTTAAGATGTGATACTTACCAGTCGTGTAGCCATAATCATAAGCTAGACCCCGTTTCGAGGAAATCTCTTTTTTTTTAATAAAATGATGCTGAGAACATCTAGGTAGTTCATTTTTAAACGATGAAACAAAGAAATTACGTGGTTCATTTGTATACAAATTGAACGGTTCGTGAATACCATAGGTAAATGAAAGACAAGATCTTATGATTCAGGATTTCGTATTCATTCGACTATATTTTCCCGTATTTACCGAAAAGTTAGTGTACAATAATTAAGCATGTCAATTAAAATGTGCTTCAAGACGGACGCCTTGGGTTCATCCTCCGCAGCTGCTGTAATTTGCTCTCGCATGGGAAAACCTTGTAACCTTGAGGTTTGCGCATTCCAAAACCTCCCGGTCTCCCTCTCCGACCCCCTTCTCCGTAATCCCTTCTTTTCACGAGGCGTTGATGTGTCGGGTAGCCACAGGATGAAGGGAGGGAGAGAGAGAGAGAGAGAAGGGAAGAGATTCGCTCGACTAACCAGTGGTATGCGTCCCTTCCCATCCGCCTTTTGTTTTCGTCCTGCTCACTTGGAAGGCCTCCTTTCCTCCCACGTTCCTCCCCTCGCTCTTTCGTGACCCGCCCGCTTCGCCTCATCTCCCCTCGTTCCCCGATCCCAGGCGGAGGAAGCTCTTCAGGATCCTCGAGTGCTGAGCGATACGGTGGCCCCATCCACGCAGTCGGTGGTCCCCCCTTCAGCAGCGATTAACGGGCCCTGAAATAATTGTCCCATGGGTAAGAGCTAGCCCTTCCCACACGCAAGCACCGTCCGTCCACGAGGTGGTGTAGTATGGGAACAACTGTTCATTTTATGTGCTTTTTTATCGCTCGTAAGTATATAGAGGAACCCTATCCCTGCTACTCCCTTTGTATCACGCGGGCATTGTGTTTTTTGTTCCATTGCAGTGGACGTGAAATGGTGTTGGAAAAGCCCTGCCTCAATCCGTAGTCAAGTGCACTCTTTTTCTTCGATTTGCCATTTGAGGATGCGATTCCTTTGCAAGTGTTAAGTGTATGTGGTGATATGTCAGGGAGAGTGGGGGGCATTTTAATTACGTCATGACAAAAACGTGAAAGACCTGAGATCCCTCGACGTTGGTACCTAATTGTACGAAAATCGGCAGATCAATCAAAATGAGTACATTTGAATTTATTTATTAATGAAGTATCTTCACGTATGTGAGGGCAATCGACTTACCTAAGAAGTGTATGTAGCAAAACTTATATTATCATCTTCAGCAAATAATCTTGAAAATTTTACAAAGAAACAATATCCAAGTGTAAAAACCATTCGCCCTGACCGGGATTCGAACTCGGACGCTTGATTCGGGTTGTGGGAGCCCACGACACGTATAATCTTCTCTCCCCAGACAGCTAATAATATTTTTAATTTGGGCCCTGCATGCCGATGCGCCCCGCGGTTTCCGCCCAGACTTCCCGTCGGCGACCTCTGTTCCGAGGAAGTCAGTGTTCAGCCTACGGGAAGTGCGCCTCCCTCCCTTCACCTTCCTTCATCGCAGACATTTATTTCATTCGCTCCTTCTCCTCCCCCACCCCGCTCCTTTGAATACCATGGGGAGAAAACTCCGCATCGGATCAAGTCGATTGGGAAAATATTGCCTGAAGGTTTCACAGAGGCGCGTTATGCAACGGCGGGAGGGTGTGGGAGTGCGCCGCTCGTTTATCACGACATTTCGTGATCATCTTCTCCCTTCTCCCTTCCTAAGGCGGTGCCCTTTTCCCACATCCCAGCTCGGGAATCGTGCCCCGGTGTTTTCCGCTTTATTCCCCCTCGGCGGCCATGAGGTATTCGCGGAAGCTATCCTCTCGGTTTCGATGTAGTTTCAATGGAGCGGGTGTCTTCGAGCTACCGCCTAGGAGGTTAGCCGTCTCACGACTCATTTCTTTTTTCTCACCTGCGTGTCGAAAGTGACGATGCCAGTGACCGCCACTCGCGACCATCCCTCCGTTTAACGGTTAATTTGTAATGTTTTCTTTTTCGTCATTGTCGCCGTGGCGGATGCAGATGCGGGACCGGTGGCCCCTCGGGGGCGAAATGCATAATCACATGCTGGTGAGTAACGGTAACTGGAGGCATGTGGCCTCCGCGCGCCGTATCCTCATCCCGCGTCTTCGCGTCTCCCACATGGCGTCCGTCTGTTTCCAGACAGTCGACCTTGTTTGCTCTGCGGCTTCCGCGGTTGCGTTTTAGGAGTTCAAAAAATTGTCCTTCCCTTTTTCCCGAGATGTCGTGCTGGTTTTTGTTCAGGATTTTCCCAAGTTCATTAACCGATTATCGCAATTATTTTTTTCCTCGTCGTCACTCTGTCGTGCGAGGTAGATTATGCAGCATTTCCTCTTGAGAACGTACCGGAAATCTGCTTTATCTTACAGTATCTTCAAAGGAAGGATTGAGCGAATGTTACAAAGGGTATTTCTTCGCTATTTTGCAAAATAACGTCGCCAAAGTTACGAGCTTCGAATTGTGTGTCGCATATATTTGATACTAGTGTGGAGTAAATTCACTCCATTGGTAAAAAGCTGTCTCCATAAATGTGCGTCAGTGGAAGGGCGCTTTAGAAATTGCCACTCTAATACAGTTCGACGAAAACTTTAATTAGCCTAAATAGTGGGAGGTAAACTTTAAAAAAACTCCACGGCCGTAATAAAGTGCCTTTACTATAGCCGTAGTGAAGGACCAATAAAGCCGTGTCCCCCCCACGCTGTATTAATACTCCAGTGTCCTCTCACAAACGCCCGATATGGTAACATGTGGTTTCCGAGTGATAAGTCAAAACGTTTGATGTAAGTGTTAAGTGGCATCGTCACAGGTTTTTTGAAGTTCAAAAGAAAAAACCGAGTTTTAAAATTTCAGCGAAATAATTACTTCCGATTTTGCTTAACCTAACTGAAGGAAATTGACTCCCACCCTTATGCAATCACTTGTTTGCAAAATTTACACGTTTACGTCAATGCAGGCTTTGTATTAAGACCTGTGCAATTTTTACAATTGTAAAACTAAATCCCTTCAGACCCTAAGACACATGTTGACCGATTGTTTTTGGAGGGATAGTGCCCAGAAAGTGTCTGAAGTTGCTGGAATAGGGGTGGATCTGCATTCTAGTATGTTAGTGAATTATTTTTCATTCTTCGATAACTGGTCTTCGTTTGCATGTTTACTGGCGTCACTCTTGACTCGCCATGACGGATCTGATTCGTTCGGTTTTGTTTTGCCTACGAGGCGCTGGTCTTTCCCAATCGATCAGTTATTTCTCTCACCTGCCCCATCTCCACATTCCATGGGCATCCGCATAGGCGTGTGCTCGGTGAATCCCGCGGAGAGATTAATGCCCGACCGTGACAACCACTCGCCTCTTTCTCGTTGCCGCCCCTTGGCGTCAACCACCTACCCTTGCGTCAATTTGCGAGCCCCATCATTAACATCCGCCCGGCCCGAAACAACCCAACTCCCTTTAACCCCTTCGCTCTTTATCGCCTCCTCCTTCTTCGCAGTTTTATTTTATTTCTCGCTCCCTCGCGGAGCAGCAGTGTGGGGCCACTCAGGGGGGAAAGGTGTACCAGGCAGGAATTCTCGGTGACGACGCCCACACGTCTCGCTCGATCCGTTCCCTCCTCCTCCCGTCCCTTCCGAAGCGCTCCTCAAACCTGGGAGTGCTCTCTCGATCTCCCACGCCGAACCGAACAGACCTTCGAGCGGCCACTTGCGGGGACTGGGTTGATTCCGATCCACGGAAGGAGCGAGAGCGGTGAGGGTCTGCCGTGAGGTGGGACGGAGAAGAGTTGAAGGGGGAGGGAGAGTTGAGGAATATCTCCCTCACTCTTTCTCCCGTGTTCCCCAAGACGGATGCGTGGTGGCAGTCCCCGCGATTCCCCTCAGACGCCTCTCCCACCCTTGATGAGAGGGGAGGGAACCTTCGCCGAAGGTTCCCTCCCCTCCCAACCTGCTTGCTGCCACTCTCCGTTCTCCCTACTCCCTTTCCCACCACCTCCCCTGCTTTCTCTCCTCCCCTCTCCCTCATCACCGATTCCAGCACCTCAACCGCCGCCGAAGACTTTTCGCGTTTCATTTTCCGATGGTCGCGGCCACGTCGTAGGTGGCTCCCGAGCCATCCGCTCTGCTTCCCCGCCAGGGGCTCTTTTTCACCACGGCCCTCGTACTCCTTTTGTTCTCCTCATCACCTGAATCGTTTCTTTTCTCCCTCCGAGGTCCCCTTGGGCTATCCCGTGGGGTGCGAGCCGTCACTGGGTCCGCCAGCGCGTCAGTCACTCACACCCGTCGCGGAGCGTGATGTGTGTGCGATCCGATCTCTGATTTGACTCATTTTTTTGTTTCCCCCATTTCTCTCTCTCTCCCCCCCTTCGTCTTTCGTTCTCGCACGATTTGAATCCCTCAGCTGCTCCGGGAGCGGATCCGACGGATGAAGTACTGCCGTGTGCCCCCTCTCCACTTGGATCGGTCTCGCGCTGGGTGCGCCTCCCGCTTCGTCCGGGTGCGGAGGAAGTGTGGACGGTGTTGAGGATGGCTTTGGAGCAGGTGTGAACCCCTGGAGGATCCCCAGACGGGTGTCGTCGTTTCACCCCTCCTGATTGGATATGCGTGTGCCCCCGTGTCCGCCCTATCATTAAAATGGCGAGGAAAGGATTGTCGGGGCATCTCCTTGAATAGGAGCCCTTCCGTCCCCTTCCCCCATCCCGAGAGTGTTCTTCATCCCCGTTTGTGGTGGTGCAAGGGGTGCAGTTGAGTCCGTCGACGTGTGAGAGATAGGGGGGTGCTGTAGTTCCTCGGATCGTGGCCGGAGGAGGAGGCCCCAACGTCATCAGCGCCCGCCGTCGTCTTGTCCTCGTGCGATGTTGACGCAATTGGAAAATGTTTGTGCAGCCCTGCTGCGGAAGAGGCGTCCCAGGCGCTACGGGAGCCCCACTCGGAGAGGTGAGTCGTTAGGTGGCCGCGGAGCGCTCTACTGGAGCCTTCCTCTCCCCGGGCCCTCTTAACTCTCAATTGTGACTTCTCAGTCCGTAACTACTCGTGCATCACCGTACCCACGAGTTACTTTGGGAATGGTACTCTCCATACTGTCGTGGAAACTCCAGTTGCTGCATTCCAAAAATTATTTGCATAGGATTGCGAGTGCTTTAATGCTACGTGGAATTGCTTAGTGTTATTTCCTTTGGCACTAAAAGATATCGACCGGGTACAATCCGAAACCTTCTCGTTTAAAGAACGTAACTATTGTTCTTTTTAATAGTTGCACCGAAACCATTTAGCCCGTCGAACCACGAATATGTATGTTCCGGGAGTTTCCTCCGACAATATATTGTTTGCTAAATAAAATGTCACGTTCGTGTACTTGTACATTTGTCATTCTGTATTTCCATTGATGTATTAAAGTTCTTGATCAGGTCATTGATACAGCAAATTTAGACCGGGAGTGAATTGGAAGATTCTCTTGGGCACGACTGGTAGGTAGTTGGATCATGTCTTCAGTGTTCAGCGCTCCATACCAACAGCTCCCGAATCAGTAATCTCTAGCTCGTTCAAGAATGAGGCATGTAAGCTGTGGCTCATTGAACGAGTCATTTTCCCATCAAATGATAGTTTAAACCATTATTACGAAAAACAAGAATCGAATGGTTCATGACAAAGGGAGCCAGTCAGAAATTAATTTTCTGTAAAGTTGGTTAAATTTAATGCTATCAACTCCCTCGCCTTCGCCATTTTAAACAGTTTTTTGTGAACGACTCAGAAACTCGCGCAGAAGAACGCGGTTGTGTTACCATGAAGTCATCGTTATGTTTAACGCTGGTGATCTCTCGCACTCATATCTTGTGTTAGCTGTGGCGGAACGGACGGAATCCTTCCAAGCGTCCAATCTCCTAACCGTAAAAAAGTGTCAAGTTGACTTTAATTTCATTATAACTTAAGTTACGATATTAAGATGAGTAGACATTTCATTGGTCAATCCCGAGTGTTAGTGACATACTTAGGGCTAAACTCGTAATAACGGCCTCGTTGTAGGAAGAGTATGTTTGTTGTTTACAGTCCCCCTTTGGTTGGCATGGAATCGTTTCTTGTGCAAATGAAACTGCTGATATGACTGTTGTACTACAGTAAACGTTAATGCGTAATTATTTTGTCGCCCTACTTAGTGGAAACAATTCTTGACGAATGAAAACACTTCGAATTCGCACATTAGTTTTTGCACTACCTAGATAGGTTGCAGTCATCAGTGCATCTGCATATCGAGTTTTATCTTAATCGAGTTTTAACCAGTGAAAAGATTTGAGTAAGAACCTGCGAAGTGATTGAAATGGTCAGTTGACGAGTTGATAATTGGAGTTTTTCTCAGTCTGTTCTTTTAATCGAAATCCGGAGAAAGTTCATAGTGGTTTCGTCTTGTTATTAAAGTTATAATATTATGTTATTATTCGCAAGTTTAAAGGTTTTCAAGCAGCTTCTGTGAAGATACACAATTCAATTATAAGCATTAGGACTACCTAACCTATACGTGTATTTTCTAATATCAGCGTGTGAATAAATGTCATATAACATACTATACTGCTCATCACGACCATAATCGTGGTGAGGGCGGAAAGAAAATTACTCATTATGATATTGCCCGTATGCGTATTGGGTTCGACCGATCCCATAAGATCCTATTCTTACCTGGCATCTCACTCGACTTTTCCATCACAATAGTATTGATGAGGTTCGCAATAGGAGGGACGGACTGTGGACGAATAGGCCGGAGGAAAGGAGAGGGTGGGAGGGAGAGGAAGCGAGATTGGTTCCAGTTACACTTCTCCCGTTATGCGGTCTCTATCCATCGCCCTTTCTCTCTCTCCCTCTCTCTCTCTCCCTCATCCAGTGCTTCTCCATCTGCGATATGCGCCAGGTTGGCCGCTCCCATCTCCCTGGAGATGATGCCCTCTCACGACCCCGGAGCCCCAAAATATACTCGTAACCGCCCGCCTCTTGATTCTGCTCGTCGTCCACTCCCTTTTTCCCTCTTCTCGCCTTATTTTCTTCCCGCCGGAGGGGGATAATTCTCCCGTTCTCCAGTGGCGACGGCGAATGCTCGGGCCCGGCGTAGAGAGGTAATCGTCGTCTCCGTCCCCGCCCCCCTTTCTTCTCCCCACACCACCTCCCATCTCCCCACCCCCCGCGTTTAATCGCCGAATTTAATTGTTCGGGGCGGTCGTAATTCGCAGCCGTTATTCCTGCTGGTGCCGTGGCACTCTTCCTGCTCCGCAAGTGTTTTTCTCTCTCGTTGAAGTCTGCGACTGTCGTGAGCTAATGTCGTGAGCCTGTTGTTTCGTAATTGCTTTTTTTTTGGACCTTCGTCAGAGATGGCCGTTCATCCTTGTGAGCCGACGATCCTCGGCGGAAGGTTGCACATTCTGAACGGCATTCCCGTGGTCATTCAACCCCAATGTCGTGCATACGCATATTCTTATAGGATTGAGGTCACTGTAAAGACATCCATCAATGCGGTTTAGCCTTTTCTAGGGGGAGTCTTTAGGCAATTGATATCATACAGTCTACTAGTTTTAATGTGCGAGGGTGTAGTTCCATGCGAAATAAGGCGCGTGTCATGGACACCGTCTGGGTGGGGTGTGCAAACCTGCACATGTGGTTTCCCACGAACTTATGCTCGCTGAATTTGAACCTGGGACGCTAGGATCAATAGCCGAGTGCTCACTATAGACTATCAGGCCACGAATTAATGTCATGTTATATTGCATTTTTTCGCGATAATAGAGCAAACAAATGATGTATCCCTTCACTTAGATGGTACCCTGTCAGTCACCGCTATGGTTTGTGACAGCAGGTGGTTCAACACCAGGTGTGCAGCATCTAAAAATGAGTCGATCTTAATTTAGAATTAAGAAAAACTTATTTTTCGTAATTGATACTTCATATAATGTAGATCATGATACCACACGGTATCTAAGTGACATAGGCTTCTCCGCGAACAAGAGAGAAGCTCTTAGTAACTAGTAACAAGTAGCGCAATAAACTAAGGTCAGATGAAGTAATGACAACATACTGGGCTACTTGCAACGAAAGAGAACTTTTCCCCCCTAGCGCGGTCATTTGCTGTTATCCTGATCCCTTATCGTGCGTGAGAAAGGTGACATCTAAAATCTGTCGATTTTACACTTGATCTCTCTCTAATTTTACTGTAATGATTTCTGTTACCGTAGTATGACGGGGTTAATAATAATCCCTATATGTTCTTTTACCTTTGCTCAATAAAGTATTAAGGATTGAAAACACTTTTTCTAGACATTTTTTCCATTTTGTGGCGGAGGTGCTTTTGTGTATAACCTTACCATTTGTGGGATTACATTTAGCTGATACTCCTCCTTGCATCCTGTTAGTGGCACATGGCAACAGGGCAGCTACTGAATTGGATTTGCTTTGGAGTGCACTCAAGTCACCGTCTTAACTCTGGAAACCACACTTATTCGTCATGGCAAGTAATGAAATACCCCATGCTCCAGTAATCTCATTACATACGGCGTTCGTCTGCTGTAATTCGATTTCATCGAACGTGAAGCTGCGATTCCTTGCTTTAACAGACATTTAACTTGAGAAATTTTTATCGAGGCGTGCACTGGAGTGCAAAATTATAATGAGGTTGCGCATGAACTTAAATTATCTCGGGCGGAATTCTTACTGAATGCCACGGACGAACCTCAGGTGGCGCGGCAATAAAGACCGTTCTCCAACAGTGCTGGCTTTCACTGAGGGCTTAGCCGCGAGGTTCGTGTGCGGGTGTGGGTGTGGGGAGATCTACATGGTTACGTAAGGCACGTTATCGGAACTGAGTGGTCCTACCTATTTCACCGGGGAAGAAATATCCCAAACCCCTTGTCGTCGTCATCCCCACCCCCCTGGCGCCCTTGGTACCGATCCCTCATTTACTCTTCCAAGACCTTTTTTCGCCACTTTTACCCTTTCGCCACGCTCTCCGAAAGGACGAGAGAGGAATGTGATTCGTGTGGTTGGGGGAAGGGAGGGAGCTGGAGAGAGGCTAAGAACACCGCTTATGGCACTCGAGAAGGTAGAGGGAAAAGAGGGCTGGCTGGGGAGGTAAATGTGGAATGTGGTGATGAGAGGGGTGAAGGGGAGATAAGGGTGGTAGGGGGACAGTTGCGGAAGGTCGAGGAGCCGTGGAGATCCGCAGCCTTCGCGGCCCCCCTCCCTTCCCGTTCCCTCCTCCTGGTCTCCCTCTTCTCCTCCGTCCTCTGACGCCGGCGTCGTCGGAGACTCTTGGGGGACGCGGTGGCGGGAGTCTTGACTCAGGACGGCCGGGGGTTTTGGGGTGAATAGGCGAGGGGGTGGTTGTGGGATGATGCCGTGGTGACACGTGACTATCTCCATTTCCGCAGATGGAAGAGGTGAGGGAGAGGGTGGGGAGGAGACGTGTCTCGGGACCACACGAGAATACTCGGGGCGGGCGTGGGGTGGAATCCGACAAAACCACCTTGTGAGGTCGGAAGGGTGGTAACGATATTTGCTGCCCTTAATGTTGTACTCAAGTCGAGTCGTCTCCTCAAACTCCTTAGTGGATATAATGACTTATTCGGCGAACCTATATCTTAGGTTGTGTCTTAGGTCTTATTGTATAAGTGTCGATGTCCATTATCTCTTTACGTTACAGCCTCTGTGGAGCCAGAATATTCAAACTTGGACCCTGAACTTACGATGGATCCTATTTCTAAGAATCTCTTTGCAATCCGCTTGGAGAAAGTCCAGAGATTTTAACAATTTTCTGAGTTTTTTAATCATCGATTTTCGTCTTATAGTTGAATTAAAGGGGACTATTATTGTGAGTGATAGTGGGAAGACCTCAAACGAAATCCTGAAGTTAATGTAGCTTGCCGTGCGCTAATGTATGTTCTTTTTCAAATTTCTTTCAGTGCAGGTCGTGCAAGAATTTTTTATGATCAAGTGGAAGCAGGAGCAGTCGAGCCTTGAGTCGAATCTGCCTTGTTCAACAGCCTTAGCCGAAGTCTACTTATTTGCCTTTAAAATGACAGCATAAATCAAAATTAAATGTGTGTATATACATGCATACATATAATTCTATTCAAATGCCTATCGCGTTTAGGAGCCAAGCGATTCGGGACGTAGAATAATAAGTAGTGCTTGATGGGTATTAGCAGTGAAGGGGTTTTAGCATCAGTTTTTTCATGAACGAAAGATAATTTTAGGGTAAATGATTTCTCTGTTAAAATTACAGTCCAGCGTCAGTGATTCGTCATATTTGTATGAGAGGGAATCTTTATGACTCCAAATTATAATGGTAGATTTAACCATCGAGAAAAGTAAGAGATAAAGAGATGCACCGTCATTGATAAGTTCAATTACTCGTATTTACCTTGCACGATACACAATCATAACAAAGTCGAACCCAAGCACGCAATTATTTTTCATTCAAAAAGAAAAAAAAATAATGATTTAGTCAAATACAGCCAACATTGCGTATGTAGGTTTTGTGTTTATCTGTACTATTGTTTGTGTACAGGCCCTCCAAGTAACTGGTCATTTTTTCTCCTGGTATCACATTTAGTAGGGTTAATAGGGTAGTAAGGTTAATTTCTTAAAATTCGCTTTTCTTCCTCGGAGGTTTTTTGCTGCATGAAAACATTCTTTCGCCGAATAGAACTTAAGACGGCTGCAATGGAAGTTTTGGAGAGAATGTACCTACATTAAAGGTGTTTGTAAGAGTTCTCACGGAAGTCTCGGCAATTACCATATCCTGAGTGTATACAATAATTTGCTAAGGAAAAGTTAAAATATTGACGGGAAATACATTCCGCTGTTACGCTAGAGGCCTTAGGTAAAACAAGTGGTCCGTCTTGATTGACGTATTCTCGAGGTCTTTCCATAGACGCTGGTGTCGTGTCGTAAGATGCGAGGAGGGGAGTTTAGTTTAACAGCTTTAGGAGAGCGAATGCTCGGCGGCTTAAAGATGATGTATCTATCCAAGATAGAGAAGTGGGCAATGGTCCATGGCCTTGCGCCCCCTCTATCCCCGGGCCTTAAAGAGTAAAAAAATGAAAACCTTACCCTGTAAAGTATTAAATCGGTCGCGAACAGCTGTATTCATCGTCCTCCAGTATGCCGCGTTCGGTAATCGTAATTTAATGCTGAGTCATCGAAAATGAGTGCCATTCTCTGAAAGTATGCAATCAAGAGACCAGTCACGGCCGCGACCCCGTGGCGCCTTGATAATCCAATCCAATGGGAGTTTTAAGAGTCTCGACCCTGGCCGTGGGTAACGTAGATTTATTTCGTCAGGTCTTCGTTTTATAGGTTTATTCGGCCATATTCGCAGCGTGACCGCCATACCATATCACCGTTCTGTCATAACATTCATATTTTTCCTTTATTTTTTGATAACCGTGAGTCTTCTTCGGTAATTCACCGTTTTTCTCGTGGACAGTGTACTGTCTGGACTTTCATCCCGACTGACGACCGAGTTAAAATGCGTTTGAATGATGTTGTTTCAAAGGTTTGCTCCCATTAGGGTTGTTTGTGTAAAATTTTAAACGCTTACAATTCAGAGCCCGAAGTCGGTGAGAGTATTCTTAAAAAGATGATTTTCATTTGTTTTGCGTTGCTCTCTTGCGCAGAGTGTTTTTTTAGGTTGTGTAGTGTATTTATTTTCTTTTAGTATAGAAATGGAATTATCTACTATTATGCCTAAAGATATAATGCCTGGTGACCTAACACCCCCCGCCACACGCCCTTGCGGCAGCTTGCGGGGTATTATGTAGATGATGTAGAAGATGTAGGCATGATTGTAGATGAATTCCATCTACGTGCTAAAGTTTTGTTCAAAGTGGTAGTATGTATATCGCAATTATTTCTTGAATCGATAGTGATCCATTTTCCGTTATTAAAGTTAAACTATTAAATGTTGCGATTTGGTTTAATAAATTATGGGGTCGCCAATCTTATGCTATTCCGGACGGTTGTTCATAAAAAGCACTCGTTGCTGTTCCGAACTTATGATTGCCCACGCACCGGAGTTCTATAGCGCGATTTTATCAAACTGCTTCCCCGTCGTTTTCCACCGGGATCCATCGTTTTCGAAGTTGCGGACAGACCGCTGGGTCAGCGCCCGTCATTATGGACCCTCGGATCCCGTGGGCTGTACATCCCATGGTCGTTAACGACACGTGCATTGGCGAAATTATTTGGCATCGCTCCACAACACTTTGAGGTGTGGTGCCTCTCAAAGTCAACCGCCTTAAATTCTCATTTTTCGCCGTCCCCACGCTCTTCCAGGCTACTGAAAAATATCCACCGAGAGCACTTAACCCAGGCTAATGGTCGCTCTTTCCATTTTGGTATCGGTATCGCGGAAGTTAACTCGGGTGTAGGTGGGACGTGATTGGCGTCCACACCCTTTTTCGTCCCTCGTTCTTTCTGGAATTCAAGCCATTTCAAGTTTTCCACACCACCGCATACCTATGAGATTCAGAATAAATTTGCATGCATATGACATAGGAACTAATCCCGTACTAGTTTATCCTCTTTATTTTTCATTCCAATATGACTGGATTGCTTGACATCGGGAGTCGTTTGATTTTTTACCTTTGATAAAGACATTTATGTTTCTACTGTCATAAGAAGAATTTAAACAATACGCATCAGTCTGAGACGCTAGTGTGTCTACAAGGTATTTTTGCATATTCGTTCATATCTATTTTATTGCTTTCATTAAGTCTCAGAACTCAGAGAAGGGGAAACAAATACATTTTTGAGATTATTAGCGGATTGAAACTGCATAACCTGAGATAGAGACTATTTCACGCTCTTATTTCTTCCAGGGATCATTTAGCTCTTTCTGAATTGAAAAAGAAATATTAAAACTTCAGTTCACGCGTAAGTACGTCTTTAGTGATTGACCTGTCATCCCATTTTGTTAGGTGTTTCCTGACATCGATTTGGCATTTCAATTGACCCACGTGGCTTAGTATGTTGCTCACTGAAAGCGTTAATTGTTATTGAGAGCTTTAGGTTTTTCGATCCATTTTTATCTCGTACATCAATACAATACCCCGAAAAGGCGTGTGGCGGTGGGTGTTACGGCACTGCCATACAAGCAAAAATATTAGTTCATGCATGCATTTGAATATACGAGTATGCTTATGCATTAATTTTTTGTCTGACTAAATCAAGGTGTAATGAAGCCTTGACCCTTGATGATGACATGCTTGATGAAGACCTTGTCACCATGGACAAGCAAATTACTCTGGGGAGGCTTTATTTCGGCGAGCATGACGGAGTCATTTAATACTATGATAAAACGACCTGAGTTATTTGTGGTTCAAATTCGTTTGCATAAAAATCGCACATGAAAAATAAGCACTCAAGTATTTTCAGCCACGCCGAAGGAAAAAGTTGAGAGATCAGGTTGGTTAATATGCCATTTTATTAGTGTGGATTTTGCTGCCGGAAACCGTGAATTTCTTTGACGGATTGTCTCGCGTGGTGATTGTTATTTTTTTCGTTTATCGGTTTCAAGGGCTAACATAAATATTTTTTTTTTACCTGGAAGCATGCGGAACTGTCATTCGATAATTCCACCCGGTTAAAATTACTTATGCCAGCCGGTGACCGCAATATGATGTGTTAGGAGTATACATGTCCGTAGATCTTTCCGCTTCTCGTTTTCCTCATCGAGAGTACGAGCTCTGCGGGCGTGTTGGTGACAGTAGCGGAGACCTCTTCGCCGCACTGGGATGACGAGGAGGAAACGGAGACGTTCCTCTCGGACGTGTCGCTGCCGGAGGGAAACAGGCGATTCAGAATTGTCCCCTTGAGTTGATCGGCCCACTCGCCGATGATTGAATCCTCGTACTCATTGTCTCTTCCTTCCTCTGGATCATCTTCGTATCTCTCGCAGTGAGAATTCCTGCAATTTCATTCGGTAAGAAAAATGTTGAAGTTGACCGTCGGTGTACTTTTATTTTTATTTCGTATCATGTTGCAATTCTTTGATGTACCATCCGATTTCATTTGAAAAAGTTAGTCCATCGAGCGAACAATTCTATAGCCAGGTGTAGGAACTATATTTGAAAAGAGGTAGCGGTTTTAGAAGATGGTGTTACTAATACATTCAAAAGATTCGGGCGAGATGCAGTGGAAGTTCGTCGTTGTGAGAAAATCAAATTTGCACTTTTCCACAAGATTATTGGTAACGTACTGTGCGTTTCGGTTCACAGAACCATCATCAGGTACAAGATTGTACTTGGTGTAATGGTGTTACTATTTAGTGATTGGTGCAAATGGCAAAGTTTCCTCCGTGCCTCCGCGCTATGTGTTAATAGTTGGCAATGGGTTGTAAATTGGTTTGTTGAATAAAGAGCCAGATACCTAATACTCCTTTCTAGAATCCGCAGTATGTAATTACACTAGCATCCTTACTTCCCTCTAAATTGATTTAACATTAGGGCCGAAAATCGCATATGGCATGTTATGAAATGAATCACAGTGCACTCGTTTCTGAAGGAAGAATTTTTTTAACACCCCTGGTCCACGGTATATTTATTCATGTAAAAGTCGCAAATGGTTGCACCACTACTTATTTGAAATATAATTAGGGGAATGTATGCGGTTGATCTCGGAAGGCAATATTCATCAATGTCGGTTGAATGTCAAATAATGAATATAACGCCTAACGTCTGTAATAGTTATCATCTCATATTATCATCGTGTTAACATAGTATAAACAGTTAATATCGAGGAATACTATGAATTACTTTCAAAATTGTGTATTACTAAAGCGCTTTATGAGTTAAATATGTCGTACTACACGGTACGTCTGCTTGACCTGCTGATTTGAATAACATTTGACTTCAAATCACCTAATTATTACAGGAGTTATCTTCCTTTTGTTTTTATTTGATGTAGTTTATTCACTGAACTAATTATGAAATTTAAGCGTTTAGTAATGGACTTTTTTACTTACCACCTATGTTTTCTCTTTTCTTTTGGTGTCTTCTGCTTGAGAAGACCACGTTTTTCACAGAAAATGAATTTGAATTTTCTCGTTAAAACGTTCCAGATTCCAGCTATGCTTTCAGGGAGATGCACTAGTGCGACTATTAATGTGGCTATGGAGACGGTATAACTTAGATTCGTCGGCAGGTTATTCCAGAAAAAAAAATCAGGGGACTGCGCCATTAGATTTGTGAGGCAACGTAAATTTTTTGATCGGCGAGAGGAGATAAATGCACGACACTCTTATCTCTGAAGTGGACGTAGTAACGTTGCTCTTTCGTGGAAGGTCTCCTATACTGCTCACTTCTCACAAGAGAAGTAGCTTTAAACATTTCAAATTAACTTAATGGTCGTGCTTGTTTTCCATGTTTTCCATCACACTTCGTTGCTATGCTAAGTTTACTAATAATAACAATGAGAGTAAACTTAGAAATGACGTGTAGTATACGTTTTAAGCCGTTATAAGAATTTTAAATATTTGTTCAATTTTATATTAAATTACGCGTAACTAATGGGTTATCATATTTTGCGAAGTAATGCTGGGTGCGGCACGTACTTCCTTTTTCAAATGCAAGACGCTTTCAGAAAAGGAAGTTGTTGCCACACTTTGTATAAATTAATTAAGATTTTTTTAGTCGAGTGAAGAATCGACAACCAAGTGGTTGACTGCCTTGTGGAGTGCCTATGGACAAGTAAAGGGTAATGTTTAACAGTTAAATAAGGTAAAACTTATAGGTATAAAAACCATAAACACAGTAATCAACCCCAAGGTCGATTTGGTAGGTGATGATAGAATTCCCCCAGTACTAAGCCCGACGTCGTGTGAAATTCAGAGTAGGGGGGCGAGTTCCTTTCCCTGTTATGGTTTCCCAGGAAGATATGGTACCCGAAAAATCGCATAGCTAGGGTGGAGCTGCAGGTGCCCAGAGTGTCTTGCCCGGGAATCGAACCCGAGCCCATAGTAGTCCAACGCTCTACCATTGGACTACCGTGACCCACGCTCTAGAGATATTAAAATGAAATTATTAACTTTGTAATTGCCCACACTGTACAAAGTGTGTGGAATTACAAAGCCAATAGTTTCATTTCAATATGTTTTGCAAATTCCATAAAGATACGCCGAAGACAACAAATCCTATAGATAGTTCGGCAATCTCAGCGTTAACGGATTAGACCTACTCGAACTTCAGCAGTCCGCTCGATTCCGCCCCACACTGTCGCTTTACACACTTATTAGTTGGTCTTTTCATTCATAAGCTGTATTTAATTTTAGTCATGCCCTTTCCTTTTTACGTCGTAGTTATATCGTTAACTATAAATTGAAGTTACGGAATCTCAAGTATTCATTATTCCCCAAAGAATGATAGTAATAGTTGAAAAAATAATATATACTAGTAAATAACTACAAATCGGTCAGTATTAATAAGGGCATTTCAAAATAAAAATTAACTTGAAAATGCACCGTCTTCCCTAATGCTACTACAAATTCATGGATACTTTAAATGTTTCTCTTAATTATGCCTGACCAAAGTACAGTACAGGCACATGTTTTCGCAGACATTTTTGTGTATCTGATTAAATTTTGCCTCGCAGCCAATAGACTTAGTCATATGTCATACAGTATAGCATATTTAGCTGTGTTTATATCTCGATTTTCATTGTGCTTTTGTCTTTTATTGCAATACTTCTCGATCCTCGGAATTCATACGGTGAAATTGAGGTCGGCATATGTTTCCGGTATTCACCACGTTCTTTGGCTTGAGTAGACGTCAGTTTCGTCAGCAGTCCAGCTGGCACATTCAAATCGAGGTATTTTGCTGCAGTTTAGACAAATCCGTCACGTCGCTGCCCTATGATTTAAAGGTTTCCGGTGAACTCTTTTCGACGCACTATGTATTGGTTACCCGTCTTCTCGGTGGAAGTTTTATGGCGTTTATAGTTTACATTTCGCCTCTCTCTCGTATCAATCTAAGATAATATCGCTTATCTTTGGCTTATACTGGCGTTTTCTCATATTTTATCACGTGCCCTAGTTCATACCACATATGTTCGGAAAAAGCGAATAGGTTGAACTGTTGTTGTTTCATACGGATACCCATTGATCTGCAGAATTCACTCATGTAAGACTTCTCGCTGGAGCATGACACTCACCAAACTCCACGGTGTACACTTAGCGGACTTGTGTGTGACATTGCGGTGAGCGTCACGTACTGTATAACGAGTACAGAGGAGTGGGGCTAGAGTGAGGAAAGGTGATCTCTGGGGGATGCTGTTGTCCGAGAGAGTGCTGTAGTAGAGTGTCGTAGGTATCAGCTATTCGATGGAGGGAAAACCATCCGCCTCGCCCATCTCGTGGGTTGCCAGGGCGAGAAGAGGGGCTGGCTTGGCACCCGGGGTGTTCCCCGAGTTCGGACGGGGAAGGAGCGGGGGGCGACCGCGGAGGCAGCAACACCGAGGGGAGTCGGGGGAGGGTCTGAGAGGTGGTGAGTCATGCAACACTCTCTCTCTTCTCCTGGGCAGAGAGGGCGGCCAAGTGGTTTCGGGGAGGAAGCGGGGTCCGTTTCCTTCCATCCTTCCCACCCCAGGCACACATCCCGTACTCTTGCAACCCCCTCAGTACTCGTCGTAATTCCCATCCCCCTTCATGCATCCCGCTCGTTCTTTTCCTCCGGTGGCCCCGACTATATCACTCGCTCCTCTTCATTCCTCCCCGGACGAGGGTTTCATGCGTTTCCCTCACTCCTTAGACCTCCTCGTCCGGCACCCTCATTCGCCACTACAACGTGGTTGCCGACTGGTATCGGGTTGTATCTCGCGGGTTGAGGGGACGAGCCCGCCGACGGGAAGTTCGAAGGAAGGATTCGAAGGACGGAGGCGACCATAATCCTAGTGGTGCGTATGGGAAGACTGGAGTAGGGTGCCGAAACCTCCTTTCCGCTTCTTGATGCGCAATTTTTAAGGATATTCATTAACGTAATCCCTGGACGGTGTGTTATGCTAAACTTGTATAACGAACGGCAGCTTGAATTCTTATCGCATTTTATTCTTCATCGACTTAAAAACTCGCGGAAATACAAATGGTTTGGCGTATACGCTTTAGCTAATATTTGGTTCAAAAGTAATATATTGAGGCTCTCCATTAATGCGTCTGTTTCCCCAAGAGCATGGGAGATTTAGAAGTAAAGATATGCACAAGTTTGAAGCGTACTCTTTAAGTATCCTAAATTACATTACGCCAGTAACGACATGTATTGCGGTGCACCTCGCTAAAACGATCGACCTTCATTCTTTGTCGATATGCGGAAATTATTTCTTGTGGTTGTTTTTAGTTTTATTGCTATCGCTGAAACTCTTAATAAGTGATCTTTGCCGATTCAGCCATTTAATCCCACCGTTAGTTTCTGTATTTTTTTTCGAAGATTTCCATTTTTATTTTTACTTATATGCTTTTTCTACGGCCTCCGCCTACCCGAATCGAAATTCAAAGTCGCCTATACGTTGCATTCGTAAAGGCCGCGGGTCATATTTAAAGAATGCAGGCGGCGGGGGTCGGAATTCCTCCCCACCTTTTTAATCCAACCTCTTCCGCAGTCTCTTGGGGTCCCCCACCGCCGTCTCCCTCCTCGTCCGCCCTCTGTCACTCCCACTTTCCTCCCAGATGTGCGGGTTCGATTCGCGGGAATCGCCCCCGCTTCGTGGAAATCCTCCCGTTCCAGCCTCCCCGTGACTCACCCGTCCGCCAGCCTCCTCCTCTGCCTCCGCCCATCGCTCCCTCTCCACCTCACTCCCACCCCATCACCCAGAGGTTTCGCGGCGACGCAGTCACGGGTGTTTTTGTAATCCTCGCGCGTTCAGAGATTCCTTTCCCTCGCAGATGCGGTCAACGGCGCGCGTGGCGGGGTCACCGTGATCGTCTGGCTTAGTGCGTGCTTTGTCGGCAACGTGCCTTCCTGCATGTGACTGACTATTCGGTGGGGGTGTTGATTGTAGAATGGCGATTCTGCACTAGGACTCGGGCTTCGTTCCCATTTCGTTTTCTTGGCATTAATCGGTATTGGGGATATCCCTTGAAATTTTTGAGATTGATTTTTACAATGAGTGGCGTTTTCGCCTTGAGTTTATCGTGGAAAAAACATAGATACTGCCTCAACGTTTCTTTGAACCTTGGATATATGTTCTGGAGTCTCGGGGACGATATTTTGCTGTTTTCATTTGAATAGACATTCATCACTTCTTACACGTCTTCCGTCGTTAAAAGTGTTTCTATTTAATATTTATTAGTCTATAGTCTTCTGGTGACCCTTTATTTCGTCAGTTTTCGTATTGGAATTTTAAGTGGCCAACACTCATTGTATGTGAGCGGCCCGCTAATAATTCCTCTGTTCCCATCTCCCACCTAAGCTTGTAAATTTCACAAGTTTTAAAAGAATAGGTACTTACGGTGATGATCATTATCGTGAAGTACATTGAATTCCGGAAGGTCCCTTGTGTTTTAAATAGCCTTCTTCTGTGTGACGGTACAGTGGTGGGTTGGGTACAGGTAAGCAAACACGCTACGCTGGAAGTGAATGGAGAATAAAACCCGATGATGCGGGAGGTTTCTGATGATTTAGTTTGACTTTTAGTGAATACCGTATTGTTCCATCCGTCATAGACGAAAATAATCTTTTCGTGGATCAATGAATTACTTTCTGTCTGGTGTGAAACCTATGTGCTATCGTGCACCACATTTCCAGCCCGTCTATAGTCTTTGCCTCATAGAGGGCCTATTTCTCATGCAGGAATAGATGCAAATGACAAAAATTTTCCAGTTGAAGAACAGGAATGGGCGTGAGGAGGATTGTTGGTGGGGTGGTCGACGACGATTCTCGAGTTGAGCGTCGCTCTCCCCACGCTTCTTCCTCTCCCCGCCGTTTCTTCGTCCCGCTAAAGATGCCAATAATAATCTCAACCACTCACTCCTTCCCATCTCGCCTTGGTACCTTTCTCGGAATTACCTCGGCGGAAAGTATTGACATTCCGCACCTTTTTGCTACGACATGGAGAGGAGAGGAAAAGAGAGAGAGAGAGAGAACAAGAGAGAGAGAGAGAACATGAGGATTCCCCTTTCTTTCCCCTTCCATCTCGGTCGGTACCTCCTTCTCACCCTTCTCTCCCAACCCCACCTCCCATGGACTTCCAGGAGTTGAACTCTTCTCAGAGGAATTTTTCTCTCTCCGGTAAAAATTTTTTTTTCTGTGTTACGCGTTCTATCTCTTTTTCGTGTGAAATCCATGCAGCATGCAAACTTTGCTGTGCTTGAAAAATCTGTGCAAAAAATTCTGTGGGTTTTAAATTGAGCTGTGCGAGTTTGCACAAAGAAATTGGAAACTGTAAATTTTTCCATAAGCGTCACCCTCTATGCGAATTCAATGGTTAGCTTTTTATTAGTACGACTCCATATCGATTTGTAGATTTGACGCTGTACGTAATACGTCTACTCAATTGAATAATTAGCGGCTCAATAAAAAATGCCGCGTCAACAATTATTCTACTTTCATAGAGCCACGGGTGGGTGCTTACGTTTCATCATGTTATCTCCTTCTTGCCTTGCATATAGAGATACAGTATTCCATTTCTGTATTCAATGAAGTGCATAGTACGCATGAGCTAGGTATATCTGGCTATATACATGGCTGGTTGAATGAGAAATTTATAAAAGGACGCACGGAAATGGTAATAATTTTCTAATTTGTTTTACTCAGCAAAATTATCCATTTCCCCTGGACTTTCGCTGTAAAAAGGATTATTACGTGAGCTATAAAAGTAGTAGTAAACATTAAATATCTATATTTTGCAATAGGAGACGTTGCAATTCACCGAAGTAGAGAGATAATGTGTGAGGGCAGGGTGTCATAAGATTCAAGTTTAACTTGTAATTATGATAAAATAAGATGATTTCATGGAACATTTTAATTACGCATTGAAAAAAATGTGCTTTGACAAACCCTCGGTTTAAAAAAACTGGCGGAAGTATCGAATATGCAGTGTTCGACGAAGTCGCCAGGTGATTTACGCGTCATTGGAAAAATGTTTTGTGTACTTTTTTGTAGCAGCACATGTTTTTTTGATTGTTTCTAGTTGAATTTTATTTTACATTTTTCGTGCATCTAGCAGCTTTAAGAGATCGGTGCTGATTTTATTTTAACGAGACGGATTACTCTGAGTAGAAAACAACATTAACGCGCGCGCGTTTTTCTCCTCCCCGTGCCTTATTTCGCGATCGATTTTCCGTGAGGACGGAGCATACGAGGCATGAAAAATAGCGGTGCTCTCGGGTGCTAGTCCAAGTCACAAAGATTATCCCGCATGGTCTTCGAAAAAATGTATGCGCGAACGCAATGCGACGGGAGGGGTCGCGGGGCCACCAAGCCCCGCGACCCTTCCGTCCCATCAGCCGCCTAATATGTAGTCAGAACTCCCATTATTCACTGGTCTTCCCCTCCCTCCCCTCTCCACGTTGAAAATTCAACTCGACCCCCAATCCACTCCCCCCCCCTCCTCCGTTCCCACTCCCTGCCCCGTTCTCTCAACGGAACGGCGTAGTCATCCGCGGGCTCATTCACTCGCGCGCAGGGTTCGACGGACCGGGATGAGAGGGAGGGAGGAGGACGGGTCGGGGGCCAAGCAAGGAAGTGTAAGTGGTGTAGGGGAAGGGTAGCTTCGTGTATGGGGGGTTAGGGGACGAGCAGAGGGAAAGGGATGCACAGTGTGTGTTTGAATGAATAAATAAATAAATATATATATATGTATACATATATATGTATACATACATACACATAATGTATGCACATGAAGTGGTTACCCATAGTACCTCACTCACTCCTCGCATCCCCAGTTGGTCTGTGAGGGGCGGGCAGCCCGGAGGGTGTGTATTCCGTGCTCCCTTTCTTGTCCCTGTTTCTCTCTCTGTCGCCTTTGCAACCCTTCCTTCCTTACGTCGTTATTCTCGTAGTTTCCCGTCGCCCCCTCTCCTCGCCCGCCCAGGCAGTCTGCTCTGCTCCCGACACTTCTTCGGGGGAGTGCTCCACATGTTTCATTCTTCGGTCCGACCCTCTCCTACCCGCCTCTCGCCCGCCCTTTCTTTTCTCCCGTGCACGTTTTCCATCCCGCGTCCCGTCTTTGTCTCGGTCTCCCGCTCTCCCTCCCTCTTCCGTCTCCGATCTGCCGAATGACTTGGGCCCATTTTCTTCATTCCCGCCGCGCACCCCTTCATCACCGTAAAAACCTCGCGGGCCGCCCTCTTGGCCTCCCCCGTCTCTCAGATGATTTTTCTCTCCTCCCTCGCCCATCTGTCTTCGTCTCCAGACCGTCTTTTCTCTCACCCTGCCCGCCCAAATCTCCATCAATCTCCTCCCCTCGAGTCTGAACCCCCTTTCACCCTTTTCCTCCTCATCTTCGCGGGCTCATTAACTTGCGCCGGCCCTCCGCGCGTCCTCTCCGTGTACACACGTGTGCTCTTTCACGCGTGGCTTAATATTTTGCACTTCATTAACATTATTGGTCGCCTGTCCCGTGCTTATTTAGGTGCATCTTCGCTGTATTCTCCAAGCTTTCGATCACTCTACGTTTTCGCATTTCTTCGTTTACACGTCGTCCATTCATTTTATTAATGTATTCCATTTAGAACCTGCATCCATGGTACTAGTTTTCCCCATAATACTGTCTTCGGCAAGGTGTCGTTTCTTAAAGTTTGTCTGGTAATTTCATCTTGGAAATAGCGTGCGGTGATTAAATGGAAAGCCTTTTATTTATATCTCATCGGAGAGCATTAGGACTCACTTGCGAGGCACGTTGACCGTAATATGGTGTAAAGTGAAATAAACTTCTCTAAGTTGTTTGAAACTTCTCAGTGATTTAAAAGCATTTGTAAGATATTGGTACGAATAAAAGTGATGACTTTTTTACGGTGAATAAGATTATACTCTTGACACAAGTATGGAAGGCTGCAATGGGAATCAAAAATATCTCGGGTCCTGGTTTTTCTTTTTTGTGATTTCGATTGACTCTTTATATTCTAAGCCTATAAATAGGTTTGAGGATCTGTGTAGCTTGGGGTTGAATCTAATAGAGTTTACATATTGAATTAGACCGATAACTTGCATATGCCAATCTTATCGGTGTTTTCAATTAAGTTTTGCTAATTTTTCTTTCCCTCCTGTGGATCTCGCTTCAATATTATGCTGTTAAGAGCCATATTAGGATAAGACACGTGCAGGGATGGACCAATAGCTATGACCAGCTTGCATCCATAGTTGGCCGTTGCCGCCCCATTTTACTTTTAATTTTTGTGTAGTTTTATTCCGTCGTCTCATCGGTTGATGTAGCTTGAGTGATCTGCAGTGCCAAGTAACTCGAATGGTAATTTAAAAATGAGCTAACTGATGTCAGGAGAAAAACTGCTGATCCTATTTTAGTCGTAAAAGTGATGAAGTATTTCCAATTTGGGATGCATCTCCGAGGAGTTTTTATTCCAACTCTTCTCATCGCGGCATGTCCCTAGTCAGAACAGCCCTCTCAGTCTTCCTGGTTCCTCCCTAACGCTTCAAGCCTTCTTCGTCTCTTCAACATATTGTCCTCCTCCCCACTTCGTCCAACACACACACTTTTCTTGGACTTGACTGGAAAAGTATTAAAATATTTCCCTCTTCCCTCGTTCTTCCTCCCACAATTCCTAATCCATTTCTCTCTTCTGTTTATCAATCTTTCTATCCAAGTCATTCTTCAGTCCCCATGAGGTCATAACCAGGGGTAACACTGCCATTCCGAATTAGCAGACTCTCTGATTGCTAAGCGTTTGCCCAGCTCATGCTGAGGGTACGCGTGCCCCGCGGCGCAACAGTATACTCGCCATAACCGGAGGCCACAATTTCGCCTGAATGGGGGTGTATCTCCCTCGGAGGGTTTCTCTAAGTCTGGGAAAGTCGCGAAAAGATGAAATTGCTCAGGTGGAGGAGATTTTTTGCAAACGAAAAGAGTACCATTGAGCTTTTTGGCGGAAAATTCTTGAAAAATAACGCTGCTTGCGAAATTAAATTCCTTGAATCCGACAACTCCTGGGATCATTTCAAAGAGCTGAGCGCGCACGTATGTGTGTGTGTGTGTGTGTGTGACTTCCTGTGGTGCGCGTGCTCTCGATTTAACATGACTGCGCATTGGCGTGTGCCCCGACGGGGTCGGATCGACAAATCTCCACGTCAAGATTCCGCCCTCTCCCGAAATTTCGGGCCGGAAGGGAAAAAAAAAAGAACGGAGCGTGAGGGGGAATCGGTGGATCCAGACTCGCGGCGACCCTGCTTCGTATCGCACCCTTCTTCCTCCGTTGCAGTTTCCCTGTCTACCCCTCATTCCCCCCCTACCATTCCTCCCCGCCCTCTGCATGCGCTCGCTTCCCCACTAACCAACCCGTCCTCCGCGGCGCGGGAGGGAGGCACGAGCAAAAAAGGCGAGAAAAATATTTCTCCGTTCGCCTCGAGTAAAAATCTCGCCGTGCGGGGTTGCCGGCTCTGCAGGATGCACACGACTCACTCGTTCATCGCCGGAGAGTCACTATCGCATCCAGCCACGCCTCTCCCGTCCTCTTCCCCCAACACAACGCCTCCCACTCCTCCTCCTCCTCCGGGGTACTGGGGGGGCTCAGTCTCCTCCCTCCCCTCCCCCATTACCCTCCATTCAGTCCTCCCGGCTCCTCGTATTTTGCGTCCCTCCCGCCTCACTTCGTCCACCGGTGTAAGGGAAGCCGGAAGGACGCGGGAACTCCAGACGGTTTGGTGCTCACCGTCCCGGTTTTCCTATTTGGACCCCCCCCCCCCCCATGAAACTCCCAGAAATCACTCCGCGCACTTAATTTATTCTCGGATGAGGTGTCTTGTTCACTGGATTGTGTAGCGCATATTCAAACGCGGGATGGTGGATGATGGCTCATTGATTTAGTCGTATTAGTTAAGTAAACTCAATTTAGAGGAAAAGTGGTATTTTTAATTAATATGGTTTTACGTCTCATATCTCCTTAAATTCCTTCTATCAGCCTGGAATGGAGGACCTGTTCCGAAACTATTCATACCGAAAGATGTCTGGAGTATGTCGGATTTTCCTTGTAAATTATTTGACTAATGCATAGGAAGTTGTTAGTATGGGAAGCAAAATCGTATTCTAATGGTTTGTTCCACGATGATGCTGATAAAAATGAGACAAAATCACATTTTTCGTAGTCGATGAAGTCCTTCGGGAATCCGAAATAACGTCTCCCTCTCATTCCGTACCAATTCTTTCGGCAGCATTTCTCGTCTTACTATTTTTCCGGAGCATGGGTAGGATAGGATTTCGAACCTGATTATCCCCGACCACAGGGAGACGGATGACACGTGTGTACTCTTTTTACGGCCGAGGAATGTGTGCGGGGTCGTTGAATTGAGACCCGATGACACGCCGTCCATCGGGAGGGGATTTGTCGCCTTCTAAATCGGGGGGAACGAGGAGGCAGTAAAAGGGAGATAGATACTCTTCCTCCCTACCACTATTTTTCCCTCTCCCCCCCCTCCCTCCCACCACCACCCAGGTTTTTATTTCGGGGGTGGTTGGGGAGGGAGGGCGGAGAGGCCTTCCCCGTCGGGCGGAGGGATGCGCCACCGTGTGTGCATGCCGTGTCCTCTTCCCTCGTCCTCTTCCCCTTGTCTCTCCCTTTCTCTCTCTTTTCACGTTTCCTCCGCCCCCTTCTCTTCAAGTCGTCGGCGCGGAGGATTTCATTCCCCGAATCCCTCGTTCGAGAGATGTTTCCCGCCCGTCCCATGGACTCCTGCAGGGTGACCCGATCTACCCCATTCCCTTCTCACCCCACACCTTTCTCTCTCTTGCCAGTCTCACCCCGCAGTGTATTCGCTCCGCAGTGTCGCCGGTCGCACATCGTTTGCAGTTACCACCTTTTCCGTGGTCATACGATGCCCGTCTGGTCGAAGTACTTTTCTTGCCGTGCATACGAAGAAATACTCGACCGTGTTTTTTGGTATTTTAATCGCGTAATTCGTCATCGTTTCGGAGCTGCCAGTTTGAAAACACTTACGAAAAATCAATCTACACGAGAAAGAGAAGCGATCGCGCGCGGAACCAGAAACCGTCTGGTGAAAATTAGGAGGGAAATTGATGGAAATGAAATTCGTGGAGTGGGATGGAAAAACTCCGGTAACTAGATTTTCGTCACGCGCTAACGTGCTTTGATCTAAATGTTCCGAATTCGGTAGCCAAACGGTCAGGTATACTTTGATAGAACAAGTCGGGAAGCTACCACCTTTAAATTTTACTTAAAGCCGTCGGACACTCGACACTGTTCTCCCTCCGAAAATTGAAAGTGGAGCCTTTACCTTTTGCCATTAAACGATCGTAAACAGGGTGTAAAGTCTTATCTTTATGGCCATGTTTCGTACAGAGAGTCTAAATGCTCGAAAGGTATGGCATTTTATTTCTAAGTAAATGAAATTACGTTAAACACTCGGGGGGTCTCCCGACAGGTCACGGCGCTGACCGTTGTTAACGTGAAAAAGGGTAATGGTGGCCTATTTGCAACGCCTGAGGGTTCTAATCTCGATATTACTATTTTTGTTTTTCTTAATACGCTGGAGATTTCAAATACTTTTTGTTGTTCTTTATGCTGAATCTACATTGACTATGAAATTTGCGGAATTATACGCGAATCTACCGACCAAATAATTTAACAAATTAGAGCTGACTAGTGAAACCATTAGTTGTAGGATATACGTATATATAATATATATATTTACATAAATATATATTATATGACATTTGGAGGGCGCAATAGAACACAAAAATAAAATACCTAAAACGTAAAAGGACTTTTAAAAATTTGTTTCCTGCGTAACATATGGATTTTGCATAACATATTGAAATTAAATTATTTACTTTGTAATTCGATATTATATATATATATATATATATATATATATATATATATATATATAAACACATTGTATGATACGGTGAATCGTCGTGTATACCCGACCCGGAATGTATATGACCTGTTTCATTTGTGCAGAACAATGGAAAAATATGGTTTGCATTCTGTGCGCATGTACATTTGTTTCCAGATTGTATGTTTGCTCTATCGGAGGGTGGCCCATTGTTTATTTATCCCGTCTTAAATGTATGATCCTTCGCCTTAATATTCAGTCGGCGACTCCTCCCAAACAGCTGCTCCGCCAACTCCCCAGTCTCAAATCCCCTCTCCCTCTAATCCGGTGAATTTCAAGAGGAAAAAATGTAGGTTATGTATCTTTGCTGTACCTTCACTCCCCGTTTCCTCTCCCTCTTTTCCTCTCCCTTGTCTCCTCCACCCCCTCTTTTGGTCTTCGTCCGCGTGCTCGAAGCAGCGATGCTGCCTGCTTACACACCTCAAGTACCCGCCGAAAGAATCGGGTTGCAATACTGTACCCCCTAATGTGAAGACAACTTGTTTCCACTAAATAATAATAATTATAATTATTATAATAATAACTATTGTAATAATGATTTAGTGGAAAGTTGTAATAGTCTTCATCTCTGTTATAATGGAACAGTTCCACCACATCATACCTGAATCTATAATTTACACTGTACCCCCTCTTGCGAGGGTTACGCTCCTTTTCTCTCCACCCTCCCCTCCTCTCTTTCTCTCTCTTCCTCGACACGGTGAGGAAATGCATACCTCTCTTTCCCACCACACCTCTCTCCCTCTATCTTACGCCGTCCCACCCCCCTCGACTATCCTCTCAAGCGGGGCCGCTTCCTCCCTCTCTGCTCCTCCCTCACCGTCCTCATCCTTCACTCTGCTCCTCTCGTTGCCCATTATATTTTTATTTTCTCCTCACTCGCGTGACAATACTGGTTCCCGTGTTGTGGAGTTGGTGAGTGAAAAAGAGAGAGAGGGGCGTATATCGCCTCCGGTCGGATATCTGGCAACATGGGAGCAGTTGTCGTGGGGCGTGTGGGTCGGGGAGGGGTGGGGTGAAGGCTGCTGGGAAAGGGGAGGGAGGAGTGTGTGGGGCGAGTGGTCGGAGGAGGCCGTGCCGATCGATGGGGTTGTGCCGAAAGAGTGTGGAGGAGGGCGGGGGAGGGGACGGAGTTTGGTGGCGGGGGGGGGATCGTGGAGGGGGGCGTGGCGAGGGGTGGGGAAGACGGCGGCGACGAGGATGGGGCCGACGGTGGCGTAGCGTAAGTTTCCCCGACGACGTAGGTTTTTGTGAAGTGAGAGGGGTTGGGGGGCGGGGTGGAGGTTGGTACGCACGGCGTCGGCGCCGACGGTCTGGTAGGCGGGCGCAGCGGCGGACGTTTCAATACGGAGGTCCAGGGGGGTGTACGATGAAAGTGATCGGTAGCTTCCAGGACTGCGCGACCCGCCGTATCCTAAAAACTCTCTCCCGTCATCCCTCGTCCCGCTCCCTCCCATCTGCGTCCCCGCATACTTTCACCCAGTCTTCCTCACAAGCAGCGGTAATTGCCGCCGGGGTCCGAATATACCACCCACACTATCCCAAAGAACTCCTTCTCTCTTACCCGCCGCCTTTCGCCCTCCCTCCATCTCTCTCACACAACCACACCGCCACTCACCCCCTCTCATGTGCGCCCCCTCCATCCCCCTCCTGGCTGTTCCTTTCTCCTCTTCCTACGGGAATCGCATGCGCCGCTCGGATTGAATCGTACTCTCGGAAGGGATTGCCCTCGCGGCAGAAGGGTTCGTCGTCTCCGGCTCCTCCTCCCGCCGCCTCCCCCCGTTCTTCCCGTCCCTCCCTCCCCGTCCGCACGGCGGAAGAGAACGGGTGAGGGCGAGAGAACGTGGCCGCCTTTTCCTCTGGCGGAGGGAGGGAGGCGTGTATGTCGCGGCGGAAGGAGTCTCGGGTTCGGATCCGTCTCGTCGTGGTTCGCAGCCGCGCCAGGAATTCGGCCATTCCTCATTGGGTTTCTTCCTTCCCGTCTCCCCCTCCTCCCTTCCCCCGTGGTCTATCTCGAGGCTTTTTGTGGACCCGAATGCCGTCCCTTCACCCACAAACTCAGCTCCCTCTTTCCGGCCTCTTCTCGCCTTTGTTGGCCCCAAGGTGGCGTGCGGTGGGATGTCTGCTGTTAATTGGTCCTATGACGGGATTATTGCGGTGTGACACGGATGTTTTGGGGGATGCGGGCGGATTCCAGACATTGCCCTCTCCTGCCGGGGTGAAAGCGTTTTAATTGATCAGACCCGCCACCTCAATGGCGTCTTTTCCTTTATTCAGACCAACTACCCTTTCCTCTTTCATGAAAGACAGGGTATATGCGACAGCCTTAGTGATAAATAACAAGAACTTATACACGTGGAAATGTTGTTTTCCGCACTACCCCTTAATAAGAAATTTTGCACTTTTAAAGTTAGTTATTCACTCGTCATGCCACAGGCAAGGTCAACCCTCTTATTTGTATAGCCTGTATGTATTATTCCCCTTTCCCGTTCCTACTGGTGCTTTCATTTTGTTGGTTGTTCTCTTATATGCTAGATATTTTGATTACATGAACGAAATTATATTTTTCTTATTATAACGCATTCGTGGTTGCCAAAATGACTCGCCTTTTGATTTATTATAAGATTCCATCACAGAATTTAACATTTGTGTAACCTGTGTCCATCCAAAACCTACCTTAACCGCTAGAGTAATAAATTATAATAATATCTGTCCATTGCCAGTGAAATGTAAATTATAACCAGAATGCCAATCTACGGACAACTTTGACAGTGGAATCTTTAAGGGTTGCTGGTGGTATCAAAATAGTGTCGCCGTTCGAGGTTTTTTCCTACTCGATAAATTTACCTCAGCCTCCCTGTGGATCTTATAAAATTTTCATTTTAATATCTTATTTAATTATCACGTGGCCAATTGGTCTTGACTTAAAAATTGATTGACGGCTTCTCGTATTTTCGGACAAAGTATATAGTCCTTTCTGGCGGGAAGACCATCAATAGCTGGTGGCAGAGACGGCGCCCCGGGCAACCGGCGGTGTGGCAGGTCCTCTTTTGAGTGTGACGCCCTAATTATAGGGGCGTCTGACTACCTGTGGTCCTTGCGTTAGAATCATGACATAGGAGAGGTTCCCATTTTTAAGCGCAAATGACAGATCCAAATTTTTCCTCTCGGTCTGTTTCTGGGGGTTAGAAATATTGGCGTATTACTTGAAAGATTCAATTTTTATTTTCCTTGTGACAAATAGAAACATACCGTTGATCTTAGTGCAGAGCTGAAAGAAAGGGTAAGGGAATAGAATAAAATATAGCCTTTGTCACGTTCAAGTTGAAATCATCGCGACAGGCGTCCTCGCTTCGGAAATGGAGTTTTATGATAAATGATTTATGTTTTAAATGATTTGTGTTTAAATGATTTAAATGATAAACAAACCAGAAACACATAAGTCAACTCGAAGGTGGATTTAGTAGATGATGATAAAGTTCACCCAGTATTAAGCCCGACGGCGTGTGAATATTCGCACATCTGGGTAAGGGGGCCAGTTCCTTTCCCTGTGCCGTTTATGGTTTCCCAGGAAGATTTGGTACCCGAAAAATCACATAACTTGGGTAGAGCTGCAGGTGCCCAGAAAGGCTTGCCCGGGAATCGAACCCGGGCCCCCCAGTCAGTAGTTCAACGCTCTACCCCTGGACTACTGCGACCCTACTATTGTCTCATAGCAGAAGAATCGTCTTCCAGATGAAGTTAAAACGATATCGTTGACATATATTAATATCCTTAACTGTTAAGCAATATTAGTCATTTCGTAGGATCTGTGCGATTTTTTTCACGTTTCTTCCATACGTCTTAAACACAAAATATTCCAACTCACTATTTAAGAGAGAGATTTGTAGGAGATCCAAGGTCATCTGCCTCTCGAGAAGGTCATTAGTTAATAACGGCAATGAAGGGTACAGAGACAGCGTTGAGCGTGATGTGAGCTTGTGTCCTCATCATGCTTTCAGCAACAACAGGCTTGGAGTTCATTTGCAATCATTGATTTATTTCTTCCAGAAAGGGAACGCTCTCTCAATCTTACAGGAGGCGAACCCCCCCCCCCCTCGCACCCAGAGTCCTCGATATTCTGCGTAGTTAACCAAAATGTACTCGGAAAGTTCAAAAGAACAGATAGTGTCACGGAAATGTTAGATATACTGAAATGGGAGAGTTTGAAAAAATACAAGAAAAAGGTGGAGGTTAGGCGCGATGCATAGAATTGTTAAAATTGACGAAGCGTGGGAAAATTTATGGAAAGAGATAGATAAACCAAACTTTAAGGGAAAAAACGGCCACTTAAAAAAAATAAGAACGCAAAAGACAAGTTAGAAAAAAATACTCTTTTTCAAACGGAACAATTGTTGAATGTAACCAGCTGCTTGTATATTTGAGCATTTTGTCTCATATCTGTACTTTTTAGGTATGTATGTGTATTGTAAGAGTGACCATTGACCAGTTTTGACCGTTGCCACCAGGACGATTGCCTAATTGCAACGAGATGTATAAGTATAATAATGATAAATAATTAGCTGTCTTGCGTACTTAAAAATAATTAAAGGAAGGCAAACGATTTTTCGATACAATTTTAATTTTCGTTGACCGTCAACTTCGTTTTCTTCGACATAAATCTGCTCAAGCAACAGAACGAGTATCCATTAATCGAAAAGCAATTTCTCTCGATGCAAAGAATCTCTCCCGTTTAGGCTGTCATTTTCTGCTATTCGCCGCGTATACTCTAGGCATATGGTGTGTGCTAATTTTCCCAAATCCATTACTGCTGGAAGTTTCTAAATTTTTTAGTTTGCATGTGTCGGGAGCTCCGTGTGGGAGAATTGTTATGGTTCCAGTCAGCAGCTGTTATAGAGTTTCCCTGCATGGCACACCAAAGTGATACACTTTGTAGGCATAGAGGCTACTTTAATATGCATTCACAAAGTTTTGATGTAGTTGCGAGTTGCCTGTCCCTGAATGAAGTGTCAAATCGGTTTTTGGAGACATTCTTCTTACAGGATGTTCAGAAGGATTGCGCCTAGCACTGCAGGTATAGCCAGAGTAAGGCATTAACAGAGGGAGCTCGCCTCAGGTTATTTCACCACTTTCTCTTACAGATCCAATTAGCTCCAGCACTAGGAATATTGAACGATTCAAAAATATGATGTACATTTTCATTACGATATGCACTTAACTGTGACCAAATAGACTGTTAGCATAAAGTTAAAATGTATTTGTGGAATGGTGGCGATCACAAGGAATATGTAGTGAAAGATTTGTGTTTATGTTCGTTAGAGATGACTTAGGAGATTTATGGGGGCAGTCACTATATTGCCGATCATGCGTGGATGAATTTCAAAGCTAGGTTTGCTAAGTACGGTATTTATAGCCATTGTTTTTTTTTAAGTCCCGAGCCGTTTGAAGGGAAAAACATTAGCGACCGCGCTACTTTCGTTTTCTCCCCTTGGGCCAGGTCCTTCCGATTTTCTGGACAAGAACATTGTACCAAGAGGATTTTGGGGGATATGATTCGTCACCCTACATGCTGCCAATTCTCCAATATTAGTCTCAAGTTCTGGTGGATGGTACTTCTCAGCTAACCCAGCCTCACCACCTCCCCTGTTGACGTGGCGGTGGGGGGTTGTTTCACTCCCTGGTATAAGGGTTATACGAATGAAGTAGGGTTTTACTCGATAAGAATGAGTTTGTAAGAGAGATTTAAATAACATCCTATTGTAATGGACTATGAGCAATGACCAAGTCGCAATGGTATAAGCCTTTTTGATCAGGAAGGCCGCGTAAAATGATTGTAGTCATTTCAGTGAAGAGTAGATAGCTAAACAATCAGTGATAAAGATTTCACCAGTCGTCTTCTTAAAGTTGCCATCGGACGGGGTGATAAGTAGTAGTTTCAGGTTGCAGAAGAAATTTTTATGTTAAAGGTATCACATGTGGAAGCATTTTTGGCTCTGAACTCGACGTACTGCCTCTATTGCTCATGAACTCTTCACATGTGGAAGCATTTTTGGCTCTGAACTCGACGTACTGCCTCTATTGCTCATGAAATCTTGATATCACTTGAGCTTATACGTGATCCCGGTGCCTCGCTTTTACAGAAGGGGTTTATTTGCAAATATGGTAGGTGCGTATTTCAATTGTTAAAATATTATTTCTATATGGAATCGTTCTTTCGAGATTTTACGTTTATGTTGTTAACATACAATACTCTTTATGGTAGTGTTGAAGGCTTATTCAGCCGAATGCTATAAATTAAAGTGTTATGTTGATAATATTAATACGGAATCGTACTGAAAAAGGATACAGGACAAATCCTCGGATCTTCGGGTTGTGAAGCAATGGTAATGGTGTTGCAAAAAATAATCTTTGTTACTTATTTATATTTGAGAAAGTGATAGTTAAAAAATATTTTTAAAGAAATGCCTAAATACTTTTTCATTGATTTGTTTACAGTTTTCGTTAGTCATTGTTCCAAAAAAATCACGTTTCGTAAGCGATAGATTGTTGGTAAAATGAAGTAAGATTAGAGAGTTAAGCAACAGAAATATTAATTGTCGGAGTTATGTACGTGTATAGGCTGTGATGTGCTGAAGGAGGTTATTCAAATTATCGATATCGGATGTCACTTAGTGGGGTTGCTTCATGTTAAATAATCGCAACAGTCTTAGTTTTCCTTCAACTTTAATTTTGTACGCAACATCATTGGATGTTTAAAATAAAAGTTTGAGGAAAACCAAGTGACTGTTATGTTTAAATAATTTAAAAGAAGTTGTTGGAAAACGAATTTCGAGTATTAGCTGGGGGAAGGTAGAGAATTGGCATTTTTGAGTATTATCAAAGAGATGAGAGAAGTAAGAGTGTTTGAATGAAGGTGAGCAGTGAACAGCTAGGCACTGACGTCCAACTCTCTGCGGAGATGGCGCACCTCCATCGCGAGCGTCGAGACCAGAATGAAAAAGATGGGATGTGTAAGTAATCGGAGTAGAGGAGAAATGGTAGAAGAGAGAGGGGAAATAAAAAGTAATCGATTGGGTGGAGACGAAGATGGAGAGGCATGAAACCCTCCGGGAAGGGGAAGAGAAGGGAGGGAAAACTGGTGTCTATCGCATCCTGAAGCACCAAAACCATTTGACTATTTGCCTCTGGCGCATAGGTTGGTTGCATTGTTTCAGAAGTTGATGGGCGTGCTCGGTCGGAACGTTCGGATTTGTTGCTTTAGATAGAGATGTAAACTTTTCGGGAGTGAGTTTCCGTATTACCGCAGCGAATGTCTGGAGGGCTGAAATGATTTAAAGAGAAAGGCTCTCCTCTCATAGGGCGGTGTCCCAGCCCACAACTGCACGACTGAATGCTCCTTGGCTCCCAATCGTAACCTTTAAGTGCCACGCACACAGCCGACGGTGGACCTCCCCTTCCTTACTTACACTTCTCTTCTCCCCTGTCCTATTCCCGGCCGGCGCAGCATAAACCCCAGTCGTCCAGGGAGAGAGGAATCGCTTCAGAGAGGGCTTCCCTTCGCAAGCCGCACGACGACACCCCTCGCTTTGTCTGCAATCTCCCGCCCGCCCTCCGTAATGGGGGTCTGCGTTGCATCCCGCTAATACTCCTTCCCCCACGCCCCCCCCTCTTCGGCCCTGATGTGATGCATCGGCTGAGTGGGAGTGGTCCGTCGGGTGCGAGCTCTCCCCTCCGTGAATAGTTTGTGTCCCTCGGCGCACCCTACCACCATCAACCGTCGGCATAGGCACTCTTTCCGCAGTCTGATGGTTTTTATCACATTTTTCAACTCGAGTTTTAGTGGTTACGTCATCGAACGCCTCGATGATTCCTTTAAAATACCGGCGCGTCAGGTTTGCGCTTGCTTGGAAGTGGTTCCGCCGGCGTTGTTTTGTGTTTACCGTGGTTCACTGTGCAGAGAAGCATGCTGCGCTTCGTTATTCTAGGAGTTGATGCGGGGGTGGAGTTAATTCCACGCTGTTAGGGATGTCGTAAAACGGACTCCCCTGTTGGGCTCCTCCGGGAGGCATACAGCAAATTGACAAATTGTAGGCATAAATCGCGTCATCAGTGTGCTGATTATTTCTGGCGTGATTGATGTGACGCTAAATTAATGATGTAATGTAATGCATGACTTTTTTTTTAATAGGTGGCTCGAATCGTTATTCATTAAAACAAGCTGAATACTGTTCGGAATAATTTTGGAGTCATAGGTCCAGATTGATGAAGTCTGCATTTTCCATTTGTTTTGTTTATTTATTCAACTCCTCCTACAAATATGGGGCAAATTGTAAGATGATGTATGAGAATTACTGAATCTCACCATGCCAGTGGTTTGTTAATATTTTGTGTGTTTTTCGTTTTACGTCAAGTCACCGGAAAAGCACTCTTAACGTGTGTCAAAAATTACTTGAAAAGCCTCATTTATCCGTTGTGTATAACTGTGTGGTGCACTACGCAGTCAGAGGAGACGCTCCGCTAGGCTGAAAAATCAGGCGATGTGACTTTTTTGTGACCAAGTCTCATTTTGGAGAATCTCCCACCGCCCAAGGGCACTTCCATCTTCATGCTCCACTACTCACCGCGGAGGAAGTTGGCTCTATCTGCTAGTCCGGGCAGTCCGTGCATTTGAACGCAGTGGAATGATAGGGGTAGAAAACTGAGATTCGAAGGGTTAAGCATGTTTGTTGTCGAAATATAATAATTATTTTTAATAATGTGAGTTTTTTTGCATATTGACGAGTTCGCTGTCTCGTTTCTTTGCTCTGTGCGTGGCATTTGTAAGAAAATCGATCAATTTACGGTATTTGTTGTAAATAAAATCTTATTCACGAAATAACAAATGAGGTGATAAAATGGGAGCTTGAAGTTCATGTCGTCCTATCCTGTTCGAGATATTTTATCGCGTTTGGCGTTACTGTGTTGTACTGTATTGAACCAAGCTGTTACTGCATTTTTGCATTTTAATAATAGGAGATAATCTGAGCGCTTAATCTAATACCAAAGGAATCAAACGGCGAAAGCTTTTGTTGGGAAGGGGAGAAGTTTATTAGGAGAAATTCGAAGGTGGTCTGAGTGGATGCAGAAGATTTTGAGAGAAAATGGGGTGATGAAGACGGCCATTAAGGAGGATGCATTAAATGTGAGGTAGAGAGAGGAAAAGAACAGGCATTTGGGATGGAATTAAGGAAGTAGTGCACAGATCTAAACAGTGAGCGATTGTAAAATGTAATATAGGGTCTAAGGATATGTTGGGTCATGCCAGGGTTTAGGAGAACAGTAGTGTGTTGTGTATTCCCTCGGTCCATCGAAAAACGACCCTAAAATGGTAGATTATTACTAAATGAAATATCTAATGAAAATAGCAAGTTTTATGGTTGCGGGCTGTCGCCTTCTTTGCAAGTGAAAGGGGCTCTTTCCGATCGAACTGATTTGAGAGGATCAGAATGAGGCGTAAAACCTCGCACTCGACCCATTATTCTGCATTCTCGTTCTGATAATGTATTAACACGAGCAATGCTTAAGCGCAAAACTATTCATGGTTATGATTCTACCATAAAACCACAATAATCAACCCGAGGGCTGGTTTAATATGCCACCTAATACTAAGTCCTATGCGGCGTGTGAAATTCAAGCATCATGGGTGGGGTTGCCAATACCTTTCTATATGCTGTCTTTTGTGTCTCCGGAAGATCTGATAACCGAAGAATCGCACAGCCAGGGCGAAGCTGAGGCTGCTAAAAGAGGCATAACCCGGAATCAAACCCGAGCCCACTACTTAGTAGCCCAGCGGTCTACCCACTGGATTGCTGCTACCCCTTCTTTTGACTGAAAACAAAATATGTAAAAGAGTGCTACGAATTTCGCCCGCGGCTTGTACACGCACCCCTCGCGATGGCATGTGACTCCGCTGAGCGATGAGATTGGACTCGAGCTTGGAGTCGAGTGGAGCCTCGCTCTCTTGTGCACGTTTTAAGACCATGAGGCGTGGTGAGCTCTTCGACGCGCGGTGCTCAACGCTCCGCGGCGTTTTTCCTCGGGAGTGACGAAATCTTAAATATATCCCACTCCCCCTTTTTTTCGTAGAATTCGTGGCATTCATGATTTTGAGCGGTTCCCCACCTCATCTCCTCGCCCCGAACCACCCAACAGATGTTAGATCCCCCCCCACCGACCCGCTTCCATTTCACTCCCACTTTCCATTATTGGCGTTTCTGCGTCAATAAATGCGTGTGCGGGTGAAGCCCCTCCCCCGTGCTCCTCGCCCGCCATACAACCCTCTCCCTCCCTCCGCCATCCAACCCTCGTATTTTCTCTCTCTTTACCGTGTCTCGTTCAGGATAGCGTGTCTCGTTTTTCTCAACCTCCTCCTGCCTCACCCACCCGGGGAACTCGGGAATGTTTTCTTGTCCATTTTCCGTCTCTCGCGTTTGTCATTTCCCCTCGCAGGTTTTTTTTAAACAAATGAATAATGTATTGGCCCCCAGCCACGATCGGATTGCGCACGGAAGGGAATGTCCGGAAAAATTGTCGCCGGTTGTAAGGATTTTCATGGTATTTATGCTCGTCATTTACTCTGTGAATCATTTGCTGCAAGCATTTGTGAGAGAAACGTTTCGTTTGTGAATGGCTAGAGAGTGTTAAATAGAAGTTTGTATTGTTTTGTGTGTTCTTTCTCCAAGTATGATTTTCCGACCAATCCTCATTGATTATCGTACTTCAGTCCCTGCTTACTTTTTTGAACGGTGTATAATACTCTTGTAGTGTAATAAAGCTCCGCGGATCCACATTTTTCAGTCCTTTTGTAAGCGAAAGCGAACGGAATATTCACTGAAGGAATACTACGAAAAATGTCGAGAAATGGCAATATCCATTATTTGTGCTCTATAGCGTTGAGGTTCATTCTTCTCCCCATAATGAACGGTGCACTTCACGCATACTAAGTTCCTTATTCTTGAGATCAACAAATATCTCGACACTCGCAATAATTGTTGAAATAATTCGCCCATTAAGCTGTGTATGAAGTGTCGTGATAATTTTAGATCAAACAATTTAAGTTTAATTTGTTCCCCGAGTCGTTTTGCGGCAGAAACAAGTCAATGAGAAGTCAGAAATTTCATTTCTAATCCTTTGTGCCCCTTGAATACCTTCACGGTAGATTAAAGGCATTGATTGAGGTATTACTTATTTGTTTCCCTTTATTTGTCTAGTTTGGTTGGTTTTAATTGTCACAACCTTAATCTCTCCTTACCTGCACGACCTTGGAGCTAGTTCTGCCGGCGACTTATTAACGTAATCAGTTCATTTTAAGTAGAGCATATCCACAATTTGTGCGTACTTTCAATCACCTTTGCTGCCAGACTCTTGTTTTTTCAGATTCTCTGATTAGATAATCATTAAGTTATCTATCTCTTAATCCAAGTGACTTAAATCGATTTCTCTTCACGTAATTCCAATCTGTGCTTTCCCGGAAACGTAAACTCTGCGAGAGCCGCGAAGTGGAAAATCTAAAAATCTTCCCATATTTTTAGAAAGTTAATGTTCTTGTCGTCTTGTCATCCAAACTCAGCACATCACACCATTTCAGATGAGTAATTTTAAGAACCTAATGTCCATCAGTTAGAGTAATATCTCGCTGATAAGTCCTCTCTAGGGTATAGATCCTTTCTGTCGCCTTCATATATAATTCCCATCAACTTCTGCTGGTCCGACCCGGAAGACCTAGTATTAGGATACATTAAATGAATGTTTATTATCGTGAGCCCCAAGGACATTGGGATAGTTAATGAGTGTTCCCCACAACATGAAATAAATAAGCAGTGCTAATAAAATAATATAGTAAATGATTTTAAAATGAATGATAAACCTTTAAATAAATCGGATTTTTCCAACAGTTCAAAACGCTATGCAGTTTACGATGCATGTTAACAGTATTTTCGGTGTCGTAAAAATCTTCAACATGAATAGTTTTCTCGATAATGGTATTGAAAAGAACAGCTTTAAATACTTGCAGTGATTCGAGGAGAACGTTCCGTACGCCCTGCATTGCTTTGGAAATGTTCAAGGGGTCTTGGTATTGCTCATACACCCCAAGAGTTATACTTGTGACTAAATTCGATGATCCTTCTCTCGAATGCGGGTTGAAGAGGAGAGGAGATGTTGGAGTGGGATCCTCAAATCAATTATTGTTATTCAGGAGGGGCTGAGAAATCTGTTAACTGTTCCATTCTTTTTTAACCCCAAGGCATAATATGGTGACTTGTCAGAGATAAAGTATCTGAAACCCTGGGGTCATCGGGTTGCGCGTATCACTCCACTCAGTAGTGGTGACGTCTGCCATAATCGCTTTGGGACTACGGATTGCGAGAGATCCAATTTCTCCGCGTGGCATCTCGAACCGCCTTTTTTTTGCACGTGTTCGCTCCCTATTGTGCATGTACCCTCGAGTTCTGATGTGAACCTTTTCTTTCCGTCCATTGCAGAGGCGCTGCTGCAGAGTCGTCCGCTGCCGCACATCCCCGACATCCAGGATGGCACGGCCGGCGGGGACGGGGGCGTCGTGGCCGGCGTCGGAGGTGGCGGCGGGGGGTCTTCCGGATCAGGAGCGGCTGGGGGCGGCGGGTCCGGGGGAGGCGGAGTCCCCGGCACTCCCCTTCTGCCCCTCGAGAGCGCCGCGAATCGGTGGACCTCCAAGGAGAACCTTCTGGCGCAGCAGGAGGACGACGACCCGCAGCTCTTTGTGGCGCTCTACGATTTCCAGGCCGGAGGGCAGAATCAGCTGAGCCTCAAAAAGGGTGCGTCTGGATTTCTCGTTTCTCGTTATTATTACAACTCTCGCGCTTCTCAGTCTGGTCGTTTACTCAGCATTTCCTCTTTGGGTATTAAATATTTAATTAAACAATATAGACGGGGTGAACCACCTAACGTAACCCGTGCAAATGTCTTCTCAAGACACTAAAATGCCATGCTGTAATGGAATGAATTCAAAACAAACACTTACCGGGTTACTGATTCGATATTATCCTGAGGAAGTGACCATTTCACAAATAAGTCATATTTTTTATCAAATAACCCATTTTTCGCGAAATGGTAATTGAATGGCAACATTAATGCAAAGTCGTCATTTACATGTTCGTTGGTCAAATAACTTCGAAAGATATGCTGCATATTGAGTGTGGCGATCAAAACATTGTGAGCCATGAGGGTAAAAAAAAGAAACTTTGCACTTCCACATAAAGATTTAATACTTCGCACGACCATGGTTTCGATGCTGCCCTGCATCGCCTGATGATGATGCGCAGCATTGAAACCATGCTGGTGTAAAGTATTAAATCTTTATATGGAAGTGCAAAGTTTCTTTCTCTACCCTCATCATGAAAGAGTTCCGCAAACTCAAGCCTGAAACTGTCATGTTTATTTTGAGCCACAAAAAGTTTACCTTTGTTTTCTTGTTTTTGATAATTTCTTATATTCAATATTAATGGCAACAATAGCTAGTCAGCGTTAATTTCACGATCAAGTATCCCATTTTTGGACTTTTTCAGGCTTCCTTCTCTGGGGCACATTTAAGGATTTAATCTACAGTGATGTGCCTATGACACCATAAGGTTATGTTGGAATACGTTATAGCTGTGTGCAACCAGATTTTTTTGCACTCATTTTACCTTGGAAATAATTCTGTGTGTTATGGATTGTAGTTTTATGCAGAATTAAATGTTCACCACTAAGAATATTGGGCTATAATCTGGTTTTTTTGGAGGATTAACATATTCATTGCACATTGTATTTGAGAAATCATTAATTTACTGATAGAGTTAAGTATGAATTACTTTTATATGCATGAACATTCTGAAGTTAATAATTAAAATGTTAGCATTGATTTGTCCTACTTTTACCTGTAAGATGTTCAAGAGATTTCACTAACAAACAACAAGCGGTATTGTCAGATATACATACCTGTTATTGGGTGATAATTAATTAATGCTCTTTTAAAGATATATTCCTATAATTTTAATGGCACAGCAAATGGGGATCTCCATTTAAATTATTAAAACTTTCTGCTGAAATGTTAACTTCTTCAACTTATTTCATCCCATCATTTCATGAGTTCCTGTCAAGGATTTGTTAATGCCGAAAAGACAGCTTTTGTTCCTTAAGAAATATGTTGTATAATATAGTTGGGTGGTCCACCCAAAGTAATTAATGTGCAGAATCTTAATGTGTTGGAGGATTAACTTACGTCCATGTGAAACTTATGTTCAACCAGTGTTCATAAATTATATGAGTTAGGAAATGAATGTTCAGCATGAAAAATTTATTTGTATTTTAAGCTAAGTTATAGGGTCAATGGATTGCTATTTCTATTTATGCATACAGTGGATATGATGTGTGGTAGCTATTAACATAATTAGTATAATGTGATAATTAAGAAGCAGGAAAGCTGAGTCAGACATATAACTGGGTGGGTTAAAATTATAGAGAAAGTGGGATATCCAGCATTTAATTAGTAGTGTGGGCATTAGGAGTGGAATCTCATTAACAATTGAGGTAGGTTAAATGTGAAGCTTAGGCAAGGGTGTGGTAAAAAAATGGAGAAAAGGCACTCATATATTGTGAGACAGAAGAGAGAGTTAGAGGGAGGAAGGAGGAAGTTGGTTGAAGATGTTTAACAAAGATGGAAAGAGTGGAGAGGGAAGTTTCTGAAAGAGGTAGTAGAGAATGTTGAATGCTGTTATGGAGTTGGGTAGCCGGAGACAAATTTGGGCAGAATGAAGGGGAATGAAAACTCTCTGGAAAAAATACTTGGAGGACATCAGGGCATTAGTATTGCTCATAATTTCTGAAGAATGGCAACCACTAGTTTACGAAGACTGTTCAATGAATACAATTGAGCTGTAGCATTTCATTGAAGTTAGTAATATTGAAGTGATTTCATTTGGTAAGGATAATGCTGCCTGTTGTCCAATCCCAATGTTATTGTGACAAGTTGTTTGAGAAATGTGAGGTGTCCATTTATTTTTTTTTGGTCATTTATCATTCAGTGCAAAAGTGTATGCGAAAGTTCTGAATGATCACATCCCACTACTACATGCTCATACTTTTGAATAATTTTGATGATTTTTGAATCCTTATATTTGCTGCTGTACTTTTTAGCATTTTAAGCTAACATCATAATTCTCTAGCCTATTCACAACAATATAGTTGAATAGCAAAATCACTCTTTGTCATTGATTAAAATACTGATAATTTAATTATAATGTTCATTCGTGATTTTTTCTAATCTTACTCTTTGAATATCTTTGCTAATTGCCATTGATACCATGGCAACAATTGTTAGCTCTAAAAAACTGTTCATTTATTTTTTAACATTTTATGTATTGGAGGAGATAATTTATATATTCTTTCTCAGCTTCTTCATAAATTAAGCTGGTTGGAAAACACTATATGAAATTTAGACTTGTTACATTACAATGTGGGTTACATTACTGTGCTGGCGGGAGTAATGGTAATTGCTCCCGGTAGGGTCGCTCATACCAGATAGGTCGAAGGTTAGGAGCCAGACGAAAGGTAGTCCACGCAGAGTTTGTTCCTCTGTGAGGCAGCTGCAAAGGCATCTGACCCCAGTGGGGCGGCCATTATGTGATGGTGTCACGTTAAAAACACTATTTAGGAAGGTAACGGGAAACCACCTCAATTATCATTCCGAAGAATGTAATGATGGGCACTATTAAGGATAGAGAGTAAGGCAAATGATTACTTAGGGGATGATCAGTTTGGGTTTAGAAACAGGAGAGGTACGCACGATGCCCTTGCAGTAATGAGATCACTAATTGAGAGGAAAATAAGGAATAGGTGTAAGGCATGGTTGCCCATTGTCACCGGTGCTGTTGAACGTATATGTGGAGGAAATGATTAAAGAGGCATGGGAAGAATTGGAGGTAGAAATGAAAGTCGGAGGGGAATTCGTAAAATCGGTTAGGTTCGCTGATGACCAAGCATTAGTTGCTCAGTCAGCCAAGGGGTTGCAAGCATTGCTGAGTGAATTGGACGTTCAGTGCGATAGATATGGGATGAGAATTAATATTAATAAAACAAAGGTTTTGCGATTTTCCAGGAAGAAGAAGGCTAAGCTAAACATTAAAATAGGAGGGGAAAAAATAGAGCAGGTAGAACAGTTTACGTATCTCGGAAGTGTTCTGGACCAATATGGTCAAAGTAGTAGGGACGTAAGGAGAAGAATTGCGCTAGGCAAGGAGGCTTTCTCAAGGAGGAGGGAGTTGATGATGGGGACGTTGTATACGGAGGTTAAGACAAGACTCGTAAAAACTCTGATATGGAGCGTAGCTATGTACTGCGCGGAAACAGGGTCGTTGAAGCAGGAGGATAGATGTAGATTGGAGGCTTTTGAAATGTGGGTGTGGAGAAGAATGGAGAAGGTGAAATGGACCAAAAGGAAAACAAATGAGGAAGTACTGGAGTTGGTGGGTGAGGAGAGAGGTTTGTTGAGAGAAATCCTCTGGAGGCAGGAAAAATGGATGAAAGGCATATTGAGTGGTAGTGGAATGTTGAAGAAGGTAATAGAGGGGAGAATGTTGGGCAAGCGAGGAAAGGGCAGGAACAGGATAGGGATGTTGGACGGGATGAAGGGAGGAAAGAAGTACACAGAGATGAAGAGGGACCTGATGTAGATTCGGTTGCTAGATAGGGTTTTGTTTGCAGTTACCAAATATTTATTTGATAGTATGTCCATCCAAAAACCTACCTTAACCGGTAGATTACTTAATAATAATAGTTATCTCTTGTATTGTAAATCTTTTAAAATCTCAAATCTTCTTTTACTTGGAGTAATTTTATATTATTTATTTGTTTTCAACTGCTTTTTAGTATCAATCTGCATGAGAATTGAGGTTGGATCTTTGCCTTTTGTCAATATTTTAAAGAAATTCTTTTCAAATTTGCAATTATGTATCTCGCTTGTTCCCATTATAAATGAGTTTTCCTCACTACTTTTGTCTATCCTAATATATCTATAAATGATGGCCAATTGATGGAAATTATAAATGATGCCTCTCATTTCAACTTGGGAGTAGTGAACCAGGATTTGGAATAGATTGGTCTTATTGTGTGATATGAATCAGAATTCATGTTAGAGAAAAATCGTCACTCAACATAATTTTAGCACTTGGGTAAATTTGCTGATCATTTGCCATGTTCACATACAATAAAGTTAGGTGGGAAAATATTAATGTAAGTATTAATAGTAATCTATTGTTCTTTGGCCTGTGTAATCTTGTAATAAAATATTATTTTCTTTCTCTGACACAGGGGAGCAAGTCCGCATCCAAAGCTATAACAAAAGTGGAGAGTGGTGTGAGGCACATTCTGGTTCAGGTAAAGTTGGCTGGGTGCCTTCCAACTATGTAACACCAGTTAATTCATTAGAGAAACATTCTTGGTACCACGGGCCAATATCTCGCAATGCTGCCGAGTATCTTCTGTCATCTGGAATCAATGGAAGCTTCCTTGTTCGCGAATCGGAAAGCTCTCCTGGGCAACGCAGTATATCATTGAGATACGAAGGACGAGTTTATCATTATCGAATTAATGAAGATCCAGATGGAAAAGTAAGTGAATATCAATTACTGAAGTGCTTTATACAATATGAGTCCAATGTATAGTAATTATTTAGCAAGTACAAAAGCAAAATTTGTTCTTGTAAGTTGTCATGAAGTAGTAAACATTAGTAGGGATTTAGATTGCTGATTGATGGTGTTAGCCAATGAGTTTTCAATTTATTTAATGATCCATCAAGAAGTTTGTTTTATTAATCATCAAAACACTATGTTGATGAACAATCAGGCACCCAACCTGTGTGCTTTCTTGAAATGAGACATTTTTTCCCAGAGTAACCTCCTGTTCTTTTGGAAGATATCTGGTTGCAGACAAATAATGTGGATTGTGGTGTGTCACTATTACTATTGTCCTTGGTCCAAAGCCCTTTTAACAGACAGACAACCTTTCATTCTGTAGGCCCATTATAGGAGCAGTTTATAAAATCTCTGAAGCCTTTCAATACAAACTGTATTAATAAGAAGTTATCTTTAAAAATGTCCCACATTAGATGACCCAATAGACTAATATAAGGAAAGAGGATGGCTCAAGACTCTGGCCACTGCTTTTAAAATTATGCAAAAAGAAAACACCTTCAAATATCCATGGAAACAGATGTGGAGAGAATTTCCAGGTTGAAAACTTTGCAAGGGAGAATCATGAATTCCAGAGACTCCTCAGTCATACATTCATAGAATGGCAATTAGTGATGATTCACAATAGAGTATTACTGAGACAGGTGTTTCATAGATAGACCCAGTGAGAGATGCTGGATTTGAGAATGTGTGACAAAAATTGTGCAGATAAGGGATCATGAGTCACAAGAAGAAGGGTGCCCTTGACAAACTGCTGCAAGAGAGAAAATGATAGATTAATGGGCCATACCCTGGGAAACCAAAGGGCTTGGAACCCATAATTGCCACCCATTTATTGCCTATGAAAATGACTCCTCCTATACTGTTATGTACTGTGCATCTTCTGTTAGGCAGGCCCATAAGTAGAATAGGGAAACACCAGAATTGTGTTGCAGCAAAGAGAAGTCACATTGGAATCATCCACTGAGTTACCAGAACCTCTTAAGAATCTTTCAATGGGAAATGACCTTCACATGAGTTTTTGGAAGCCATGAGAACATGCATGTTTTGCATATCTTTTCAACTGACTTCTGAATGAATATTGTTGCGGAGGGAAAATTTATGCCTAAATGTATATGAAAACTCAAGATTCAGGGTCAAGTTAACCAGGGTCAGTTTTAGCTGGCTCGCCATTGTCTGCCTATAATCAGCATCTTAAGTTTGTGCTGGTTTATTTTATGGAATATTGTTAAGGTGAAGGTGTCAAAATATTTCAAATATTGAAATTGTTAAGGAGATATAGAGCACATACATTCTAAGTGCATGCATTCTAAGTTGTAAAGTGGCAATAGAAATCCTATCCCGTGACTTTTTGCATTATATCCATTAGAATAAATAAAGTAATTCACTCAAAGGTCACAGCTTTCCCTCACCTGAGTATGAAAGCCAGGTATGATCAGATATGGAAAACAGGGATAAGTGGTGGTGGCTATGTGCAGAAACGGATGTTCATCATCATTTCATCAACATCATCGAGTTATGTGACTATGTCAAAGAAAATTAAGTAAAGTTAATACATTACCCTTAACACTAAATCCTAGAAAGTCTGAATGGCATTCTGGGCAAAATATTTTTTCTCAAAACTTCAGGAGGGACTGGAAAAAAATTTTAATCTCTTTTAGCAATGAGATCTCAGAAAAAAATTACACTCTCAGTAGGATCATCATGTATTGCTGCAACACTCCTCCAAGAAGGGAAAATTGCTCACTTGGCATTTTAATTGTTGATAACCCAGTCCACATAATTAATTGTCAGTCTTCCCAAAGTTCTGTAGGATTGTATCGTAAGTTCCCGGAATAAATGCACCATGTTACATAAGCAAGGCATCAATACTTTGAACAAATGCATCAAAAAGCTTTCTGAGGATTTTCGTATAAGTATGCCAGTGATTCAAAGAGTGTCAAAAGCTGATAAAGTGAAATCATGCATAAAATATTCCACTGTATTGAAAAAAAAGTAAAAGTTGTAGTTAGCAATGAGTGTGAGAGTACAATTTAAGGAAGATACATTCACTACTGGAGTCTTTGCACCACTACCATAAATTAGAACATTACTCCAAGTTGAACCAGAAGTTCTCGACATGATTATACAACCAAGCCATGGTTTCACCCAAAAACCTCAGCTATCATTAAGTATCTTCCATGTTAGTTGACAGGTGAAGTGTGAGTTTATGAGTAGTTGATAGTACCATGAATGAAGACTTTAGATGAGTCCATAAAATTCTCAACTCTCTTATCCTTTCAAGAGTACCTCCCTACATCCTATTATGTTTTTGCAAAAACTCAGTTCCCACAATGCTGCAAAGGAACATAATAAATAACAACTGAATGCTGGAAATCACATATCATAGTCATTATCGTTCTAACTGGTTGTGCAAAGGGAAAATGTGTGTATAGACCATACAAGCATGTATACCCAGCAACTATCTCTTCAAATTTGTGTGCCTGCCATTCCCTATAAAGTTATGATAAACCACAAAACAAATACTTACTGTATCTGATAGAATGATTTTTGAGGGGTTAGTTTATATATTTGGCGATTTAGCTGTTATTTGGGGAGAAATGACTGTAAAGTTCAATCATTGTGTCTTATGTCAAATTTTCTGAAAAAAGCAATGCTAGTGAATCTCTTTCTAGTATGATTTCCCTCTTTCCCCTGAAAATATTACAGAGGTTGTGTCCCAAACTTGAAGATTTTCTATTTAAATGATTTTGCATTGACATGTATGGTTGATAGACATTTTGTTCTCATTGCCAACGTCAAATGAGGTGGGCATAAATTCAAAAGATTTGTAATTGGTCTCATTTTTAATTAATATTTCCTTGTAAATGATATTTGATTTTTATATTTGATATTTGATGATATTTTTATATTTGACATTTTGTATGCTATTTATCATAATAAATTTTTTTATTTTTTTTTTTAGGTATATGTAACTGCTGAAAGTAAATTTAATACCCTGGCTGAATTGGTACATCATCATTCCATGCACTCAGATGGGCTAATAACCCAGCTTCTATATCCCGGTCCTAAGCACAATAAACCAACTGTGTTCGCCCTTAGTCCTGGTGAGTTACTGAACTTAATTATGCACATGGACTAATATGATGTAGATTAGGAATGCTTGAGTTCAGGAATACTAGATAGCATGCTAGAAAAAGATCTATGGGAAATTAAGTTGAAAATGGCAGTAGGAATAATATACCTGCAGATCCTACGTACAGTAATTATGAAGAAGTAATTTGCCGCCTATTTAATAAAAGTAGGAGGTGAGATAATGAAATCACTTAGATTTTAAGATAATCAAGTAATAATAGTTAGTGAAACATCTACATAACTGCAGAGTACTTTCCAGGATCAATGCAAGAAGTATGGGTTGAAGATTAACCATAAGGAAATGGAAGTAATGAGATTCTAAAAGAAATTAAGAAAGCCAAGTTAAAAATTAAAGTTTTAGGGAATCAAAACATAAAGAGCAAGAAGGGAACACAGCAATTAGGAGTAGTTAAAAAATTTGGGCAGTATTTTGGAAGATAATGGATGTAGTTGCATTGATGGCCATCAAATAAGAAGTAAAGAAAATATTAGTGATGAGCTTGGTCCCAGAAGTACTGGACCCAACAAAGAAAACAAAAATTTTGGAAAAAATGTATTTATTTTTCAACTTAATCTCCTTTCAGCTCTGTACACTTTTCCCAGCGATGCTTAATAAGTTCGATACCATTTTTATAATAAGAACTGTCGTACTTCTCAAAATAGAAATTAACTGCTGACATCACTTTTTCATGGTTGGAAACCGTTTGACCACCGAGCCATTTTTTTAAGTTTGCGAACAGAAAATAATCCTACGGGGCTAAATCTGGCAAATAGGGTGCAAGAGGTAGCAGACTCACCCAGAGTAGAATCCAGTTCAGATTTGATATTGGTAGGGCTGAGACCTTTCAAATTAAAGTATTGTATTATATAATGATGACTAATTTTCTCCATTTTCACAAATTCACTGAAAAGGTTCGCTATTGATGGCTACCAAACAAATACTAAACAACGTGTCATCTTCAAACTTGTAACATATGCTTTATAGATTGCATACTTTCTAATGCAGTGATTTTTCAAACAACTACCTCCATCTCTATATCAGGCTGGGTACTTATGGGACCACCCTCGTGTTTAGTGTGGAGCTTAGGCTGTTTGGATTCAAAACCTGGTCTTTAAGGCAAGAGGATGAGTTGTGAGGATTCATTCAAAAACTTACTTCTAATAAGTAAAATCTATTGTTTTATAAAAGATATCCTGACCAGGTGGTTAAATCATAGGCATAGACAAATTTGAAATATTTCAATGATATTTCTTTGGAAAGGTGGAATGTAATGACTATGCTGCTAGAACTAATGAACTGGCAAACTGAAACTAGTAAAAGTGGGCTGTAAATTTAGTCTTTCTTCATAATCTTCATAAATAACTTTTAGTTCTAGTCATTATCATAATATATTCATCAAATACCTCGTCTATGAATTCATGTTCAACTAAATATGCTATGGGTTCCAAGTGGTTAAATCTAATTTTTTTTGTGTTCTTAATGAGTCTTATTTTCATTGTTTATGAGGAAAAATATTGATGAATATCATTATTTGTTTCACAGAACCAGATGAATGGGAGATTAACAGAACTGATATTGTGATGAAACATAAATTGGGAGGTGGCCAATATGGTGATGTATATGAAGCAATATGGAAGAGGTACAATATGACAGTGGCCGTGAAAACTCTGAAGGTGTGTAATTTCTATGTCAGTTAAAATGTCTTGGTAGATTTAAATTTGGGACATCTTTACTTATACTTTAAAATTTTTTATTTATTCTTCAGGAGGATACAATGGCTTTGAAAGATTTCTTGGAGGAAGCAGCCATAATGAAAGAAATGAAGCATCCAAATTTAGTACAACTCTTAGGTAAACTTAATTTTTCATTATGATGATGATGTGCTATTGAAAGAATGTTTACTATCATATCTGTCAGCGATGTGAAGTAGTTATTTAAGATCATAATTTTGTTGTTTAATGGGAATGAAGGTTGAAAAAATTTTGCAAATAATTTTTTCTTTTTCATTTTCCCAAAGGTGTCTGCACTCGTGAACCACCGTTTTACATTATTACTGAATTTATGAGTAAGGGTAACCTCTTGGATTATCTACGTAATGGAAGTAAGGAGCAGATAAATGCTGTTGTTCTTATGTACATAGCTACACAAATAGCTAGTGGTATGAGTTATTTGGAAAGCAGAAATTTTATTCATAGGTAAATAAAATAATATAGTGAAGTGTTTTATTAAAATACAAGCCAGGAAACTGGAATAGGTGTATTGTATCAAGTACAGACCAATCTTGTTTAATGCAGTGTATGTTCCTCTGGTCTTATATGTCTTGATTTCAGTTAGGTTATGGTTTTCACCTTAATTCAGTATCTTTTTTATGCTCTTTTACAGCTATCTTATAAGTATTTTAGTGCTATAGTTTGGATGCATTAAACATTGGAAAAAAGTTTTTAAACACTTTTTCAACAATTTTCAAAGTCAAAATGTACTGTATGGTCAGAGAGGTAATTGAATCTTTCCTATAAAAACAGATTTGATATGCATTGTAGGGAGACTTCTTTTCTGATTTATTTACTGATAGACGAGTTAACGAGGCATGGTAGAATGATTCAAGTATGAAAATATGTAAATAATTCTATAGTTGCATATAAATGTTGGTACACGTGTTCCAAAACTACAATGTCTTTTTTGAAAAAATGTTTGCTGTTGAGTAAAAGAAGAGATTTAGATTGATGTAGAAAATAGCATAAAGCAAAGAGCCTGTGATGTATGTCTTAAGTGCACAAATATAATTTTCATAGCTCTCACTATAAAGTATGAAATATAATAGGGCAGCAAATGGCAATTTTTGCCATCCATTGAGAGGTAGTCAATCTTAAATTGATGGTAGATTAGCATAAGTATTTTTAAAAGCTATTCTCTTTTCACAGGGATCTTGCTGCCAGAAACTGCCTTGTTGGAGAAAATCATCTAGTTAAGGTTGCAGACTTTGGCTTAGCTAGGTTAATGCGTGATGATACTTACACGGCACATGCCGGAGCCAAATTTCCTATTAAGTGGACAGCACCTGAAGGATTAGCTTATAACAAGTTCTCCACTAAGGTATTTATTATGATAGTAACACCATGGACATCATGAACAATAGACTGTAAGTTGCTGTAACTCTGTAGGGTCTCATGTCATTCCCCATAAAATTTAATTTTTCTGCACTTCTCCAGATTAAGCTTGCTGGTCAATGATCTAATCCTAATTACCTGTTAAATTTTGTTTACCTGTAAAAGGTTTTGTGATGTCCATATTAAATGAGTTTGTAACTTTCCACAGACTTAGTACAAAGACAGAAATAAAAAAAGTAGACTAAGTATATTTGTGATGAATTTAATTTACATGGTGAAAATGTTGTCAAAGCTCATGTAACTGAGACAAACTAAATGAAAAGTAGCCCCATTTGCATTTTTAACACACACACGGTCAAGGCTTGTAAATCAACCTTCATCTGATTGGTTCAAACTTTTCTCTTATATTTGCCACAGTAAATGACGTACACATTCAGTTTTAAAGTGCAATTACTTAGAAATCAACTGTATATAATTATGAATTCCCATTTTCAGTCTGATGTTTGGGCCTTTGGTATTCTCCTGTGGGAAATAGCCACGTATGGCATGTCTCCTTATCCTGGTGTGGACCTCACTGATGTTTACCACATGTTGGAAAAAGGTTACAGGTGAGTACAAAGAGAATGAAAGTATAGTAATTGAGAAAGTAATTGAGGTAAGAATTTTTTTTGAGTAATTTTGTATATGTTTGGAGATATAAGAATGGCATTAAGAATCTAGTATATTTAAATAAGTAAATCCCCATTTAATCATTATAGACAATAGATTACTATGAAAGATAGTTATACAGAGTGCAGCCACATAACTTCCTTTTTTGAAAGCATTTTGCATTTGAAAAAAGGAAGTTATTTTGCTGCACCCTGTGTTGTTATAATTGATGGAAATTGGCAATGATTAATAATTGCTCTTGAGATGATATGTGGTACTTTTGTAACATCATATTCTCTGAATGTAATCCTTCACCCTTTTGGGCTGGTGTTATCGGATATATGCAAAACTTAGTCTCATAACTGCCATTTCTAATCATTGTGATCATACTATAAAAATTAATTAAGGAGCTAATAGACTAAACTAACTCTCTTCAGAATGGAAATACCTCCTGGTTGTCCACCAAAAATCTATGAGCTGATGCGCCAGTGTTGGCAATGGAATCCTTCTGACAGGCCAACCTTCCAAGAAATTCATCATGCTCTTGAAAATATGTTCCAGGAATCCAGTATTACTGAAGGTAAGAATATGTTCTAATTGAAAAATACATTTATTTTATTTTTTATTTGTTCGTAAAAGTTGTATTTTTATAAAAAAATAAAAGTATTTCTTCCACAATATTGCCAGTAAAAATTGGCACATGTAACAAAGCATAGAATCAGAGATATCCTTAAAAACTGATATTTTGTTAATACTATTAACTCTTGATTATCCTTGTGCAGATTATCCTTTTTTTCTCTGATCCCAGCACTTCAAAATTTTAATAAAATCATAAAGATAGTTAAATGCTTTGAAACTTCAATGTACTTTATGACAAATACAAATTTGACATGCCCTGGTTTTCATAAAAGTTTTTAATTTCACAAAATCAAAAGTTGTCAAAAGTAAGTAATGTTTTAATTTTGACATTTTTGAACTATTCATACTTTCCCTTTATTATTTCACTAACTTTCATCAGCCCTGAGAATTCCATATTCTCTTTTAGAGGGAGCAAAGACTTAGTTTTACTATGCAACAAATAAATCATTAACGATTTACAAGGCATTATTATAAATCTGTATCATATGACAAATATGAATCTGCATTAGCGATCCTTGGCCAAAAATTGTCTTTTGTCAGTCATTTCTTTTTCCTGAATACATGATTGTTTTAGCTTTCTGGGGAAAATACATTCTGCTGATGACTTTAAGATAGTGTTACGATGTTCTTGTGAAACTATAATTCCACCTTTCTAAAATTACTGAAAAACTGAAGTTATTAACATGGAGTGAGAAAAGGAGTTTCTATATATATCTTTTTATGTCACGAACATATTTTCCAGATATTTTTAGTTATCAGTGTTTTTTGATTATCCTTGGGTCATTGTGCATCCATTAACATGGATAATTGAGAGTTTACGTATGTTTATTGAAGTGCCTCTGCCCTTGTAATTCAGTTCCAGGTTCCTTTTTTTCATTCGACAATTAAAATAAGAAATTAGATAAAGAAATTAATTAAGATAATTATGGGTATGGACAAATTTTAGACAAATTATTGATAAAAGAATCATTTTTCATTCCTTGAATTGAACTTTTCACCAAACAAGGTATATTTTTAATAGATCCATTGCCAAAACACAGCTGCATGTTTGATTCCTTCTTAACTTGACACTAAATACCATAAAACAAAACATAAAAACCAACCATTTTTTCAACTCAATATTTCTATGACTTCCCTTTATTTCATCCAACATGCCTAATCTTTCCCTTCTTCTAACTCTCACACGTTTAACTTTCTCCTCTCTCAAAATATTTTAAAGATACCATTGCTTCTTGAACAAGAATTTTTCATAATTTCATTAAAATGTTTTATTTTCTGTTTGGCACAAGTAATATAAGACAAATATTGTAACCCAGTTCAGCATAAAAATTACATGTTTATTCATTTTTCAGAGGTGGAGAAGCAACTCCAAGGTGGCACCCCTCAACTTTCTTACAAGAAACCCCATGGGGGAAGCACGGGCAATATTCATGGCATGGTTGTCATGTCAGAGCAGATGGCTTCTACCGGTGTTGTCAATGGTAAGTTTTGTTTTTCTTGAAATGTTTCACGACTGAAACTATTTTTATTTCTAGCTGTGAAAATACCAGAAATGTATGTATTTGTATGTTTGAATGGCATCACTTATATTTCTTATTTTAATGTCTATCAGTAATTAACTGAGATTTTGAACACTTGCACTAGCTTATCCCTGTATTCAATATTACATTTGAATAAGTAAGGCTAAATTCAATGAAGATATGCTATTGATAATTGCATAAAAAGGATTAATGAAGGCTTTAAAAATGGAAAAAATCTATTGCAATGAGGATTTAAAAAATAAGTCATTAAAAACTAGGAAGATCTAGTAAAAATATCCTAGATATATGCCTGCTTAATAGCTGGGTAGGGATGAAGTGATGTGTACTCATACATTTAATTAATCATCTGAATTTTATAAATCCTCCAGCATATTTTTATACATGCTATGACATGGTTGCATTGCAATGTGACTAGTGATAGTAATCTACAAAATAGAGTTGTAGAATATCAAATTTTCAGCTTGGTGATTGGCTTACCCTTTTCATATGGACTAAGTGAAATTTTGATTTGGAAACTGGCATTAATACAGGAAGTTCAATAATATAGAACTCCAGCCACCTCACATGATTTAAATTCACTGTTGTATTGGAAAGTTGAAAATGGAATGGTGCAGAAGTAACTTGATGAACTCCACAATATATTCTATCTTGAATCATATGGACCAATTACTGATGGATATTAAGATATTCAAGTAATAATTGTAATATTAAGTAATAATTGTTCAAGTAACCTTTTTAATCCCATCCTTTAAATTAAAATCTGTTACTTGTTTTTTTGATGCTCTGAATGAAGCTGTAGTGGTTAGTTACTTTATAAAGATTGCTGACTCTCTCAGTGAGGGAAAATACCATTAGTCTTGATATCACCATTGTATACAAATACATGAAATTATTGAATGAGTCCATAATGCATAATTGCTTAATGCTAATTTACTGTGTGTGTGAAATTTCTGCTATTGGTAAGTGAATATTCAGAGGAAAAGTCTTACTGATAATTGAATTAAGTCAATAGTATGTAAAAACTGTTATTTAGAAGTTTTTATAATTCAGTTACTGTTGTAATTAAAAGTTTGTTTTTCTCAGTTAATCTCAATGCGTTAACAAAAAGACTCACATTCACCATAATAGATTGAATGTGGGCAAACCCAATTTGTTGTTATGGCTATTTATTTTCAGAAATTATATGCAAGGATATGTTATGAAGCATGGTACCAAAAGAATATTTTTTAGCATACTGCAAAAATGGCATATCATGGAATATTAGTCCATGTCTCAGAAAGAACTCGCACTACTAAAATAAAATATCCTGTAAAAAATCCTGGCTCATTTGCAATCCTGGTTTATGGAAAAAAATTGATGCATTTTCAGATGGCGCTGTAAGTGTATTGTCCACATTCACGGGACCTGTCTCATCTAACAAAGGGAATCTTGTTCAACTAAGGAGACCAACCAACAGGAAAGGAAAGCAAGCACCGGCTCCACCAAAGCGTACCAGGCAAGTGCTTCCTTCTCTTTATACTGTGATGATTACTACATTTTCTTTTTTTAAAGAAGTTACAACATAAAAATTTACAAATGAATTCATAAACTGTAACACATGTGTTTTGTTCTTAAAAACATTGGAGTATGGCATAAGCAGAATAACATAATGCAAAATCTAAACCAATATCTACTAGTAAAATGGAATTGGAAATAAAAAGTCATATTTCATGCTGAGGTTAAAATAATCAGTTGATCACATGCTCTTCTTACTTGACATCCCACATCTACTTGATGCCATTTTTTCCTTTCTTCCTTTGATTTTAATGAATTTTTTATGAATTTATTTCCTCATGAATTGTAATAAAAATCAATGTTGTTGTGCTCTCGTCATGTGGTTGCCTATGGTCAAAATCAAATGAAATCACCAAATAACTGACCTGCTTGATGCGGAGCACCTCATTTTAGATAAATGTCAGGATAGGTTGTGTTTTACGCAGGTTTACATTATATTTTTTTGAGTTTGATTATATATAGCTCATTTCTCTCAATCACACTATGTATTTTGTAAATTTATTTGAAACTTATGCATAGGTATTCCATTTAAAGCTTTATTATTATAACCGTAAACTTAAAATCTGACTAACATATCAGTCCCTAAGGGGATGTGGTGTTGAATCAGATTCATTCACACATTGCCGGCGAAGTTCATTGTTCATTTCACTGATGTGCATCTTTTCCCCAGACTGCAGAGACTATCACCTTGGAATCTTTTGGGTGTTTGTTTTTAAGTTTGCCATATGCATTGAAGTGGACCCTTCAGATTCATTTCATGATGCTAAAAGACCATTGAATTCATCACATCAGACCATATTCTATTTTGGTGCTGTGATCTTGCCTTAACTTAGCTAACTGATCTCAAGAAGTTTTTACACACTCAACACTATCCTGAGTCACATAATGCCCATTAGTAATTAAAATATTTGTCAGGTTTTAATGATATTTTCCAGATTTGTATCAAAAATGAATCTTTGATAGAACTATATCGGTACAGGTCTCAGAAATATTTACAATACTAGTTGTTTTGTCCTTGACAAGGTTGGATACATTGAAATAAATAAAATAATAATATTAGTAAATAAATGAATTAAGATTGGAACAAATAGAAATAAGATTGCTAAAGGAAATACTCCCCACTGTGTACCGCCTTAAAGCTTCATGCAATTTTAAGCCATTCCCTTCTTATTCTGAGCTGCAAAATTTAATGTTTACATTTAACTTTAATTCTTAAACAAATTGCATACTCTTTCAATGATTTGAAATATTAGGCACACGCTTTGGGCTGGTTGCTCAATGTGTGTCATTTACATATAAGAAGTTTGCAAATAAGTTACTCTGGAAATAATAAAGGAATATGTATGGATCATCTGTAAAAACTTTCCTGCGACTGTTGCTTATAGAAAATTCTACTCCCTTAAGCAGGGAAGAAGTTGGTAACATTCCCCATTTAACGGTAATTCTAACTGTAGAAAAAGTTTAAGAAGTATTCCTAAAATTCATATTTCAGTTTATTAACTTTTGGTAATATTTTATGAAATTATAATTAAATGCTGATGTGGAAAAAAAGGAGCGGGATGCCAAAGTAAAGGAGGGCATTAAGTCGTCATAGTGGTGTTACCAAAATCAGTCATAATGATTTTGCTGTCGCAGGTTTTGCTGTTATGAACTTATTCAGTCATAGGTTAGAAGATTTGGCAAAGAACAAGTAGTCATTCATTTAAAGATACATGTATATTTTTTGTATGCTGTAGTTTTGATGAATAAATTAAGTGGTAGTTGCAGATTGCAGCTACAGCTTTGAGAATTGGCTTGCTGACTGAACTTTTGCAGTCTGCTTTCTTCTTGCAGTTCCTTCCGGGATAGTACCTATGCTGACCAAGAGATCCTGACCAATGAGGCTCCAGAAGACGCAACAGACTTAAATGGTATTGATAAGATATTTGAAGGTATCTTTTTTTCTTTCCTCTCTCTTCTGAACATTTTCTCTTTTAAGTATCTTGCTGTGCTGCTGCATACTAAACCCTGATTTTATTAATGGTATGTTTTTGTGTTTGTGCTTGTACAATGCTTTACTTGAACATCAGTCAGATATGACTAAACTTCTGGCTATGCTTGTTTTGGAATTTATTTTCTCATCAGAATTGAAAATTTCACCTTTGAGTAATTGCAAATGGAATTCGGCTTCAGAAAGAGAAATGTAATCAGTGAGAGAGGTTGGAAAGTATTATTTTCTCTCTAATTTTGTTGCATGAAACTTAAGGTAGTGAAAAGTCTTGCAAAGGCATATGCTTTTCGTGTCCATTGTTGCTTTTGATTGCTGAATATGTTCTGCTGTGGTAGAATGGCTGATTATTTATGAGCTAAGTAAGGAAAACTGCATGTTGCACTCGCATATTGCTTTTGCTTATTGTGATTGTGAACTTCTGATGTTCATTCCAATAACTTCTTAACTTGATATTTTTGTGTAAGTCACTGTAAGAATTTAATCAGTCTTAATAATTTTTTCATAAAATTAACTCTGTGTATTGTACCTGTTGTTATCTTGAAATTGAAATGCTTCAGTGACACTAGCAAATAATATTGATTTATGTTGTCAAAGTTTAATGTGCTCATCTAATAATTTTGAAAATTCACTTTTATCAGGTATCACACGAGATCTTCAGTGCCTAACAGCCAGTAACAAGGGCGATAGTGAAAGTGATCTACAGGACCAAACACCAGACACTGATGATTCTGGTGGAGCCCACTCTTATCCAGAAGTGACTGGGGCATTCTTCCCATCATCCAATGCCACTCCAGCCCAAACTTCGTCATCCTTCAAGAGAGCCCCACCCATAATGGGTAACCGTGGTCTTGAGCAGAGGGGGAAGAAATCAAAGACCTACCCTCCAAAGGAATCCTCTGCATTTTCTTCCACCACTTCTACGGTGTCAAGCACCACAACCACCTCTACTGCCATCACTCGTGGGTCACAGCAGCAGAAAGTTCAGGTGGCTGCCCTGGAAGTGCAAAATGTCAAGCGTGCGATTAACAGATATGGGACCCTCCCGAAAGGTGCTCGCATTGGGGCCTATCTGGAGTCTCTGCGCCAGAGTGGGCTGGCACCACCTGTCCCACAGCTCACCAGCCAGGATGGGCCCACCAATGAAAATGTGGGCATAGATAGAATCAGGAGACGTCAGGGTATGGAAGAAGGGGTTGGGGCAGTTGATGACCGAATTCCAGTCAGTGGAGCCCTCACCAGTGACAACACGAACCACATAATGGGTGAAGAGCCAGCTCAGCCGCAGATGCCAACTAGCCAGCGTCCCCGAACGAACATCAGAACGCAGCCTCAGATGATACGAAGCAATTCCTCCGGAGGTGGTTTCCATCACCCTCCCCAGCCACCATCCTCGCCCACCGCCTCCAAGCACCACCACCACCATCATCATCATCACCACCACCACCATGCGCACTCAGGGCCCAGGACGTGCTCTGCCATGCGTGGAGCCGTCAATCAGAGCAGCAGAGGAACCGCAACCACCTCGTTCCGGACGGGAAGCCCATCTCGCACCACCCCAGGGCACAGACCCACCTTGGCTGACCTTGACTTTCCTCCTCCCCCACCAGATCTCCCACCCCCTCCGGAGGAGTTTGACAATGAGCTTCCCCTCTCCCCCGAGCCTCCACCCCCACCATCAAGCGGAAGAGGTTTCCCCCGTCAAGACGAGGAAGCTTCACCCAGCCCTGAGCGCCGGCGCAGAGCCGGTTCAGCAAGTATGGCGGGTAAGCCTATACCATCACCACGTGCCACTCGCAAAGCTACCACATCTGAGAGTGGGGACAATGGGCGAGGGAAAACTAGCAGGTCAAAGGAATGGGATGGCAAGTGGTCTCCAGGCATGGGTCCACGAGACTGCTACCGGGAATCTGATCCATCCCTCCGTGGCTCCCCAGAGAGAATTGATGAAGAAGATAGGGATGTGGCCTTGTCAACTCCTGATGTTAAGAACACAGAACCCTCAGTAGTTGAGGCAAGTTCGCGATTTGGAGTGAGCTTACGACACCGAGAACCATCAACTGACTCTTGCGGTAGCACCCGTTCTGAAGATCTCCCCGGAATCAGCAGCCATGGGAAACTGGGAAGCAGGCCCCGTGACAGACCACCAAGCCCACCCCGTTCTGGTAGTAGTCCCACCTCTCCATCCAGTGATGGCCCTTCACACCACACGGTGGCGCTGGAGGCACTTCCCCCTCCACCATCTCCACCAGAGAGGAGCAATGTGGCCTCCAACAGTGAACCGTATGACGAGTCTCGGGATGAGGATGGACTCAAAAGAAGTGGCAACAAGGCATTTAAACCCGCGCATCCAAGCATGAAGGAAATGTTGGAACTTAAGCTAGTGGCTGAGATAAAGGAGAGAGCAGATCAAAAGTTTGGTCGTACGATAAAGGATTTTCGAGCCATTGATGGAGACACATGCTCTTTGCAGTTGGCTCCATCATCACCTCAAGACCCTGCATCACAGCTAGTCTTGGAGCTTTCAGAAGGTATGTTGCTAGACACTGGCCTAAGGTCATCCAGCTCCTCTGAGACCAATCAGTCTAATCAAGCCACTTCAGCCTCACCCTGGAGTGGGAAAAGCCCCCCACCCCCACCACCTGTGGACTCAAACTCTAGTGGAGACAAGGCTATTGTCTCATCCCCTGTGGACTTTAAGGCAAACCTCAGAAAGACAAGCTGGCCTAACAAGTCAGTTGTGGAAAGTAGTGGGATAACCAAATCGGAAACACCCCAGTCAGACTTTAAGGCACAGCTGAAAAAGTTTGAAACTGTAAGGAAATCAGGTGTATCACCTGTAAGTAGCAATTTTAAGGATGAATCTAGTGGGGATAGTACTGGGCCAATCATTGATTTTAAGTCAAGGTTAAGAAAGGTTGAGAGCTGTGGAGACAAGGGATCAGATAGTTTGAAGAAGAATGATGGTTCAACTGGAATGAAAGAAGATGCTGACGATGAAGTGGAAGTGAATGAATCTGTTTCGAGGGGTCAGGGAGGTGAGCGGAGGCGTAGCTTAGCCAAGAGTTTGGAGGGAGATCATGAGGAGGATGAGAGTAAAAAGAGAGATAGCACGTTGAGTGCCCATAGCCTGGACAGTGGGAGTGGTGGGGGAGGTTGCTCCCCTCCTCGTCTTGATGAAGTGGGGGAGGATAAGCGAAGGAGCACAGGCAGCATCAGCAGCCTCAAGAAGCTTTGGGAGAGCAAGGATTCAGCAATAGGTTTGGAAGGTGGCACTGGCAATAGCTGCCCTGGAAGCCGTCCAGATTCAACCTCTAGTGGTCATGTAAGCCCAAAAGCAAAGAGGATAATCGAGGGATTCACCCATAAAAGTTCCAACGAAGATTCTCCCGTGATTGAGGGCTCAAAGAGCAAAGGAGAGAGTGTGTTGGTGATGTCTGCTGGGGAGAAGGTTCAGGTGGAGAGGGTCGAGCCAGAAACTGTGGATGACATAATGAAAACAAGTATTGGTACAGGAGATGGTTGTCCAACAGAGAGTCCACCTCCAAAGCCTTTAACTCCTGCCCCTCCAAGGGTGGAGAAAAGGGTGTGGCCCCCACCTCCTGGTGCTGGGAATGATGAGAAGCCGGCAGTACCCACTAAGCCCCCAGTTAAAGCTGTAAAGCCCCTTATACCAGCGGGATCCAAGCTTTCTGCCATATATGCAACCCCCAACATGCCTTCAGTGGGGAAACCATCAATACCAGCTGGTAGAGGAAGTGCCATCAACACTGCTGGGGAGGACAAAGAGGACAGTGGGGTCACCACAGGTGGTGGGATAGGCATCTCTACAGGGAAGGATAAAAGGCGATTGTCAGATAAATCATCAACTGGGGGGAGGGAAAACATAGTAGAAATATCAAGAGCATTGGAAGCCAGCTTATCATCAGTTCGTAGTGCTCCATCTGCAAGTGCCTCAGCTTGCTTACAGCTGTCAGACAAAGTGGGATTGCTCTACTCTTCTTGTGTAGGGTTAGCAGACACTGGCAGTGGGGTGAGTGGAAGCAGGTTCCAATACCGTGAATTGCTGACAAGATTGGAGCAACAGGCAAGACAGCTGCGTTCAGCCGGGGCTCGGAATTCAGACGATAATGCTCGATTGTTTGCCGAGGTTCAAAACACTGTGCGTGATGTTGTGAATGCAGTTCAGCGGTAGATGTGATGTATGCATGTGGGATCTGAGATTTCTATAGTCAAAAAAAATAAAACAAAAATGTTTGCACTGCCTTTCATCTCATCGGCTGATCCAAATTCCTCCTAAAACTGTGCACACTATATTGAAGCCCGAGGTGTTATAAAGTCAGTGATATTAGTAAATTTTCTAAGTGTTCATTTATATTTGTGATTGCTTGCAAGAGTTCTGATAATTGCATTGAAACATTAGTTCAATTTCATACAGGCTTTAATTTTTTTTTAATCATGATGACCAATTTTTAAAAAGGACATTTTTTTCACAAAGCATGTATGACAGTGTATGATTTCAGAGATCTAAACTCCATTCAGATTTTTTTCAGGTACCGATTAACAATTTGTTGAAGTGTTAAATTATTGTCATATTGTAATCACTGACTCGGTTTTTGGCCGTGGTCAGTTTGTGCCTCAAACATGAAAGACACCTGGGAGTTTGGTTCTATTTCGAACCAAGGTGTTTAACCTCCTTTATTCAGCAGAATGGATATGGACATAGTAAGCAAGCAAGCATGCCTCTCGGTGGTATGGGATTTGTGGGATAGAGTAGCCTTGGCAGGTATTTACTAATATTTTTGTGATCCCCAATCCCAGTTTTCTCCACCTGTGATATGTTGGTTTATGCATGACAAGTTAGGTGCTCAAGTGATGTGTACGAGTTTTTACTCTGCTTGTGCGTCGCTACTGCCTTGGTGGCTTGAAGGATGATCAAAGTGTGTATGTTCCGTATGTTGTCCCAAAGGATGCAAAATATTTTTTAGGATCCTAAAAATAAAACTTGCTTTTTTATTTTATACAGAGTACAAGTGCTACCCAGTTCAGCTCTGTTTAACGCTTTTGAGCTAGTCATTGAAGTGTGGGTGGTTGGAGGGCTGATGACTGATTCACAGTCCTATAATGAAAATAACCTTTAAAAATTTTATAATTACCTTCTGTTTTTACATGTATAATAATTTAAGGCACACATGGAGGTCTTTTTCTGATAAGAATCTCCAGAGAGAAAATATTGGATAATTATTGTGGGTAAAAAAGTTATGATGTTGAAAAAGCCTGGCTTTATATGAAGTTTACTAAGATTGTGCAATTTCCACCTATGATGCTCAGCAGAGTTGGTTTTTAAGGTAATTGTGTATGACTGATTAGTTTAGGATGATCTGTCTTCATCTGAAATGCTTCTTGTTTCCTCGTAAGAGGTAAAAGGTAATGAAATTGTGAAGGAAAAATTATTTGATCATTTATAACCATGAAATAATTTTCAGTGAAGGTGAGAGTTTGATGGCTTGAATGAGAATATATCAGAGGATGTGTGTGTGTGTGTGTGCATAATGTGGATATGTGTGTGCGTGTGTGAATGTGTGTATTTGAAACATTGGGAGAATTTCTATACTTATCTGTCATCTTTATCATCCAATGAATTTCAGCTCAAATTTTTTTGTATCGTGTCACAGAATAAGTTATCATACACCATTATCACGTTATTGTGTTGAGAAAATTTCTCAAATTTGCTTTAATCATTCCTCATATTTATTTCTTCATCAATAAAAATATTGTGCTATTGAAAAAGGAACAAAAATATCTTTTTAATTGATTCTTTTTCTTTGTCACTATCTTTCTATCTTGTCCATAAAGGAACAAAAATATCTTTTCCATGAATTGATATTTTTATCTTCATCTTCTCTCTCTTTCTATTCAATGACATGTTCCTTTTTTATTCTTGCTCTAAATATTTTTTAAAGAATTGTTTTTCTTCCTTATTTTACCAGGTTGGCATCGTTTGCACTCAATTGTTGTTTCTATAATGTTCCTTTTACTGTAATTGTGCTCTTTTTGACTAAAACACAGTAATGTGAGGTATAAAGTCAGTAATAAAATGTAACAGTGGTGTGGTACTAAATCATGACACCTGCTCCAATTAAAAATGGAATAATATTTGCTCACAATGCACATGCTATAGTTAATTAATTTATTTCATTGTTAGTCATATCTGGTTTATCTAAAGACACACTGAAATGAATTAGGCCTATGATTCAGTCTTGAATTAGAAATTTATTTTTTTAATGTGCATGCCAATGGTCTGTGCCATTTGCAATGTGATATTAAAAAGTAATAGTATATTTGGTTTGAGTTGTTTGTTTTGTCATTATATCAAAACGGCAATTAGTCAGATTTAGTCATTTCAATTAATTGTATATAGTGTATTATTTATTTGGTTCCTCCCTGGTTTTATGCTTCTCTAAATGGAGCATGTATGAAAGAGCATAACTGCTCTGTGAATGTGCGTATGTCCTTTTCCTTTTATGAGGTTTTCTGACTATCAAAAAAAATATAACCTTCCCAACTGCAACTTTAGGCTATGGTGTCATTGAAATTGGTATTGCTTTGCCTCATGTAATGAGCCTTGGCCAGTTTAATTCTTGTGATTAACTAAGAATATTTAATTTTTTCCAGAGAAAATGTTGATTTGAGGCCTTGGCAGAGATAGATGATAATGCTCTTTTGCACTCATTTGAAATGAGGCATGATCAATACTAATTCCCTTGTACAGCCATTTTTTCATTTGCCAGAACTGTGACAAATTATCCTGCCACATGGCTATCGATTGGTCCATTGACTCAAGGGTGGTTTCATTAACCTTTGAAGAGGGTATTGTTTTGGCTTTGAAAGGTAACTTAATATTATTTTAAAGTGCTTTTGTATTATATCTAGGTGAATCTATGGCAGATATGATGCTATAATGTTTAAAAAGCCATACTATTTGTAATCTTGTAAAAAAAAACTGAAAACTTTTAGAGACAGAAATTATTTTGCAAATTACGTATGTTTATTTTATCGAAAGACTCAATTTATTGGTTAGAAAGTCCATTATTCCATGAAAAGATATCCATTTATGATATCAATCTTGTCAGATAATCGCCTTGTTTTAAAATTTTTCATTTGGAAAATTTAGTGACAATGACAATGTTTTTATACTGTAATTTACCCATCCCTTACTGAAATGTAATACATAGCACTTTTGAACTGTCATTCTAGAAAAGTGGATACACGTACTAAAATTGTAATATAGCAAATTTTGGTAAGGAAACATCACTCCTATTTGTTGGCTTTTTTATATTTTGTTGTATGTTATTTGTATATTGGTGCATACAAATGTACAGGCAAGAATGTGTTCCTCTTTACTGTGTACTTTCTGTATGAATGTTTGTAAAATGAATTTCGAAATATAGAGCTCTAGTACATTGATAAAGCTTTTCAAACTCATTTATCAATACAGTTGTCTTTTATGTACATAACATTAACATCATTGACGTTAATAGTTTTGATATTGGGTTGCTCTAAAGTAATTTCATGTTCACATGTCTCTTTTCATTATGTTAGATGCAACTCTAATTGAGCTTACTTATGAGCTCTTTCATGTGTAATTAGCTTCATCCTTCCAAACCAAAAGATTGCATGAATGCATTCAGTATGTGAATGCATAATTATTTTTCAGAATACTTGGAGCATAAGTTTTATGGCTTAGGAAATCTTGAACCTAAGACTTTGTGCCCAAAATTATTTTTATTAGTTAAAATTATACACAAACTTCAGAAGAAAGTTGTGTGTGGCAGTTCAACATTAATTGCAAAGCATTTTACCTGGATGTTATTATATCATCAAGTTCAATTAAGAGTATTAATGTAGAATTGAAATTTTAATTTATACACTAAAGGAAATGAATAACTGTGCATACCAATAAATTTGTTCATAGGCTTTGATCTTTCCCTGAAACTCTTATTAGATGTAATTTCAATGGGCTTCTTCCACTTCAAAAATTCTATGTTTAAACACACACACCCCACAATCCACTAAAAAGATGAGTGCCAGAAGGTGCAAGCACTAGATGGAGAGGGCACAGGATGAGGGAGTGTTTAAAATAGAGGGAAATGCAAAAAAAACATGATTCTATTTATTGCTTTTAATTTATTGTACCATTATTTGAATTCCTATAAATTCACAATATGTATACATAAAACATTTCATGATCTATCTATTGTAGATTAACCTAAAGGAACATAAACTTGGTTACAAACCATCAACCCTGAAGACAATGCATGAGTCGGCCATTGAAACATCAGCCAACGTGGAACCCCTGACCCTGTGGAAGACCCAAGAATCCTTCATGAAACTTTGTTATGTTTAAAAATTCAGTGTATAAAACTGAAAATTAAGAGGTGTGTTAAAAAAATAATGAGAATTTTAACTTTTCAGACAATAATATTTATTTATTATTATACAGTGATGTTGTCACCTACAAAGTAGTCCCCATAGGAGATTATGCACTTGTGCCAGCGCTTCTTCCAATTCCTGAAACACTTCTCAAACTCGATCTTTGAGATAGCCTTTAGTTCCGTCAGCGATGCGCTTTTAATATCATCTACGGCTGTAAAACGATGGCCCTTCAAGGTTCTCTTAATTTTTGGAAATAGGAAAAAGTCACACTGAGCCATATCTGGTGAATATGGATGCTGGGGCATCTTTACAGTATTGTTTTTGGCCAAAAATTCATGAACAAGCAATGAAGTGTGAGCTGGTGCATTATCATAGTGCAAAAGCTATGAATTGTTTTTCCACAGATCCAGGCATTTTTTTTGGATTGCTTCACGCAAATGGTGTTAAACTTGTAGGTAGTACTTCTTGTTGACTGTTTGACCTGTCCGCAGGAATTCATGATGCACCATGCCATTAAAATCGAAATTGAAGAACACAGGGAGCATAACTTTCACGTTCGACCGCACTTGTCGAGCCTTTTTTGGTCTTGGCGAGCCAGAATGCCTCCACTGGGATGATTGAACCTTAGTTTCAATGTCATATCCATAAACCCATGTTTTTTCACCTGTAATTATAAGTTTCAGTAATTCTGCATCATCGTTTACTTCATTTAGTGACTCCTGAGCAACTTCCATTTGCTGCTGTTTTTGTTCAAATTTCAACAATTTTGGAATGAATTTTGCTGCCATGCGCTTTATACCCTAAAAATTGGAAAAAATGTCATAACATGATCCAATCGATATGCCAACATCATCAGCGACCTCTCTAATTGTGATTTGGTCATCGTTCATAACCATTTCTTTCACTTTTCCCACGTTTTCATTGATTGTTGATGTGCTGGGGCATCCAGGGCGTTCGTCATCTTCAAGGTCTTCACGGCCTTCTTGGAAACATTTATATCACTCGTAAACTCTTGATTTACTCATAGCAGACTCACCATTGGCCTTTGTTAATATTTCACACACTTTGTTGCACTTTATTTACGCAAAATATGTTGCAAATTCTTTGATCCATTTCTTTTAACAAATGAAAATCGCCGAGCTCATAAAAGACATCTAACGTTAGTGGCTGTCACAGTCCACAATGAAAACAGCTGAAAGTTTTGTCATACCTCAGGGGCATGTATACCAACATAATAAGAAAAAGTTGGACAATCAGACTCTCCAAGCCTGCGAAATGAAAAAATTCTCGTTATGTTTTGAACACACTTCGTCTGTTGAAGAATGTATTTACTTACATTTTTGAGTAATGGATTGATACATTCCAAGAAACTGTGGGAGATGCTGCAGTAGTAACTTTTAGCAGAGTCATTCGCTAATGTGCATTTCAATGTAACAATTTCAGTGTAAAAATCATTCGCCTTGACCAAGATATGAACCCAGATCCCTCGATGTCTGGCTGAGTGTTTTAGCCAGTTAAACTATTGAGGCGTCCTCTTAAAATCCCAGTCAAGGCGAATGATCTCACTCTGAAATCGTGGCATTGTAATGGATTGATCTTGAAGCAACATTTTATTTATGAAATGAATTTAAAAATTCCAACCATATGCTCATATTTCTTTTTAAAAAAATAATCATATTATCATTTCCAGGTGTTTTGAGTTGGCTCACATTAAAAAAGTGTAAGGTGAAGGGAACTTAATTTGACTAAAATCATTTGTAGAAAAACCAACATCACATTTGCCATGTGATTTCTACTGAATGGTGTAAATTTCAAACTATGCATTCTCTGGTCTATGTGATGAGGTAGATTTCTCAGTACATAACATCCGATGATCTTCTGTACATTAGCATATCTACTTCAAGTGAAACATATCTGGGATCAATACAGAGTGAATGAATCTTTTTCAAAAAACTTTCAACTTATGCTGGTAGCTCTTGTGACTCAGTAAAAACCAATTGCCAAATCTAGAACTGCTGATGTACATCTTAAGCTTAATGTTTCTCAAATGTCAGCAATTTTTTAGTGTTTCCATCTACCTTCTTGAATGTGAGAAAGTTGATCCCATATAAAATATTGATTTTGACATAAAATTCTTGCAGACATTGCATCTACAAGGAATAAATGCAGGAATCAAGTCCTTGTCATCACATCATTCATGAGTTATTGGGTGTATTGAATGGAATATTAGCTGTGAAACCTTGGACAGGAAGGAGTATTAATTTGGAGTTTTCTACCTAACTTTTCAGACCATTGTCAGTTATCCTTGATATCTGTGTATAAACTTCCAACTCGCCTCTTTGATGTGAGTACTTCCAGCTTTACCTTGATGACTCCATTTGCAAAAGTGGTTTCATAATAAACAAGCAGGCTATTGTAATGGTAAAGGGAGCATGATTTGGGGAAAATCAGCAGGGGAATTGGACTATAAGGTAATATAGTATGAGCATTATAGGGTTAGGTCTATGGTTTATATACAGGCAAAGGAAGAATGGATAGAAAGCTGCTGCTGGGAAATTAATGACAATATGACAAAGGGAAAAAGCGAGATGGCTTATAAACTAGTGAAGAGGCAATTTGGGGAAAGAAAAACAAAATCGCAAAACATCTAAGCCATTAATGGAAAAATACTAATAGATGATGACGACGTTGGAAATAGAGGGAAAGAATACATTGAAGTACTCTATCAAGCTCTCAAACCAATAGATGATTGCTTAATTAAAGATGAAAGCATGATAGGTAAAGACGATTGGGGTCCGCAGATATTAAGAAGCAAATTTGAGAGAGCTGTGGCCGACCTGAGAAACAACAAGGCACCAGGAGTTGACAGAATAAACGGAGAAATAATCAAGGCACTCAGGGTCAAAGCGAAGGGTACCCTCTGTGGAATAATGAAAGATAGCTATGACACCGGGAAGATGCCAAAAGACTTTGAGAAAAGTATAATGATTGCAATACCGAAGAAACAGAAAACAGATAAATGCGAAGATCACAGAACATTGAGGCTGGTGACTCAAGCATCAATAATCCTAACTCATATAATTTACCAAAGAATAGAAGGAAACTTCTCAGAAAACCAATTTTGATTCAGGAAAAACCGAGGAGCAAGAGAGGCAATACTCAGCTTGAGGGTACTGGCCAAAAAATTGATCCATACAAAATAGCCATTATATGCGGCATTCGTGGACTTGGAGAAGGCCTTCAACAAGGTTGAATGGAACAAACTGTTCAAGATACTCGAAGTGCTGGGAATGGATTACAACAACAGAAGAATAATCCATTACCTCTATAAGAATCAGGTAACAACCATGCAAATGAAAAATGGAAGGGAAATAGAATCTAAAAGAAACAAAGGAGTTCGACAAGGATGTCTCTCACCAGCACTATTCAAGAAGAGGCAATAAAGGAAGCACAAGAATTGGGCATCAAAAGAGTCAAGGTGAATGGTGAAGAAATTAACATGCTGCATTTTGACATCACAGTAGTAGGAGAGATGCGAGAGGACCTGCAAGGAAACCTAAATTCTTGGTACCAAGTACTTTGGGAATATAATACAAACATCAAAAAGAAGAAAACAAAAATCCTTGTGTGTTGGAAAGAGAAACTGAATGCAGAAATCGCAATTAGAGGGATGAAACTAGAACAAGTGGAATCCTTCATCTACCTGGGTTACAGCATAACATGGGATGGAAGAAGTTTGACCAACATCAAGCAAAGAATAGCTCAAGGTAAGAACACATTCATGAAGAAGAGGCAATTAAATGTTCAAAGAACCTAAGGCTGGAAACAAGGCAGTAATTCATCAAGACTTCCATGTGGAGGATGGCACTCTATGGTTCCAAGACTTGAAACAATGGAAAAGTGGACCAGTGAAGAATAGAAGCCTTGAAAACACGGTGCTGGAGGAGAATGTTGAAGATTAAATGGACAGACAAAGTTAGGACCAAGGAAGTATATAGAAGAGCAGAAGAGAATAGGATTATATGGAGAACCCTACAGCAAAGAAGAAAATATGGATTGGATACACATTGAGGCACAATGGATTGATTAGATAATAGAAGAAAAAAGAGAAGGGAAGATTCCATGAGGAAGACCAAGAGACTTGTACATTGGACGAATTAAGAAGGACGTAAAACAGAGAAGGTATCAAGGATTGAGGGAATTGACATTAAATAGAGTAGAAGGGAGGGCTTCAGTAAACCAATCCTAGGATTGAACTACCATGATGATGATGATGGTTTATTTCAAAATATCAGGAAAATTTCTGGAAAAATAGATTTATTTCAGATATTGCTACAATGCCTCAAAGTTCTTCCACGTGTATCCCTGAACCGTTGACACACTTTTGCTTGTGGCTTTCCCACGAATTGAAGACTACCTGGTTGGCAGATTCTGGAAGGTCCTTAAGGCTATGCATGCAAGCTTCTTTGATGGCACTTAGGGCCCCATGATGATGGTGTACTTTGAGGGAGGATTTCACTTTTGGGAAAATGGAATAGTCTGCTGGTGCCAAGTTGACACTGTAAATGGGTTGGTGAATCGTCGTGATGCCATTGTAGACAGACTTTGCAAGCAGACACTCGAATCAGCTTTTGGTTGTCCATCAAGGTCTTCAGGACGAGTTAAGTACAGATCTTTAGCTTGGCCAAATTTTCAGTGATAATGGTGTGCATTGTCATCAATGCTAATATGTTCTGTGATCATGCGTACACTTACCCAACAGTCTGAAACTCAGCACTTCACGCACACATCAGGAAAAAATTATTGCCAATACTTTTTATACAAACCTTGCAATTATTGTAGATTGACAATAACCATGATTCAGGACTTTTTATGCATAAATTGTCTTTCTCAGTACATTACATACCATTACAACATTAGAAGTCAACTAAGTCTATGAGGATGATTAACACCCCTGTGGAACTGATATAAAGGGCTATGGAAAAAAGAGACTAGTTTTTAGGGCTAATTCTTGGCTATATACTTAACACTTTCAGGTTTCACTTTGTGGAATATTTTTATGTCCATATTAAATGAGTTTGCAATTTTCCACAGACTCGGACTGACTCTGTGGAAAATTACAAACTCGTTTAATATGGACATCTAATTCATGGCATTTATGAGGAAGGAAATGTCATTAGATTAGTTTTAGTTCCATCCATTGTGGAAGAGAAATACATTATGTTATAACTGCAATGAGGTCACTGATAGAAAAAAAGAAAAGTCAGGATGTATTTGTTATTTTGTAGAAATAAAGAAGGCATTTAATAGAGTAACATATTATATAAGATTAGAGAAAAATGTGACGTATGTGCAATCTGTGCATGTCTCAATCTGCTCGGGTGCTTTTAATGCATGGCAAGTTGGGAAAGGGAGGCAATGTAAGGAGAGGGCTAAGATGGGTGTCCATTATCACATATGCTTTTCAAATTATGCTCAGAGGAAAGTAAAAAGAGTCTTAAGAAGAGCTGGACATAATGTTGAAAGTCTGCAGTGAATTTGTAAAATCAGGTAAGAAGATAATTAAGTTGTTGTCAGACAGCCAAGGGATTACAATAATCAATCATAAACTTTATAAATTAAATCATTAGCAATTGCATAAAAGTTCTCCTAATTGCTTTTGCATTATTAATTCTGGTAAATTTCTCACAAACACCAATAATACTTTTTGATAAAATATTTTGCAGAACGCAGAACATCAAAAATGCATTATCTGGAATGTCCTCGGTTATGGAGACACACAGGTATAAGTGACTCCTCATTTGTCTTTTGTAGTGTACTCAGCACAGTGAAGGCATATGAATAATATTTTTCATTCAATAGTTTGAGACTAAGCTTTAGTAGTGTATATTACATTTTTATGAATGTTCCCAGAAGCAACCAAACCACAAACTAAACACCAGTTACAATTAAAAGTTAAAATAACAGATTTATCTCAATTATTTTTAAATGGGTTACTGAAAATGAACAACTTTGGTGATTATTAGGTCAATTATAATAATTAGAGTCAACTTGTTGATTTTATTTTTCTCTTCTTATCACTGAAATTTTAGGAGTATTTGTTTGAATCTACAAATACCACAAATGTAATATGGTAATTAGACGTTTTCATATTCCAGGTTCATATTTCTAATTATGGCTGGTATTGCTTCATGAAGTTGCCCTGGATCGAGAGATGGAAAATATTTAAGAACATTTTCTTCTAATTTTTCTAATTCAATTAAGTTCAACTGGTTTGGTCTGCAAATGAATATTAGAAACAGCATTGTTTACTTGATACTTTAAAGTTATAAAGCAGCATATTTTTGATCCATTAAACATATGTAGATTTCAGCAACAACTTGTACATGTGAACCAGAATAGGTTGACATTTGCGACTTGGAATGTATTATTTACCATGAAAGCAATAGACAAGCAATTTTGTATTCATTTCATCAAGAAATAATGATTTAGATTCCACCAAAAAAATAAAAATTGAAGTTATAAATCCTTAGAACTTTTATTTAATAATGTGGTTAAATATTTTCTTTGGGAAAGCAAAAACTTTGAATGTAAAATTCAAATACAAATCAAAGAAAATAAAGTAACTAGAAAACTTAATGCTGTAGAAAAATATGTATATTCATTCACTAATGTAAATTTTATCCATGAAATGTTTTCATGTTCTTGATATAAATTTTCCTAATTTTAGGATAATTCCAATACATATATCTTCTGAAACAAATCAAGCTTTATAAATCTGGAATATCCTTGGATATGGAGGCACTCAGGTTTAAGTAAGTGACCCTTCATTCATATATGTAAGTGTACTGTACATAATAGTAATGAAGCATGAATAATAATTTTAATAACACAGTTTGAGCCTGAGAATTAATAGTAGGTAGATTTTTAATAACTAACCTCATGAGCAACAAATACATGTTCTAAACACCAGTGTGTTTATTTGAAAACTACTGATTTCTCCCAATTATTATTAAGTGGATTACTGAAAATGAACAATTTTGGCAATTATTAGGTCAATTATATCAATTTAAGTTAAATCATTGATTTTATTTTACTCCTCTCATTGCTGAAATTTAAGGTAGTTAGGTTATATGTTAGTCAATAATTCTTACCATTGTTATGGTGATTAGGCTTTTTCGGGTTCCTGCTTCATATTTCTAATCATGGTTGGCATTGCTTCATGAAGTTCCACTGGATCTATAGTTGGAAAATATTTAAGAATGTTTTCTTCTAATTTTTCAAGTTCAATTATGGTTGACTGCTTCTGTCTGCAATGAATATTTGAAACAGGATTATTTACTTGAAAATTAAAAGTTTTAATGCAGCCTAGTTTCTATTCAGTAGGAAAATCTAGATCTCAGCAAGAACTTGTAAATGTGTATCAGGATATGCTGGTAAATGCAACTTGGAATGTATGACTTACTATGAAACAAGTGTCATTCAATTTTGTATTAATTTTAATCAAAAACTGTACTATTACTTACATTTCTTTTCCTTCGTTACTGTTATTTTCAGACCCAAAAAACAACAACTGCTGACCACGAAAAGCTACAACAAACTCTTTGTCCTTTGGCCACCTGAAGAGTCTCATGAAATTCATAAAAAAGGAAGGAGGATCTAACTTGAAGGTATTTACTAATGTGCTTTTTACTGAATTTGGATCTTTTGGCTGTAGGGTGAAACTAAATTTTCCTACCCAGCCATCTCCCAGCTGTTGACTCTGTAATCGATAAAAGTATGATACTTGAGTTCAAGCAGTGTTAAATTGATAACTGTCCTATTAGTGGCAATGTACATTCATATATTGAGGTATATGCCAAAAATATCAATCAGCCATATGAAAAATTAGTGTAAAGATTCAGTTTGCTATTTAGTAATAGTTATTAGGGGAAGTAACCAGCAATCAAGGGAATTTTCACCATCAGATAGGTTGTTAACGTAGCACAGGTATGATATTCAGGAAATTAGTGGAAGGGTTAGGAGAAACCTGGTGTCATCATAAGCCTACTCTTAATGAATGGCCATAAAGGTTCACAGTGGTTTAAGCAAGTGAACTGTTAACCAATGACATTTAATCATTAAACTGCATTCTCTTTATTAAGATGATCATTGATTTACATGCTCAGATAAGGCAAAAAAATATGCATTGAATATTTTAAAACGACAGTTTCTACTTTGAAACCTTCATTAAATACAACACAATATTTTATATAACTATTAACTTCTTATATTTTTTGACTCATACTTGAGCATATTTAGGTTTTTCCCACAAATAAGACCTCTTCATCTATGAAATTGGATTTGCATATTTTCCCTCAATTTATTAAAATTCAGTCACAAAATTTCATTTGGAAGACATTTGAGCTTTCTAGTTACCAGACTCTGACTACAGTATTGCTACAGGAGGAATGTTGGCGCTAATATATTTTCAGATAAAATAAAAAAAGCATGGTTCTTCAATAAATAGCATAAAATGTTTCAGCAGCAAACATAATTTTATGCTACATGTGTAAATGCAGCCAAACTGAATAAGATATGGGATCAATTAATTTTATTGAGTTTAGAGTAGTTGTACTACCTTGCACTATTCCTTATTTCCTACAATGTGCATATATTTACTAACTAGATTTTGTTGAATCAGAAAATGGAAGAATTATGGAATTTGTTCCCTGGCCAATAACTAATTGTATACAATGGCAGTGCATACAATGTCAAGGAAAAACTCACGTTTGGGTCGTTAACTGGATCTCCTGCTCGATGCATGCGATAGAATCGGTCTCCAATTTTGTCATATCGTATTTCTAGACCTGCAGTGAGTGGAAAATTGTAAGGGACCCTGTGCAAGGGCACAGCTCCTGGGGTGGGGTAGCCATTTCCCACGTCCACCAGGAACAGTGTGTCTGTACAGTCTGGGTCTTCTGGATCTTGCAAACCTCTCACAACAGTCATGACGTGGCTGTCTGCCCTATTCCCGACTGCAGCATACATGCCGACGATTGTGAAGAGATCAAAGCCCAATGCTTTCAGTAGAAGGGCAGCAAACCAGTTGTTATGGATGCAGACTCCTCCATGAAGGGTCAGGCCAAAATGTATGACTTCTTCAATTGTTGGAAAGCGCCTCTCCGGAGGAGTATTATACAGGAATATGTTCTTCAGACACATGTAAAAAATTGAGCGAAGGAATTTAAAATTGTTAAAACAAAAAATCCATGGACAAACCATAAGTAATTTAATTCAAAGAGAACCCTATAAGAAAAGAGTATGATAAAACCAATGTGGCCTATTTTGATGGTGACAGCTTGGAATGATAACATTCCTTCAATAAACAAGTTTTGGATTGTAAGTATATTGGATGATGGACAACAAAACAGCAAATCCAAATTCTTCTAAGTACTGTTCTTGGGTCTCTACACATTTTTTCCAGTGACTCTGCCATGACCGGTACGCGCCCTGGAAGGCATCTTCGGGGACCTCTCTCAGGGTCTTCGTCCTGGCTGATTGATCCTTTCAATGGACAAAAAACTGGTTCCTTTCAGGGTTGCCTTTATCCGTGAGTACAAAAAGAAGTCTGGTGGGGCGACGTCAGGATAATAGGGGGGTTGGGGCAGCGTTGCCTCCGGGTCTTTGGCCAGGTACTTGCGGTCTCGTAGCGCATTGTGGCAAGGCCCGTTGTCGTGATGGCGTTGCCAGATAGCGGAGATCTGTCTTTTCTCGTCCTGTTGACCTTTTTTTGGAGTCTTTCCAGCAAATTCACGTAGTAGGCAGCGTTAACTGTCTGCCCTTGAGGAACAAACTCCTCATGGACCACTCCTTTACTGTCGACAAAGACAATGAGCATTATTTTAACTTTTGATTAACTCATTTTTGCCTTTTTGGGCTTGGGGGACTGGTCGGAGGGCCACTCAGAGCTTTGACGTTTTGTTTATGGATCGTATTAAAAACTCAGGTTTCATCACCAGTGACGACATTGTTCAAATAATCATGTCCATTTTCAATACGTTGCAAAAGTTCCCTTGAAATTTCCGCTCGGTTGGTTTTTTGGTCGTCTGACAACACCTTTGGCACGAGCTTGGCGCACACTTTCCTCATCGCTAAATGTTCAGTAACGATGCAAAACAACAATAGATGACAAGTTCAGTTCATTGGCTAACATCTCGATACTCAATCGACGGTCAGAGTCCAACAATTGTCGAACACGAGCCACATTGTTAACGGTTTTGCTGGTTGACGGCCGCCCAGAGCATTGTTCGTTGCGAACCTCTTCCTTTCTTAAAGGCCTTTAACCACCTCGAAACTTGTGAGTAGGACAGAACAGAATCTCCGTAAGCCTCATGAATCATTTTGTTAGTCTACTCAAGGGATTTTTTCAATTTTGCACAAAAGTTAGAAATCGCGTAACGTTGCTCGATCGTCGACTCTTATTTTTTTCGTGACACGGTCGGCGTGCAGCGGTTCGATCCCACTCCGACCAATAGGAGCGGCGCGGGAAATTCAAATGCATTACTTTCGGAACGCACCCTGTATTTTTTCTTGGGCTGAAAAATAACTATTTCGTAAACGTTACATCTTTTTTGATTCTACGAGTCATTTTACGGGAAAAGACTACTTGCTCAAGGCAGCACCAATTGTTATCATGTTGAAACACAGGATCATTTTTTTTCAAGCATAAAATGTACACATGCACTCTCCAAATAGATGGCCCATTTGAATCCGGCAACTCAAGAAAACATTCTACACGGCAATTTATTACATGGCTAATTTCATTCACTAAAATTGTTTTGAGAAAGATAATAGTGGTACTGAAGTTCATTCGAATTCGATAACGCAAGATATAAGTGATGAAATATTGTGATGTGGGATCGCCTCTTGCTCAACAAACTTGCTGATAGGACGCACTTGACCTAATTTATTCCATCATAAGTTAATCCATCATAATTATATTTCGTTGATTCTTAGCAAAGAGCATCATATAATAAAAAGCATGTCGTGAAATTTATATAATGCATCCCTTTCATTATGTTAAGTTGTAGAAACAACCGCGACTGTGTAACAAAGGATACCTCTTTTGAGATTTCTAAATATTTAAACACATCATACTTCCACATAAATATTTTCCATGTATATAAATGCATTCACATGCACACGCAAATATAATGATTTTCTTAAAATATTAATAAATTACACCGCCAGTTCCATTAACATTCATCACCTCAGTAGTAAGTTAGAATCCAACTCCAAAATTATTCATCTCTGAAGAATTTTATATCCACCAAATTTTACCCCTGTATACATTTACCTCTCTCTCACCTTACTCTGAATGGAACTCACATTGTTGAAAAAAATTTTTCACAACGAACTTAGGACTTGGGTTGAAGAATTTTATGGAAAATCTTTTATGGAGGATTAGAGTTTTGAAGAACCTAAAAACTCAGCTGTCTTCTTGTTCATCATTGTAGGGATACCGTCTTATCAACATTTCTCTTGCCGTCTTACAGCATAGAAAAACACAGTAATGGAATTAAGGACTGAGGCAAAATTATTACCTGGAACGGTACTTCACTCAAAAGGGCCCTCGCTATCTTGTTTAGCAGGGTGAGATCGAGTTTGTGGACATCGTCGATGCCAAGTTTGTCTCTGACAAATTCAATTGCTTCCTCGTGACTGATGGACATTATACCACGTCGTTACCTGCAGCCGGAAAAATGTTCGAATCACAGCCGTATCCTTAAATTTGGTTCTGCTTAAAGCTGCGCTCGCCTCCTCTATCAGCAGCCTCCTGCGCCTCTAGTGAAGTCACAACAGCTGATCACTGCGGTACTCAAAATGTCAGCGAAGAACACTTTCAAACTTTCTTATTCTTGTACACGCGCTAAGTATTCCAGTTTACATAGAGAGAGTTGTTTATTCTTCTCAGAATTTTCACTATGTTAAATAGTTAATAACTATTTCTGAAGTGAGCGGCGTCGCCCTTATCGTTGCGGTGCTATCACCCAACTTGGAATGGAAGAGATATGAATTACTTATAGTTCGTACGATACACAGTAGATGACGTTGTCTTCTCCTCCAGCCTGGGTCCTTGAGAGGAATGGAACGGGACCGTGACCTCGATGCTTAATTTCACTATCGACTCCAGTGGCCAGCACACGTGAGCACTTTCCATGAATCCTGCGGAAGGCCAATGTGTTTGAGATTTAATTCAGTTTGTCATAAAATGCTATCAAAAGTTTATCAAAACACTTTTCGCCCACTTGCTAAACGGTCCTTTTTATCTCGATTGAGTTATTGTCTCGTAAAAGAACTTCGACGGTAGTAACTATTTAAAAGGTGATTCTTCTGGCGGGGGGGGGGGGGGCTTTTCCCTTGGCGCTGCGGTGCTGTTGTCCAACTTTTAGTAAATGTCATGAATTATAGGCAAGAATTTACTGTTGTTCTTAAGGCACACAACATATAGTACGGCGATATCTCCCCTTCCATTCTTGGTTACTTGGAAGGCAGGGAAGGGGAACATGGCCTTGGTGTGAAATTTCACTATAGTGGTTAGCTTTCTAGGTTAGTTAAGTTAGTTCAATTTCCAAAGTGGTTAGCACCCGTGTGCTCTTCTCTCAAAACTCACGCATCAAAACCTACTAGCTAAACGATAGAAGCCGTAGAAGAGCAATCTTGGAAAGCGGCTAGGTTCATGTCAACGAATACCTTGCGGTATGAGCTTTTATCCAAAACCCATTACATACCTTTAGCTAAGGGGAAACTTGGAGATATACGTTTGCGCAAAATGTCATCTTTCCGATATTTCCGACCAAACGTTTGTGATGTTTGCCAATAAAACTATCGCTATATAAAATTTGTTGTCTCCGGGGTAACATTATAGAATCTGCATAGCATATTCAAATGAAATTATTGACTTTGTAATTCCACATACCATAAACACAGTATTCAACCCGAAGGTCGGTTTGGTAGGTGATGGTAGAGTTCACCCAGTACAAATCCCGACGGCGTGTGAATATTCACACATCAGGGTAGGGGGGCCAGTTTCTTTCCCTGTGCCGGTTATGGTTTCCCAGGAGTACCCGAAAATTCACATTGCTTGAGTGGAGCTGCAGGTGCCCAGAGTGCCTTGTCCGGGAATCGAACCCGAGACCCTCCGGTCAGTAGTCCAACGCTCTACCCTCTACGCCCATAAATTCCACATACATGATTTGAAAAGACAGTTCCCAAAAACGAGAGGAGTGGAGTGTATCAATTAAAGTGCTCGAAATGTAACACGAATTATATTGGTCAAACAGGACGGAAATTTAAAGAAAGGATAAAAGAACACTAAAGATGTGTAAAAAATAAGAACGTGAAATCACCTCATCGCAGGTGACCACTAAAGTGACTTTGTGACTTAAATTCTTCATTTTGAAAATAAAGGTCAAAGGCTCAATGCTTTGGAGCAATCCGAACTTCGGCGCAGGATGAAATCCAACTCTGGCTCTGCAACAGACAGAATCCCTGTCGGTCAGTCTGCCGCCAGAGACGCCAACCTCCTCAGGGAAGGGCGGCCCGGCACTTCCAAAACATTTAAACAGGTATCCTCCGTGGAAGGAGGGAGACACAACCCCACTCCTTATGGTGCTCAAAAAGACAATTTAGGTTCAGACTAACCGGATTGCGTGTCCTATATGTTCCCAAAGGGCAAAGCACCCGGGTTGAACGGTCTCCCCTTTGAATTTTATTTCGCGTGCTGGGATGTTTTAAATCTATTTGAACTCACCTTTTTAATCACATTTTAAGTAGCGGCTCTCTGACTGCAAGTCAGCGCACCGCCATGATAACCCTTATACCAAAGATGATCTAAGTACGCCTTGCCGAAAACGCGAAACATTTTTGATACAGCACTTCTAATTCGCGACGTTTTTTTCCTCACCCTCGTATGGCGATCGTTTTCTATCAGCACTCGCTATTTATCTTGCGAAAGCATTTGATCTGGTCCGATCGAAATGATCCTAACCGTGCTCGAGGCCGGGCAGGGCTGCCCGATGTCAATGCTGCAGTTCGCCTTTGCCTTAGACAACCTACTAAGACGACTGCAGAGCAGTGGGATCGGGGTACGTCTTCACGGCGCCGTCTGCCTGGGCGTCGCATACGCTGAGGACATTACCGTCTTCATAGACGAACCGTCCCACATGGCTCTCGCCCACGACATCCTAACGTCATATAAGGATGGCGGTCTCTTCATTAACACCCGGAAATCGAAGTTTCTACTGCCGAAGGGCAACCATCCCTTGACCTCCATCGGTTGGTCAGAAGCGCCCTCTCTCAAAATCTTAGGGTTCTGGTGGGAGGAGGAGTTGGCTCCCACGATTGAGCCATACTGGGGAATTAGAGACCACCACGTGAAATGGAGTGTTTGGAAAATGTTCACTCCCTTCCCTCCCGATCGTGACCCGCGTCCGCCTCCTCAACTAGGTTGTCTTCCCGAGGCTAAGCTGCGTGCCCCATCTGTGGCCCTTACCCGCTAAATCTAATGCACGTTTTTTTAGAGCGACCAAACAAATGATTTGGAACGGCTACGTAAAGAAAGTTCCCCACAACCAGCTCTAGGGCCCGCTTGAGTTGAATGGTATCAACTTAACAGCTAAAGGCAAAGGTGGTCTATGCGAAGCTCAGTCTACGCATCCTCGGGGATGACGACGCGTGGTGCAAGGCACTCCTCAAGGGCGTGTGGCAGGAACTCGCCCGCGACGAATGATACCGGGGGGCATTTGAAGGGGCGAAAAAGATTGCCTCTCTCCTGCAAGATGGGGAAGCGATTAGGGTCAAAACTCTCTATCTCAGGGCATTTGCCGAGCAACGTGGAAAGACATCTCACCCGCGAAGGCCGTAGTCTTTGAAAAACTGGGCGACCGGCTGGGCGAACGATGAGACGTAGTCGGATGTTCGACATAATCGCGAACACGGCCATGACGAGTGAGGTGAGGCACCACCTTCGGCTAGCTGATTTACCCAGTTGTCCGTCATGTGGCCGAATAGAAGACGTCGCGCATCTGATTGTGGGCTACAAGCATTAACAAAGGGAGTGGGAAACCCTGAAAAAGATATATAAAAGAAACAAAACCTGGACCGTGTTCAGTGGTGGTGCCATTACAGGGATAAATTGGATCATCCTGAACTTTCGGCTCTTTCCGAGTTTCAAGTACCTCATAATGACGAGTCTAATCGTGCAATTCATACAAATAAGAATTTTGAATAAACATTCAAAAAAGTGTACTAAAGCATTGGTGGAAAGGATGTGGCTGCCCCCAGTGCTGGACACACTTCGCCAGTGGTTGAAGAGATGTATTGCAGAATGGCTGTGCTTCAACTTATCGGTAATTTTCGCTAAATATAATTTTCTCTAGCTAATCCAAAATTTTCGTACTCTTATTTGTGAACCCCTAATCTTTCCACAGTATTTCCCATGGTCAAATGTATACACATATATGCATGTATTTAAATGTGTGTGTGTATGTATGCATATGTTTATATATGTGTATGTGTGTGTGTGTGTATATATATATATATATATATATATATATATATATATATATATATATATATATATATATATATATATATATATATATATGCGGGTCGCGGTGGTCCAGTGGGTAGAGCGTTGGACTACTGACCGGAGGGTCCCGGGTTCGATTCTCGGGCGAGGCACTTTCGGCACCTGCAGCTCCACCCAAGCTAGTTGATTTTTCGGGTACCAGATCTTCCTGGGAAACCATAACCGGCACAGGGAAAGGAACTGGCCCCCCTACCCTGATGTGTGAATATTCACACGCCGTCGGGCTTGGTACACGGGTGAGCTCTACCATCACCTACTAAACCGTCCTTCGGGTTGATTACTGTGTTTATGGTTTTTTTATATATATATCTCTGAGCGAATCGGTCACCGAGTCCCCCGCTAAAGGCCCGGCCGCTTCACGACCGGGACCTTCCAGCTCTTCCCCTACCGCGGCAACTCTACCGCCCCCTCCCATTTCCCCCTCCCCCACCTTATCCGTTTCCCATTGGCCCCTTACCTCTCCTCCCGTCGCCCTTCTCCTGCACATGTCCTCTCCGCTCTTCCCCGACAACGGCATTCTGATGACGACGGCCGTGCCGTCGAAACGTAAATATCTACTGTAAGTGTCACCACCACCACCTCTCTTGTGTTCATCCTTTAAGTGTGTTTGTGGTTCAAATCCCGGATAAGGAAATATTTTTACTTTCGTGATCTGCTCAAAAACCGCCTTCCCCACATGTCCTGTGTTCGCCTTTTATGTGTTTTCCTATCCCCTTTCCTTATACCTATTTCTATGATTGAATGTGTGTGTATATATATATATATATATATATATATATATATATATATATATATATATATATATATATGAAAATGACACTCTCTGGCGACGCACAAACACACAAACACTCTGATAACAAATATTCCACACACAGAAACATAAATGAAGGACACTTACAGTAGATATTGACGTTTCAACGGCACCGCCGTCGTGTGGAATATTTGTTCTCCGAGTGTTTGTGTGTGTATATATATATATTCATGGCCATATATGTTCATGTAAAAAAGCCTTCTCATGCATCTCATTATCATAGTAGTCTGTGACAAATGTTTCTACATAAGTGTTTACTTCAGGGCACAGTGTACTTCATATGATGTTTTTAAATTTTATTATTATTCATGTTTTTGTTTCTAATATTTGCATGCACGTATTGAAGATTTTTACCAATGAATAATAACATTTAAACTGTCAATTGGATGCAAAATTTCATACTCAAGGAGTAAAATTCGAGCACCTATATGGGAACCAAATCTATGAATTTGTGCTGTTATTTGGTCATGGTTGAAAACGAGGGTTTTCTCTGAGTATAACCTGATAACATTGTGGATTTTCATTCAACTGATTTTCCAACAAAGGTGAAATTAATGAGGACAAATCCGGAAATAGGTAGCAGGAAGAGAAAATGTTATATATCATAATTTTAGGAAGGTTTGAGGTTCTCTCTAGGTGATAATTAGAGCAATTTTATGTAAACACTTAAAAAACTTCAAATTAAGGCTATTTTATTTTATCCCAAATAACTTATGTCTTAAAATAAGTTTATTGATGCTTGAATTTCATTGTATGACATATTCTATTAATTAGTAAATGAGTTAGCTCCCATTTCAAACTATATTGCAGTTTGTCTATAAGATTTTTAACCACACACCATAAGTGGTCCCTCTAACACCCCTGTGAGAATTCTTTCCTCTCACATCCTTTCCCTGTCCAGTACCTCTCTCAGAATCAGCTGGCAGTCACCAGCACCAGATTCTCTGCCCAAATCTTCTGAATTAGGTTTCCAAAGCGAGAAAGCCTTGATAGGGGGTGCGACCTTGTGGTGAGATGGAGAGAGTCCATAATGACTTCGACAGCCAGAGGTTGTTTGATGATAGCAAAGCGGTACTCCATTTTCGTAGGGCAAGAGTGATAACAAACAAACTCTTCATCTCTTTGGTGCAGTTCTGCTAAGAAACTGTAATTGTAGGGTGCATATGTAACTTTGAAAAATCTTCTCAGGTTGATTTCTTTGAGGAGCACATCAGATGAGAAGGAAAAACTAAAAGAAAATATTCACAACTTAGGAAAGTATGGTGTATTTGATATGCAATCTGTACTATTTGCAATTTTAAAAATGATCAAAAGTAGGAAAGGTGAAAAATTATCTAAATTATTATTATAGTTGTTTAATGTAATAGTCATTTGTTTTATTGATTGAGAAATAAGACAAAGAGACAAAGGATTGCTGTTATTATTGAGTTCTTCACAGAAACAATGTGAAAGGAAATGTATGACGATTAATCTCAAGAAAACAAAATAATGAGATTCTCGAGAAGTAGGAAAGCTATGTTAAATGGTCAAGTACAAAGGAATAAACTAGAGCTGATGAAGCAGTTCTTATACTTGGACAGTATTTTAGAGGAAAAGGAGCATTAAAAGAAGAACTGCATTTGCAAGAAGAAGAGAATAGATGATGGGTACAATGAGTAAATATGGGAAGAAAAGAATCTCTATGACTTGAATATGAAGCGTAGTGCATAGTGAATGTCAGAACTGGTCTTTGAGGCAAGAGGATAAGTTATGATAGTAGTCTTTTCTGATGTGAATGTTGTGTAAAATGGAGGAAATATGGACTTGGAAGAAAAAAAACGTTGAGGTTTAAACAGTGTGGGCAAAGAGAGTGCATGACATGACAGGGAGAGTAAGAGATTGGGGATTCCCATGATACTTAGAAATAAATTGTCACTAGAGACCATCCAAAACCTAACTTCAAAATTGAGCAACCTGATTGATTCGTTTTTGACATCCAGTTGACTAGAAAAAAATCTTCATTCATTAAAATTAATACTTATGTTGTTTCCATCATAATATGCAAAAATATGTTCACAGTTTTTCCATTCAATGCTACTTCTCCAATTTTGGTATATTTTTCACATAAATTGTTTAATATGCAATAATGTCCAGATGGTCATCTGAGGTGAAAAATAAAAACAAGAGAGCACAAGAACAAAAGAAGCAGTGGATCAGGGCAGTTGGTAGACAGCAAATTACAGCTGGTGACATCACTATAGATAAACACTCGGGCAGTACCCTAAGTGGATGATAAACAAGAAAGAGGTGGCGTGGCAACCTAGATTCAATTTGAGGATAAACCAAAGCAGGAAGGAAATGTAAAACATTATGGAAAACATCATTGTCAAAACATTTTTGGTGACCATGAATTAGTAGATAATCCAAAAAGTCTTAAACTTTGGAAAGTGGTTTCCTATTTAGGAAAGGTGAAGTAATGTACAAGAAATTATGATACGGTCATTAAACAAAATAATATCATTTTCCTGGAAAACTGAAGTGGGTCAAATTTTGATGTCATCCTATGGAGTGCAAAGTATGCAAGCCATTCTAATCCATACTTATTACACCAGATCAATTGAATTAAATTCTGACAACCCTTCTCTTCTTTTTTGGTGACAGGGAGAGAGGGGAAAAGGCATATAATGCCCCATCCATTAATTTTTAAAGGAGGAAAAAAAGGAAGGATTGAAAAATATGAAACTGCAGCAAGATAGGTCGTGATGAATGAATTCTTAACCCCTCAACTGATAAATAAGCAATTTATGTTTTCCAATGCTCTGATAATCAGTAATTTAAATTTTCTGATTATATAGGTTTGAAGTCCATGTAGGTGATCATGCACACTTCAAAGCACCCAACTGTACCAGATTAATTATTGAGACTGAATTTGATGAATACAGTGCTCAGTGCAATCTATTGGCAAACATTGTGATGGATTCTGTTAGCTTTACCCCCTTAACCAATAGTTGCCTCATAATTAGGTCACTATAGACCCAATTTTACTGCTCTACTAGTTATGCCACTGTCATACTGCTCTACTAGTTATGACTAGCTCCGCATACCTCTCTGAGTACAATCTTAAATCACAGAATTTTTTGGGCAGATTCACAGCATTTACAAAAATGGGAAGATTGTCTGGAAGATTTCATTAGATCAGTGTTAGTTCTCTCCCAAAAAAGAGAAAGGCAACCATATATGAGGCCTGCAGTACAATAAGCTCAAATCACATGCGGCCAAGATGGTACTAAGGATCATTAACGAGAAGATGGAGAGGAGGGCAAATGATTACTTAAGAGGTGCTCATTTTGGGTTCAGGATGAAGAGAGGCACACATGATGCCATAGCAGTAACCAGGTCACTATTAGGGAGGAAAAAAGTGAAGTCGGATGAATGTGTGTGTTTCCTAGGTTTAAAGAATGAATTTGATTGAATAAATTAAGTAGAATCAAATAATAGATTATACAACTGATTTAGATTTAACTGTGAAAAATTGCAACGAAGTTTTCATTATGTCTCGATTCCACGATATCACGCCTGATTCTTCACTTTTCGTAGATTATACAATATTGGAGAGAAAGGTGACATCTACAATTTGTGCATGTCTTGTTCTGCTCTGGTGTGTTTATCAGATGATGAGTTGGAATAGGCAAGCAATATTAAGAAGAGGACAGGGTGTCCATTATCACACATACTTTTCAAAGTTTGCCCGGAGGAAGCGGCAAAATAAGAATGAGAAGAACGGTATATAATAATGAAAATAGCCGGAGAACTCATAAAATCAATTAAGAAAGCAGATGAATAAGTTATAGTCAGATGTTCAAGGTGTTACAATCATCATTGATTGCATTATGAAATGTCTGATAGGTATGGTATGAAAATCGATATAAAAAATAAGAGGTTATTGAGAATGAGGTTGGCTGCATTGTATTTGTTGGAATTTGGAATGTTGGAATGGTAAAAACTGGTGCAGGCGGAACAGTTGACCTATCTGGCCAATGTTTTGGATCAAAAAGATCAATATAGTAAGGATGTAAGAGGAACTGCATTAGGCAAAGGAGCTTTCATGAGGAGGAGAGAATTGATGCTAGTGACTTTGCGTAAGGATGTCAAACATAACAGTTTCAGGTTTGACTTTGTGGAATTCCTTCATGATGAGGGTAAAAAAAACTTTGCACTTCCATATAAAAAGTAAATACTTCATGACCGTGGTTATGATGATACAGCATCAAATAGATAACTGTGGATTAAAGACTTTCGAAATGTGGATATGGAGTACAATGGAAAAGGTGAAGTGGATAGAAAGGCATACTATTGAAGAAGTACTTGTCATGGTGGGAAAGGTAAAGGTATTGTTGGGCAGAAATCTGAAGGCAGCAGGAAAGATAGATGCAAAGCATATTGATTTGCAGTAGAATTTTATTCATGTGTTAGACTGGAGGATTTTAGGCATGCAAGTTAGAGGGAGGAAAAAGCTAGGCATACTGGACAGAATGAAGGAAGCAGATCATTCAGAGCTAAAGAACAGTTTAATGTAGCATTGGATGTAAGATTAGCTTTTTCAATGGATCTGAGAAGCATTGCGATGGTCAGTCTGTGTTTATCTAAAACCTACACTAAATGGTAGACTACGAATAATAAAAATGCATCACTAGAGACACGGCTAAGATATTCTCTAATCTTTTGTTCAGAAGCCTAACAGAAGGCCTCATTCTTCCTTATTTAATGTATCTGTGAGATTAATTAACCCAAGTGATAAAAAATTAGTGTTATATTTTATTGGTAATTTTGCTTTTCACAAAATTTGATCATTTTACTGGTAAACCACTGTGATTTTATAAATCCATCAAAATCCAACAAAAAAGTTAAATGCTTTACTATTAATATACATAATTTGGTTATTCATCAAGAAATAATTATTTAAATTCCACCAAAAGTTAAAATTGAAAGCTGCAATTCATAGAACTTTTACTTTATAATGTGGTTAAATATTTTATTTGGAAAAGCAAAAACTTTGAATGTAAAATTCAAATACAAATCAAAGAAAATAAAGTAACTAGAAAACTAAATGCTGTAGAAAAATATGTATATTCATTCACTAATGTAAATTTTATCCATGAAATGTTTTCATGTTCTTGATATAAATTTTCCTAATTTTAGGATAATTCCAATACATATATCTTTTGGAACAAATCAAGCTTCATTAATTTGGAATATCCTGGGATATGGAGGCATCCAGGTATAAAGGACTACATAAGATTTTTAATAACCTACCCCATGAGCAACAGGTGTGTGCACTAAACATCAGTGCATTTATTATTTTGAAACTGCTGATTTCTCCCAATTATTAATAAGTGGATTACTGAAAATGAACAATTTTGGTGGTTATTAGGCCAGTGGTTAGGTATATAAATTTGAGTCAAATCATTGATTTTATTTTACTCCTCTCATTGCTGAAATTTAAGGTAGTTAGGTTATGTGTTAGTCAATAATTCTCACCATTGTTATGGTGATTAGGCTTTTTCAGGTTCCTGCATCATATTTCTAATTATGGCTGGCATTGCTTCGTGAAGTTCCACTGGATCTATAGATGGAAAATATTTAAGAATATTTTCTTCTAATTTTTCAAATTCAATTATGGTTGACTGCTTTGGTCTGCAATGAATATTTGAAACAGGATTATTTACTTGAAAATTAAAAATTATAAGCAGGATAGTTTCTATTCAGTGGGAAAATCTAGATCTCAGCAACAACTTGTAAATGTGTATCAGGATATGCTGATAAATGCAACTTGGAATGTATGACTTAGTGTCATTCAATTTTGTATTAATTTTAATCAAAAACTGTACTATTACTTACATTTCTTTTCCTTCGTTACTATTATTTTCAGACCCAAAAAACAACAACTGCTGACCACGAAAAGCTACAACAAACTCTTTGTCCTTTGGCCACCTGAAGAGTCTCATGAAGTTCATAAAAAAGGAAGGAGGATCTACCTTGAAGGTATTCACTAATGTGCTTTTTACTGAATTTGGATCTTTTGGCTGTAGGGTGAAACTAAATTTTCCTACCCAGCCATCTCCCAGCTGTTGACTCTGTAATGGATGAAAATATGATACTTCAGTTCAAGTAGTTTTAAATTGATAACTGTCTTAGTAGTGACAATGCATAATTATAAATTGAGGTTTATTTAAAAAATACCAATCAGCCGCATGGAAAATGAGTATAAATATTTAGCTTGCTATTTAATCGTAGTTTTTAGGGGAGTCAACAAACACTTAAGGTCATTTGCACCATTAGGAATAGTTGGGTAACTTGGTAAGGGTTGGATGTCCAGGGAATATCCAGGGAATGGTGAAAGGGTGGACTGAAACCTGGTGTCCGCATTAACCTACTCCTAATAGAAATATCTTATTCGGCAGATGGCATACTCCATTTGAAGTGCTCTCCAAATGAAATCCCAAGTATGGATTGAGATAAAGCTGGAAAATCCTGTCACACATGTGATTTGAACTCAGGCCCTCAGAATGGGAAGCCAGTACATTAACCACTGCAATAACCTGAATGCGACTTGCAAATTAGTGACCATTTCTTCATTTAGGTTCATAGACTTGTTTACGATGCTAATGTTTAATTAATGCTTGTTTCATATCCCATTGAAAGGAAATTTTATTAATCTGATATCCAGTCTTCATGCACTATCTTATCACAATGTGGATTTCAGTATTTTCCTTTCAACAGAAATGGGGAAAGGGAGACCATTATCCCAATATTTTCCAAAATTACTCGAATTTCACAGAATGAATAGATCATCTCCAGAATGAAAAGAATATAACACTACATAGATCTCCTTCTTGCATCAATGAAAAACATATTTGAATTTTCTATGTATGTACCGACAGGAAACCAACAACCTATAATAGAAATATCAAGTCTAAGGGAGTACTTCATTATTACCAAGTATAATTCATCCTTGTGGGGATCACCAACTATTAAAGATGCCTCTCCTGTCTAACATATTTATTCAAGAAATAATAACAGTAAAACATAAAGTGGTTATCTATCTGCCTAGGTTCAGAATCCTAAATACAACAGTAAATTGCAAAATAATTGAGACAGACAGGTTTTAATAAATATTCAAATAGCAAGTATGTCAGAAATACCCATATTGACCATAAAGATGGGACTGTACATCTGAATCCAACGAGTCAGAATATATAAGAACTTGGAAGATGACATAAGCTACTTGACGTACTTGATGATGACTAATCACCCCAAAGAAGAAGTCAAAATGACCCTAAATAAAATTTTTCTGAGTGATAATGTTCTATTCAGTTTGTGGTGACATAAACAAGAACATTACTCCAAATTGTTACTTAGACTGGAAAAGGATTAAAAATAGATGTTCTGGGGCATTTATAATTATCCAAGGTCATCGGGATTAGTTAACATGAACAATTAGAGTCTATGTAAAGTTATCTATAACCATCCCTCTTTCACTTTTAGTCCAGTAGTGTACCATTCACAAACTACATAGTATTCCTTGCCACACACACCCTTACCATCTCACTTCTTTGGAACCTTGTCTCCATAAAGTGTGAAAGAATTAACTTTATCAACTCCATTCACCCTTCTTCTCATTCCAATCTCTTTCCCAAATAAATTGTCAGCCTCCTCATTTACATAATGAGATGACTCTGAGTTGTCAACAGATTAACTACATATTAGTAATTCTGTGCATATACTATATGATGATTCACTCAACTTTGTCTGTATGATGTACACCAAGCAATAGTTTAGTTTTTAATTAATGACAGTTCGGTACTTTTGAAGAATATGGAGAGAAACAATCGTGGAAATTAGAAATAATGAGGACATTAGAATAAGCTATTGTTTGTGAGTTATTTATAATCCACTTTGAAATAATAGAACACGTAAACATGTAGGAAAAATAAAAATAAAATATTATGGAGATTATCCCAAAATGGACATTCTCTGATTATATTACTCACACATAAATCATCATCATATCATTATCCAAAGAAGGTAGTTTAAACTTGATTGATATTGAATGGTATATCATGCAATGTAAATTGAAAATAATCACTAAGAGAAGAATTGTGATGCTGTATTTTTTACCTCTCCCTGGCACTGAGGAAAACAATTTGGAAAATTAGCCATTAAATATGATTTGAAAGGGGCTTGAGGAAGTGGACTTTAAACCAATTACATTAAGTTGTGGATCTTAATAAGTATGTGATTGATTTATAACCTTGACTCCATGAAAACATATCCATTAAATATCTCAAAGTGGTAGTATCTACTTAAAAACCTTCATTCATAAAAACACTAATATGGAATGTGACCTAATTCGTAATATTTACCGATTTCCCATAAACAAGACCTCTTCATCTATAAAACTGGATTTGTATACTTTTATTTAATTTATTAAGATTCAATTACAAAATTTCATTAAGAAACCAGTTGGTCTAGTTTAGTAGCTTTCTAATTTACCTGACTATGACTATAGTATCACAACAGAAGGAACGTCCATGCTGAAATATTTTCAGATAAAATGAAAAGTTGAGTATGGTTCTTCAATAAATAACATAAAACATTTCAACAGCAACCATAATTTAACAATGCATGTATAAGTGCAGCAAAACTGTATAAGATATGGGATAGATTAATTTTATTGAGCCTAGAGTAGTTTTGCTGCCTTGCACTATTCCTCATTGCCTTCCGTGTGCATATTTTTACTAACTAGATTTTGTTGAATCAGGAAATGGCAGGATTAGGGATAATATTATTATCTTCCCTGGCCCATAACTGATTGTATATAGTATAATGTCAAGGAAAAACTCACGTCAGGATCGTTAACTGGATCCCCAGCACGATGCATACGATAGAATTGGTCTCCAATTTTATCATATCGTATTTCTAGCCCAGCAGTGAGTGGAAAATTGTAAGGGACCCTGTGCAAGGGCACAGCTCCTGGGGTGGGGTAGCCATTTCCCACGTCCACCAGGAACAGTGTCTCTTTGCAGTCTGGGTCTTCTGGATCTTGCAGACCTCTCACAACAGACATGGCATGGTCATCTGTTGTATTCCATGTTGCTGCATACATGCCGACGATTGTGAAGACATCAAAGCCCAATGCTTTCAGCAGAAGGGCAGCAAACCAGTTGTTATGGATGCAGACTCCTCCATGAAGGGTCAGGCCAAAACGTATAACTTCTTCAACAGTTGGAAAGCGCCTCTCCGGAGGAGTATTATACAGGAATATGTTCTTCAGACACATGTAAAAAATTGAGCGAAGGAATTTAAAATTGTTAAAATGAAAAAGCCATGGACAAACCATAAGAAATTTAATTCAAAGAGAACCCTATAAAAAATATGTTGAAAGAAATGTGGCATATTTGATGGTGACACTGTGTATGGTCAAATTCCTTCTGTAAAATGTGTTTTAAAATGTATAAATATGTTGGATAATGGATGAAAAACCATCAAATTTGAAGATTCGATATTCAAATATATTAATGATGATAGTACCAACTAATAGTGTGATAAGATTCCTAGATTTAGGGTTTTACTCAAAAAGAAGAAAGATGTTCCCAGTTTTTTTTTCAGAATTATTTGCAGTTTTTCCTCTATTAAGGAATATCATACCATGCCAGCAGGGCAATTGAAAACTTTGAAAATATATTCATTCAAGATTATACCATATGAGAGTGCAATGCATTCACCTTTAGATTGTTTACAGAGTAATAGTAATCTGAATGGTTGATTGTGACAACATTGGATTCCTGTTTCCATGAATATTCCATGAAGAAAGACTTGGATCTTGTGGCCTGTGCCTCTCATAGTAGAAGATTATAGATAATAATAAGATTATCTCAGTGTTGAAGCAGATATGATGGAAAGCTCCTGTCAGCCTTTTAATGGTGGCTGGATAGTACTGGAAGTATACTAAAAGGATAAGAGGCATGGTGAAAGAGTGAAACTCTAGAGAAACGATTTGAGTTCATTGAAAAACAGAGGTGAAATACACCATTGGCTCGTTGACGATAATTTGAACCTTTGAATGAAGGAATTAAAATACCTTCAACGATAGCGTGCCTCAGATTTTTGTGTTTGTCTCTTGAGGTGTATCATATCCGCGTCTCATATGCCGAGTTACGCAACCTGAACTACAAACACATATGGCGTACACCGTACTCTTTATTGCGATACGAAATAATTATACCACTCATTATGACTCGGTGAATGTGTAGAATTGGCATTTAAATCGAATCCAATCCTGAGACCAAATGACGTATATAAAAATTGCTTTAAGGATGTAATTTAAATATTAATTATGAACCTTAATGTTTTTATCTCGAAATGTTTAAAATATAAGACCATAAATTCCATAAGTATCCATTTAATATTCCCGTTATCATTCGAATGATTCAGTAGCTAATGATATATCAATATAGCTATAATCGCAAATTTAAATATCGTCTTCCCTTTGCAACAATATCTTTCTTTTATAGCCATATGCTACGATAGGTGGTGTGGTGAACTGGCAATACTTCTGAAGAGGAAGATCTGAAGACAGGGTTGCAAGGGATGTAAGCAAGACAAGATTGGATTATATAGTATAAGACCCAACGAAGGATGAAAATGAACGGAAGTCCACTAAATAAAATTTGACTTCGTTTTGCTAGTTATACGAAAAACATTTGACGATATCGGATTGATTTTTCGAGCAATTAGCTTCTTAGAGGAGTGTTAATTTTACGGGAGAATGCTTTCTGTTGCAATGTTGCGGGTAATAAGAAGTTCAAATACCCGCGCCGTCGTAATTCATCGAGAGAGTAGTATAATTTTGAACCTCACAAAGACATGGCCCGCAAGACTATTCGCAGACACTGTCAAGATAAACGGAACAATGAAAATAAAACAATCGAGTGGGAACATTTTCTCATTCTACCGAAGAATGGGTGAGAAAGATGGTTACCAACGTCTCCTGCAGCATCACCAAGCACAACTGCTGGTAATTAATTATAAAACATTACTCCGTGTCCCTTTAAAATGGTCTCTTCATTGTTCCATTGAAGCATTCAAAAATTTTTCTCCAAGGAATTTTCCTAGAATTAATTTTGAAGGAAGCATTTCTCGACGCCAGAGGGGAGGGAAACTTGAACAACCGTTTCGACGTCCACTCTCACACCCTCCGCGAAAATGGCGCCTCGTTCTGCAGGAAACGACACCGAGACGAACTGTTGGACGAGGCACTCGATAAAAGACGATAAAGAATAAAGATAAAAATAAAAATAAAAAAAAAGATAAAAAGCATTCGACGAGGACGCTTCAGATAGGGAAATTGACATGGAAGAGGCGAGCTCAGCCCACAGTCACCCGTGGAAACGCTAACCATCCTGGGCTGGATCCTGGTTTGTGTCCGCTAGGGTACAGACCAGGGCCAGAATGGAAAGCATTATAACATTAATCCAAAATTCCACCGAGGGAGTTGAGAGCATTTCGATGATTCAATGTGAAGAGTTAACTTCCTATATGACTAAGTCTTGAGTTTCCGTGATGCCTATATTGTGTTCATCAGGACTAGACTCTGACTCAATCCTCTATTATCCCATCCTCGAGCTGTAAGCACTGACACCAAAGAAATACAGATCGTTGTACATGGTCTGCTCCTTAGTCGATACTCTATTAAGCTCTTGAGTCCCTATTAGTGACTTGCTAAACTATATTGCGAGATATAAAATAATTGGGGAAATATGACATCACCTTCGGGATGTTCGATGGGTTACAGAATTTTACGAAGATTCATGAAACGCATGTGGAACCCAAGCCACAATTTTTAATCGATTTCGTCAAAATAAAATACGATATAGGCAAATGCAGACAGACTTTTTGTAATATACAGGAGAGAATTAAATCCTTTAAAATGTTTATAAAAAACTGTACAAGAATGAAATTGGTATTTACGGTATTAAAAAAGGTGGACTTTGAGAAACACAATTTTTTCTGGTTCATTAATTTATTAAAAGACTTTAAGTAAATTTTCTATTCAGCTATGATCACCTCAATCCGAGACGCTGCTCTACCTGTAATATTTTTCCATGAATTAATGTGGCCCTGCGTATTTAAGATCGTCCTTAGTCTACTTCTGATTTAGAGTACGGTCATTAGTAGTAGTAGATATTAGGGGAGACGACCAGCAGATAAAACTCATTTCCGCCATTGAGCCATTTTGATTGAAGTAGGGTGTAGGGGATGGGCGGAGAGAAACCCGGGGTCGACATAAATCTATTCTCCTTCAACACAGTGTTTGATCTTTTTTTGGAATCTAATTTACTAATGAACTGGAAAAGCTAGCCTTCATCTGATGGATTTCGGTAGCTTTTACAACACGACGCATTCGGTATGCAGATGAAATCCTTGCCAACACAATTTTCAAACGTTATTTTTAAGTACTCATAAAATATTTCTCGCACTCAATAGTATGCACGCCTCTCCTCCCATCGACTGAATTCTAACACGAGAATTTTGCGGTTCACAACTTCAATCTTTACTTTTATTTGACCATGCTCCTAAATGCAATTTTTCGTTTCAACTGATTCTAGTTTTAGGGAAACTAGGGAGACAATAGGAAATTTAAATTTGGCAGGAATATTGGGTGAAAGCATAGATTACAATGTAATATGGATTTTTGGCTTAGGGATTTCCCCATTCACAGGGTGCTAATTCTGTTTTTTCTTTGATTCGACATTGATAACTAAACTTTGGTAGGTTAGCTTAAGTACAGACTTACTCTATGGAAAGATAGAAAGTGAATTGAAATCAAATACTACCTTGAACAAAAAGTTCCCGGAATTTATTCAGAAAATTAAAAATACAAGTTTATTCATCTAAATCTATATTGTCCCCTTCAAAGTAATCCCCATCGACTGCAACACACTTATGCCAGCGCTTGATCCAATCCTCGAAACATTTTTTATATTCGGTTTTCGGTATGTCCATCAGTGCTTCCTGCGATTTTTCCATTACTTCCTCTCGGCTGCTAAAACGCGTTCCCCGTAATGGTTTTTTAACTCGATTGAACAGAAAGAAGTCACAGGGAGCCAAATCAGGTGAATTCGGTGGCTGTTGGATGGTATTTGTTGCATTTTTCGTCAAAAAATTACGAATAATGATAGCACTGTGCGACGGTCTCGACGCACTGTGCGACGATTTCTGGTCTCTTTCGGCGAATTGCTTCACGCAAACGTCTCATAACGCCCAAATAATACTCTTTGTTTACTGTCTGGCCTTCTGGCAAAAATTCATGATGCACTACACCGTTGTAATCCATGAAAACCGTCAGCATTACCTTCTTTTTTGACTGAAAACGACGTGGTTTTTTTGGTCTCGGCTCATTTGGTGAACGCCATTCACTTGCCTGATGTCTGGATTGCGTGTCGTACTCATAAACCCACGTCTCGTCTCCAGTAATGATCCTTTTGATGAATGTGGGATCGGATTCAGCCTCGCAAATCATGTCTTTTGCGACGTCAACACGGTCTCTTTTTTGCATGAAATTGATGTCTTTTGGCACCAACTTTGCTGCTACACGACGGAAACCCAAATCATTAACCACAATGTCTTGGGCGGATCCATAGGCAATGTTCAAGTCCTCCGCTATTTCTCTGATGGTTAATTTGCGGTTATTGACCAACATTTCTTTTACTTTATCAATTTTTTCACCGACTTTCGATGTCGATGGTCTGCCACTGCGTTCATCATCTTCGATTGACTCACGACCACTTCTGAACCGCTCGTGCCACTGGCAAACGACCGTTTTTTTTAGAGAATCGTTGCCGAAACACTTTTCCAACATTTCCAACGTCCGTGCGCCACTAAATCCGTTTTTTACGCAAAATTTAATACAAGTTCGTTGTTGCAAATTTAAATCCATTTCTGCAATTGTAAAAAATCGCCAACACACACAGAGATAGATGTACTCTGGGCTACGTAACTTTTGCAAATGTCAAGTTATGACACTAAGATTTAAAGGGAATATCAACAACAGATGTACCAATTTAGCAAAAAAAACAGAACTCAAATCGGAACGATGGGAGCGCCACACGGTGGTTATTCCGGGAACTTTTTGTTCAAGGTAGTATGTAAACCAAAATGATGTAATTCCTGTTTGGCAAAAAAGTGCTGTCAGTAAAAAACTTAGTTATTTTCACAAAATACATGAGTCGAAGCCCTTCTTGTAATATACCCATGGCACCAGTTCTACCAGTTTTTAATTTATTCAGCGCCATTACATAACTGAACAATGCAGCTGGCTTAGAAATCCTATAAGGAGAGGGAGATTTTCATATGTGAAAGGAAATATTTTTATAATTTTTTTCTTATAAAGAAAGTTGGTTCTTGTGAAATTGGTCAATGACCCCGATTCCCTTGCCTCCCCCCTTGCGGTGATACCTTTGAATATTTCCACGTCGATTCATGAGGAGAGGAAGAAATGGACGTGGAACCAAGGTTACACTTTCAAATTGAGGACGCCAATTGGTCTAATTTACGAGAGGTGCCTGCAAATTGTGTACGGAGATACACATATACATATTTATTTGTATATATTCATATACATATTTAAAAAGTGATATCGAAAGCTGCAAAAGAAACTAAAGGAAATGTTAATAGGAAAAGGGCAGGGAATGAATTACGGTTGAAATGATTATAAAGATAGATGAGAGAAAAAAATGGAAGAATGTAAATACGCAGCCAGAGCGTTTCTCAGGATAATCAACAAGAGGATGGAGAGCAAGGCAAATGAGTATTTAGAGGATGAATAGTTAGGGTTCACGAAGGGGCGAGGCACGCGTGATGCCTTTGCAGTAATGAGGTCACCAATAGAGAGGAACACAGAATGTATATATAGTATTTTCAGGGAGTAATTGCCTGTTTCGTAGATTTTGGAAAAGCGTTTCGATAGAGTGAATTTGGTAATGTTTCAAGAATAGCTTAATTAATTTCTTAAAATGTTGAAGGAAATATGATAAAGGACTTGAGGTATCATTCAAATTCAATAATCCAGGGTATAAATGATAAAATATTGTGATGTGCGATCGCCTCTTGCTCAACGAACTTGCTGATAGGATGCACTTGACATAATTTATTCTATCATCATATTTCGTTGCTTCTTAGCAATGAGCGTCATTCATAAAACGCATAAAAAATCTTGATATTCATATTATGCATCCCTTTCATTGTGTTAAGGTGTTCAAACAACTGCGATTGTGTAACAAAGAATACCTCTTTTGAGATTTCTAAATATGTAAACACATAATACTCCTACAGAAATATTTTTCCATGTATTTAAATGCATTCACATACACACACAACTATAATGATTTTCTTAAAATATTAATATATTACACCGCCAGTTCCATTAACATTCATCACCACAGTAGTAAGTTAGAATTTAACACCGAAATTATTCATCTCTGAAGGATCTTATATCCACCAAATTTTACCCCTGTATACATTTACCGCTCTTTCACTTTAGTCTGAATTGAACTCACATTATTGATAATAATTTTTTCACAACGAACTTTGACTTGGGTTGAAGAATTTTATGGAAAATCTTTTATGGAGGATTAGAGTTTTGAACAACCTAAAAACTCAGCTGTCTTCTTGTTCATCTTTGGAGGGATACCGTCTTATCAATATTTCTCTTGCCGTCTTACAGCATAGAAAAACACAGTAATGGAATAGATCTAAGTCAAAATTATTACCTGGAACGGTACTTCACTCAAAAGGGCCCTCGCTATCTTGTTTAGCAGGGTGAGATCGAGGTTGTGGACATCGTCAATGCCAAGTTTGTCTCTGACAAATTCAATTGCTTCCTCGTGACTGATGGACATTATACCACGTCGTTACCTGCAGCCAGAAAAATGTTCGTATCACAGCCTTATCCTTAAATTTGGTCCTGCTTAAAGAGCTCTATCAGCAGCCTCCTGCGCCTCTAGTGAAGTCACAACAGCTGATCACTGCGGTACTCAAAATGTCAGCGAAGAACACTTTCAAACTTTCTTATTCTTGTACACGCGCTAAGTATTCCAGTTTACATAGAGAGAGTTGTTTATTCTTCTCAGAATTTTCACTATGTTAAATAGTTAATAACTATTTCTGAAGTGAGCGGCGTCGCCCTTATCGTTGCGGTGCTATCACCCAACTTGGAATGGAAGAGATATGAATTACTTATAGTTCGTACGATACACAGTAGATGACGTTGTCTTCTCCTCCAGCCTGGGTCCTTGAGAGGAATGGAACGGGACCGTGACCTTGATGCTTAATTTCACTATCGGCTCCAGTGGCCAGCACACGTGAGCACTTTCCATGTGGAAGGGCAACGTGTTTGAGATTTAATTCAGATTGTCCATAAAATGCGACCAAAAGTTATTGGTTCCGCGATAGAAGTCTCAAAGGAGCTACGAGGGTCATCCGGAAAGTAGTACCCGTTCGTGAAATAAAGACACAAAAGTAAATATTAACAAACATAAAAAATTTCATTTGAAAGAGGATACTTTAAACTACTTCTCAACATAATCTCCAAGCAACTTAAGGCATTTGTCATAACGTGTGACAAGTTTCTGTATTCCTGCTGCATAGTCCTTCGCCGCCAGCTCATTGAGATACAGGGTCACTCCTTCTTTAAGTTCTTCATCGCTGTCAAATCTTTTTCCTGCCAAAAAGTCTTTAAGCTTTGTAAAGAGATGAAAATCTGAAGGGGCCAAGTCCGGGCTATACGGTGGATGGTCGAAAGTTTCCCATTTGAATTGCTGCAAAAGTTTTTGTGCTATCCCAGCTGCATGCGCTTGGTTTTGTGCTCATCTGTAAGCATGCGAGGGACCCATCTTGCACAATTTTTTGCATAATGCAGATGGTGTTTAACAATTTCATGAACAATTGTTCGAGAAACATTGGGAAAATGCTCACAGATGTCATCAATTGTGACGCGCCGATCGTTCATCACGAATTCGTCAACTGAGCTCACCAGTTGGTCTGTAATGACAGACGGTCTCCCCGAACGCTCATCGTCGTGTGTGTTCCCCCTCCCCATGTTGAAGTTGCGACACCACCGCCGAACAGACGACTCGTCCATTACATTGTCTCCATACACCTCCTTTAATTGGCGATGAATATCACATGGGCGAACGTTTCTTGCATTGAGGAATTTAATCACTGCCCTCACTTCACAACTGGCGGCGTTCTCAATTTTTTTAAACATTGTAAACAATCACAGAAACAACACAGGCAATGCTAGCGTCACGCAACTTGGCTCAGAGAAGGCAGACAAGCCACTGAAGCTATCTGACCTCGTCCAGCGGCTACTCGCGTCGTCAGCACTTCATGCGGCACGAACGGGTACTACTTTCCGGATGACCCTCGTATTTTGGAAAGCAATGTAAGCAGCTAGGTTCATGTCAACGAATATCTTGTGTTCGTAGCCATTATCAAAGGGCCATTATGTGTGGAAATGTATTATTACTCCCATCGTACTACGATAGGAGAGATCATGCTAATAAAATTAGAGAGATTAAATGAGAACAGATAGATTTAAAATCTCATTTTTTCCATGAATGACAGGGATCAGAATTACATTGTCCGACCGCGGTAGGATCATATTCGGGTCAAAATTAGTGTAGTGTGTATTCACCTTCATGACGGAAGGGCTTGTACGTTCCGATGACCCCTAGAACTGTGCTGGCGGAAGCCATGATTATTTCCCCCGGTAGGGTCATCCATGCCAGATAAGTCGAAGGTTAGGGGCCAGACGAAAGGTAGTCCACGCAGCGTCTGTTCCTCAGTTAGGCGGCTGTAAAGGCATCTGACCCCAGTAGGGTGGCCATTGGGTAATGGTGTCACGTTAAAAACACTTTTGAAGAAGGCAACGGGAAACCATCTCAATTAATACTCCCAAGACGTTAAAGATGGACAATATAGTGAATTATTTTTTGTCTCCCACGTAACTTATGGAATTTGCATAGACCTGATGATGACGTTTAGCGTCGGAACATGGGCCGTGTTTTTAAATGAAGTTTGTGGAATTACAAAGTCAATAATTTTATTTCTTTTCGATATCATAGAGAGAATATTGAAACCGAAAGGAAAGATATTGGCGAAAGATATTGAAACCGTAGGAATGGAAAATAGTGAAAATGGGAAATCGCGGCGGATGACACAGGGATTTAGTGGGCTACAAGGAATATATCAGTATTAAGATTAAGAGTAAATAAGTAATTCATTATTTGAATTGATTATTTTTTCTTGGTGTATAATTAGCTTTAACAAGTTCCTATCAACTACGGCAGAGTCACAACAGAAATGTCTCAACCATTCCTTAAATGTCTCACTTTTGAATAATCATCATTGTTTTCGCGAGATAAGTTGATGTTCAATTCAGAGAAAGATGTTGATAGTGCAAAATTTGTAAGTTCATGGGTTGATTACACGCCAGACTATTTGCACCCAAATTACTCCACCCCCCCAGCGCGGTCAGACAACCTTAGTCTCTTACGTTTGAAGGAAAAATATTATCTTAAATCTATCTGTTCTACACTTAATATCTATAATTGTATTTACATGATATATCCTACTGTAGTACGATGGGCTAATAATGCATTTTCAACTCCTTTGCTAGAAAGACCTTCAAAATTATGCTAGAGGTATAATCTGTAATTTGACCTTCCCTCCGTGAGTGATTCCTAGCCTAACTCCTCTAATAATTTTGATACACTATGGTTCGATAGCACGTCCCTAGGGAACACTTGAAGTGACCCCTACTTAATTAGAACTAACACCGTCTATGACTACACTTTATTTGCGACTAATGAAAGTCTTTAATCCAGTCCAGTATACTTTTATCTATGCCATAGACTTCTGGCTTTCTAAGTAGTTCACTATAAGGTAATTTGTCGAAAGCTTTTTTAAAAATTGGAAAACTCACCTCCAATGGAACATTGCTCTCTCCCGAACCAAGGATATTATGAACAAAAAGTGCAAATTGTGTCTCACAGAATCTACCCTTTCGGAAACTGTGCTGGTTTTTCATCAATAACATTTATTGTTGGTTACTTTTTCGCCTTTAATGTTTTTCACTGCATTAACTGTAGCCTTATTTCCGTGAATCTGTCTGACCGGGATCAAAATGGCTTTTGGTTCTCGGTTAAATTTTCAAATACTCTAATCCTTTTGAATTCCTTGAACACCTTACATACTTTACTTACTATCATTCTTAAACTTTTCCAATGACCTTCCACTTTCACTTTCCACGTTAAAAAATTACAGCCCCTCTTTTTAAATATGTAAATTTTTTGGTTTTCTTATTTCAGAATCCATTAAAGAGAAGAAAACTTATCATTCACTTCCTTCTTCCCACTAATTCCTTACACATATAGTCTATATTAAAGACTTTTCGGGTATGCCCGTTGCCAGCAAATCAAGATTCAGAATTTTGAATGAGCACCAAACGCTTTCCAAACCGTTAACTGGAATTACCTTAGCCCTTCTAACGCAAGAGTTCTTAACTAAAATTAGGACACAACCCCAGATTCCAGTTAATCTGTCATTTCTCCACGTAGATGGAAAAGAATTTGGAAAATTTCATCGTCGGTGATATCAGTAGGTAACCCGCTTTCTGTTCCAATAATTATACCTACGCATGTATTTTGAATAAGGTAATGATATTTTGCGTTTTTGTTTTTTAAACTTCCTCAATTGACTATCAATACAGATAATGTTTCCTTGGCATAACAGTTACTTGAGTACTTAACGGTGATTGTTTTCCTTTTATTATCAAATTCCTTGTTAAACTTGTCCTAAGCTACTTGATTCGAATTAAGTTAACTATTGTATGCATCTTTATCACTTCTCACTTAATTTAAATCAAAATTATTAGGCGAATAGGACCCACTATTTGACCTACACTTGACTTAAAAAAAAACCCTGCGTTGCTCGAATATCCTAGCTGCTTAACATTGGAGGCCTCAGGCGTGTAGTGAATATCAAAACAAAAAACCAATTCGCATCTATCTTATGAATATGAAGTACGTGTGATTGACATTATTGTAAAAAGATACTTTTTGTTGATTAAAAATGAGTCCAGATAATATGAAAATGACGAATACCTCTCAATTTATTTAAAAATCACCCATAACACACGAAAAACATTTAAACATTAGACACATGGAAAAATAATTACACCCTAAGCTTAATGAGTTACGAGGAATAGTTTTCTTCTTTGCCGACTTCTGTATCGACTTTCGGAATCAGATCTGGCTGATGAGACATTGTTCGAAACAAACCATCCTGGTAAACGGAGTCACGTTCATGAACATTATTAAGTTTTTAGGTAATTTACAAGAACGTCAGAAAAACAATAAACATTTTCGAATCTGTCATTTTCTTAGGATATGATCGTATTATTTCCTCTTGATCCATGATGAATCGTGCAAAATCATACTATGCATTGATTTACCTTATGAAATTGAATGGCGACATTTGAACTTTTGTGATAAAACTCTACCTGTTAAAAATTAACATGGATGGCATGACAAGCTAATAACTTGAAATGGTCTGGTTAGAAAACTATGAAGAATGTAATGTTTCCATAAATAAGTGGTGGGTTTATAGATCGCTTGTGCTCCTAAAGCGCAATGGGACCAAAGGGACATTTATAGGCTACTGTAAACTACTTGCACATTTCGCGTTTTATTCTAGCCCTCATCAAGTATCATAATTCACCTATGTGTTCTTTTAATCTCACATAATTTTTCACCGTTTATCTCGTTCAACTCACGCACATGTGTGCCGAGGCTCTGAGGTATTTCCCGCGGCTACTAATGTCACGCTGCCTCTGCAATGAATACCTACCTCCCTCCGGCATAAACCCATGCATTGTAATTCCCAAGTCAAGCTGAATGAACTTCATCAAAGAGGCCTTCAGCCTCACTGGAACTCGAGGGGCCCAACTGTATGTTAAATTGACCAAATTTTTCTGCTTAAATGTGCCTTGTGGACGTAGTTGAATAAAACGGTACCTGTTTACTCTAGAAGGAATGAAGGCACGTGTTTGGAGCATAATAAAAATTGAAAATAGAGATGCATGCCTCCACAGATTAATTATGAATGTGAAATGCAACTGTTTTTCGTTCCTAATAACCCTCTGATACACGTTTGTCTTGAAAATTTTCAACTCTCAGTATAAAGGAACGGCTTACATCCAATGACGTGCGAAGAATTAAGAGTACTCGTATGACCTCGGTACAATTAGTTCCTAATTTCTTTTGTCACTGCCTATTTAAAGTGAATTGAAATACTTACTTCTCGCAAAGTTAATTACGTACCATATGACATTTATTGATAACATTTTGAGGGAAATTTTTCAGATCATGGTGCGCTGGGCGAAGCTTTTTGTTTGCAGCGTACCGAGTCTCACAGACGCTTTGGCCATCGGTTTCGTCCCCCCCCCCCTCATTCGCCTCTTCTGTTATGCAGCTGTACATAGGTTAAAATTGAAGCAACCTGGAGGATTTTTTTGCTATAATTTTAGCAGCTTGGAGAGAGAGAAAAAGATGGAGGGAAGGGGAATGCTATCGGTGTGCTTTCCGTTATGTTTGCGTCCGCTAATCTTCCCTTTGCCTCGTTCACTTCCACGAAAGACTGCGGCTCTTCGTCCCCTTTTATTCCCCCCCCCCCCAAGCCACCTCCGTAATCACATTGCAGCCTCAGCTGTAATATACGTACGCATACACGCCCGCATTCCAAAGGGAACCAGGCGATGGGGGTGAGTGCGCGTGCGTGTATAATCGCAACGGCTGAGGCATTCAAGAGCATGAATGCACCTGCCGTCGCCACGTTTCACAAGCCACAGAGGGACGGATGGAGCGGGCCGATCGGAGCAAATGCATCCATTCACGCACAAAGAAGCGTGTGTGTGGATGTGAGAGAGGGTGAGGAGGAGAGGGGGATAGGGAGGTACGCGGACAGCCGGGCATGGACGGTCGACTGGAATGACGAGGGCTCGACTTGGCGGTATTGCCTTCGTAGTGGGTGGAGGCCCCGTGGGGTTAAAATTCCGCGAAGCTGGGAGTGGATACCGCGGTGACGCCTGCAGCTGAGTCCTTCCGGTTCGTTTGACCATTTCGGCGAGGAGATAAAAGGGAAGCGGGGGCAACGCGAGAGCGCCATGTTCGTGGGGGAGAGACCGCGTGTGCGCATGGAATGACGGTGCGCGGTATTGGTTGGTGGTGACGGTACCCTGGGTTTTTAAATGCGACAAAATCATTCAATTTTTGCCTATTTATCTACTCACCCAGCTGTTGGATATTTCTTCCCTCACGCCCTTCTTTACTCATCTTCCTAATAGTTCTGGATCAATAAAACATTAGGATAACTGCCTGCGATACGCATAAAGTATAAAAAATGCCGGAGATAAACTCATAAATCTTCTAAAGGACTGGTCAGAAATCAGAAATCTAAACGAGAGTTTAAGCCAGATTTTAGTCTTAGTTGCTATTTTAATGTGCAAAGTAATTTTTGCACCTTCCTTTACAGAATGTATTTTTCATTCTCTTGTCCCTCAACTTTATTTTCAGTTTTATAAAAATATTTATGTAACACCAATTGAAATAATAGTCTGTATTGGTATCAATGAATATTTTACATTACCATTCTTAAATTTGTTTTTTTGTTTGTTCTTTGTTCTTAAAAACCGTTGTTCATCTAGCAACATCGAAATAATGAGGAAAATGGAATGAAGGTATTTACTCATTTACCTTTAAAACTTTCGTGATGACAACGAATGCAGAAAGAATACCTTATATTGCCTGCCTAGAACTGTCGAGTAAGTTGGTATTGTATTATGGCATTTGGGAAGATGGATGTAGACGAATTGACGTAATAACCCTTTCAATTTAAGTCTTTATAACAAACAGAAGGCATTAGACCCTTAGACGTCGAGGATGGGTTCTTCGTATTTTGGGAATGAATACTTGAAGGTTATATTTTTGAGAGAAATTAAAATATTTATATTTTACTCTCCCTCCTCAAAGATTGAAAGCATTGACATGGTGGAAGAACTTGTGCGTCCTGATAATGTATACAGCTGTGCTGGCTGGAGAAATAATAATTGCTCCTGGTAGGGTCGCCTATACTAGATAGGTCGAAGGGTGGAGCCAGACAGCAGTAGGGAAATAAAAGGGGTGGCAATAATATCGAACCAAAATGTAGGAAGAAGCGTAATAAACATGGAGTAAGCGAATGATAGAATATTATTTGCGCGAGAAAAATGTGAATGTGATGGTAGTGAGATAGAGGACAACGGTTTAGAAACGGAATAACGCTGGAAGAAAGCAATAGAGTTCTGCGGAAGACAGGGTTTATTTATAACGAACAATTGATTTGAATAACACAATGGACGTGGGCGCACATGGAAAGTGCTCAAGTGTCGAGGGAGGTATCATTTAGACTATGGTATGGTTAAGCTCAGAATAACGAACAACATGATTAATTTTTACATTTTCCAAGGAGCGATATGTGTTCAGATCTAATACAAATTATGTGTATATTCCGATTAAAAAAATAGAAAAGGAAGACGGTTTAGGAAATCGGACATAGAAACATTTGGTACGAGAAGAAGTGCTAGTAGGCTATAGAGAAAATTGTAAGTGAGGATAAGAAGATTGGTACGATAGGAGCAAAATGGGAGAATATCAATGTAGGGATACAGAAAGTCGCCAACGAAACAAAAAATAAAATAGGAAAATAACAATCACGGATTACAGACGAAATTACTGGGAGAAACGCAAAAGAATTGAATTGAAGTACTATATGTTATCTTAGAATTAGTTGAAAAAAGTAGATTTTAATTATCAGCTAAGGCAGAAAACTTAAAGCACGAAAGAAGTGTGGTGGATGACGTTGAGTGAGGAGATAGAACATTTACAAAGGAGGAGTGAAATGGGTGTACAGTATATAAAAGTCAAAGATCAACAAAGAAATAAGAAAGGAAACCCGTAAAAACAATCATAGATAACTTGATGGAGTTTTCTCGTGTCTTCCACCGGAGCAGGGGTTCCATATTGGCTGACGTTTCGATGCTGGACTCGTGCATCGCCCACAGGGTAGTTCATCTTCCCTGAGGATGTTGTAAGAGTCCAGCATCGAAACGTCGGCCAATATGAAACCCCTGTTTCGGTGGAAGACCCGAGAAAACTTCATCAAGCAAATACTCCGGGAAAGCACCAATCATAGATAATTCAGGAGAAATATTAACTGAACCAGGAAAGACACAAGAGAGATGAAAGGAATACATAGAGACATAATACAGTAAATACATTGTGGTAGATACAGAATAAGATGTAGTTAAGGATTAGCTAATATCCAGGAATACTTGATTACAACAAATCGAGAGCTTAATGGAATTGAAAGCCAACAAGGACGAGGGAACAAATGACATTCCCTCGGAACTACTTTAAAGCTTAGCAAAACGTGCAAGGAATAGTTTTTATAGGCTAATTTATAACATTATAGGAGGTAGAGTTTGGTCGGAAATTTTTTACAGATCAGAGTTTATTTACATCCGAAATAAGGGAATCCTGATGATGCTGCGCTGCAGCGAAACCATGATAGTATGGCAGTAAAGTATGAATTGTGTAATTGCAGTTTTTTCTGTTCTTTGCAATAAGGGTTGCGGGCAATGGAGTCTTAAGTCGGTCAGTCAGTCAGTCAGTAGACCATTCGGTTAAGGGGTTACCAGCATTCCTGAACGCATTGAAAAATTGAGTGTGATAAGTATGAGATGAGAATGATTTGAAACAAAACTAAGGTCATAATATTTTCAAGAAAGGTGAAGGCTTAGTGAAATATTAAAATATAAGGGTGATAACTAGAGCAGGTGGAACATTTAACCTATCTAGCCTGTGTTGGTCGAAATACGTTAGGCAAAAAGGCTTGCACAAGGAAGAGGAAATTGATAACATGGGTGTTGAGTAAGGATGTTAAGGTAACATTATTGAAAACATTCATATGGTGCGTGATTTTGTACAGCATTGAAACATGGTTGTTGAAGCAAAATAATAGCATAGATTGAGACTGTGATAGAGTGGAGAACATTATGCATGATAGGTAAAGATATAAAATGTATGGAGATATTGAACGGTAAAAAAGGGAGAAGGTATTGGGAATTTAAGAACAATATATTTTATTGTGTCAGGTTCTGTTTTCATCGGAGAGGCTAAGAAATGTGTGTGTTTAATCTCTGGCCATATAAAACATTCCTTAAGTGGTATATGACCAAGTTATTATACTTTTTAAATAGTTTTTAACCACCCTTGGCTGGTTTGTTAAGGAATATTTGAATACTCTTATTGCTAATGGGTAATATATAATATTTGAATTCAAGGGCTCATTGCATCATGCATGCATTACAGTATTATCATATTTAGTTTACTAAATTTTATTTTAGAATGGTTACATGCGTGGATTGAGCTTTAATGGAAATATATCACATTGAGAATATTTAAAAATAAATGAAATTAATATTTATGTTCTGTATCGAAAATTTTGTGTTCTCGAAATTCAATAGGAAATTTCGAATGAAAATTTGTCACTGAAGTTCTTCTAGAGATTTCAGGTGTTGCCATAAAATTCCAATGAAATCATCTTGCTTTTTTCCTTACACTGAATAAGGGTCGAGAGTACTTTTTAAAGTGCTTAGTGGGGAAGATGTTGAAGTTTTCAAGGCGAAGAATATTAGTAGGACTGGTAATAAAATGCAGTTTGAGTAGATATGTTTTGATGGATAGTGGTGTCAAGTAATTTTCATGTTCTGGAAACAAGAAATTAATTATCAAAAGGTATTTTTAATCGTACTACATTCAAACCATGATTCAGCGTGCAAGAGAAATTTTTGACATACCATTTCAGGCGAACTTTGGGTCACAATGCATATGTGTAAAACTAGAATTTTCACATAGTTCGAGGTTAACAACATTAGTTTTTATGAGTGCCACATATATTGCGTTGGTATAATTGTAAAGTTTCGCTTCAGATACAAATTTCGAATGAAATCAGGACCAAGACTTCTGGACCTCAATAAGCCCAATAAGTTCGGCGGATTGAAGTTCTTGGCGGAAGTTGAAGACAAGCACTTGAATGCCAATAAAAAATGGCTTCCTCCATGAGCAGTGGAATTTCCAAACTACTTCAGAGAATCCCTGGCCAAAGTAATTCGATGAGGACATTCTCATTGTATCTAAGGATTCAAAGTTTCACGTCAAAAACTTTTAACTAATCAGCCCATCCTCGGATATTGCTCTAAGGTAGAGTAGCAAGTGCTCCTTCTGCGAATAAATATCATCTCAAATCTTCTCGCTTATGCTTAGAAGTATCCAGTAAGAGGTGGTGAATATAACGATCAAATTTACTGCTACCTTCATATACTATACTATATATTCGAAGCAACACGAAAGTATTAAATAAAAAATTTGACAGCAACACACAATATAAGAGCACAAAACAGGAACATTCAAACGTTATTTCTTGATAATTTCGACGGAATTGAGCTCCGTTTGCATCAGTCCTAGCTAATCTTTTGTTGAAGATGGAGCTCAATTCCGTCGAAATTGTCAAGAAATAACGTGTGAGTGATCCTGTTTTGTGTTCATATATTGTGTGTTGCTGTCAAAGTTATATATATATATATATTATATATAGAAATATTATATATATATATATATATTTATTTATTTATATATAATCTGAAATTGACCCTCTCCGGCGACGCACAAACACACAAACACTCGGATAAAAAATATTCCACACACAGAAACATAAAAGGGCACTCACAGTACTATATGTGTTGACGTTTCGACGGCACCGCCGTCGTCATCAGAAATATATAAAAACCATAAACACAGTAATCAACCCGAAGGTCGGTTTAGTAGGTGATGGTAGAGCTCACCCATGTACCAAGCCCGACGGCGTGTGAATATTCACACATCAGGGTAGGGGGGCCAGTTCCTTTCCCTGTGCCGGTTATGGTTTCCCAGGAAGATCTGGTACCCGCAAAATCAACTAGCTTGGGTGGAGCTGCAGGTACCCGGAGTGCCTTGCCCGGGAATCGAACCCGAGACCAACTCAGAAATATATATATATTATTATTAGTTAATATACCGGTTAAGGTAGGTTTTTGGATGGACACAACTATCAAATAAACATTTTGTGACTCCCCATCTATCAAAATAATCTATATCAGGTCCCTCTTCATCTCTGTGTACTTCTTTCCTCCCTTCATCTCGTCCAACATCCCTATCCTGTTCCTGCCCTTACCTCGCTTGCCCAACATCCTCCCCTCTATTACCTTCTTCAACATTCCACTACCGCTCAATACTCCTTTCATCCATTTTTCCCGCCTCCATAGGATTTATCTCAACAAATCCCTCTCCTCACCCACCATCTCTAGTACTTCCTCATTTGTTTACCTTTCGGTCCATTTCACCTTCTCTATTCTTCTCCACACCCACATTTCAAAAGCCTCCAATCTACGTCTATCCTCCTGCTTCAGCGACCACGTTTCCGCGCCGTACATAGCCACGCTCCATATCAGAGTTTTTACGAGTCTTGTCTTAACATCCCTACTCAACGTCCCCGTCATCAACTCCCTCCTCCTTGAGATAGCCTCCTTACCTAGCGCAATTCTTCTCCTTACGTCCCTACCACTTTGACCGTATTGGTCCAGAACACTTCCGAGATATGTAAACTGCTCTATCTGCTCTATTTTTCCCCGCCTATTTTAATATTTGGCTTAGCCTTTTTCTTTCTGGAAAATCGCATAACCTTTGATTTATTAATATTGATTCTCATCCCATATTTATCGCACTGAACCTCCAATTCACTCAGCAATGCTTGCAACCCCTTGGCTGACTGAGCAACTAATGCTTGTTCATCAGCAAACCTAACCGATTTTACGAATTTCCCTTCGAATTTCATTCCTACCTCCAGTTCTTCCCATGCCTCTTTAATCATTTCCTCCACATGTACGTTGAAAATCACCGGTGACAATGGGCAACCCTGCCTTACACCTCTTCCTAACACTGCCCATCCGGACTCTCCGTTCCCCACTCGCACCTGAGCAGTCTGAGACATGTACAGGTTGCGGATCAGTCTCCTGTCCCTCCAATCCATTCTTATTTTCTGCAATACACGCATTAATTATATATATATATATATATATATATATATATATATATATATATATATACATACATATACATAGGCACACAATCTCCGTAGGCCTGCTGAAGTTTAGCAAGAGTTTCCGTTGCACTGTGCCCAAGTCTGAAGCAAAACCTGGTAAAATATCGTTGCTCGAAATTTGTCACTCATTTTTAGAACACAATAGAAAAAACTGTTTCACAAAAAAAAATCGCTACGGACAACCAACTGACTCGAGCGAGTTCAAACCCGTACCCTCGTACCCGTACGTATCACATGTTCCCCTGCCGCCCCTCCAAGCCCAGGGCCTCGAGTGTTGCCAGATCGAACGCTACGTTGCCAGTCTCATTACTTAATGTACAGACCTCGTGTGTTTGTATATACTATATGTATATTTTTTCATTGAAATACGAAATCACGCCATATGGCGAACAAACAGCCATTCAAAAATAAGGAAATGGGATAGGAACACTCATAAAGAACGAACACAGGGGAAGTGGGGAAGACAGAATCGAGCATATCACAAGCGCAAAAATATTTCCTTGACCGGGACTTGGACACCGAATCTCCATAAACTCGTTTAAAGAAAATATGTCTATTCAAAATTTGTTTCAGTGACCATGACATGGGATTCGAACGGTTTACTCCGCATTAGTCTCACCCTCTCATCTAATCAGAAACAAGTGCATCGTATGCAATGGTTGATGGCGTAACTTTTTGAAACTCCTCGATGATTCGTAGGAAAGTGAAGCGAAGTGGAAGAGCAGTATTTTTCTTTCCTACGTAATTACACTAAAGGAATACATTTCTGTTTTTGAATAGGCAATAAATCCTATTGGAGTATTTCCACGCTCATCTGATTCGAATTTCCCAACTCTTGAACCAGGCGCGCAACTTTTTTATACGGCAGCATCCGTTGTTCTGTCTTCACGAAGTAAGGTTCTTTTCTTAGGACGAAAGTTTTACGGAATTTTATTTTCCCAGATATCCATTATCCACAGAATCACTTCGGCCCTGCTAGCTTAGCAATTCCTTCGCTATTTCGTGCGGTCAGGAATCAATTCGGGGGAAGGGAGGCTAGACGGTGACAGCTTCTTCTCGTCTAAAAAGGCGAACATTTCTTCCAATGTCCCAAAGTCTCGGGAGATCCGATTCCCTGCGGAGACTCTTATTTCCTCCTAGTCCTCTCCCAGCTCTACACGAATAGTGAGTGACATTATGGGTACTTTATACGCTACTAGAGTCCCAGGGAAGGAATCGATACATGGCTCTTTTCCAAGGGAGAGCGAAAGAATTGCACACTCAAAAGCAACAATTGGTTTTCCAGTCACAAAATTACAGAAATTGAAGCATTTGCATCAAGTATTTTGTTAATAAAAGGACACTTACATTAGTGAAGAAGTTAAAACTTGTTTTCAAAATATATCATTCCGTACGGTTCACCCGATTTTTATTCTTTCCACTCGATACCTCGTAATAATGTAAACTATTTATAAATGACGTATTATTTCATAGTAGGTACCTACTCCATAAAAATCCCGAGAACAAACGGATAAAACACGAAATGTGCGTGACATATCTATTGCAAGACTTTTTTAAAAAACGTTTCATAATCCATAGCTATATTTATTTCATGCATTAAATATTTATTTTATGTACCGATAACGATTGACTGAGGTGACAAGATTATTCCAATTGCCTTTTTCGAATAGAACTTCGATTTCCATGTACAATAATGAAGTAAATTTATTCTGCTGGAACTTTCAGACCGGAATTCTTGTTGTAATTTCGCAATGGAATATAATGACAAGTTTGTAACAAATAGAATATCATATAATATCCTGGATTACATTTTTTTTAATATATAAGATACAACGTCTAGTAGAAAAAAATGCCAAACTTGTAAATTTGGATTTAGAACAGGGAGTGGAACACATAGCTTCATTGCAGTAATGTGAGAATTTAAAGAAAGGAATATAAAAGAGTAAATAATAATTCATTTACTGAGGGAATCAGGAGCGGTTGATCTCACTGTGAAAAATGTCAATGAAAGTCTTGCATACTAGTTTAAGCGTGGACGGAAGATGTAAAGGTCATTTTAACCGCATATGAATCAGAATTAATAAGTAAGAATCGTAAACAGGGAAGGGAAATGGCCAATTATATTCAGAGAGATGTCCATATTTTATTTAACTAAGTATAAAACTTGTATGTACCAAGGAAATGGCAAGAGAGATCAGGCGACGTATGTGGGTAGGAATGAAGGGGATGAAGCTTATTATTTCAGATATGCAAATGATAAAGCCTTGGTCAACCGGATAGCTAAGTGTTTGTAACGACTTCTGATTATTATTAATTGTAGGATCATATTGGACTTATGGGGTCACATAAATTTATGGGTCAGCGACGAGATTTTCAAGCGTAGGAAGGCTAAGCTATAAATTAAAATAGAAGGGCATACATTAGAGTAGGCGGAGCGGATATCGCGCAGGAGCAGAATATTGGCTGGAAGAGGGTGTAGTGGTATGATTTTTAGGAGAGGGATTACTAGATCAGAAAAATTATGCTTAACGGAGAGAAGAAAATTGTTGACTGGAAATCACACAAGGAAAGAGAATGGTAAATATTTCAATTCTGGACGGAAAGCCGATCGGCTAATAAATAAAGGGTTTGAGAAAATAGGACAATCCTTAATTAACGATTTTGGAATATGAGTATTGACAAGGATTGAAAAATTAAGTTGAATAAAAATGAAGAGAAAAAATTTAAGAATGATAGGAGAAGAAGGTAAATCCTAGAGGATATTAGAAAAGAGCAAATGTCGATGAAGGAAATATTTAGAGGTAGTCGGATGGTAGAAGAAAAGGGAAGGAGAAGAGAAAAAGGAGCATCAACATTTTGAAAGATATTTGAACGTGTGGGCGTAAAGACAATTGTTGAAAGTATGAGGGGTTGATACTCCATAGAATGAGAGGCTTTGCTTAAGTACTTTAAAAGCACACCGTGAGGTGTAATAATTTCATGGGCTGTACAAATCCTACCACATATCGGTAGACAGCCTATAATAGAGTTCACCAGCTTTATTTAAAGAAAAAAACCAAGAATGAGTAGAAATTAGCTTTGATATTTCCGTAACGCACAGCCTTCTCAATGAAAATAGGCGCTCGAATTATCCGATTAAAAAGTTTACTGGGCGTTGTATTGATGTGCAACTGTCAGGACGTGATTAAATATATAATGAATCTTCATATCATATTTATCCTATTTTGCCTTAAAAATGAAAGAACAAGGCAAGAGAGGAGAAATACCAAGGAAACAGTGAATTACAGTCAGTCAATATGAGGTTCCCAAGTGATGACATGAAAAACTCAAGACTTTTCATAAGACCTAATGACAAGAAAAGGGCAACAAAAAATAGAAGTGTGAAAGGAAATTATCACATAAAATATTGTCCCATGCGCCACGTGAAATTATTCTAAATAGAATTTTTGCGAGTAAATCGGAAAATATTTTGCAAAATGATCCATTGCTGCATTCAAGGGGTGTAGAAAGAGATTACAGGATCATGCATAACGCGTAATCATGAATAGTATTTCATTCGGAAGAATAGAATACATATACCTGTACTTCCCTAGCTGGGGTGAATGCATTAATAAGGGTCCTTGGCATTAATTACTCTTCCATGTCTCGCCATTTTCAATGACGGTACGCTAGGAGAAGGCGAATCCCCCCTTATCTCAGCGGTGCGGTCGTGCACCGCGTACTTATGCCGCTCTTCGTTTTTTTCCCTCCTCCCGACTGTCCCAAACTTTGGGGATCTTTTCCTCCTACCTTTCCAGCATTCCCGCCCACTCTCAGCCAGCACACACCCGCCAGCATTCACGCCCACTTTAATGCAAACATCCCTTACATTGAAACTAATCTCCCCGGGTAAGCCCAGACAGCCAGCCCTCCACCCACACGCAGGTTCCACCCATCCATCCACCCACCTACTTCCTGGCGCGCACCCTCATTTGGCTTAACTTTTCCCTCCGACGCGCCCTCGGCAAAATCATTTCGGCATTCTCCTTTTCAAAAGAAGGATACAACTTTTTTTTGTTTATCCCTCTTGTTTACATCGTCTCGCGGCCTCCGGTAATTATTCGCAACGTTTTTCATTCAACTGCTCTTTTGAGCGAATTCCGCCCCGTGAGCAGTAGCCGCGAGTATCAAGAGCCAATCACGGCGCACTAACACCGAGATGAAAGGACGTGCGACTCCCTTCTCCTCTAGACGTTTCATGCGTACTACGGTGGCACCCGTCGCGACGAAGCCGTAGTGAATTTTGAAAGAGGGTGGCACCGACACCGCCGTGTCTAAAGCAGGCTTTTGCCTTCCTGATGAATGGATTGTCATTTTAGTTTCATCGGTCCGGGCAAATATGTTCGTATTCCCGTCTCATGAGTTCGTCCTCTTCAATACCTTAGGGAGGCTTTGACTTTCACGCTACCCCGTCACTCCACATGGAATGTGGGAGTGCGTTTTCTAACCTGTCGTTTGCGTGGAAATGAAAGTCTGTGCTCATATACTGCGCTGTGTGTATTTGAGGCTCGAGCGGTAAGAGTAACGGTAAAAACCTCTTTCCCTAGCGTAATTCTTCTCCTTACGTCCCTACTACTTTGAGAAATTTCACTTCGGACAAAAACACACAAAAAGAAAAGAAACACTCGTTTTCGAATTTCCGGTGGTACAAGCCACCTTTCTCAAGGAAGAGAAGGAAGGAACTGAGGAAAATGTTATAACAGAAGGGGCTGGAAACGTTGGATGGAAGGGGAGGTGGGGAAAGGTTTGCGAGGGGAAGAGTTGGGAGGGGGATTTTAGAAGAGTGGGAATGATATGGAAGGTGTTGGGAGCGGAGGGGGGATGGCAATATGTGAAGATTGGGGTGATTAATGTCCAACATCAAAACCTGGGTAATTCCAGGAATATAGGAGCCAGATAAACGTCTGCTCTATTGTTTTGAGTTTAGTGGAGGGCCAGAGGGTGGGAGGGAAGCTAAAAGGGAGACAGTATAGCATAAATCAAAGGGAGTGTTGTGTTCGGAGGCATGTTTTGTGATAGGGACCATCCCAGTCAGGAAGAATTCTTGCTTGAGGCCCGGTGTTTATTGATTCTAATATTGAGGAGTGTGGTACACTTTCCATTTTAAAAGGCAGGGCCTAGTTGGCACTTCAGAAGGTAAACTACATAGCTGGAAGTACATGAGGAGTACGGAATTGATGCAACATCATCAACCTTAGGGTTCATGATGTTGCTTTTTCCATGCAGTATTATAAGTGGAAATTTGGTTTGAATTCCCTGATAGTATCGTGAAATATTCCGTGTAGGCATATTTAAATATGTACTCATACTCCATTGCAAATATACAATGAAGTGAGAAAAAGTTTTAATTCCAAATCGCAAAACTTCGCCTGTGGTGGCGGAGCCTTTTACAAAACAGCCACATTTTCTGATAGATTTTGGCAATTAATACGATCATTTGGAAATAATTTCTTAGACAATATTGCAAGTAATAAGAATGCAACGTAAGACTTCAGAGGCAACAGCGGAAAAATGTCCTCTTTATGAAAATCTTTGATCAATATTCCTATTGACTATTCGCAGCCTTTATGCCAAAAAACCATCATATAATATTACTTGTGTAACTACTCCGAAATTCCTATCAAATTAACATAATTTAAATTTTCAGCGGTTTGGAGACATACACATACAAATAAAACGATTCACAAATTCAGAACCTTCACGTGTATCGTAAACGACATAAAATTAACTTTTTTCTCCAATTTAAAGGAACGAGTGCTATTTGCCAACTTAGCTTCGCGGGTTCAAATATATGGCGAAATCTATTTTCACCGACGAGGAATTTGTCTTACACCACAGGAAGTAAGTCTATCCTGTCTGATTTGCTGAGTATTGAAAAACCTTACGAGAAAGCGATCGCTTCGAATTACAATAACGTTTCCATAGACGTCTTTCCATATCGATAGATAACTTACGGCGTCACACGAAATGACGGGCGGTAACATCACCTTTTCCCCGATTCCTCTGTCATCCCCATTCCCTTCGAAAATGGCGGCGGGCGTCCGAAGGAGCGGCTCCAACTCCCTCTCTCTCTCCCTCTCTTCGTGGCGCGCGCGCGCACGGGAGGAACACCACCGTCGCCGCCACTAGAAACCTCACCCTCCATCCGAGGGGCGGCGCCAGGCGTGGGGGCAGGAGGGACATGTGGCAAGAGGGGTTGAGGGGGGGAGGAGGAAGAGGGCGCTCGCCGCTCTCTCTCCCGCGTCGGTACTAGTCCACACCCGGGCGCGGGAATGCTGCCGCCTCCGCCGCCTCTGCCGCCTCTGCCGCCGCCGTCTTCTCCGCCTCTGCCGCCGCCGCCATCACCACCGCCGTCCCGCAAATTCTCCGCCGTCGCCGCCGCCGAAGAGACCGGGAGAGGTAGTCGAGGAGGAAGAAGCCAGGAAGGGGAAGCGTCTTCATCGCTTGTCGGAGGGAGAAGGGTGAGAGACGCGGGCCGTCGTCGCCGCCGCCGCCGCTTTCAGCGTACCACAGCTCCCACCTCTCGAACAGTCCTCTATCACCGTGGAAAGCCGCGGACTCATGGACTCGCGCGCCGATGAACCCTCCCTCGTGGACACAGCAAGTCCTCGCGAGGAGTGAGATGGACCTGTAAAAGAAAAAAAATAACAGCAATCTAAAAAAAAAGAATTGAGAAAGTTTGACCGTATTCCGAATAAGAAGGTCGTCCGACTCCCCGACGCCCGGCGCCTGTCGTGAGGTGAGGATGAAATATTTATGTACTTTTTTTTAATGTTATCGGGGAAGATTGAGTCCATTGAGTTTAAATCGGGAAACATCTCCTTATAATGCGTGCCTTTGATGGAGTTGGTGATTGCAGCGCCCGTAAGATTTTCCCAATGCCCAGGGAGAGCAGTTCGCGAATATGACTACAGAAACGTATCACTAGCAAGGGCAATTGGTGTCCTGACAGTTTTTGCACTCAAGATATTTTCGAGTAATTTTCTAAATTCAAACTTCTGTGCGTCAGCAGTGGTCTGGTCTCCGTCATTGACTCTTGAAAAAACTTGCAAACCACTTGGAAGATACAGAAAAGAATGCGAATCAATGGTCCCCGAACCAATTGGCATTTCATTTAATTACGGGAAAACCCCATGGTAAAGCGCGCGTCGGAGAAACCGTCAACGGATGAGATGGATGTAAGAAACGATAATGACGTGATTCAGAGGTGGCTTTAAATTACTTGAGAATCTACAGACATAGTAGCAACCCCGTATTGTTTATTTTAGATACAAATATTTTGATGAAGAATATGGCGGTTCAAGTAACTCCCAGTTCTTTTGTCGTTGAGAAAATGGTCTTGGTATTCATTTCGAGGACTACTCTCGAGTATCTCATATTTATTCATGCTAAAGAACCCTTGATACCCTTGGGACAATCTCTTTATTGGAATTTCGGATAAAAATTGGGAAAGCGAATCAGTATCTGAAATTCATTCATCTATTGCTTACGTTACTTCTTCCAAGATGCTCGGTCACTCTGGTAAGAGACTTCCAAATCAAGGCTCAGGATTATCTCTTATTCACTCGCTTGAAGGCTGAGAGACCCTGCCAATATAAAACAAATGAGGTATTTTTCCAGAGCCAAAGTAGCTTTCCAGAGCTGAACGAGGAATAATAACAGTTCAACGCGAGGCATAATTTGATTGGCTATGGGTTATTTGTAACTGGAGCAGTTTCAGAGAAAATGGAATAAGGAAATAATATCACATATGAGCTTCTTTTTTACGTAAACCGATCGAATTGTTTTTCATTGAAAGGGACATTTGATATGAGATATAACGAAGTATGATTTATTACATTCTATATAACTGTGTCAGCATGGTTTCCAGAATTTCGAATTGCAGACTTTGCGATACGTCCGAATGTTTTGACTTAGTAGTCTGGAATTTGTATTTACTTCTAATATTACTACAACCATTATTGTTTCATATTTTTAAAACATATACTGGATTAGAGCTTTGAAAAAATAAGTTACATGAATCGATTGTTAGTGCATACCAAGTTATCAATAATAATAAATACAAGTTTCATTGAAAATATATTTTAATGACATTGCTTTTATCTGATTATATTGTGGTACGGACTAAACGGCAAGAGAAAACAACCCTTCAAATATTTAACTTAATAATATAAGATGTTGAGAGCTATGAGCTATATTGTCGTTAGCGCACCCTTAATATCGTATTCTAAACCGTGTTAGTAATTTGAAAAAAAAGTCCTTTGTTATTAGACCTCAGAGTTTATAGGTTTTTTGTGGATAATAATAATAACTTAAGAAATTGAAATGAAAATTTTCCAATTTACCGAGTTCTATCCCAATAAAAAAAAGATAAATTTGGTGTCATAATAAATAATATAATTTGTGAATGAATAGTTTTCTCTGAAAGACCAGAATTTTCTCAAGTCCCATTTTTCTTGCATTCGCATAATGAACCAGTTTTTTCGTCAAGAGTCACGACAAGTAGACATTTATTTAAGATTACTCATTATTATTCCAATAATACGAGTAGCATATGCTCTCAGTAAAATAAAGATAAACATTTGGATTAGAAGAACACATATGGAATTTAATTACTTATACTATCTAATCTAATTTACTTGCTTATACTATGCTACATTAGGTAAAAATGATGAATTTTGGGTATTTATACTTCGCATTTGCTATGGCGGTAATAAATTGATGGCATTTGGAAATTATTTATTTCGGAAAAATACTAATTTCGGTAAAACATTAGAATGGACTCCAATTAAATGTCTTTTAATGCTAAAAAATGACATGTTACGTTAATAGTGACAACAGTAGGGCAGATTTTAAGAAGAAAGGGTTTTTTTGTAGCGGCGGGCCATTAACATATACATTCCACTCAGTTCCGAGACTGGATAAAGGAAAACACAATAGTTAATGACTTGATTTTATAAAATAACATTCATAAAATATGAAGGTGTTCCCTTTTGAGCCTATATGATTCCTGGTGTTCCTCACACTTTTGAAAACGCAAAGATTTTTTCTTTACACCCCATAGACAACTCATTGCCATTTATTTCCCAATCCGATACGGATTTCATTTGTTTTTAACATCTACATCCTTTCAGTGCTTTTTCAATCCCGGAAATTGAGAGAAGTAACATGGTTATAGGTCCGATGAAAGTGGAGGGTGGGAGACGACGATGATCGACAAATTTTGTTTTTGTCAGGAATCGGAAACTTCATCCACACTTTCCTGGTTCACGCTTATTGAAAGGAACTTCATCGTCAAATGACCTCGCTCCGTTTTTAAAGTGAAATTTCCTCCTAGGACATCGCATTCGAGGCATTGCTTCATACTCAAAAGCGTCAGTGAGCATTGTATACGTTTTGGTATTCCATCATAGTACTTATCACTGCAACTACATGTCGTGTGCAACAAATCGAACAACGTAAAGCGAATGATAAAATCTAGCTCTAAGGTCAGAAGGAATGTGAAATTAGGAGGAAAATTGTGAGAGTTGCAATGATAAACCCTTTTACGTCCATACCGGGGAGAACAGTGTGTACTCAGTGTGAGAGAACAATGTGCACACTCGTGCAATCGTTGGTATTATGCCAAATGTTTTTCAAAATAAATATTAAGAAAGTAATCCTTTCCTGTTATGGAGAGGGAAGGTAAGATTTGCAGGAAAACGGTTTTCCATTGTGTAACGTAGCTTTTAATGATATGATGAACACATTAAAAACGTCAATTGCGATGCTTTATGTGGATCCAAACTAGTTAGTCCGGAAATATTCGTAATTTATGATGTCAGATAGATTATGCGCATTTATAGCGCTGTTTATGAATATTATATTCTAAATTACGGCTGACCGCAGGTTTTTTAGTGCCACTGGAGAAATTACGCGCGCTCTTCTCCTATAACCAGGGGTCGAGGAAGAAGCCCTAGCCAAATTTATCCCATGGTGTCGCGACCTTAGGGTTATTTTGTTTTTTATAAAATCTCTATTCACGCAATGTTGTACATTAGGTAGTGCCTACTCAAAATGGCGTCGACCGCGCCCCTCGAAATCGGAGCCTCTTCCCTTTTTTTCCGTTACCCTGTACATCCGGCCCTGATTCCAGTACTATTGAATTTGATTGCATTTATGATATTTCCATTTGATTTACGCCTTCCTTCTATTCGTTACGCTATGATTATGTACGCTTTGGTTTTATCCTCTTCCTCCCTAAAAGGCGCCTGTTTAGTAGCTGTTAAAAAAACATTTTGTTGCGGCTTGAAGGGAACTTGGGAAAAGGATATGATCTGCATCGAATTTTGCACCCAGATTGACTGATAATTAAACTTAACCCACGGTATTTCTTCCTGGGATCTCTCATTGCACTTCACTTCAGGTACAGTCTAGCACTTTGACGTTAGACGTTAATGGGCTGTTCTCTTCAGGAATTTCAACGTTTGCCACGGGACTCAGAGGCTCAATTTCCCATTCGATCCGAGGGCGACTCGATGTAAACAGGGGAATGACGCGAAATGTGAACCAGTGTAAATTACTCTTGGGGATCACCATAAACGGCGAGGGAGAAGGAAATGAGCGCGAATCTCATTGGCCGTAATGCTTTCATAAGGGACGCCATCAAATTCAAATTGCCTTTCGTTTCTCGAGTTTATGTGAAGGGTTGGGGGTGAGAATTGAGAGTGGGAATGGAGTTGGAGTGAGAACTGGTGAATGTGGAGGGAGTGGAAAGAGATGCAAGGGAGAGGAGGGCAACGGGTAAATAACTGCGCTGTGCCAACCAAGTCTTCCCAAGGACGTGTGGCATGGGGTGCAAGGAGACTCGTCATGGAAGAGGAGGGGGAAAGTCCTGTAAAATGATCCTTGCTCATTAATACATGAATTTTTTTTATTGAGGTCCGGTTTTTGTCACAAATTGAGAAATTGAAAATGGAATACTTGTACCTATTGGGTTTGTTGTTCATCTGGTTTATTTTGTCAGTATTTTCTGACCTACAGATGTTGTGCAATGCTCTGTTTTATGCCTCCAGGGTCTCAAGTAAAATTGCCCGTTTGATACGTTTCAATAAGTCCAACTGGCATTGAGTGTCCATGATTCGATGAGGTCCCATACCAGGCTTTGTATAAATCATTTTCTTTTATGGCAGTTTTTGGTGAAAAAGGTAGGCTTGCAGTGCATGTACGAGTATAGTGTTCAATTCTTGAATTATTGATTCTCAATGCTCGCATCATATTCGGAGTGGGATTTACTTATATTAAATAGGTTTTCTCCATTCTTCATCGGTCTGCAGTTGTGGTATGTGATGAGCGTATACTGACTTCTTCAAGGTGACACCGGGTTTCCTTCATGATTGCTTTCCATATTTTAGTTTTAATTCGACGATTCCCAACATGTAGTAGGGATATATGCAATTCGTAGAAGTAGGGACGCCTAATGATATGGAACCTTTTGGAATAATAGGAATTTTCTGGCCTTAAGCAACTCGTGGTACGCCTATGCATTAGTGGAATAAAAGTTAAGTTAAGGGACAACACACCATCGCATTGTTCCTAACAATAATTCGAAAAACTTTTTATGAATTTAATAAACTTTTACCGGAGCGCTACCAATGATAGAAATTTATTAAAATTGAGTACTTGGTTGTTAAATTAGGTTGAATATGAAAATAATTTCTCAAGAATGGGCTACATTGTGCAAAATAGAAAATGACCAGAGAAATAGAAAGAACAATAACAGACATCGATATTTTAGACGATCACCCTCGGGTAGAAAGAGCGTAGTGAATTATTGACAAGGGAATTCAGTGCACACCCACCGTTCATTATAGTACCCTCACGACAATTTTTAAAGATCACCATTCTATGCAGCCAATTATTAATGTAGATCGAGATAAGCGAATCGGGTGCTTCTTTCAATTACATTGTTCAAGCAATTAATGCACAGATTTCCATAGCATATACTACCATTAGTTGTTTTTATGTATTAGTTATTTATTAATGAGCTGTTTTTCAAAGAATGTTTTCCGTCTTTGTTAGGCATGCCATCAGCTATTCCTTTTCATTGCTTTGCCAACATCAGCTCTTGCGTGAGTTGCCATATAACGAGTACATGGTCATATAACGCCACCGGAAGTGTTCGTGACGGGTGAAGGGGGAAGAGTGGAGAGAAAAATAAGGAGAGGAGGAGGCAACACGGATGCTTAGAGACAGGTAGGAGGCGCAAACAGGTAGGTTTTGAGATAGGGATAACATAATCGAAACAACATTAGGATACTAACAATCTTCGCATGTTCTAAACATGATGTGTGTGGGTAGATGTAAGTTTAACTTGCCAGGTAGACTTTTGACCTCAACCTCGTGCCCAGTTTTTCCATTGTCTATCAAGGCGGGTACAAAAATATTTAGGAAAAAATGTTGTCAATTAGCATTTTAATCTTCCTCCACATGATGGTTAATTCTAATTTTTAGTCGTGACAGCGAAAATAAATGTTTTCGTACTTTTTTTTGCAACCATTGTGGGATCGGTAGCTATTTTTTTCAGCGATTCAATTCTCTCCGGAACTAAACCTGCGCTGGCTCTAGATGTACGTTTTTACATCAGACAGATCGGAAGTGTTTAGAACAGATGATGATCAGGTTTTCATTGAAGAAATATCCAGAATGTGTATTTGTTTGAAGGAAGGGAATAGATTTTGAAATTGAAACATTATCTCACGGAAATATTCTACTGCCCAGAAGTTATGCATACTTTCGCGCAGAAAAATTATTTTTGAACATTAATGGAGTCGAACCTTTGTTGTAGAATTCAACAATCAATGAGATTGATTTGATGCAACTTCCCACTCAACCTTTCCGAGTTCTACTAACTCGGAATTAATCGTGATAATCCATAATCTGTTTGTAGAATTTCCTTCTGCTTTACACGCTAGTTCTTCCGATTAAAGTGGATGAAAAACCTTATTTTTCCCTCTTAATGCACGAGTGGAGTGGATTTATTTCTCAGCTCCAGCCCGTGCTTCGTGAATCCCGTGCGAATGGGTCCTTTATTCCAAATAATTTGACCAAAATTTTTATGACGTATGCTTAAAGAAAGATTAAATTATATATTTCAATTCTATTGCGTCAATCAAATTAGGTAAAAACCTTCAGGCATACTAACAATCTATGGACCAGTAAACCTTTTCGTAATATTTTTTTGCAACATTGACGTTATTATGGGCCAATCATAATTTTTTCTGAAGTGTACTTCATCTATAAACTCATTTCGTGAAGCTAGAGCTTTGTTGTAAGTACTAAAGATGGTTCTCATGTCATAAAGTCGACCATTTCAAGGGAGTAACGCAACTGCATTAACTGCAACAAAGCACTGATTATTCCGTTCACGTTTATTAGTGTGTGCATCAAAGGCTATTTAAGAGTATCCACTCCTGGTGAAACGCCAACAATTGTCTCCTGAAAAGCGTTCAGTGGATTGAACATTAAAAAAGTGGCAGGAAAATCGTTTTACATATTTTTTGACCTAATTTGTTCTATTATGAAAACGTCAGTCGTTCCTACAAGGTGAGCCAATTTAGACAGAAATATCCATTTTCCGATCATTCATTCCATCCAGACGAAAGAGCTCTAATTTCAAGAGGATGAATAATTTTATCGAGACCTACGGACTAGTGTTGGCTCATAGAGGAGAGAGTTAATACCCGACCCTACCCAGACAAATATCTACCGTCCCCGTCGTAAGCTCTGTGAGAGAATGACCAATTGAGGTTCAAGAGACCAAATGGCAATTATCGGGTCGGAGAAACCACATGTGCTGCTCGGAGTGTGTTGAGCGAGTGCCTGGAAATAGAGTCGAAAACAGGCCAGTAATTGCACCTGCGGTGTAAAGGCAGGCTCATCTCATAAAACGGATTTGAGTCCCTGCCAAAGAGGATGCATGCATAAGTGATGAGACAGAATACCTAAAGGTTGACGTCGTGCACATAAAGAAAATCTGAAAAGTTGTCCAAGATGTTCGTCTAGTTACGAGGGTCATCCGGAAAGAAGTACCCGTTCGTGAAATAAAGACACAAAAGTAAATATTAACAAACATAAAAAATTTTATTTGAAAGAAAATACTTTAAACTACTTCTCAACATAATCTCCAAGCAAATTAAGGCATTTGTCATAACGTGTGACAAGTTTCTGTATTCCTGCTGCATAGTCCTTCGCCGCCAGCTCATTGAGATACAGGGTCACTCCTTCTTTAAGTTCTTCATCGCTGTCAAATCTTTTTCCTGCCAAAAAGTCTTTAAGCTTTGTAAAGAGATGAAAATCTGAAGGGGCCAAGTCCGGGCTATACGGTGGATGGTCGAAAGTTTCCCATTTGAATTGCTGCAAAAGTTTTTGTGTTATCCCAGCTGCATGAGGCCTGGCATTGTCATGAACGAGAATGACACCAGTAGACAATAGACCTCGCCGCCGATTTTGTATTGCCCGCCGTAATTTCTTTAATGTTTCACAATACGCATTGGCATTAACAGTGTCTCCACGGGCCATAAAATCAATAAGCAATACACCTCGTCGATCCCAGAAAATGGTTGCCATGAGTTTCCTGGTGGACAGAACTGTCTTGAATTTTTTTGGTTTGTTTGGTGAATGAGCATGATGCCCCTCCATTGACTGTCGTTTACTCTCAGGTGATGCATAACAAACCCATGTTTCGTCACCAGTAATTATGCGAGTCAAGAAAGAGTCTCCTTCATCAGAATAACGTCCCAAAAACGTCAGTGCTGCAGCCATACGCTTGGTTTTGTGCTCATCTGTAAGCATGCGAGGGACCCATCTTGCACAAATTTTTGCATAATGCAGATGGTGTTTAACAATTTCATGAACAATTGTTCGAGAAACATTGGGAAAATGCTCACAGATGTCATCAATTGTGACGCGCCGATCGTTCCTCACGAATTCGTCAACTGAGCTCACCAGTTGGTCTGTAATGACAGACGGTCTCCCCGAACGCTCATCGTCGTGTGTGTTCCCCCTCCCCATGTTGAAGTTGCGACACCACCGCCGAACAGACGACTCGTCCATTACATTGTCTCCATACACCTCCTTTAATTGGCGATGAATATCACATGGGCGAACGTTTCTTGCATTGAGGAATTTAATCACTGCCCTCACTTCACAACTGGTGGCGTTCTCAATTTTTTTAAACATTGTAAACAATCACAGAAACAACACAGGCAATGCTAGCGTCACGAAACTTGGCTCAGAGAAGGCAGACAAGCCACTGAAGCTATCTGACCTCGTCCAGCGGCTACTCGCGTCGTCAGCACTTCATGCGGCACGAACGGGTACTACTTTCCGGATGACCCTCGTATAATTTATACCCAACATTGTAAAAATTACGGAAATGTGTCCTCTGAAAAATATTTTTTAAGCCATCCAACTTGACGTGCAGTGCAGTTATACAAGCACATATACGTATGCTTGTATATTCAGACACAGAAAAGGGCAAAGGCAAATAGATCTCTTCAATACTTTTAATCTATATCTCATGCAATAACTCTCGAGTGAGCAAATTTTGAGTCTGTCCTTCCTCACATGTTGCCGTTTACTTGTCGTTGGAACAAATTCCTTTTAGAATATTATATCCGGACGAGCGTGGTTTTAAAGTTTGGACTTGAGAGAAAGAGAAAATGAATTAAACACTGAAGGCTAGGGTCAGAGGTGAAGAGAGGAGGAGAGGAGTATTAAAAGAGGAAGAGATAAGCTTAGAAATTCCGCCCTCTGCTCTCTTTACCGTTCGATGGCAGTATGATGCATAGGACACTTTAAGGTGATCTCATTTGTTGACCTGATACCGCGAGGTACCAGTCCTACTGATTGGTAAGTCTATCATATTGATGTTAATGAAGGTAACAGTCATAAGCTAGGAAAGTGTGCTCGCAATTTTTTTCAATCGTGGGGTTTCGTTTGCAATGGTAGGCACAATGAATTTTAGCCATGAAAATGACTATACCAGCACCCCTTTTAAAATCACGGGCAAGGTGTATGCTAATGTAGCGCTCGAGCGTAGGAAACTATCGTGAGCTAAAAGATAACTTGATTCACACTATATACTTTCATCCAACGAAAGAGTAATGGTAAATGGCAATCAAAATCAAGGCTTTTGTAAGTGTGAATAGCCTAGTATGACGTATTTTACTATCATAAATTGAGTTTAAGAATCATACTCGTATATGGGTCATGCGGTTAGTAGATAATGTTAAACATGTATACGGAAGGATGTAGTATCATTCGTTAGCCATGAAAAACTGGATCCCAATAAGAGCAAGGATACGAGCAAGATGAACGAACTTAATAATTTCAGGAAAAACAATAGAATTTATTCGTGATTGGTATTTGTGTGAAAAGTTACACATTCTGCTAGTCATGAGTAGGAATACGTGGATTTTGACCAACCTTGATTAATGGGACACCAAATAATAAAGCTCTTGACGATAAAGATGAGGTGATAAGGTAAGATGGATGATGAGGTAAGATGGATGATAAGGTAAGATGCATATCTTACCTTACTGCGGTGGATTTGTTTTAATATTCAAAATGAAGCTTGGCTTTCGAGGACGGTTGGTTTTGAGGAACTGCCCTAACTGAATGCCTTGGCGAGATTGTCTCGAGATTTCTCTCCGTCAAAATGGCAATTTTGAAATGGGGAATTAAGCCAGAAAATAAGATGCTTAGCTTAAACAAACACTGCCTTGAAAAATGTGTTTACAACCGTTCTTGTTTTCCATGCAGATGGCCTTGAGGGTTTTTTTTGCAATTATTCGCGTGTTTGCCTTTTCAAGACAGGATAGAATTTTACGGTAAAGACTCCAGAAACCCTATAGCCACTGGGATTTTCAAGTGTAAAGGATAATTTTCAGTATTCTCCTCATCACTAACATCCACGATTGTTAAAATTATAATAAAAAGTATTTAAAACTGACAAGCGTGTGATAATTTACAACAAATACACTTAAGCAATGACAATTAAATATTCATTAAATTATGGTGCTAAAAGCAATTAAATTTCAATTTCATAACGTAACTCTTATAACACATTTATGCACATAGAGAGACATTTTTAGAATTTTTCGGAAATAATTTCCCTACTTGAGTTTTTTTTATTCTGGTTTTCTTTTAATTCACATCCTAAATAAATTACTTCGAATTTGCCTGCTTAAGGGCTAGTACATAAAATATCTAACCGATGTCTCATACTAGTTATTACCATTACTCATTTGATCCATGTATATCTCTTTAAAATTAAGAAATAAGAAGCGTGATTAAATAATATTTCTTTGAGAAAACTCTTAATTTAGTAGAGTGGCAGTTTCGATATTACTTCAAGAAACTGGATGAATATTTTTTCATTGCATCATTCTGAAAGGAAGATAGCCGTCAAATCTTATCCGCTTCTTAAGGCAACTTTATCTATGGCTTGACAAGAGCAATATTAGATTGGGAACATTTCTTCTTTTCTATCGATAACAGCCTCCTTTCCAAAGCTTTGGGTTGGCGATGTAAACGCCTCACAAATGAGTTTTCTATCTATCTCCTTCTCGCCGTCATGACTTAATTATTCAACCAAGTTATTCCATCTTATCAGCCTGGAGAATCTTTAAACGGCCTCATAATCGGATCATTACAATGACTTTGCTGAATGTAACTTGTGAACAGCAACGTTAATTTATTTATCGCTTCCCTTGCATCCACCGAATTCTCCGCTGTATTTTTCCCGCCTTCCTAACAAAAGAAATTAAATTTTCTGAAGAGATAATCCTCCCTTATCTCCCTCCACCTCACACCACATCTGCGCCGTAATTTCTTCTCTTAATATCCATCCCTCCTGTCACGTCCTCTCCCTCTCCGACCCTCTTTCCTCCCCACATCATCACACGATTTAATAAACCGCACGAGAAGAAAAAGAAAGTTGTCGCGAGCCTCGGATATCTTTCCCACCCTGCAAATGACGAGTAGGCGTCGGACGTGAAAGAATGACAAGACTTTTTCGTGGGTTGCCAAGGGATGCGGGGAGAGAGTGTGGGAAAGTGTGGATGGGGAGTGTTGGGAGGGGTTAGGGTGCGGGAGGGGGAGACGAAGAGGCTCACCGGAGGGGGAGGCGGCGGCAGCCAGCAATTAACCGACCAAAGCTTTCACCGCGGCTCCTTCCTCGCAGGGAGCGCACGGGGGATTCGGGATTAAGAGTGTGTGTCGAGGGAGTGCGGGGGACGTGGAAGGACACTTCAATTTCATTCGTGCCGGGAGAGTGACGTGTGGCTCCTCCTTTCATTATCCGAGATGACCGGCCAGGACGGTATTCAGCCGGCTTCCCTCCTCTGCGGATGGTATACGCTGAGAGGGATAAAGGGGAAGGGGTGTGGCAGGACGGGTTATAAAGGAACCCGGGAGTACTGGGGCGGCGACACGCGAGGCGAGGTGGGGGAGGTTGTAGGGGACATGTGGGCGTGGGGAAAAGAAAATCCAACGGTAAAAAGAGCAGGCTGTCTGGGTATCGTCGGGCGGGGCGAAGGAACTCCTTTTACCGCTCAAAGGAGATACCAATATTGTCGTTCCTCCTACATTCCCATCTTGACTCCTTAGAGATGACGAGAGGACACTATTGCGGAGTTTTGACCTTATGAAAATTCTATTGTATGAAAATTTTAATTAAAGGTATTAAAATACGATTGAAATATTTGAGTGGAATTTACAACCTTCTCAGAATATTTCATTAGGGAATATAAGTAAAACATTTCCCGTAATATTACACAATCATGATTGCCATTTATTCTCTATCACTGTAATCCGAGGAAGTGGAGGGATTTATTTCTACAATTTTATGCAAATTTGGGCATGGTGCCTCTTCTCGGAGACAGAAAATAATAATAGTTTGATAATTATTGTACAGAGCACATTAAACGTTCCTTAAACTGAAAAATATTTTGTTATCTACGATGAAACTAAATACACGCGAGTGCATGAGTACATAGTACCCCCTCACTATTTGACGACCAAGGCGGGATATCTTGCTCTTCCCACACTCTGTTCCATTCTTGATGTTCCGGCAGTGCCTCCACATTGATTACAGTAGCTGAAGAAGCTCTCAACCCCCTAGCCCTGTTTCTTTCGGAAAATTCATTTAACCACTCCTGCACCCAACTTGGTTCTTCAACCCCTCAACCCCGCGCATATCACCCCGGACACCTCGGCGTTAAGTCGTTGAGATGGAGAGGCAGATTAAATAAATCGCGGTGTTCTACGGGGAAGAACATGCGGAGGACGGAGAGAGGGTGGGGTGGGAGATTAGTGTTAAGGGACGGAGGAGAGTGGAAAGGGTGAAGCGAGAAGGGGCAAAACGCCCTCGCCTCTCAAATCAGCGAGAGCTGCAAGGGGTGACGGGGAGTTGAGGGAAGGGAGGAAGAGGAACCTCTCTCCCTTCCCCCACTTCAGCGGGAGGAGGGAGCGATAGGGGGAGGGATACGAGAGTGGGAGCGAGTGGGCTGTGAGGGAGGGAAGAAGTGCAATGAGATGGACAGGGGCGAATGTGGGGACTGGAGGTGATGGGAGGGGTTGCCGGAGGGATGGTTTCGTTGAAATGAGATCTGGAAGATGAGCTCGGTGGATGTGAAAAGGGGGAATAAGGTGGGGGTCTTAAGATGGTACTCAGAAGGAGGCGTCAAAGGGGGTGGGAAGTAGGGTGCCGAGGTGTTTAGTGGATCTGCGTATGGCTGGGAAGAGTAAAGAGAGACCCGCGTCCAATGTTCATTTTTCACGCGCACCAAGGAAATTCTTCCAAGAGCCCTCGACTGCAACACGGGAGGGAGGGGCAATGGGGCTCCGTTCTTAAGCATGGCTCTTCTCGACATGCTCTCTCCGGTCCACGCCCATCAAGTCGCGTTATTTTTTATTTGGGCTTCATCTTTTGAAGCCTTGTTTCAATTTTCACTGAGGCTACATTTCACTTTGACTGGGAGAAAAAGCTCTCACTTAGGCGGCAATTACCATATGGGTCCAAATCTATGGAGGATTCTCCTCATAAATTCTCTCGCGAACACTGGAAGCTTATATTAAGTTGGTGTACATTATGTATTAAAAGGGTGAGAATCGAGAAACGTTAGATAACGAGGTATTGGAATTGGCTGAGTAGATCGAAAGATCAATGTAGATGGCAATTAATTTCTCTGTGATAACCAATTGAATACTCTGCCGAATAATATCGAATAACTCCACAGTAAATAAACTTAACTGGAGAAATAAATTATTATGATAAACAAGGGTTTGCAATTTAATAATAATAATATGAATTTAAAGCAAAGATATTTTTTTGCTTACTATGGAACTGGAAATGAAAACGCAGCTTCGGAGTTAGACAATTTTTGTAGAAAGAAGTGTAAGCAAGACGCCAAACTGACAACAAGGTTTTATCAACTAGGTAGAGTTCGCTGACATAGAATTCGTAATGGACCTTTCAAAAATTCTAATGGTGAGCCATTAGGATTGACGATGTGCGCTACCCTATGGTAGGTATGTCTAACAGCGTTAAATAATTTACAAATTTAGAAACCTGTTCAAATTTCTTGAATTTTCATAATTAACACAGTAATAAACTTTTAAATAATATAATTTCATTGGTTGGTATACAAATATGAAATTTCTCTCACACATTAAGACCAAAAATTATGTAAAAAATTGGAAATCAATGAAAGCACAGGTCTTTAGAGATCATTACGTGCCCGTTCAGCAATTAATGAGGGAAGCCAACATATGAATGTAACCGTTGCGTCTGAAATTCCTCCTTATAACCCATCCTTTCCACACTCAATCCGGAATTATTTTCATACTAACCGCCCTACTTGGCTCCGAGAAACCTCAGTGCCTCAGGCAAGGCTGCTTAATCCAAATTTCGGCGCACCCTTGTCGGGGCCAGTGACCTCCTAATTTGCGCAACGGCCTCAAAATTTTGGCACCCATTTGCAGGATCCTCGGAGCCTATTCGCCTTCCCCGAGGGCTCACACTCACGAACACATCTGCCTGGCGTCGACTAACGAGAGCATGACTTTCCGACGGGTCTATCCGACGAAATGAAGTTTTAAGGGAATGAACAGAACAATTTGCTGTAATTTCCTCACTTAACTCAAGCAGAAGTAGAGAATAGTGAGATTACATTCTTCCTCAAAAAATTAGGATGCTGGAATTACTAGAGACATTTGAAGGGTATCAATTATGCTTGTGTAATACACTGAATTATTTTTATAAAAACATGTGCCAAACGTTTGCAATTATATCACACCCAATCGGCTCCTAGTCTGTGGACTATGATTCATTTTTTTCCAATTAATATACCTAACAGTTTCAGTTCGTTATCTCGAATTTTGATACGACCACCTTTATAAAACTTGACACCATTACAAAAAACCCATTTATATGGTACTCGGAATGTTAGTCGAAATAATTAAGTAATAAACGCAATCGATCGAAGACCAAGCGCCAGGGATACTCCTGGAAGATTGGGACCCGGAAGGTAGGGGTGTAGAGGGATCAAGTATGCACATTAGATTCACTTGGGCACTTGGGTTGTGGAACTATAGTAGGTACACCAGAAAAAACCTGAAAGTAAAAAACGAGCGCTTTCCATGAGAAACGGATTCCTGGTGAATCTCAAACAAGAATAGTGAACTGAAATGTGGAGAACGCCAATCTCGCCACGGAGTGACTCGAACGTGATGAAACCATGGTTTTATTCCGGCTCGATGGTTTATTCAATGGTTTATTATGATTGTACCTAATTTACTCACGTTATCCTTCTTGAAAAACGTTCGTTCCGAAACGGAATCTGCATGATTAGCGGACGAAGTGAATGCGGATGGTAGAACCCTCTAAGAGCAGAGGGTCCTACCATCCGCATCAATTCTTTCACCTCCCAGCCAATACCTCCCCCGCCACCATAACCTTCCCCCGGGAATATCATAACCTTCCCTCCAGCTCTCTTCTTCCTGCGACCGTTATGGCGCGGTTGATGTCTTCTCCCGTGGACATAATGGGCGCGGATACGCTCAGGGGCAAACCAAGTGTGCCAATGGATGGGTTGGATCCCCTCCCAAGTATCCCGAAACCATCCACACTCCGCTCGTTCTTCCGCTCCAGGCTCTCCTCCAGAAGGTTTGCACGCGAAGCGGGGGGCGGCAGCACCGCGACATCTCCGCACCCTACTCGTGCCTTCTTTTCTTAAAGCCAACACAAGACCAGAACCGCCCTCCTCGACACCTCCTCTCCCCCACTCTTTATCTTCGCCCCTTTACATTTTCGCATTTGCCTCTTCTTCTCATCCCATTCTGCTCTTCCTCCGTCTTCTCCTCCCTCCCCCCTCATCTGTCCGCTCTCATTTATTCCCTCGACGGAGTGTTCTCTACTCACAGTGATGAGGATATCAGCTATATCAGCTCCTCGAGTTTTAATTTTGCGGTTTTTTTAGTACTTGACTCCTGTCACTTACTATTTCGCGCTACATTAAAAATATACGACATTTAAAAGAGAAAATTTCATCTTTTTGATATAAAAATGGAATTGGTTTGGTCTAATAATTTTTTTACCAACTGATACTAGTTCTTGAACCTTTTTACTTTTATCTCCCCTAGACTCTCATTGTCATGTGTTGCCACCTTGGTCTTTCAATGAAAAAATTAGTGAACTAACCAGAAAACTCGAAATTTTACCTAGAAAATGACCTAAAAGTTCTATTGAGTGGCGCCTGAGGCCTTAAATGATATCCGTGGAACACTTCTCGTATAAAAATATTTGCATCCCGTTTGTTCTTTAAACATAACACTTTATTCAAGATACTATGGACAAATACGCATTTTCAACTTGGTCACCTTGAATCAAGATCGTACCACTTTAAGTGCCCGTTTAATTCAGCATGAAAAAGGTTGTAGATGAATTTTCAAGGGATTTCAAAGTTACGATCAATATTAAGAGTATTAGCAATGAAGAGTCACGATGTTTTCTCTTGAAGTTCTCAGTTTTCTTCACTATTTGTACCCTTTTCATTTATACTGTTTTTACTTGGGCCTATACTGCTCCATTTATCCATTCTTATTACCTTTTTTCAAATAGGTTTCCTAATTTCCCAACGTTATTTAACCATGGAACATTTTAATGAAAGCTTCATGAAGAACATGTATCTCCATTAAATTGGGTTTTTGATATATTTTCCCTCCCTCGCCCTTCAAGCTGAAACCTTCCTAGGCCTAGTCTCACGAACTTCTCCACTTCTCATCTCTCAGACCTTTAAACCCCCCGTAATCTTGCCGTCAATAAAATGTTGGAAAGCGGACTAGGCTTTGAAAATCTTATTTTAGTCAAGAATTTTTCATGAGGGATATCTTCTAAGACCTTTATCTCACCACGTCACGGTAAAAGATTCTGATGTCAGCAATAAGACCCGGCCGTCGTTGACGAGAAGGTGTTGAAATACAGTCTGATCAATGATCGGTCAGTTGGAGAGTAGCTATCTAAGCACGCTAATTCTGTAGGGATAGTGTCGTGAGTATAAGAGTAAAGAGTTATACATCAGGTAATGTTGCTTTATAGGCGAAAAACATGCAAAAAATATTTAATTTAAAATCAAGAGTGTACCGGACAGTTTCTCCAGGATGTAATACACTATGATGAAATTTCAATGTTCAGTGTGCAGGCTTGTACAATCATGCATATTAAAAGAGAATGAGTTATTCGAGAGTACCAAGTTTATTCTTCAAGTAATTTTATCCTTCAACGGAAAGTCTCTTACCTCTTCCCTTGAGTCTTAAGAAACCATATCTTGCATACTAACGAGAATATTTTATGAGAAGCCTTAGAGAAGCATTTTGCAGGTATTGATTTAAATAAATGTTGGATTAGCAGGATACATGAACACTAACTTGGTTCAATACGATTTTCAATAATATGTTTTAACAATTGTAAAAGCTTCCAAGTTTGCTTCTAGCCACTGCCAACAAGCATACAAAATAATAATAAATAATTTCATCCGTTGGGGTACAGAGGTGATAAATCCGAAAAGCATAAACACAGCCATCATCTTGATTAATGTTTTAAGAAATGAGTCTTGTAAACAAAAGCGAGCGTGGAAGAAATTATCCGGAACCTTAATTAAACCGGAGATGAGATAACAAAGGAAAGTCGAGGATGATAGGTTCTCAGATGCAAAAAATGAGTTTTTTTCTGGAAACAATGCATGGTAAAAACAGGGAAATAAGGTCTTTTGTCGCAGAAATATACGAAACTCCAGAACTTTAATTAAAAGTGGTGACTTAAATTTGCCTTCTGTGAAGTCGGTTTGTCAGTTGAGGCCGTACTTTTAAAACTTTCTCTGCATTTACCTCGTCTTCTTGCAATTTTCCTTGAAATGCGGCGATACAAAAATACCACTGAGGCTGTATGTCAATTTTGATATAGACATTGCCTCTCGCTCTTATACTTTACAACCCCATTCACACCAGTTCCTACACTTTTTTTTATTTGAGTCCGCGCCATTTCATCTTTTCCCCAATTTTTTTTCAGGATACAAAGCCATCAGCAGAATAAATGGCTAAATATGGAATGTCCAGAATTCGAGAAAATCTCTTTTGGACGAGTCAATCAGAGACTCAAAGTTTGACAACAAAACTGTATTAAAATGTGTGTGGTAAACCAGGACAATGTGGTGTTTAACATTATTTATTTACGGTTATTATCATCATTGGTATTCTACCAGTTAATGTACGTTTTGAATGGACACAGATGGAACACAGTGAAGCATTTCCTTGCATCTTTAAACAAAACAGCCCGATATCCGAAACTGTTATAAACATTTCTTCAGTTCTACATACCGTTTCTCTGTTTTTATAGCATCCAACAAGCCTATTCTTTGCCTAATCATTCCTCGTTTGCCTAGCTTTGTCCCCTTTATCACAGTCTTCAACATCCCATGGCCAATCAAAACGCTCCACGTCCATCTTTCCCTCTTCCTAAGGATTACTTCGAGCAATCCCCTCTCCTCCCCCCCATACCTAACACTTTCTCGTTTGTTTTCCTTTCTGTTCACTTTACCTTCTCCATTCTTCTCCACACCCACATTTCAAAAACCTCCAGTCTACCCCGATCGTTTTGCTTCAACGACCATGTTTCCGCACCGCACAGAACCACGCTTAAATGTAAAGTTTTAATAACGTTTCTTGACATCTTTAGCCAACGCCCAGTCGATAAATTTTCTCCTTGTTCATTGTGGTTAATCTCTTGTTATTAAATTTCACCACCTTCTGAGTATCACATGGAACTCCATTCAATTTTCATTCATTTACTTGATTTCTACAGTAAGTCACTTTCTTAGGTTATCGCTTTTCTAATTTTAACCTATAAATGAAACAAATAACTCCCATTTATTTATCATTATTTTATCAATTTATTTTCTTTAAATTATCCATTATACGGCCGTTAAGGAGGACAAATCAGTCCTTTGGGGATATTTGTAGATATTGTTACCTATCCACATGAACCTGCAATGGAACAGTTGCTGATTTCGTGTCACTGTTAACTAAAATATTTACGATCTAAGTCGGACGTTGAACTGTGTGCTGAACATTTACATTTTCCCTTCGAATGACCGTAAAGTCAAGGTACTTCCGTGAGGAGTTGATTTTTTCAACAATCAAGAGAGATTTGTCTGTGACAACAGGAGAAAAACAGATTTTAAAACAGGGGATCAAAAGCTATAAGACGTGGAGAACTCTTTTAGGGAAAGCAGAATCGGCAACGATAGAAGAAGTGAGAAGGAAATGATTAGCAGAATGAAACAGACAAAAAAGTCCAATCTACCGGGAGAAAAAAATACCAATAGCTAGCAATACAAATCTGAAATTAAGAAGACACTTAATTAAATCACATAATTAGGGCATGCCTCTATACAATAGTGATTCAGGTACAATAAAATCAGGGGGAAAGAGAAGATGGAGGCGTGGAGATAGAGGAAAATTATGGTGATCAAATGGATGGATCAAATAAATAACGAAGAGGTCCTAAGAGGAGTAGAAGAATAAATCAGGACGAGAATATATATAAAGAATAATCTACGACGGAAAAGTGAACTGAAAGTACTACAGAGAAAGGCCCTAGAACACGGAGCAAGTGACGATAGACGCTGAAGAGAAGAGATAATTTACCCATGTGAAGCAATCAGTCGATAAGACAACTATATGGAGAGCTGTTTTGAACGTATTATACTCTTAGGTACTGATTAATGACCAATGATCATAATTTGAAAGAGATTCTTCGCAGAAAACCCCACTTCCTGGAGGCTCCACGGAGAGTATGCATTAAGAAGTGTATCATTAATAAATAATACAGCTGCGAAACATTAAATGTGGATCAAAATTTCATTTTATTTAACTGAAAAAGATAAATATCATTGGTTGTTTGAAAACTTTCAAGTAAATGACCTTTAACTAGTCTCGTTTTCCTATTTTCGAAGCAAGTTGTCTATAAATGATATACTTTCTGAAATATAATTTCATAATTAGTTTACCTGAGTATTTGAAAGCAAAGAGAAGAAAAGGACGGTGTTTGAAAACAGTCCGCGCCCCAGCATGTGCAGAAATTATTATTTTCCTCTCCCTAGCTTCTCTTATATTCCACCTTGTCCCTTCTGCCCTTCCTCCGACCATCTTCATCTTTCCTCGTCCTTCGAACCTGAAGCCATTCCCTTTCCATTTTACACATGCTCCCTCCCCCCCAGCGTTCCCGCGTCCCGAGAAATCTTTTCGCCCCATTCTCTCATCACCACGGGCTCTCGTTTTCCTTATCTCAAGAGCGGCCCTTTGTCAGAAACCACCGCTCACTCCACCTTCCCCTCACTCCCTCGGCAAGCTCTCATTCCTCTCTTTCCTCTTCGCAACCTAACACCCGTCCCCATCCCACTCCCTCCTCCCGCGTCTCAGAAGAGCACCCCTTCGCCATTTCTTCGTCTTCCTCGCCACTCTTCCTTGAGGCCGCCATCACTCCACCCCAAATCCTCCCGCCCCTCAATCTCTCCTCCCGGGAGCGACCGTAATATTGCGTCGTCCCGGGGAGCGGCGCCTTTTTTACCCCCCTTAAGCGAGCCGCCAATAACCCCTTCCATAAACCGACACCACCCTACTTTCTACCTCACCCGTCCTCCTTCCTCCAGCTTTTTCCTTCCCTCCCTCTCTAATTACTCACCCGTTCTCGGAGCGGTTTTTTCTCGAGGACGGAGGGGGGGTTGATAAACTTGGTGGGTGGTTGCCGTGGTGCGCTCTCTGGGATGGCGATTGAATTAAGCAATGGCCGCGCTTCTCCTTCGCCGCAGACCGGTTAGCTTTCCCGGTGGAATGAAATGAAAAGAGGGAGTTTCGAAGAGACAGACAGGCAGGGGCTTTTATTTCCGTCAGACTGCACTGCGTCTTCAATATTTTTTGTCTTCCGCTTTTCCCTTTTCAAACTAGATTCTTCCCTCAATAACTCTCTCCCACTTCCCTCGATCCTTGTTTTATTCCAGGATTGTTTCAGCCATGGTCGCGATGTACCGTTACTCTTCTCTTTGACGGTTTAACGACGTTAATTCAAAGTTTATTTTTTTTAATTATGACGTCAACGAAACTGAATTGGGAATGTCTGTCGATGGATTGGTTTTTGCTCATCGCTTTGAAGCTTTTGTGGAGGGTTTTTGTCTGCGCGTAATAGCTCATTTTTAATATTTGTCGCCAGAATGGAGTGACGTAAACATTTATTTTCCAATGGAACTTGCCAATTGAATTTAATCCTGCTCAGCGGAGGGAGATTTTAATTTAATTTTGGGAAATCATGCTTCTCGTGATAATTTTTAGTCAATATTTCCGACATCCACACAATAGAGTCCTCACTCCTAAGTTCACATCATTTCCTTTATTAAATAACATTCCCATAGCCCTGCGGCTTTCTTATTGGGAGAAAATTGCTCAATTACTACTCTGCGTTAAGTTTGTTCGTCAGGCCGTAATTGAGTAATAACTCACAGGTTAGTGAGTTGGATATACGTATATGAATACGATATCAACAAAAACGACCGAACTCGATTTGGGTCACTCTCGAACCCCTTTTGAGTGATATAGGTTAAACCTCGTTTCAAGGGAAGGAAAGAGTAAGGTTTTTTTTTATTTTGACGGAGAAAAATATTTTATTTTTATCTGATTTGCATACTTTCAAGTTATTTGCGTTACACGGGAATGGTTTTAATGCAGTCGGATTTTATGAAGCAAAGAGCTTTAGAAGCAAAGCTCTAAAAAAATATGTTTTATAAACCCTCCTCTTCCCTGTGGACTTATTTTCCTCATTCGTACTGATTCCACTCCCACGACCGATTAACCCCTTTCCGCGTCGTGGCCTGGTGCACCTCCCGAGGCGGAGCTTTACAAATACTCCCCGCCTCGTCTCGCGCCCCGACTGTTTCCTCGTTTCTTTAACGGAACCCCCGCACTCGTGGGATTTCACAATCCGACGCCGCCGCACAACTTAACATTCGCTCACTCTTCCTCTCCTCTTCCCAACCACCTCTCACGACGGTGGGCCCCCACACTATGGACGGATCCAAGCTTCATCGTCAAAGGAGGGGAATACCTGCATGAATCTTTTCATTAGATTCAATCCCTTCTCGTTTTGTAAGCATTTTAATGAGTCTAAAGAAATTTATGTATCAACAGGAAAAAGCGTGCGTAGTTAGGTGTTAGACCAAGTGCGACTGGGTGGCGTCAAAAAGGAAATTAGTTGTCGGACGGACAATCACGGTGGCCCTGCAAGCGGTACTTACGTATTTCCCTACCTAGTTCACGTATTTTGCCCAAGATGATTTTTCTTCCTTTACATTAATTATCTCACGGCATGCCCTTAATCGCAAATCGATGTAATCAAGCATGCTTTGCTTATTTTATAAATTCGACACTCAGAACGAATGACGAGATTTCTACGGCAATGTTGCGGTGACCTTAGAAATTTAAGTAGAGGATAATTATCGCTCTTTCTTCCTCATCTTTACTCCCTGCCCACATTGAATCCGCTCCGATTGAGGAGGGTGCGCACGGATGAAACCTGCGCCACGACATTCACGTGCCCCTGAGCCCTCAGATACAAAAAAGAACTCCAGAACGCTACTTCTGCCCTCGGATGGGAACGTTGCCCGAGGGTGCTTTAAGGCGAGCAGGATTCGCTAGAAACGAATCCCTTCGGATTCGACTCGTGCTAAAACCGAACGGAAGAGGGCGAAGGGTAGGCACCTCGTGACCTTCGAGAGCCCTCCGGCCTCCAGGCAAAGCTCTTCCTTCCCTTCGAATTTTCCCCCTTCTCTTCCCTCTGGACCCATCCCCTCCTCTGGAGGGTGAATGGAGTGAAAGAAGAGTGCTCGCTCCCCCTGAGGTCTAGAAATAATATTCGATCGGGGACGTTATTGTTTTTTTTCCATTCCCGGCGTGTATCAATCTACCCCTTCCACGCAGGACCCCTTTTCTTCTGCCTTCATCTGGGTTCCATCCCATTCCCGGCGTGAATCGTGGAACCCGTCTTCTATTCCGCACGACGCTTCCTCCCTTTCCCCCCTCTCCTCTTTGCCACCACTCATTTCCTCTTCCGCCACCCCCAACCCTGCAATTTTTGTCAACCCTTCCTCCCTCCCCTACCTGCCGTCTTTACTTGAACGCCGTAACTTTTTCCCCGCTCGTTTCCAGGCTCCGCAGAAACGTGTCGTAACGCTAGATCGGCGAAATTGCCGAATTTGTGAAATGGTCGGATTTTCTGCTCGCTCCCCGCCGAGAGAAATATCCACACGAAATGAAAGACGAGAATTCGCTTCCCGTAAGCACCCGGAACCCATCGCTGATCGCTGAGTCCATAAAATTACCAGATTTGCGAGTAAACGGCAACATACCCGCGAGCCATGAAGCATGATTTCTGCACTACCTTTATATTTATTCAAGCCTTAAAAAATAAACACTCGTGCAATGCGAGGTATGGAAAAATGCAGCGGAAGAGGTATTTGACTCCGAACTCCGGGCACTAAGCTGAAGTTAGGGAGAAGGAAAATAAGATTTCTTCTTGGTATTCATTCTTGGCAAAGAGCAGGATAAAATGTTGGCACTTAAGAGACATTTAAATCTTCAATATGGGATAAAATGTGCGATATTTGCATGGGTGTAGTAGAATTTGGAGAGAACTCGTCCCACCCAACATATGACGTCCCGGCGACCATCGATCCCACTTCATAACTGGTGAAAACGTACTTTACCTGAAATTTGTCAATTAAATCTTGATTTTCTATTTTATAAATCGATTGTTAATACTTATATGTCGTTCTTCTCATCGACGCAATTATAAAAATAACTATTAAGGTAGGCAGGGGGACAAAAAGTCTGTAATATCAGGCACATAATCCGTCCTATCCAACTTTTATCGAAATGTACGCCCATAAATAGGTGACTTACAGTCCTCAAGCTTTTAGTCTGATTCAACGATTATTTTACACGTTATCACGTATTCTATCAATAAGTATTTTCATATCGTCTCTTTGGTGTATTTTTCTACCATATTAGACCTGTTCTCGTAATTTCGTTATTTTACTTGCAATTAATCGCTGAGTACTTCATCACTTAAGCCTACATTGTCTCTAGTCATGTAGTGCTGAGTACAGTTTGACTTTATGTATTGCATGGTAACCTACTCCTATCCATGGTAGTGAACGAGCTATTCGTTAGGCCTTCACTTACGGATGGCATGACAAGTATCGTATCAAACGAGCGACTATTCGAGCTACCCTTCAACATTTGCGACGGGAAAGTCGTTAATCGGTGAAAAGAGGTATTCATTCCGGTGCTTGGGTCGACGTAATAGTTATTTCCGTCATTGGTGAATAATGAACGATCATTCGTGATCGATAGATGGTATGAATGGCCTCTCGTTTGCGACCGACCGCGTGAATGAAAAGTGCTTCTGGTGACTGACTCACAATTAAACCCGGTTCCTAAACTATAGGGTTTAAAGCAAATGAAATAGGTGACGTTAAATGTCTTAATTAGGTTTAATAAAATTTTAAAAAGTACCATGAGAGCAACTTCCTAAAACAGAGTAGGCTGAAAACATTACTTCAGTAAAATATCAATTCTAATTCCCAAAGAATCGGCGATAAGCGAGCACGTTTTATAGGCACCAGCCGAAGGGAATTGGATTTGATTTAAATTAATATTAAAATATTTCATTACGACGTATTTATAAAGGTATCCCATAAGTGATGGTAAAACCACAGATTTTATAAAAAAATACAACTGTGTAATCAGGAATATATCATAAAAAACTGGATAGTGCCAAATTGTAATTTTGAGGTTTCAAGAATATTTGTAAAATTAAGATAAATGGAGTTTATTCTGCTGGTCCTACTGAACCAAAGCATTTATTTTACAGTTTTGAGCGTTTTAGTATAATATTTTCTAGCCACCAGCTAACACTTTTTCTCCAACTTCATTCGGATATTCATTATTTCTTGTGGCAGTATTGAGCAGCATGATAATTTCTACAGTAATTTTGTTCATCACTCCAATCGATCAAAATATCACATGTACTAGTATAAGTAAAACTAAATTGGGACATGCTATACGCCAAAGGAAGCCATTATTTTGGCATTAAAAAATGACTTTTTCTCTCGTTATTATTTTCAATACCACTCTCTTCAGGCCATAGAAAAGAGATATGCATATCTTATGCTGAAACAGATTGGGCATGTTAGAGTAACTTCAACGTAGCACCCATATCCAATCATCACCTTGTGTATAAGAACGCCTGTGAAAGAAAAATTGGAATTAACCTCGAAGTGGATATTTTAAGCATGATACGGTTTCGCGATTATTTATGCTATGACGTTTAGATACGTAATATTATGCACAGGTATCCGCTCAGGAAAACATTTGATTTTTACCTAGAGATCCACGGTATACCCATGGATCCGTTCTTTTCATTGAATAGGGAACGAAATGAACGAGATCGCGGGGAGAGATTCTCTCGGTCCGCGCCCCGGGCTGCCTTCACCCCTTCCCACCCCGTTCTTTAAAACCCCCGTGACCTCCTCCCAATCTCTCACGCTCCATCTGATTCAAAGCAATCTAGCCGTTCTGGAAATTAACTATAGATCACGTGGCCTCGCTTTACAAAAGCTTTCTTCTCACCTCGGGCGGTCCCGGTCCCGCTCGCCCGCTCTCCCCTTCCCGAAAACGTATCGACCACTCCCCAATTATGCGGGGAGGGTCTCTGTTGTGTGGCTGTGCGCGCGGATGTCAGTGATTGAAAGAGGCGATTGCCCTCGCGGGTGGTCGGGCGCCTCACCAGTTCCCGTCACGCTACTCCCGGAGCTCCACTTAAATCAACCCCTCCGCGGTCACCACCTCCACGCGACAACTTTCATTTTTCTCGTTATCAATTGCAGTGCCTTTTATCTCCCGCCCTATCGCTCCCTCAAGAAAAAGTACACCCGAGCACACGAAGAAGAAGACGAAGCTTTCATTTCTCGTATTTTTTTCACTCGTGCACGGTTACGCGCTCCTTCCTCCCCAGGCCCTCCATTTACGATTGAGGTCCCCCGACACACGTCTTCCCCCGTGTCGGATAAACCTCTCGGAGGGGTACATCCACTTGATCGCTCGGTGATCAAGTCTGTCAGCTCCGATTCGATCGTTGGCTCTTCTTGGTGATCGTTTTTCCTGTTGATTGACCATGTTGCTTCGGCCGATTCGAACGCGGGGAGAGAGAGAAAGAGAGAGAGATGGGAGGCGAGGCGATCGTCAAAAGACCACTTGTAGTCTTTCAATATCTAATTCCATCATATTATCACCCTCACACGAACGTGTTTATTGTATTGTTTAGAACTTTGGATTCAATGTTTTGGTTTTTTATTATTTATTATTATTTATATTATTATATTAGTTTCAGCGAAACTTAAGGAAAACGATCGTGCGATCAGTTTTATCAATTTTGTAATTTACTCCATATTTTATAAAATGCTCTTGATCAAACAAATGGAAATAAATCAAAGGAAAGTACAAAAATCATACTTGACCTCTCCTATTACATACTGAACACTTCATTTTGGGTGGTGAATAATACGTTTTTGTGTCATCTTTTGGGAATCCGGCCAGGTTTATATTTCCAGTGATTTTATGCTAATGTGTATACATGTATATATATATATATATTATTAACTCGTGAGCATGAACAAAACCATCAGCACATAATTCTTTCCCGATAATCAAGATAACTTGTGAGTTCAACAAATGTAATGTTCTACATACCTTGATCCATATCATTTTTTGTTTCATGCATTCAATTTGATTTCTGATATTGTCTTCATACTGCTTATCAGCGTTACTTCTATGCTGTAAGGAGACAAATAAGGTAGACTAGTAGCAAGGCAAATGAGAGAAAAGATGAATGATAGTAGAAACAATGACTGAGCTTTTGAGAGAATAAATATTTGCGGAAACAATATAGTAAATCAAATATCATTGTATATCATTAATATTATTAGAGTTTGCGAAATATCATGCTAGACCATATTGAAAGCATCCAACATGAATGATTGAAATAAATTCTCCCTATGAAATAACTTTAAAAAATATATTTGTGTTTTTAAGGCTCCCCCAGGCTGAGATAATTCCACGCTGTAAAAGTAATTGATAATAATAATAATAATAATAATGAAGCTATATTTTGCAGTGTTAATGAATGCTATGGTGGGGACTTGTTCTTTCATTTAGGAGCGAATCCGTAAAAAATGAATACACATGGTTTACGATCTAATACAAGATAAATATTTGAAAATATGGGATAATATTTCAATGTTTAGTTCTAAAATTAGCTGCATAGATCGTTTAGTATTAAAAACTGTTTCAATATTTAAGTGTTTTCCATTCTTAGGACTTTTACTTTCTAAGGTGTCGTAATATTCCGTAAAAAATTATTCTTCCGCTTCATCCATCTTCCCTACTGAGGGCATAATAGGACAATTAAGGTCAATCTGGTATCCTTCCACAGATTTTAGCTATAACTAAGATTCGTAATTGATGAACCATTTTTCAGGGAAAGGTGAGCGAGTTTTTGTGTCGTATCGAGAATGACGCCCTACTGAAGAGCCCCAGGGACGCGCACATGGTCGGAATTTGGAGCAAAAAACACCAGAAAGGTGCACTGCTATTAGTCGGCATCCTTCCCACCTTCCAGGCAACTTTTTAAAGTTTTGTCACACCGGGGACATCCGAAAGTTCCCAACTTCTTCTCTTTTGCAGCGATTGTCCAGGGCAGATAGTCTCGTTCCCCCATCTCCTCTCCCCCAAGCGGCCATGTTCTACCTTCGAGTCTTTCTCCTTACCTTTAAATCCCCAAGGTCCCTCCTCGTCTACTTAACTACCTGCAATTTTCCTTCCTCAAATTCCCGAAAGCGCCGAGCCCAATACCCGCCGAATCATCCTTTTTGTTGCTTCGTACCCATTCGTTTTCCTTGATTCGGTTCCTTTACTTCGGCAAATCCGCCCGCCCCCCTTTCACCCTCCTCCTAATCACTTCCTTGGCGCCGCAAACTTTTTACACCCGTCTCTTGTACATAGCTGTATACATGTGTCTCTTTCTCAGCCACACTCTCCCTTTCCTTGCGTCCCTGCTTTTCTCTCTCTCGAATGAAGGGCTACCTTCTAATCAAATCCTCTCCGTCTCCTCAATCGGCTCCACTTTCTCTCCTCCTCCTCATTTGGAGGAGACTCCACCTTCTTCCATATCCTTTCCTCGTTCTTCCCTCCAGCGTTAAACACGAAAATTCCCCCTCCACCCACTTGCATTTCCCTCACGTCTAGCTGCGATGGTTTAGCCGTCTCCTGACGATGTTTATGTTTAATTTTTTTCAGAAAATCACGATTAATTACGGTAGATTATCAATTTTTCATTGAAAGAGATTCTTTTTTGTTGTTATCCTAGTCGACCGAGGGAAAATATTATTGTCATATGTATTTCTGCTTGTTTTTTACACGAGTACAGCATAATTGTAATTGCAGGTTTTACGTAACCGTAACCAGGTTGATTTTTCCTTATATACATTTTCAAGATGAGCCATTAGCTCGCTGCAATAGAACTAATATCCATTGTTTCGTAGTCGCTACGGCTCTGGGGGGCAGGGGTACATTTTTTACAATAACCTTTTTGTTTAGGCACTGTAAATACCTCTGAAACTTATTGCTTATCTTGCGGCTACCCTTTCACTATTATTTCTTATTTCCCACTTAAGAATCTCAATGAGTTACAACTCATCCGTATTGGCTGTTGAAAGAATTAAATCCTTTGGTAGAACAGAACGTTCCTCCTTTTCCTTGCTAAGTAAACAGTTTTCGAACCCCTGATTTCTTTCGGAACTTCTCCTCTCTTAAGCTTTTTGCTCGTCCGAAAACTTCTTCGCCCTTCGAAAATCCTTTAACCAGTCTCCCTTCCACGTTTATTAACATTCCTCCTACCCCTCCAAAATTTTCGTTTTCTATTTTAGATCTAGACGAGATAATCCAGGGCCTTCTTCTTGCAAGAGTGGGTATACATTGGAATCATAAACTCATGTTGACATTTAAATCATTCCTAAAATTGCCCCGAACGATTCAATCGTGTGCATAACATCATATGTGAATGGGTTTTTGCTTGCGTAGTTGAGTAGTAGGGTCTAGAGTAGGAAATAATTCTCTTCCAATTCCTCTTCCGGAGGAATCGGCCATGATCTTCAAAATGTTACTTGCTAACACTGATAAATTCCATATATTCAATTACAAATAATGAATTTCCTGTTTTTTTTTTGTAATCAATAGTTTGAAAGATACCGTGGTAAATTGAAGTGTTTCATAGTAAATTAGATATCTGACATCAAAATAATTGACCTGTCACAATCGACATGTTTCAGTTTCATCCAAGCCGTATGATTTTTTAGATTCCAGAAATTCCTGGAAAACCGCAGGCGGAGTTACAGGGAGTGGAACGAATCTGAATACGTGAATTTTTTATACTTCATAGGGATTAGTGTTCAGTGGGCTCTACCCTCGCCTATCAAGCCAACCTTCGGGCTGGTTACTGCACCAGTTAACGACAAATTCAAAATCTATCTTTCTAGTAAAACAGAACATGTGATAGTTTTTACACTAGTCATGGGCTGACTTTGAAGTATATGTTTGTAAGCGATGACAAGTTCTCATAATTTCTCGAGTAAAAAATTAACAGTACATAAGAGCATACTGTTTCATGGCTTTCCGCCAATAATTTCTTTATTTCCATTTTATCCCGAGCCATCTTCGCCACCTTTCACTCGGAACCAAACCTACCAATTACGCTCGTTTCAACTCTTTCCCTTGGCCCCTAACCGCATACCACTGAGTTTCTTTTTCCACAACTTTCTGCGTTGGCGATACGCTTCTGTTTTGCTTATCGGCTAGACCTCTGCTTTCTTCCCCCCTCCTTTTCCTACCGATTTTTCAGCATTCTTGTATCATCTTAGATATAAATCTAAGCCATTTCCCTCTCGGTCCTTCTCCCCTAGGTTCTTTTCCTCTAGGTCATTCTTACTACCACAACTTTGCATCCAATCGCATAGCCCAATTCCAGGTTTTGTTTTCTCAATCCATGTCCACTTCCTCCTCTATTTCAATTACTAACTCTCATCTTCCCCTTCGCTGTCCCCAATCCGCATCCCTTCCTAGCAAATTCCTTTTTCTATGTCTTCTTTGCCGTAATATATTGTTATCAATCCTTCCAAATATATTTGCAAATGACCCTTTGAGGAATCTCGGAGGTCTTCGAGAGTACCCGCTTCAAAGGGGAGGGTTCGCATCCCTCGGGGAGGGGTCTATAGTTGAGAGTTGCCGTTTCTCACGAAATTCAAGCGAAAAACGAGGAGCATGTATTTTAAAAGCTTTCAATTCATTCTTTAACACATTTCGTGGGGAGATTGTGACAGCGCGTAGGTCAAATTGCGACTGAGGTCACTGTCGGAAAGTCACGACTCATCATTCCTATTCGCTCCCGAAAAGTCAACTATATGGAAAGTTTCCGTATTCTTCCCCCTTCTTTGTGGAGATGTTTGGGGCGTACTACAGACCTAATGAGACAGCACTTTGAACGGATAAGACGGAGGTGAAAACGAACAAGAGCACGTGAAACGGCCTTCCTCACTTTCGGGTGTGTAGTAAAGAGTGCAAAGTGGAATAGGCAGGCAGATAGAGAGGTAGTTCATTGGACAGAGGGTTTTGAATTTTAATCCGTGTGAGAATCCTGGAAACCCTCCTACCACAGCGGTACGCTTTTTCGAGGACCATAAGTTTTTGGGAAACCGCAAGTGGTGCATGAAAAAGTGCTGATTCCCGTGCCCAAAATTTATGGAATTCCCTGCCCGTACCTATGTACACCATCCTTTTAGTTTGTTAATGAGGTGATGGTGGCTATATTCCGAATTAAAGGTAAAAGAGTAAAGATTTTGCATTAAAGTACCATTAGGAACAATTATTTTTTATTAAAAACCAACAACCATTGAAAGATTTTCGCAATATTTCTTAAGCGTACGCCAGAGTACGTTTTGAGGTTTCTCACCTTTTGGACAAAGAAGTTTAAATAATAGTTCTGATTAAATATTGAGCAATGGCTGGGACATTGATCGGAGAGATAGAATCATGCTGAATGGTATTTAAGAGTTAATGGATAAATATTAATGATTATAAAACGACAGATATTATAATGTATTATAGCAGAAATGGCATAATATTCCACACCTCTATTATAATCTCAATCAGAACACCAATAAAATAAATAAAAAGGGATCAAACAATCACTGAAAAAGTAAATTTGGTATTTTTTTACCAAATTTTGTTACACTTCTACCGGTTTCGACCCACAGGCAAGATTATGAGATAAATTATGTCGCCTATGCGTCCTATGCCCAAATACTTGGTGTTGCTTATGCGTCTAAACCAGTACTGTAACAAAGTTTAGTGAAAAATTACAAAGTTTACTTATTCAGTGATCATGAATTTTCACAAAGTAGTGCATGAAAGTAACAAATAATAATATTAGGACGGGATGATTAAAATGACTAAATATTGTATTTAAGAGAAATGTTGAGCTTAGCCTCATAATTGCATTGTAGTATTATTGTTCCATTTGTGCTCACATATTCTGGGGAGCTTTGAAGCAGGGGAGATTTTTGTTTACGTTTATGGAGGCTCTGACGTCGTCAGTCAGCATTCCCTCCAATCTCAGTCCCTTTCATCTTCTTCCTCGAGATTCTCCTCCGCGTCCATTTCCAGCATCAATCCCGCCCCGGGGAACCACCTCGCCCCATATAAGCACCCACTCAGGACCAAACTACGCCCCCGCAACTCCCGGATCTTCGCCGTGAGTACATCCCCCGTCGCTCCCTTCCCCTTTCTTTATCTAAACCCCTCCCTCCGTCTCTCACCCATCCTCTCCCTCGACATCCCCGTCTTAATCTTGGGCTCGAGTGAGTGCTTGCGTGTGTTTCCTTGGCGGTTTCACATCCGACATTTCCCGACCCCTTCTAATGCCCACCCACCCTTCTCAGTCGCCTTCTTTTTTCATGCCCAGCCACCGCCCACACTGCCTTTACACCTCACATCCTCCGACCACATACTCTCTCTCTCTCTCTCTTTTTTGCGTTCATTCCTCCTCCAGCTGCCGGCCACGCCGACCTGATAAAACCCTCTATCATGGCGGAACGGAACTTCCTGCGGCCACCTATTCGGGGATGGATTTCACACGCTTGGTGAAAGTTGATCAAAGAGTGGGGAAAATTTCATTTTAGCACTTCAAAGTTAGTCTGGAGAAGTCCAGTTAAAAAAAATCGCATCTTCCAGTGGATGCGTTGGGTTTGACGACACGTAGGACTGTTTCTGAATGCGTCGTCCACGAGTGTGCTACAACTTGAGCAAGGACCCACAACACGTAGATTTTTCTCATTCGATGAGATTAAAAATAAAACATTTTGATATTTCAATCACAACGAAGTGTTTCCGTTGATCTCCTCGTATTTTTGCGCTTGACCTGGCAGAGATAACTTCATTGGAATCGTAAAGCCGACGTTGAGAATATTTTCAGAAGATGGAAAACATACATGGTATGGATGAAAAGTATCGAAAAAATTCGGAAATTTAGATTTATTTCAGATATTGCTTCAATTCCTCAAAGCTCTTCCCTTTGAACCTCGACACACTTTTGCCATTGGCTTTTCCACGACTCGAAGGCTCCCAGGTAGGCGGATTCCGGAAGGTCTTTAAGGGTTCGTGTGCAAACTTCTTTGACGGCAACCAGGGTCCCATGGTGATATCCTTTAAGGTAGGATTTCAATTTTGGGAATAGTAAATAATCTGCTGGTGCCAAGTCGGGATTTAAGGGGGGATGGGGAATCATCGTGATGCCGTTTTTTTGTCAGGTAGTCTGCTACCTTGGAGCTTCGGCTTTTGGTCGTCCGTCAAGACTTTCGGAGCGAGTTTAGCGCAGATCTTTCGTATCGCCAAATTTTCAGCGATAATTATCTGCACTGTCATCTTATCGATGACAATATGATCTGTAGACAAGCGCTCAGTTAACTGACTCTCTGAATTCAGTACCTTACGCACACGTCCGGAAAAATTGTTACCGATAATTTTCATAAAAGTCTTGAATATGTTGAAAAAATCCAGAGATACGCATATGTTTTACCCAGAATTTTCAGAAATTATTTTGACCATGCTCAAATTAGTTTCAATGAATGGAAAAACAGGAAAATTAATTTATCGTCTTCAATAACCACCAATCCAACGAAAAGTAAACTATTTTTCGATGTTGACTGGCTGTTTAATTTATAAATTACTCATTGAATGCATATTCATCATTAAGACGAAGTTTAAAAAAACCTCTTATGGGATTCACCCAATCTCTTTCTGTCCTCGTCGTTCGTTTTGAGGTCTTCCATTACTTTTTCCGTTTCTTATTCTCATATAATATATAGCTGACACATGGCGGCTCATGGCAAGAGTCAGAATTTTGGCACACAAGAAACAGGACTTGTAGAGATGAGATTTCTTCACTACGGTGCTTTTAATGCCATTTTCTCTGATTTTTCCGCCCATGAAGTTCCTTTATGGAGAAGACTGTCCCTTTTCAAATCTGATATGGTAATGATGTTCACATTTCGTCTTTTCTCTTTTGCGCTCCTTCCCTCTAATCTTTTTCAAATGCATCTGATTCAGCAGCACAGTTTGTAAAAAGCGTTTGACTGCTCACATCTTAATACCAAGAATCTTTCCTGTTAAACAGAGATATTTACCTCAGTTGTCTTTGTGATCTGCCTTTGCTAGTTTCAGTTAAATTGTTGAATTTTTTGGATATAAAACGTTTATCATTGTCCGTCCTTGAAATTTCGGCCTCGATTTTGCAAAATTCTTTATTCCTCAATGATGCTGATATTTCAATTAATCACGTTTTTCAATATGCATTAATACATATTGGTAATTTATAACTTACTTTCTTATTCAGCGTAATTTAAATAGCATTAAAACCGATATTCGCTTATGAAGTTGCGTAGTTACCTTAACCTTCTTTGAATATTTGAGTAATCTATCGAAAATTGATTAAATTTAAGATCTTGCGGAGGCAGTTAGTCGTAAGAGAGACTTGCTAGATAATATATTTCTGGCCTGTTTGTCGAGTACTGTAAAAATGTTTTCCTCCGGGCATAAAGAAATGTTATTCAGCATCTCTCGTCAAAAAAACGTTTCTGTGATCTTTTGTCGACAATTGCAGAAGCACTGACCGTGGATGGGCAAATTTCGGTTCAGAAACCACACCGTTGTAGGCCAGCTCGTACGCTTTTAACATTCAATTTGATCTCTTACCGCCTCCACTCGTCTCTCAACGCTTGGATATTCATTTCATCTCTTTGTTTATCTCATTGACAGCCGGGTTTGCATACAATCAGACGATGGGACGTGACGAAAGTTATATCGCTGTTCACTCCGATCGCCTGTGAGACTGATCGAATCCCTTCCTCCGATTTGTTGATTCTGCCGTCTCGCAGGCCGCTCACATGGAAGCGTACCTCAATCCTCCACCCGAAAATATAAATGAAAGTAATAGTAGATAATGATGTAGGAAATAAAATTTTGCGGGGCCGGGCCACCTGTCAATTTCTCGCATTTCCCAATCCCCCGCATGCTTCTCAATGCTGCTGCGCGGAGGAAAATGGGCGATGGAATAGAAGGAAAGTAAACGAACTGAGGCAAAGGATAAATATATATATATATATATATATATATATATAAATTGGGGAAGATAAGTCGTAAGTCCCCTCATCCTTTTTTCATGGGCGCCTCTGGAATGCCCACGCCCGCACGACGACGCCCTTCTCTCTCTCCCGCTCCACTCTGACCCTCTCCTCCCTTTATCACCCCATCTCACTCCCTCCCTCTCCCTTTGTTTTTTCCCTTCACTCACCGCCTAATCCCCCGCCGAAATCGATTACACCTTTAAACCCCGCTTCCCTCTTCTCACCAGGGCACCTCCTGCCAACCAATCGTGCAGCAGCCTCCGGGCTCCCTTCCCCCACTAACAACCCTCCTCTTTCCGTTGCCGGTTTACCCATCCTTTAAGTTCCCATTTCCCACTCGACTCGTGATGAGTAATTAATTAATTCGGTACCATGATCGCAAAATGAGGGCGTGCGAGAGTTGGCGGGATAAGAAAAACATTCCCTTTGAGGGTAAGGTAAGAAGGCAGGCTGTCGTGGACAAGCAGTCCTCCTCCACCTCTGAGGCGAGCGAAAGAAAGGGTGGGGGCTTTGGAGGGCCTCGATACTTTTCCTCATTGTGTGTCCCCCATCCCTCTCCCCCCAAAGGTGCGTTATCCTGGTGAGGACATAGTGCAAAGGGGGAGGCGACAGGCAATGTGCGGGGGGAGGATAGACGGGGGAAAATAGAACCTCACGTGGCGATGTCGGGTTTTACCCAAAAGCATTTTTATGACGTCGGCCTCGTTCCCTCCTAGGACACGTGCCGTCGACCCTTCGTATACCTCGCTTGTCTCCCTCTTTCTCTTTCAATCCCTTCCACCACACCACCCTCCATTCCATCATCTCTCCGGAAAACGAGAAGTGTGTCCCCCTCTCCAAAAGGACTAACGTCCCCCTTTCTCGTCCTCTCCTCTTCCACGCACCAAACCCCCTTTCTCCACCCATCTCTCTGCTCCTTGATCTCACCGGGAGGAGGGCAATTCAGTCCTTCCACTCTTCCTTCTTCCCCTCCTCCCCCCACCGCCTTTTGCCTCTGTCGAGCACGTAGCTGGGATTAAATTTCTGGGAAGGAGGAGGGGTACTCCCGGATCGCTCGCACGTGACTGCAAATACCGCGCACTCGTGCGCGCAAGGATTAAACTGTGGACGCGGATACTGAGACGGAAATGAGATGGAGGGGGCTCAAGGCGACGTGATTATGTTAAAGCTGGCCGACTCAATCGGTAAATGTGTGCATCGAATTTCCGATTGAATTGTTGAATGAATGCAAGCGTTCAGCAACGATCCTTGAAAATGTATTAGATTAGACTTCTAATTGGTTATTATCCGCTTAAGGTGTAGGATTTTGCTTATCAAAGAGTTGGGAAAATCTCTTCCGTAAACTGCTCTTGAACGGTAAGCTTAGAATTAAGAGTTAGGGAAGAGTAGTAATGAATTCGTTTGAAATTATTGTTTTGAAAACTAACCCATTTAACAAAATGAATAAAACACTAGGGATTGAACATTGAAGTTTCCTCAAAGCTTACCATGAGATTACTGACGGTGAACTAAGTGCACTAATAAATCGAAGCCTTAACTACATAAAAGCTACGAAATAATGTCAAAAATATTATTAACGACGCAAGAATATTGTTACACTTCACATTAGGAATTCATTAGTTATTATTTAACTACGTGTGTCTGACATTTATGTTAAACATTTGAGAGTGATTATTTATAATAAAGTGGCTTTTATGAGTCGGGTTTGAAAACTTGGACTCACAAAAGCACCGACGAAAATCTCCGTTGCCTTTGGTGATCACCCGGGTGTCAACATCCCCGTCTTCCTGCTTCGTTACTTAGGACGAACCGAACCATATTTCTTAGATTTACATATTCGAGTATTAAATTAGTTGCACATTGCAAAGTCAAAAAAACTCCCAAATAAAAGTGTATGTATTTTTGATCGTGTCACTTACACTCGCTTATCACTTAGAGAAGGTTACATAGTAATATTTCGTGTGTTGGGGGTTGAAGAAAAACTTGGCTTTGGCTACGTGCCGTTGGTCCCCGCTTCCTCCCTCCCTTCCCTCTTCCCTTTACACGATTCGCGTTCACCCTGTCATTTCCACCAAGCATCCGACGGTCTCCTCCTACTATCATCACCTGTTCCGCCTGCGCCTCTCACTCCCTCCTCAGGCCTGGCTACCTCCCGCTTCCAAGGAAAACCCTGACACAACCCCCCCCACCTCCGAGCTCTCTGCCACCACCGCATTCCCGCCCATTGTGATTCCAAGACCTTACGTTATATTTTATTTTCTTACCCCCCTCATTGTGCCTCGACCTCCTTCCCCCACCACACCCCACACGTCTTCCCGCACCCTCACAACCCTAGGCATCCCGCTTTTCCAATCTCCATTGTCGTTGCCACCCTTCTCCCAAAATCTTCCAGTTCTCCTTTTTTTGCCTTCTCTCCACCCCACACATCTTTTATCTCCACTCCCTCTCTCTCATCCCTCGACATCTCGTATTCCTTCCTCGAAGTCGCTTTTCCCGTCACCCTTCGCGTACACTTCTCTTTTTTCCACGCTTCCTTTTTTTTATCATTCCGCCAAATATGGGTGAATCACCACTAATGTTTGGCTCCACCCTATCGCTACTTCAGGATGCGGTAACATTATTAATCACTCCGGATTCCGAAGGGGGATCTGAAACTCGGGGGTTCTTGGAGCGATGTCGGATCACGTCTTCTCCACTCGCCATTCGGATGGTTCCCTGGCCCCCTGCAGGCTTCGTTTTGGAAATTCCCTTTCGTGACCGACGAGCTCTACAATTGTTTTTTCAGTGACCGATTTCAGGGATTCGCCTAAAAAATATAGTGTTATTATCATGAATAACACTTTCAAAATTATTTCATTCACTGCTTGGGAACTATTTCATAAAATAGACTCGCCTTCGATAAATAAAACAGTTTCTGGCGTAACTTGGTGGAAAATCTTCATATTGACGTTTAAATTAAACCACTTTGCTTTTCCAAATAAACTTTTTTATTGTCACGACCCAGGTTTCGTTATAGCATAACATCATCAGACCTGGTCAGGTTTAATTTAAGCGTCAATAGACTTGCCTTCGTTAATATCGAAAGTGAACGCTGACAACGTATAATTCGTCCAAATGAGCCACATTCATTGGAGCGGAAGTTTGATTATCCTGCAACTAACCTCATTGCGTATCTATGTATAGATATCGATTGAATTAGATTCATTGTTGCCTAGATAGTTAAGAATAGACTGACACATTTACCGGGTTTCTTTTAAATTTTTCTCTCATCTTACATTCCCAGGGTTCATGCCATTTCAAATTGCATGTCCAGTAACGAACCTCCCATAATAACCAATAATAACAATACTTTGTGTAGAATTTCTCGATACTGCTAGGAATTGAAAAAAAATCAGCAATTCCATGATTGAAACTTTATTTATCACGTATTATTTATTGTCTAATAAATACATTTGGAATTGTAGAATTGCTGATTTCTTGAATCGATTATGTAGTTATATATATTTTTGTTAGTTATAAATTTTTTTATCAATTATATGATTAATTGTCACCCATTGTCATCAGGAAGTTTATATTTGAACGTGCTTTAAATGTTGTATCGCCGAAATTTTCCGACTTGACCGAGAAACGACCCGTCGGTACAGAGAAAAAGCATCTGTTAAAAATAGGTCTAATTTCTTCGATAATTTCAATTTATTGTCGTGACCATTCGCGCAGAATATCGCATCCCACAGCGGTCGACCTAGTTTTGCGCAGGAGCTTGTGTGCGTGCAGATATCCTACGACCCATAGAAACGCATTATTCAATGCCACGTGGACAAAAAGTGTTTTATGCCGAACCCGAAAATTGCGTTGGACGCTGCTGATACGAGTGGCTCGGTGGCGTCGGGACGCGACCAGAGCATGGAAAAAAATCCGACCGCGTCCGTGGAGAGAGAGAGAGAGAAAGAGAAAGATTATCTCACTGACACCTTTTTAACACGGCCACGAAACGCAACGAGGACACATCTCTTCTTCGAAATCTTGGGGACCCAGCTGGGATTCAAAGAGTTATTTTCGCGGCAATGCTGACAAGTTTTTTTTTCCGTTCAGTTTCCGTCCCAATCCACCAGTGGTTTCTGTGGCGTCGTGGGCGGTCATCCGTCCCGCGGCGTATCCTAACCACCAGATCGTTTGCCAATCCGAACGTGTCGAACACATAAGGGCTTTGAGGTCTCCACAGGATTTTGGTTGTCCTCGCGCGGGGAATAGAATTCGTGCAAGGGGTGTCTCACATGGGAACGGCACCGGCAAGGCTGTCCGTCATTCCACAGGATTAATGACAGGGTTGTTCCATATGCGATTTAATTTTATCTCATAATTCTTATCTTCAGATATAGATAGTTGCTATTTACATTTATATGATCCATACAAACGTGCACGTCAAAACTGTGTAAACATTCTTCATAAGAGATTAAAAATAGCTCTTGTCGTGGTATTAGAGAGGGAAAGAAGTGAAAAGCACTTCTTTGGTATCTTTTTTCAGGCCGCTTACATTTTTAATGTTGGACACTGTTATTTAATTGCTACAGTTTAACCGCTCTGCACCTTACCAGTCGGACAGATCGTTCTACAGATATTTATTTCATGCGTGAGTCTAGAGGTGAATTAGATAAGAATGTGCCTACACTACATACATATGGACTTACATGCAATCATATGCGTATGTAACATGTAATTCATCCTCTGTTTAAGATAAACAATGGAGAGACATTTATATGTGGATTGCGTTGGAGTAAGAATTTGATAGTCTTGATGAGATAAGAAATTCGGGAATTTTGTATCCCGCTGGTTATGTAGGTAGGGACATTGTAAGTTTTAGGAAAATTTTTAAAATATGGGGCTACGTTCCGGCGGAGGAAACGCGTAGATATTGCACAGCGAAGGCTAGTTCGGTACCCATATTTGTAATGGTAACCTGATAGGAAGCTCGTGACGACTTTTTGTTCCGGCGCCGTCTATTTGTATCCTCAACTTTGATCTGTCTAACACTCAATTTCTTTAATTTGTGTATCGTTATCATTCCATTTGTGATGTATTTTCCTCTTATGTTGAATTCGGTCCAAGGAAAACTCTGAATATTTAATATTTTTTCCTAAAATATCTTCAAGTGACTTATCACTTGTATGCATATTAAGTTTTATTCCTGGTATTTTTATATTCCATAAATAAATGCTATGATAAACTATTATACAAACAACATAACAAATTTTGGTCGATAGTACTATTGTACCATCCTAATCCACCCCTTTAATATTAATTCGTTTCCAATTAAGACGTCATAATGCCGAGCCTTATTATTCTTTCATATGTGGTTTTTTTTAAGATACACTGAAAAGAGCGTCTTTTTCACATAACCATGTTTCGGAACAGAGTCAATTCAACTGGAGTGATCTACAAAGTGATACATTATGGCATTGAAGTTCAGAAAGTATAACAATTTATCTGTAAAATCCAAGTAGGACAAATTTAACCGTCAGTACAAATAGTAACTCGTAGGATCTTATTGGATTTTAAAATGCATGTCAAAATGAGAACTTTTTAAAAATTTCAAGAAACTGCGGGAGATGCCGCAACAGTAACTTTTAAGGGAGTCATCCGCTAACATGCATTTCAATGCAACAATTTCAGAGTATTAAAATTATTCGCCTTGACCAGGATTCGAACCCGGATCCCGGTCAAGGCGAATGATTTTTACACTCTGAAATTGTTGCATTGTAATGAGAACTTTTTAATCAAACACATCCTTAATTAAGGATGGTATTATTTTGTGATGAAACGCTATTTTTGCGTTTTAATTCATATCACATTAAATATATATCGAGATAATCGGCAGTGGTACGAACGCCTCTACAGCGCTGAAAAATATATTCTGATCCTAAATATCCTATGTAGCAAAAACAATAAAAGTTTATTGTACCAACCCATCTTTTTCACACCATGATATCTTCAAATTTGAAAGTAACGCCGAAAAGGATTGCCATCACGTTACGCTCCAGAACCGAATAAACAAAAGCTAACGCAAAGTTAATTACAGAAAACTTGCTTAAAATTGAAATAACCGTACCAGGGTCAACATGGCTGAATACGTGTATATATGTCTTGTATAGTTCAATGTTTAATAATTCAATACTTTAACATTCTCATGGCAGCTATTTGCGAATAACTACGCGTTAATAACGTCATATTCGTGCGTGAATATTTTCCGGAGCATAAGCAGTTTTTCTCATTTCTAATCGTTACGCAAGCGTCCACATAACTCTGTCATGGATCCCTAATAATTTAACTGCTAGTTACACTGGTCCCAATTATGATTTTAATGTAAGAAATCCAAAAGAATTGTACAATGATACGTTTTTGTCATTGTATAAAACGTTGCAGTTTAAGTAAGTATAGGACATTTGAAAAGCTCTGGATGCATTACAGATTGAGTTCCAGTTTGGTCAAATAACTTTTCTTCTACAAAATTATGAGTCAGCCGCGTAGGAGATGACATCTTATACGGGACTGTGTTTTTCATGAACAAGCAACAGATAAAATTATATCATTGCTAAAGAATTTCGTCTGTATTCATTTTACAAACATGTACATTTGTATTAATTTAAAATTGGACTAACATGCCAATTTAATTTTTAGATGCGTTTGACGAATGTATTCAATCAACCTTCTGGTAGATTAGTGTGATTTTTTCATATGAATGTGTAAAAATAATTTACGAATTACATATGTTAGGAGATGCGTTACTAAGGAATTATTAAGAAATAGAGAGGCTAGCTAAAGAGACATAAAAGTGGAGATCTGCAGTAAGCTGAAAATGAGGCAATCATTAAAAAAATCACGTGGTGGAATAAATACTGTCTAGCAAATAAAATAACTTTTGAACTACAAAAAGATACAAAAATATAGGTATGTCAAAGATCAGCGGGTAAAATGGTCATATGCAGTATATCGCACCCAAAACTATTTTGTTTTCAATACGCAGTTTCAACGCTAGCTTGTTATTTACACGTATAAAAGAAAAATATATATGTTTGACTAGTTTTAATGTCATCGTTTGTTATATAAACGACGTCAAAGACAAGGCCGAACAAAACAAGCACGTACCAATTGCGGAATGCAAAAGTAGCCAAGTTTCCTTCAATAGTATCCAAAGTTCAACATTTTGGAGTCCTTAATATTTTTTTATGTCTCTGTCTTACGCAACAATCAGAAGGGCACAAAGTTGTAGAGAATGTACAATTGAATGAATACGTGATGAATGAAATTTATATTGCTCTTTTGTGCGTGTTGAATATAGTATATATGTTTTATGTAGCAATCTTGATGAAAGTTTTCACAGACGATAATAAAGGACTTTAAGAGAAGGGTTCGCATAGAATTTTGAAGCTGCTACTCCTTCAAGCGATATAAATAAACTGCTAGAGGGCATTTCTCAAAGATATTTTATTATGGTTTTTCTACGCGTCAACGACGGTGAGACACATTGGGCGTTAACGTATAATTCAGTTCCAGTTCATGCCACTGTTCGTGTTAAAAAGAAGGGGTCCTAAGTCATTGGCGATGGCATTGATCACGGTCGGAAAAAGAACGAAAAGAAAAATTAGCAGACCCCTACTATTGAGGACGCGAGGACTAAAGCGGAGCGGGGCCTATTGAGAAAGTCAGACTCAATGCGGGCGCCTACTTTTGTTACGCGTTACCTCACTCAGACTCTATGAGAGGAGAAATGTGGGGAGAAAATAACCTTGAGGTGGAGCGTGAGAACTGTGGTCAGGATGTTATTTTTTTACGCTTAAAACGGAATCCGGCGCCCTTTGTAATCAATTGAATGGAGGTGGATGATTAACTGTAATTTTTGTATGAGACTAAATAACGTAGAGGGGTCATTTTTGAAAATTTGCATCAAAGCCTATGAAGAGAAAAAGAAGAAAAAACGTCGCATACCGTAGGTCATAAGCACAAATACCTTCAGAAAGTAAATGAATGAAAGAAGGTAAAGTTAACTGAAGCCCATGGTAACGTTCCTTCATTTGCGAGTATGGTAATAAATTAAATGAGATGTGATCTAATAACAAAATTCAATTAAAGGAGAAAAGAAACTAATTGTTCTTTAATAAATAAGAGTTCCATTTTTCCACAGTGAATAAAATCGGTGAGTAATTCTTTAGATCCAGATAATTCGACTACAGTGTAAAAATCTCACACTGAATTATATATTCGCAACACGCCACAAGCGGAAAACTTCTATCTAACCTCCAGCTTATGTGCGAATAATTCTATTTTGAGTGCTCAAGTTTTATCGAATCCAGTTAAAGATAACTTCCTACACACCAGATCCTGAAAGTTTCTCCTTATAGGACTTTTCTGCTGCATATAATTTGCCATTGGAAAGAGCAAACATTAAAAAAAATCCAAGTCCCCAATTAATTTTGAATACGATTGCAATGCACACTGAATACAAATATTTACAACTGGGGTATATTTACAACCCTGAACTCGCATAAATAGATTTATTTCAAATAGCTATTCCAATATTTAAAACAAACTTCAATATCAGGTTAATTTATTAATCAAAATATAGTTTATTTTAACTCATGGATTTTCAACAAAGAAATTTTAAACAAATGAACTATCATTGGAATGCTACATCCAGATAAGCGATTTTTGGGCAGTTCTATTGAACTCTTCACCAATGAATAAAAATGTCAAATAGAATATTTATCTTTCTCTGATTAATACTCTTTAACGAGAGCATCTATACAATCTACATGATGCGAATTCAGTATATGGCATTGAGTACACTTTAGTTTTTTGTTTAAGAGCATATTAAATCGAGTTTGAACGTATCCTTTTCTAAGACATCCTTTCTACGTAACCTTAAGGTGAAAGAAAATCGATTTATGGACAAATCACATGTATTTCCTTCCATGAAATTCTCCCTCTGATTTCCACAGTCTTTTCATTTTAACGTTTCTAGACTTGCTCTCTTTCGAGGGTTCTGGACTTGTCAAAAATATGAAACGGTCACTGAGTCAGTTCAGCTCATGAAAGAGAATTCTGATTTCGAGGAAGTCCGATGGCTGAGCGCTGAAAGCACAAGATATGAACAAATATTTGTCATAAAATTACTCCACCAATATCACCGGCGAGGCGCACATCCACGTCAAATTACTCTTAAGCAGTATTTAGACTAATAGCTAAGGATGAGATATAAGTAAATGGCGCGGGGGTAAGACGTGCATTTTGGCGAATGCTTAGAAGGGGGCTAAAGATGTTACTTAATTGTACTTCAACAATCTTAAATACACAAAATATGCACTGAATTCGAGCAAAAGAATCGACAGATAACGGTGAGAAACAGTAGGAGCAGTATTGTATATCATTCATCTTCTCGTGCATGTTACATACTCGTACTTGGTGCCAGGAACATAAAGCCGCCAAAGCGAAAATCACGCTTCAACTAGGCAATACTTGAAAGTCTTACCGCACTTGCACGGCGCTTTGAGGAACATTAAAAGTTTAGATAAACTTTCCGTCTCCTTCCTCTCACCGCCAGTGCCTATTGGTATCTCGATCCTCAACGACCGCATTAGCACGCACCAAACCTTTTCCTTAATACTCGTCGTAACAACATCGTGTAGATGGGACAAGAGCTGCTCTCTAATGGCGGAGAAGAAAGCGCTGTCGTTTGCTTCTCGACCTCTTGCCTTCCCCGCAAACTGTCCTCCACATTCGCTCAGATCTTTTCATATTCCGTCCGGCAGTTTCGCCCAAGCTCCACGCTATTAGACTAACCACTGGCACTTTCTCAAAAACCTCCTTTCCCTGGGGTCAGCGGAGGATGTTCGGAGAGGGGGGGAGTTAGACAGTGATGTGGCATGGCATGGTGATGTTTGGAAGGAGGAATGGGTGGAGAGGCGGACGCTCGGTAGTCGGTCGCTAATGGCGTGATCGGGGCTCCCTCTCACCTCTCCTTATCTCACACAGTCGACGGCAAGGGAGGAATAAACGTCCCAGCATTATCTCACTTCTTCTTTTACTTCCCCGTAGCCTTATTCTTTTCACCCTTTCCGTCGAGGTAGAGAAGGTGGATGGGTGGGGATTTCCCTCGTTTTTTCCTACCTTGCAAACCTTTCCACTCTCCATGGCGTGTGAATTCATTCCTGGCCAATCTCTTTATCGAAGAAGTCATCTCCAACCCGAATCCCATTTCTTCTTTCCTCCTTACTCTATCCCCCTTTTCACTCTCTACGAGTACTTCCAGGTCTAAAACTCAAACTGCATGCCACTCCATCTCCTCGCAAAAGTCTTCTCCCTCATCGGAACGCTTAAAAATTGGAACGTGGGATCTTTTTTGCCTCCCTCTCCACACCTTTCCTTAGTTCTTCCAGTGGTTGGATTAGTGGCACAGCCGAGGGTCAAACGAGGAGTGGTGAAGAGTTGAGGAAATGGGTTCCGGGTGCAGGGTAGTTTTGTACAAGGTCGTGGATTTAGGATCGTGTTTTTTCTTCCATCTCCTCTTCAGGCCTTCAGTGGAGTGGGGGAGGAAGGAAGGAAGAAAGGAAAAAAGGAGGAGGTGGGGAGGTGAGAATTGGCCTCGTCCACGGACGGAATTTCAATTCATTGCCGGCCCGCATCGTCGAGGGCCATCGTCTTCGCCGCCGTCACTCGTGAGCCGACCGACGGTCGATTGCGTCGCTCCTTATTTTTTTCCCTCCTTCGTTTTAGTCCCAGAGCGTTCCAGATTATGGTGGGGCGGGAAGGGATAAAAAAATTTCCACCCCCGACCCACCCATCAACTCCCTTGATAATTCCCGGATAAGGAAGAAGAGGGGCCTTTGTTTTTTCTCTCTCTCACTCTTTCTCGCTCATGATTGATTGCCTAGCTGAGCTAACGGCCGCTTCGTCACGGGGTGGGTAATCAACTCGGCCTGCATGCACGGAGAAAGGTAATGAACGAAATGACGCCGCTCCATCAAAGAAGGAGAGAAAATCTCTCCACCAATTGACGTTAATGAAAGGGTGGACCTGCCTCCTCTGCGGCCGATGGAATTAGAGAGATAAGGGTCGCGTAAGAATGAGATGATTTGCTGGAGAAAGACTTGTCGCGATATTACTCGACTTGCGCATGTCTCACTCCATTATTTGTCGTGATATCGGATCATCTGCCCTTTGAATTAACTTTGAGGGTTGCCGAAATTAAATTCATTTACGCCGTCGTCGTGTTGAGGAGAGCTTAGATGACACGAAGGATTCGTGTCAGAAATTACGTGATACACGCATGCCAATTTCTATTCTATGTTTGCCTGGTTGAGCACGTCGTGGTGAAAATGTTTCTTAGGGTAAACAATGCTTATGTAGTCACTGCTTTAGACTATTTACGTTAGTTTAAATTGACCTTCCGTGTAGGGATTCGTTGGAATTGTCTCGTGTTGATACGAAAAAGTTGACACAGAACTCGTAGTCAACGAGTTCTGTGTCAACTATTCAGGTGACATCACCGATCATTAACGGTAAACCGAGGCGAATATTTACTCTACGGCCCACGTTTTGTCGTAACCTAAACCTTAAATAAATGACTAAGTCATTGCATTACAGAAAATTATATTGTAAATGTATCTTTAATGCTATTAGGGACATTATCTGGTGATGATCGTTGAAGCACCCTCCATTAGTAGAAGTATATCGTCCACCTGCATTTCTGTATATTTTTGAATGAATTACGGAATGTAAATGCATACAATAAAGATATTTTCGGATTGTGACACAATTTACATGCACACTTCATCGCTGATTGATAACTCATCGATTGGCTGAAAAATCCGAGGGACCCATACGATTGATTTGACCAATGGGCAGTGTCTTAATGACTGCTTTTAAGTTGTTTTATGTCAGTCAACGAGATGACATCGTAGGGATATGCAAACTACGTGGTGGTATCTCTAGCTAATACTTAAAGCTGTCCTTATATACATTAGGATGTTCGAATGTATTGCACGGTGTGCTGTCTTTGTTCGAATAGTTTGACGGCACGAAGAGTCTCGTTTCTCCTTGCTCCCCATGGGTACCTTATTCCACTTACGCTTCCAGCACAACTACCGTCGCAGTGTTAAATGAAACTCCCTTGGAGACCCTTATGACGGTCACTAGTCATTTTTTACGAGGGCAGGAATGAAGAAGAGCCAGTTGCTAGCAAGGTCCCCGTGCAGCGTATTTTCGCCTGGTTGCCGGGGTCGGTTATCTTAGTAGGTAACGCTCTCGTTAGCTGGGCCGAAGGTTATAAATTCGAATGGCGCCTCAAAATGGGTACTAAATTTTAATTGGGGGTTTTCCTTTAGATCACTGCACTATAGACAAGGGGCATATTTCGTAACCCAGCGACGGTTAACGGTATGTTATATATTTTGACTTAATATTTTAAATGAAAATAATATTTCTTTATTTTTTTACCTGTTTAAGTGTTTTCGAATGTAATTAATTAATTAATTAAATCAGGTTTTTACATGAATAGAGGATTTATGAAAACACGGTTACTTCGGAGTTGCACCGTGAATTGTGAGTAGTTAAACATGGGTAGTTAAAACAACATGACAAAATAGAATAGTTATGATAATTCCAGTAAAATTCAAAACTGGACAACCTAATTAAGGTGAGATTTCATTGCTTGCTGCAAATGAATGCGGTTGACCCTCTTGGATACTGTCAATCCGGCTGTTTCTCTGGTACGTCCCAAACGTTTTTGAATGCGGTTTTTCTTTTTTCCCTTTTTTGGGTGGTGATCTGGCACCCCCCGCCACACGCCCTTCCGGCGGCTTGCGGGGTATTATGTAGATGAACGTTAGTAGGTTCTTTCCTAAGTTAAGAGGATGAGTTACTGTTTTGACTCCAAGAACGATGAACGTGATCGTGCAGCTGGACACAGCAGTTAAATACAACCTTATGCGCTTGGTTCCAGTGATGGCCAAATTGACTCCAGAACTATTTTCGACGGTTATCAATGTCGGATGCAGCGATGATTTCCCTAAGGCGATGCTCCGGTTAAGGCGAGAAACTACCAGAGAGCTCTTAAAAATGCATTTGCCTTCACAAATGTTTGGGGACGTGACATTTTAAAGAATCAATGACTGATTTGCTCTTGTGCCAGATATGACCAGCAGACGGAATTTTATTGCCTTTAAACCTTTGATCCCAACCCTCCACTGGCATCTGGAACACATCTGAAGCGGCGAATAGAGGTCAAAACGTCTAGGGTAGTCTTACTTCAACCATTGACATAGCGAAAGCAAAGTTCTTCTACCTAAGTATTTTATCACTACTTATAACTCGTGAAGATTCCTTTAAGAGACTGGGCCATTCGCCACACCGAAAATACCCCACCTGCGAAAAATAAATAAATTATTAAGATTATACCTGATTGGCATTGCTTTCAACTGTCAAAAAAGTGACAGTAATAGTCTGTCTTCAACCCGTGAATTTTGGATTTTGACTTTTTTCTACTAAGCTTAGCTCTCGGCGATAGATTTATAATACTGAATTGTGAGCCCGTGAAGAAATTGGTCACTAATAAAAAAACAGAAAGGAAGAATATGCTTCGAAGAGATAATAGGTTGTAAACATATGATGAATTGGAGCGCGAGAAATAAAGGTGCTTTATACCAAGTGAAATCTCCACGCTGCTAGAGCTTTTACGGCTTATCATCTTTAATTCATAGATTCCTCGGAAATTATTCCGTGGATAGGATGAGAGTGTACATCGGTAAGTGGGACCTGTAGCTTCCCTGTTTCCTCCTCACACGACTTCCAATACTTGTACATACTATCTACTCTCCGTGAAATACAAGTATTCGGCGGCACAATTCACAATTTTTTTTATTTCAAGCATCATAAGTTTTCCTGGTTTTTTTAAAGTGTTTCATTGTATTCCATTTACAACTTAAAATTTTACACAAGTTCACACATTTTTGGAAACAAAATTATTTTAACCTAATTCTAAAAGTTCCGTTTACTCTTGACAGTTACGAAATTACGAAATCCTGTACTCTAGTAAGTACTCTACTGAAGTTCTGAACTTTAAATTTTTGCTGTGGGAATATTAATCCACTCATGACACTCGGGTCATGGGTTAATCTCACGTTGTCAAACCTGGTTGGACGACGGTTCCGCTGGCGTTACAGTCAGCATTTGGCGTCGGACCTGTGTATACTAACTGTAACGCCGGGGAAACCGTCGTCAAACTATGGAATAACACAGAAATTTCTTTAAAACCCTGGTATCATCTGTAAATCACTGCGGAATCCTTCGTTATAACATTAATACACTTGACCTTAAAGGCACCGATAATGAGGATCGGGATAGTGAGAATCACATTTGTGTATCCGCGTTCTAATTTATATAGACCACACTGTAACTATTTAATTAGTTACCATATAAGTATTAATGAAGCCCAATAATTAAGAACATACGCCATCCAAACGATCTCGTTTTGAAAAATCCGGGTCGGCAAGTATCCACATACATCTACATGAAACACACATACCCATCTACATACACATGAAACATTCAAGTAACGGAGTTAAGGAAACCTACACTTTGAGCTCCTCTTCATCATCTCTTTCTCCTATCACAGCACCCAAAAATAAACACCTCACGCGACCTTTTCTTCCTCCCTTTCTTTCTCCCTCGGAACCTACGACATTTCTTCCCCCACTCGTGTGCTGAGAGGCGACACTTCCTTCTAACATTTCCGGCCGCTCCTTCAGCCACTCCCCTCACTGCCACGCCTTTTCGGACGGCTCCAGTTCATCCATCCTTGCCTAAGCATATGGAAATATGCATTGCTATCCGTGGTTCCAAAAAAGGGGAAGATCTTATTGAGACGTGTGATATTTTCACGGCATCCCACGGTGGTAACTCCCATCATCTTCGAACCCTAACCCACACATTTGAGGGCGAGTATTTTTACATTTGAAACGAACCTTCAAAGCTCAAGTATCCGTACTCAAACCATAACTAGTGTTAGTTATACGGCTTTCAGGAAGTGTATCTCCAGGACTAATGGCTAACATATTCAAGTGGGCTCGAGCGTCTGAAGAGTCCGAAATACTGGGAAAGGTTGACGAACAATCCCTAGCGCGCGGGCCACTGCCCTATCTCTTCAGTGTTATCTGCCCAGACGGAGTCCACTGGTGATATTTAATTGCACAGGGATTGTTTTTTACCTTTATTACATATTTTGCCAATTTAAACGTTTTATACTAAACTTAAAAATGTATTCCGAGGACTTGTAACTGGACTTCTAGCTTCGGTAAACGAACACCTGGACTACCTATCGCTGGACGATTAATAAACCATATATGGGGAACCCTCAGCATGGGAACGGCAGATTTGACAGCCACAGAGAAAAGTTGTGCCAACAAAATTTCGATATCGTTCTATCATCGCTAAATATCGTAAACAAAATGAGAACTTGGAAGGTACCGCAATGTGAATACTGAAAATACCGTAAAAATGTAACAATAAGGGATTTCGGAACACACAGAACTTGTAAAATAGGTTTTTCTGTTATTTATTAGTACAACTCAGTCATTAATATAAATTAATATATGGTGATTACAAATAATAACAAAAAGAAGGAATAAAAAGATACCTGCAAGGATACTAATTTCGAAAGAAATGCGCACTAAGGAATGTGGGACAGTTGAAAAGGTAAATCATTATTGCGCATAATGTGCTTAGTCTTTCGGGAAGTGTGGTTAACGCGGAGGATAAAATTTGCTATCACTATTATTAACTTATATGTGTGACGCCTGTAGGAAGAAAACAGGACTAAATTATAATTTGGACGAACCTCAGACAATACAGAACTGTGTTCGTGGTCACGAGTTTCTGCGCTTTGTCGAGGCCGCGTTCCGTGGCTGCTCGTTATCGGCTTCGCGTTTCCCCAGCTCGCTAACAAGAAATTTCGCCTGGGAATCCTACGCATCACTGAGCAACGTAATAATTTCAAAAGTTGTTAGCTCGTTGAAATGCGTTATTAATTACGTCAAATTCATCTATTCCCAGAAAGTTCATACCATTGAAATTCATTGCCGCGTAGGCAAACTGCGGGTGCTGAAACGAATACAAGATATTAATTGCTTGAGGTAATTTGGCTCCAACTACTTATATTTGTGTTATATTAAATATAGGTTCCTAATTAACTATTTAAGTGCATTATTATAGATGAAATTTGGTAAATTATATCACCAATAATAATAACTGTGTCAAAGTTTTATTATTAAATTTATATTATGATAAACCGCAAAGGTGAACATCTAATTATAACTCAGAGAAATAAAGGAATGCCTTGTGATGATTTGGATAGCATCCAAAAACTCTCAATATATATAGTAACTACAAATTTTCTGTATTATTATAAGGAAAAGATTCCTAGGAAAATTCTGTTAATAGGTTTGCTGTAACTCCGAACAAGAGACTCCTTGTTTCTCTTATAATTCGTGTATAAGAAGTTATACTTGTCGTCTTTACCTAAATAAGCTCTTATATATTTCTATCCGGATATATATTTGTCATTTCTAGATTAGACATTTTGAATATCGTACAAAATATAAATTTAAATATATTATTAATGATGCTATATAAATAATTAATTGGCCCAAAAGTATTATGAAACAAAAATCCATTTCAATGAAATAAAATGCGTGAAATTTATATTTTATTGGGCTACTAAGAATAACTGGGTTAATAAATGATACCTTTTTGAAACAATTTTTGGACATGAAAATAAACTAACAAACATCAAGAAGGTTATAACCGTTGTCTGACGGTAATCCATTCATTACAGCTCGAGACTGGATCTAAAACAATGTACTCATACACTTTAATTCCTTTTAATTTATTCCAAAATAATTCACTAGCACTCGTTCAAATCATGATAAACATCCGGAGATGTAAATCGAAATTTACTGAAAATTTTATTTTTCTGGTCCAAGGACGAATACGATGGAAATCGTATTCGTCCTTGGATCTCGCAGTATAGAAAAATTGTTAATAAATAAGAATGCTGAATTCCCCAGACAAAATAAAAGAACACTTATCATCAACGTTAGATGTTTGTCTGTTCCCATGAAATAAGTAATGCATATCAATTTCAATCGACGGCCTTGTTTTCCTAATATACCTATTTCGCTTGTGCTTGCAATCATACTTTGCTCGAGTGGGGTAGATGTCCATCTCTCTCTCCTCTGCCGTCTAGCTGTAATTTCGTCTCGGAAACTCCAGCCTTTCCGTGCCGTTTCTCCCAGTCCGGCGCTCACTCGCGAGGATGAGGCAATTTTATGATTTCACCGGAGATATTTTCTCGTACCACTGAGGCTTCAACTGCATCACGGAAGGGTGCGACCCGTAGTGCATCCGGCACCCACAGCGGCGACGAGGACAAAAAATATCCCTATTTTGTGCCCTTCATCCTTCAACTTTTCCACCAGCCGTTTCCCCCCATCGGGTGGTCTTTATGGGTGTCAGTAGGTAACTCATATCAGTCAAGGTGTACGTCCATTGGGTTGTGGCTATCTCTGATCTGAATGCGAACTTATCGCGTACTTTATCTAATTTACCAACCTTTCATCAAGCCTTCTGTGTTTTGTTACCCTCACGCACTACATACTTTGGTTAGAGAATGCTCATATGAATTAATTTTGACGCCAGCAGAATTTACTTATACGTTGCTTTTCCAGATCACCAGTGCCGTCAATTCCATTTCAACGTTTTTCAAAGCTCAAAAGTTTTCTCGTTATTGTTGCAACAATTTCAGTTGCGATTATTTTCAGTGTAATGCATTTTAAAACTATTTTATACCATGTTGTATATTTTCCAATCTAGGGAAACAGTTCTGCAGTTTTATTTTCTTTATCATGGGTTCATCATTTCCTGCAATTGATGAACTATCGTTTCCTGTGTTCCTTTCGTATTCCCCCAAATGCGCCTTTCTGTTTTGTTTCTTTCCGCTGATAGCACTATGCACAAAGACATTTTTCTCTATTATTCCAGAAGTAGTAATGTGTAAAAATATCAAAGTGCAAAAATCATTCGTCTTGACTAAAATCCCGCTCCGGGGGAATGATTTTTACACTTTGAAGCTGTTTCATTGTGATGCGCATTAGCACATGGCTTCGTTAAATTGTATTGTCGCAGCATATACCGCAATTTCTTTGAAGTACGTAGTAAGGTGTAGTAAGGTAGTAAGGTAGTAGGTAGTAAGGACTGTCTATCATTTCTTCGTCGAATTAAAACCAACAAGTTACATGAATTTGGTGGAGCATATCCGATTCAACATCTGGGTTATAATATGTCATAATTTGAAAAATAAAAATGTCAATAAAATCTGTAATTGGATTCTTGCGAAATAGTTTCGTGTGCAAGTGTGTTTTGATTAATTCAGTGTACATTTATATAAAATTTAGAGCATTTTGTTTAACTGTATGAAGCGATATTTTTAAGCTTTAAGAAGATATAACAGACTAAAATTGTAAATATTAGTGATAATTCAAACCTTATTACAAGTTTGAAAGTGAAATTTTATCTTGGAGGAAACTTTAGAGAAAAGGTGTTTACGATGATGAAATGAAAGGGAATTGTTTGTTGGATGTGCAACAATGTAAATATGAAATAAATATGAGATAAATTACGAATAAATAAACAAAACGAAAAAACTGTGAACCAATGAAAAAAATTGAAAAACAGTTTTGCGACGCGGTACATAGCCGAAATTCGATAAAAATATTACTTCCAAATCTTCTGTACGTTGATAGATACGTTAGCTGAATCAAAAATGGAAAATAAAATGCCAGAAGAAAAAACCAATCATATTGATCGGACGCAGATTATATTGTCCACTAATTCATTTTTATAAAGCGGATCGTAGCACCTCTGGGTCAACAACTCCTTGTCTGGAAGGTAATTGAAGAAACCTTAAGAAAAATTAGATATACCTGAAGATGAATCCCAAACATTTCATAGTTGAAATACAAAATACTTCAAAAGTGATCTATTTCAAATCTGTTTCGTTAAATTTCATTGATAGGGACAATACATATGATTCATGCCACGGCGAAGCCAGTGATGATTAGAAGTCGTTTTCTTCCGTTGAGAGTTCGCTTCCGTATATAGTAGCTCCTCTCTAATAGTTTCTAAGCTAGGAGTAATATGCAAGTAGATAAATTCCCCCTGGATCTATTGTTTCCGGTTGAATATTGCTACCTATTTTAATTGCCATAAATAGTTATTCTAAGTGCCCTAGTATTTTGTCCTTATTTTAGCTAACACCT